>CM076580.1:1610716544-1611916544 GCA_034641835.2 Pinus albicaulis
CAGGATCACAATAGGAGAGAGGTAGCAGACAGGAGTTGAAGAGGACAAGCAGAGCCTTGTTTCTCAAGCCTTCAGGAAATTGTAAAAGGGCCAATGATTGAAAATTAGGCCATGGAAAAGAGGTTAATTGTAATTGTTTGCTTATATATATGTGGAATTTGACTTTTGAGTCATATGCGCTTGGTTGAATTTGATTCTGTGTGAATAAGCTGGATTTTAATAGGCTTTAAGATGTGGCTCTGCACATGGTTGAAGGAATCAATATTTTTTAATATCGATATTTCATTGGTTAATTGAAATTGTGATTCCATGTGAAATAAGAGAGGCTCTGCATGTGGGGAAAATCGATGTCAATGTCGATTTGTGTTTTGTATGGTAGTGTTGAAACTAAATTGAAGGCACAGGTATCAATCTTTGAAATAAAGAAAGAATCTGAATAGCAAGGACGCATATACTATATAAAAATATATGTGAACTATGGAGTGAAACAAAGAAAGAGGAAGCGATTGGAGGATTTTCTATTAAAGCAATTCATAATTGTCGGTTCAAAATTTGGATCGATTTCCATTTTATCAAGACAAATTGTGAGTATCTGCAAAATCGTTAAAGGTTTCCAATGGTTGCGGAGTTTTGTTTTAAGCCTGTTCAATCCTTAAATTACGATCAATGGGGTTCGATAAGGTAGAACTGTGATGAGTGGGAACAAAACATCTGTTTGAGGTCGAAGTTTACATGAATGTCAGAGCAATCAAAATTGAACATTGAAGGGTTCGAAGGAGCCAAGGCTAAACCCAAGAGCATAGTTAAAGTCCAGTGGAAGACTTCGGTAAATGTGTTTGGACGTAATTGAAAGTTAATTGTGTGGAGATGCATTCCTTAATGGGAAGGACGCAGAGTCAAACTAAATGGAGGTTGACTATAACTTTGTGCGAAGTGAAGAATCGAGAGCAGAAATGCTCTAAAAACAAAGGCATCGTTAAATGCTAAGATGGGGGTGAACACAATTTGCGTTGGAGCAACTCGGGTTGTTGTATAATCAGAAACTATGTAACGTTGAGCTAACGAATCTCATCGAAGAGAACAAAGGAACGGAACCATGAGAAATCAATGATGAAGGTGGGTTTCAAAGTCCACAATCGGTTTTCACGCGAGGAAAAAATGTTAAGTTGTATTCCTTTGTCGAACGCGATTATGGTCTTTGTCAGACATGTGGCAAAGATGGTATTTGAAAAACCATTTTTTTCGCGTGAAATCTAAGAATTAAAATTCGAGCATTTTGGTAGTGTGATCACCCTTAGAGTCGAAACGGGAGTGCAAAGGCCTTCGATTAATATTTGGTGCAAGTCTGTTAAAGCACAAGTATTGAATGACGTGTCTCATCGCCATTGGGAAGGTACGTTGGTTGCGCGGTTATTTGCATTATGTGTTTGACACAATGGTTGTGTTTATTGGCGTTGGGAGTTGTAATGCCAATTGACCATATGTATATCACTAAGAAATGAACACATATGGTTTTGCAAAAGGGCCATCGTATTGAGGTTTGGATGAAATAAAATCTTTACACAATTGAATGCTAAATGAAAGTCGAATGATGAGAAGAAAGTATTGAATTATGGTTTCATAACCATAAGATTATAATTAAAAGAAAGCTTCCATTTATATAATGGTTTTATTACCATAGGGAAGGATTTTTTTTTTAAAAGAAGCTTCTGCGTGATAGAATAAGGAATTTGGGTTGTATTAAAAAATGAAGAAATCTTCTTTGAAGATTTATTTATAAGCTTCCGCAAAAGTTGTGAAATTTCCCAGACTCAGAGTTGATTTGGGGCATTTATTGAAGATGCATTTTATATGAATGAGAGTGGTGATAATGTGGGTTTGGCATGGTTTTCCTACATCAATTCTGAAAAGTGTGATTTCATATGTTTATAGTGCTCAGATGTGTAACACCCCCAAGTTCTATGCTTTTCAAGTTAGACATTTGAACATAAATCCAAAGGGGAGTTGACCCCAATGGATAATTATTGTGTGGATGTAGTTAATTATTTATTTATGAAAAATAAATAACATATTTTGTATGCACTATGACCAAATGAGATTTTTGAGATCACTTGCCTAATCCATGAGGTTATGGAAAGAGGTTAAGACTTTTCCCAAAATCTTTCAAAAAGCCTTGAAAGAATTTATTTCTAATTTAGATTTTTAAGGAAAAATATAAATTTCCCCAATGATGAGGAAAGTAGTTGGGAAGAGGTAAAAAGCTAGAAAAGAAGAAAGCAGCTTTAAAGTCCCTAAATAAGGAAAGCCTAGGCAAATAGGAATAAAAGCATCCTGAAATTCTGGACACAGAGTTGGAAATAGGCTTTGGGGGAGAGCAGCTTAAATAAGCTACTCCAGAACAGATTGAGGTTAGTCTGTCCTTGGAGGATCTCAGCTCGGGGGTGAGTTCTGGAGATAGAAGAACTCTAAGGATGGGAGGACTGGTCATAGTATCGGTATGCATGCTTGATTTTGGATATTAATTTAAGTCTGTATTAAGTATATCAAGGTTATATGAATTGTTATGTTAGAATTTCTTATGCAAATTTTAGATTGATTGTTTGTTCAGTACCTCATGTGGTTACAAATTGGATATAATAGCTGAAAATTTCAGCATGTTTAATAGCAGGGAGAAAATTAAGTAGGGACCATCACCTAGAATGTCAAAACCAAAGATGGTTTGGATCTAGGGATAGGTACCCTGTAGTAATAAATTTTAGAGATGATAGATCATCTGAATGTCTAATCTAATAACAAATTTAAATATGTAGCTTGTTGTCTTTTAAATGAAAATTTAGTTGTTGTGTTGTATAAACAGAAAATTTTAATAAAACTGTAAACAGGAACAACAGGTAGAAAACAACTAAACCTATTATAAATGTATGGATTCAGTATAATAGCCATACTACAGTGACAAGAATGGTAGAATTAAGAATTTAAATTGTTCTATTACATGAAAGTTTAAATATATGAAACCATAAATTAAATCCTAACTAAGTAACTATGATCTGAAGTTAGTGAGTATAAAATATCAAATTCGGTTCTATTACTTACATTTGATTGAATAAAAATGATCTGTGTTCTATATTTCGAAGGGAAGAGTTTAATATACACTAAAATTACAAATATGCTGAATAATTATAACAATAAAATAAGGAAAGAGTCCTATTGAAAATCTACTTATATGTGATAAAATTATAGGTGTAAAAAAAGAGTGAAAGCATATTTAAAATACTGGTAAAGAGCATCTATCCACCTTCAATATAAACTGTTGTAAAAGTAGTTGAAGCATACGAAGTTAAAATAATATTTGTAGATGTATATGTATATGTATATACCTATACATAGCTACTGAAACTCTATAATTATAGATGCTGGAAAGTCTATAAAGCTTGCTAACTAAAAAGTTAGAGGAAGGGCATATTGATCTGTTAGAGTTGGACAAAACTCTGAGGAATCGACCTGAGAAATACAAATGAGTATATGTTTATATATACATATAAATATAAGTCGAATAGGTTGACTGATAAGAATTTAGGTCAAGCCAAAAATTTCTCATGGGAAATCTTATAATAGCAAGAGTGCATGTAATTACCAAAGAGAAATTAAACACCTGATAAAAGTATGAAGTTGTAATTGATTAAACAGAAAAAAAAAAAATTTGAATGGTATCAGGTGCATAAAAGTAGAGTATATCTGAGTTAATGTTATGCGGATAAGAAGTTGGGTATGAGAGACATTACAAATGGTATCGGAGCACAAGTTGAGAAAACTGGGCAAGTTATGTGCTCACAAAAAAAAAACAATAAGTTGTTATAAATTTTATGAATATTATGCTATTAATGAAAATATAGTGTTGGAATCCCTTGATAACAATTCCTTTGAGTCACTTGACCTGATTTTGGATTCTAAAATGAAACCTTTCGTGCTTGTGTGCCTTTGCTTCCTGACTAGCTGTTTGGTCTTGTTTAGTGAGGTTTGAGACCATAGAAGAAAGCTTGTCTGTGAACAAGGGTTTTTAAAACTAGGAAATTGTTTTTTGCATTTTTGGGGTTTTTTAAGCTCAATATCTTCCTATCATGCCCATCATATATATCAACTAAGGAAAGCCAAACCACCATTTGGGTTATGCCAATTTTTATGTTTTCTTCACTGTAAAGTAAAACAAAGGAATGATATGCAGTTCAATTTTTTTTTAAAACCAATCAAAAAGGAATTGAATTGTAGCAGACATTTATATATCTTATATAATTGTTGTAAATTCCTTTCTTATTTTGTAGTCAGTTTTTTTGGATTTATACAAATTTTTCTTTGAGTCAATGCCAGTATATAATGTCTAACAGCATCTGAAACTGCGCTTTAGAATTGTAACCCCAAAACTTACAGTTATGGCCCAGAAAATATACTGTGAATCTGAATGACAACCTCGACCATTGTATTTTTTTATTAAACATAATTGGGAAATGAGATAAGTACAAGTAACATATAAAAGAAGATATATGGAAAAAGAAAAAAAAAATCCATATGCCTGTAATTCGATGCCACGAAATGATAAGCCGGCGCCGAGAAATTTAGGAATAAGTTAACCATGGCATCATCAAGAGGTATCGAGTTCGAAACCTCTGCTGTGTAGATTAAAGAAAAGTGGTGACGAGGTCTTAGAAAAAAAAAAAAAAAATTCTTGTGGAAATGAAAGTTCTAGACACTTCATATATATCTTAATCGTTTCCAATATTATATTAGTATAATTCACATTCGTTAAGATGAACTAGTCAAAAAAGGCTGTTGCCAAAAATAAGGTTGTTACCAAAAATATCTCTGGCATGGATGATAAGAATTATACAGTCATATGAAGGCCAGCAGCCTACATCGTTGATGCGACTGTGGGGTAAGCAATCCGATAAAGCCACAAGTTACAAGTATTCCCAATGATTCGAGTTGAGCTTTTCCAATCGCAGCTTCTAGAAGCACTGAATATGTCGATGATGAAACAGGCAACAAACGGTCATGAGAAAAGCTTCTAGATGCTTCCACGATAGCATCCAACCAAAAAAATGGTGGAGCACAGGCAAGGAACAGAAGGTTTCTCTTTACCGACCCCAGGCCCAACCCGGATGTTAGAGCTGAAGGAATGAGGTTTAAAAGTGAGAATTTGAGGCTGAGTCTGCATGCCATGGGCCAAGCCATCCATTGGATCTATGCCCACCAAGCCGAGAAATTTAAATTTTGTCGTGTGCGAGGTTCGACCTAGGGCCAACGCGAATGCAACCTTGCCACTATGGCTGTGCCCGGCCATGGCCACGCTCTGCAAGTCCGGTCGAACTTCGTCGGGTAGGTAAGAAGACAGCCCCTCCGGTAGCCAGTCTCAGATCGCTACGGCATCGGCTATTTCTGGCATTACATCAGCTCCAGCTACACAATACATCTACAAGTCAATAAATGAAAGTGGTTCCCATTAATCTCAGGGAGGGAAAGCATATATACAATAAATATATGCATACGAGAGAGGGCATGCATATATAAAGTGAATATATCATATACCTGAAGATTAATTGCAATGTATCCATGGGAGGCGATCTGGTTCATAAGTTAAATTGTTGAATTTAAGAATAAAGCCACTTTCACAATAAAAATAGGGAAAAAAAAAAAAAACTCTAATATAAAACCCATCTATGAGTTCGACTCGGGCATCACTGTGCTTCGCATAAGTCATGGGAGACCAATCTGGGTGAAGAGTAGTGGGATAGGGTCTAAAGAGTTATATGATTTCCATATGCAGACAAAAATATCCAAAGTAAATGAATGGTAGCAGGATGATTACCTGCATAAAATTTCCAATTTAAAAAGGGTTAACATGAGGTTAAATTTTGCACGAATTATAGTAGAAAAGAGATTAAATCATAATAGCCATCTAAAGGAATTAATCACAATCTATCAAAGCAGTTACCTATATAACAAAGATTTTGGGATAGGGTGAGATTTGAGAGGAAAGCCATTCGAAATTCCAATACCGGGTTTCATTGCAAACTGATGGCAAACCTTCAAAACCACCAAAATGAGAATGAAGCCCCAGACGAAAAATTTGAGGACAATAAATTCTATAATATTAATGCATGCCGTGAAAAGAAAAAGAGAACTCAGCATATCGAAGAGATTGATACAAACTGCTAATAAAGAAACCAGAAGGGTATAAATACATATATATGAGAAAAGGATGCTACCTGAAGTCATAGTAACAAGTCGAGTTACTAGACATCATCGAGTAGTTATGAAAATATTTTCGATACAAGCATTTGAAATGCCAAATAACAGAACTAGAAGATACGAATTTGGGTATATGCCCTGTGAGTCTGATAAAGAAATAGAGAAATACTCTTATTGTTAAATACCAAGATTGTAGAAAGAATGTTGGATGGCTTAGTAAAATTCTAGGAAAGGATAAAATTTAATCAGACATGCCATATCAAACTTCAGATTTGGAAAATAACAAATAAAAAACATTTACCAATTTTAATTCTAAATCAATATGAACACTAGAAATTTCAGAGTTACTAGTTGCCGAGAAAGGGAAATTGAACTTCGAGAATGCTCATTGATGCTGGTCGTAAAACCTTGAAGGAAAGACCAAACCCGAATTTCAGCTAACAAGAAAGAATAGGGCTACTTTGAAATTTCCACATTTAAAAAAACCTGTCGTGGTAGAAAACCCTAACTCATCGTGACACTACAAGTGTCATAATATGAACGCCTTCAACCTGGGTCGATGAGTCATGGTGGGAAAACCCAAGACCTTAACTTTTAGACCAAGTGAATTTAATGAGAAAGTCACCATCTCATAAAGGAGCACAATGTTGGGGAATATGTTCTGTACAAGCATCGATCTCAATGGGCTCGTGGATTTAGAATTAAGAGCTGTCTTAAAATTGACCCTACGCTTGTATATAAACCTTTAACTCTTACATTAAACCCTTGTACAAAGAAGATATTTCTTATCCGGAATATATTATCATGAATCTTTTTCCACAAATGGTCACAAATAATTCAGCCACAACCCGTTTACAAACTCTCTAATGGAATTGGAGTTAATTAGAAGGGATGCCCCGATATATGAATATTAGCATGGGGGGTGTTGTGGATGATTTTGTCACCCCCCCTAGAGACAGCCTAGAGTTGCTATAGACCAGTGCCTAGGACATCTTAATATAGCAAGGAGCTCTTTTAGTTTGGGTTATCAGTCCAAGAACTCGCTTACTATCTCTTGTTCTAAACAAGGAAATTAGTTTTGAATTGGTCCAGTCTCTCTCCTCAAAAGCTAATACAAAGATAAGAACAATGTAGGAACATCATGTAGGACTTCAGCATGAAAGCATCAGACAGTTAAGAGACCGTTTACTGTAAAAAGGGCCAGTTCAACTAATATATCACAGAAATCAGATATCAATGAGTGAGTGCAGTGAGGAAACATAAGAAGATATTAGCTGGCATGAGATTGATACCCAGATACACAACAGAACCACATAAGGGTGCACTAATTTACGAATCCTTATGTGACAATGGCGTTTTAAAAGTACCCTCCTCAGGCAACTAATATAGCAGAAAATATGGAAAGAGTGAACCTGGAACAGTATATCATGACTAGGCCTATTTAAAGCGCTTGACTAATTCCAGAAAGGGCACCACTTAAGATGAATCCTTCCTGCAAACTAGTGAGCCACTCGCATTCTAGAGCATGATACAAGAAGATAAATTGCATGAAATGAGATAATGTATTAACACATAAGAGAAATTACATACTGTAAAATATCAAAGACCAGAATCCTCAACACAGTTATAACCCCTCCTCACTGAGACCCTACGGGCTCTGAAGCTTCATACCGAAATATTACAAAAATGTATACAGAAGTCTTCTCACTGCACAGTTTGCTGATAGAAATCTTGAACCCTTACAATGTATTATTTTTTGACCTTTATAGGAGTGATGGAGAATTCTAGAGGAGGAGGCAGCTGAAACACAATTAATGACTTAATTTGAATAAAATGGCGGAAAATATTCGCGCCCACTCTATGAATGACTAACTGCTAATGACTGTACCAGACACCCTGTCCGTGAAATAAATGCTGGGAGATAAAAATCTCTTTATACAAGACAGAAATGATAAAATATATACACCATATTGCCCGCGGCTGAGGGAAGATCTGCTGCCGTAAGAGATTTGGAATAATCTGTATTTCAGTACTGTACTCTCGGCCCTTGGCTTTGGATTTGAGTCCTAGATCTTTAATGCGGGGCGAATTTATCTGGAGAGTTCTAAGAAACCATATCTATGTTTCCTTTAATGGCGGTCACCTCTCCCACCTACCCTCGACTTATTTCCTTAATTTCGCCAGTAGGATATGTCCTTTGGTATGTTCCAGATTTTTGCAACGGAGGCGGCAAGTTAAAGCACCAGCTAAGTCGTTTTAAAACCTGCAAAACCCGCAAAACATTAGAGAAAATTGACTCGGTGACAGGGAGTGTGGATACGACAACGGCCATGGAATCGGCAATATAGATTAGGCGAGATATTGAGAAGATGCAGGGTGGCAGGAAACGCACGAATATAATGGAGAAATAGAGGGTGACAATGCAGAACACAATGGAGCGACAATGAATGAACGGGTCAAAGGTTCATAAAATATGACACGTCACCGGAACATGTGGATGGTGGAGGAGGAACACGGCATACAATTTGTGAATTATGATGACACGACCACAGGAGGTGGGACCCAAATCGGAAATCGCAATCAGAAAGTGGAGCGGGGAGACCGGGGTGGCTCATTTTTTAAGTTCCGATCGCGATTGAGGGCAGGACTGCGATTGACCCAGGATCGTTCGATCTCAGAACGAGATCAACGGCTGCACTTGCATCGGAGGATAATAAAACGGTGGGGCCATGAAAAACTATCGGTCTGTTGCGCGCGGGCCCTCTATGTAAGTTGATTGCCGCGCCGTTGATTTGGACCAGATCGGACGGTCGGCATTGCGCCCGATCGTTAAAACAATAGACCCTTTTTTCTTTTTGAATTATGATTTTTGGATTAGGGCCAGATGTAAGCCAAAGCGGGAGGGAGTCAAACTCTTAGGGGCTCGGCCCGATTTAATTTAAATTTGGATTTTTAACTATTTCAAGGCAGATTTTCGGGCGGAGATAGTGGTATCAAGCAGGGCCATGAGATTTTAGGCCACGACAGAGGCTAGAAATGGATTTGAATGAGGCAGCAGGGCAAAAATTCACAGACAGAGGTAAATATGTACAACATCGGCTCCATCTGGGGACGACATGTTCGTCCTCGGGCATGTCAAGAACACGCAGACCATTAAATATTTCATCTTATTTGTCAATTGTCCTGCGCTTCTCACTTCAAGTAATTATCAGCATTCTTTTCCTTTATAAAAATTAAAGCCAAAACAAACTATATACAATATATACAATCTGATATTCCCGGCCTGGGTCAGAATTGAAAATAAGGCTTGAGGAACTGACCATTCACGGGTGCATCCAACAAATCACCCTGTAGATTTTCTAAAGAAAAGGTGTTGTTTCTTCCCAGCTTCACTATTTTGAATGGCCCGAACCATAATGGATCAAATTTAGCATGCTTACCCTTTTCTTCTTTGCGAACATCCCACCTAAGAACTAGGTCTCCAACTTGAAAATTCCTATCCTTTGCGTGTTGATCAAAGACATTTTTCATTTTTTCTTGGTATTCTACCAATCTCTGATCTACCTGATTCCTTGTTTCCTCTAATTCTACCAGTTGATTAATTCTTCGGATCATGCCATCTGGTTCTTCCTGGTTTTCCTGCATAAAACGTGCGACTAGCAATGCCAATTGTAAAGGAAACACTGCAGCCCGTCCATACACTAGCTCATAGGGTGACTTCCCTGTTGCTCTTTTACTGGTTATCCTATTTTCCCATAGAGCAAACTTTAATTGAGAGTCCTAGTTCTTCTGATTTTCAGCTATCGTTTTCTTCAGGGCTCTCACCAGGGTTTTATTGGATGACTCTGGTAGACCGTTTCCCTGTGGATAGTATGTTGTAGAATGAGTCAGGATAATGTTATATCTTTGGCAGAATTTTACGAACCTGGCAGATTTGAAAGCCTGTGCATTGTCGGTTACAATTCTTGCAGGACAACCAAACCTAGATATGATATTATCTTCTATAAAATTCATTATTACAGCATCTGTAGCATTTCTGGTAGGAATGGCTTCCACCCATTTCGTGAAATAGTCTGTGGCTGTCAATATCCATTTATGTTGGCCACTTGATGAGGGATGTATCTCACCTATAAAATCCAATGCCCATTTCTGAAATGGTTCATTTACATGAATAGGAATCAAGGGCAATGCTGCTAATTTCTGCCTTTCTGCAAATCTTTGGCATTTGTCACACGATCTGACCCAAGCAAAAGTGTCTGAATACAATTTTGGCCAGTAAAAACCAGCCTTCAAGATTTTATGAGTTGTAGCCCTCCAGCTGTAATGTCCTCCACATATCCCCTCATGAAATTCTGTCATTACATTTTGCACTTCATTTTCTGTGAGGCATAAAAGTAATATGCCTAGAGGGTCTCTCCAATAGAGCTGCCCATTGGCAATTGCATATTTCTGAGATTTCATCCTTACAGCTTTGTATTTCACCTTGTCGCATCCTGGAGGACAGCTAAGTGTTAACAGGTATTCAACTATTTCTTTATACCAAGGACTAGTTAGATATTTCACATGTATCTTTTGAGTAGCCATCTCTAGTCCATGTTGCTCTTCTTCTTTTTCTGATTCTTCATTTTCTATCACAGACAGATTAATGCCCAAGGCTTGATGATTTGATTCAGATAACATCTTGGCAAGTCCCTGTCCTTTCACCAGCTTAGTAGGTCTTATATCCAAATCATACTCTTGGATTTTTGTAATCCATCTTCCTCTTCTACCTTCGTTGTCCCCTTGAACCAGAATGTCTTTGACTGCTGCTGTAGGGACATAGGCTGTGATGTGAGATTGCAAAACATAAACTCTAAAGGCTTTAAGGGACTTTACCAGGGCATATGCCTGCTTCTCCAGTATATTATATTTCAATTCAGCATCATAAAGCACTTGACTGAAGAAAGCTATGGGCTGTTCATATCCCTCTTCATTTTTCTGCAATAACACTCCAGCAATGGTATGAGGTGAAGCAAATGAGAAAATCATAAATGGTTTTTTGTAATCTTGCCCTGCTAGCACAGGAGCTTCAACGAATGCCCGTTTTATCCTTGTGAATGCATCTCTAGACTCCTGGGACCATTTTACTTCATTTTCCTTTTTCAAGCTCTTTTATGAATGATCTTCTCCGGCTCAGACACGGGTATTTTCGGCTGGGAGGTATCCGACCTCAAATGGGGCTTCCAGGAAGCTAGGACTTCCAATAAAATTTATCAATCAAAGACCAGTGGAGTCGCCAAGGTGAGAAATCTGCAACTCTTCACCTCTCTGTGCTCACCTGATTAGAGAGTGAATATGAGATGTCGGACCCAGGGAAACAGATATTCTTGAATTCGTTTCCCCGGCAACGGCGCCAGAAAGATGTTGTGGATGATTTTGTCACCCCCCCTAGAGACAGCCTAGAGTTGCTATAGACCAGTGCCTAGGACATCTTAATATAGCAAGGAGCTCTTTTAGTTTGGGTTGTCAGTCCAAGAACTCGCTTACTATCTCTTGTTCTAAACAAGGAAATTAGTTTTGAATTGGTCCAGTCTCTCTCTCCTCAGAAGCTAATACAAAGACAAGAACAATGTAGGAACATCATGTAGGACTTCAGCATGAAAGCATCAGACAGTTAAGAGACCGTTTACTGTAAAAAGGGCCAGTTCAACTAATATATCACAGAAATCAGATATCAATGAGTGAGTGCAGTGAGGAAACATAAGAAGATATTAGCTGGCATGAGATTGATACCCAGATACACAACAAAACCACATAAGGGCACACTAATTTACGAATCCTTATGTGACAATGGCGTTTTAAAAGTACCCTCCTCAGGCAACTAATATAGCAGAAAATATGGAAAGAGTGAACCTGGAACAATATATCATGACTAGGCCTATTTAAAGCGCTTGACTAATTCCAGAAAGGGCACCACTTAAGATGAATCCTTCCTGCAAACTAGTGAGCCACTCGCATTCTAGAGCATGATACAAGAAGATAAATTGCATGAAATGAGATAATGTATTAACACATAAGAGAAATTACATACTGTGAAATATCAAAGACCAGAATCCTGAATACAGTTATAACCCCTCCTCACTGAAACCCTACGGGCTCTAAAGCTTCATATAGAAATATTACAATGATGTATACAAAAGTCTTCTCGCTGCACAGTTTTCTGATAGAACTCTGGAACCCTTCAAAAATCTTATTTTTGAGTATTTATAGAGAAGACAGAAACTTTTGGAGGAGGGAGACGAGGCACAATTAATGACTCAGTTTGAACCAACCTGGCGGAAAACATTCGCGCCTTCTCTTATGAATGACTGACTATAAATGAATACAACTAACAGTCCGTCTAAAGAAATAAATGCTGGGAGATAAAAATCTCTTTATATACAAGACAGGAATAATAAAATATATGCAATATGTTGCCTGCGGCTGAGGGAAGATCTGCTGCCGTAAGAGATTTGGAACAATCTGTATTTCAGTACTGTACTCTCGGCCCTTGGCTTTGGATTTGAGTCCTGGATCTTTAATGCGGGGAGGACGCATCTGGAGAGTTATGAGAATCCACATCTATGTTTTCTTTAATGGCGGTCACCTCTCCCACCTACCCTCGGCTTCTTTCCTTAATTTCACCAGTAGGGTATGTCCTTTAGTATGTTCCAGATCTTTGCAACGGAGGCGGCGAGTTAAAGCGCCAGCTAAGTCGTTTTAAAACCTACAAAACCCACAAAACATTAGAGAAAAATGACTCGGTGACAGGGAATGTGGATACGACAGCGGCCATGGAATCGGTAATACAGACTAGGCGAGATTTTGAGAAGATGCAGGGTGACAAGAAACGCACGAATATAATGGAGAAATAGAGGGTGACAATGCAAAACACAATGGAGCGACAATGAATGGACGGGTCAAAGGTTCATAAAATATGACACGTCACCAGAACATGTGGATGGTGGAGGAGAAACATGGTGTACACTGATGCATTATGATGACACGACCGCAGGGAGTGGGACCCGAATCGGAGATCGCAATCGGAAGATGGAGCGGGGAGACTGGGGTGGTACATTTTAGAAGTTCCGATCGCGATTGAGGGCAGGACTGCGATTGACCTAGGACCGTTCGATCTCAGAACAAGATCAACGGATGCGCTTGCATCGGGGGACAATAAAATGGTGGGCCATGTAATACCGATGATCTGATGCGCATGGGCCCTTCATATAAGCTGACTGTCGCGCCGTTGATTTGAGCCAGATCGGACGGCTAGCATTGCGTCCGATCGTTAAGACAATAGGCCCCTTCTTGCTTTGAATTATGGTTTTCAGACTCGGGTCATATGGAAGCCGAAGCGGGAAGGCGTCAAACTCTTTAGGGACTCGGCCTGATTATTTAAATTTGGGTTTTGAACTATTGTGAGGCAGATTTTTGGGTGGAGGTAGTAATATCTAGCAGGGTCATGAGATTTTAGGCCATGGCAGAGGTTAAAAATGAATTTGAATGGAGCAGCAGGGCAAAAATTCACAGACAGAGGTAGATATGTACAACAGGGGGTTTAAGTAACTCTTTGGTATGTATTATATTTCCAATGTGAATGAGAATTTGGAAATCAAACATTAATGCTTCTAACCTATTCATATAGATATGGGAATAAATGTGTGTATTAATATATTCCACGAATATTGAAAAAAAAAAAGTTTAATGGACTATTGTGGAGAAAAATAATTGCAGCCATTAATCTAAGTTGGAGTTTTGAGAGACATTACGTAGGATACTTGAAATAATTTAGCGGAAAGAAGTTAATTAGAGGCATGAAAAGATATAAATGAATAATTGTGGGGTGATATATGTTTTACCATAGTTAATAGAACAAAAGAAGAAGGAAAGTTTCTATTGGAATATATAGAGAAAGGTGTATAATAGAAAAATAACAATTTAGATTTAATAGAGGTATGTTAAATATAAGTTGTAAATTATTAATGAACTATTAAATAGTCAAAAGAGAATAATTAATTATCATGAGAAATGATAGGTTTAAAATGAAACAAATTGTACGTGGGACATAAGTTAAATCTATAATTAACATTATATGTTAAGTGATTTTGTTATAAGTTATAAAGTTAATTTTGTGGAGTTGTATGAATATAATATTTTCATACATGATAATTTATTAGGTAAATAAATTTCAAACTTTATAACCACAAGATGAAGGGAGAAGAATTAATTCACTAGAGAATATTAAAAGTGAATTCACCTTAAAAGGTTACAAGTAAAGTGGAATGACATATTTTACCATAGGAATGGAATATTATTACTCTAATTATGGGTAAAGGAGTAATAAACACTATTGTGGCAGATTAAATGTTAAAAATATAGTATGACAAGGAAAAATTGGATGCGGGTAATTGGTAAAAGTTACCAGGATGATTTCCAAATCATGTATATTTAATTCATGACTAAAGTATCTTATAATAAACATATGTTAGTTCATGTACCTGGAAATTAATGAACTGGTAATCTTGAGTACAAGTTATAAATAAGGTCTAAATAGTTGGTTAAATAAGTGATGTGGTTAGTAATGGTGGATCATTTCATATTAAATAGTGTAATGTGGACCCATTACATTGAGTTATGAATGAATGAAGGGATAAATCTATTTTTCCCAAGTGGGCTAACTAAGGTAGAATTGAAAACCTAACAATTGTTTTTTTTTCATGGAAAAATAATTATGAAAATTATCATGCATGGATAAGAAGCACAATTATTTTCCTTAATAAATTATAATCCATTTATCAAGTGAACCATGGTTTAGTTTTAGGTAGTAACTGGTCTTTATTAGAAACCATGTGTTTTTTATATAAACTATGGGTTGATTTCTAATGATTAGTGAAATTCACATATAGATATAATTGGTGAATTGTCATTGGAATTAGTAAAGCATGAACATACAATTAAAAGTAAATGTACAAGTTCTGATTCTTTAAAAAAAGGGGGGGAAATTGTGTCATATTCATTTTTGACATTATCAAGTATTAATTCTTGGGAATGTAACGAATTATAGTAATTACATATATCACTATAAAAGAAACATGTACTCACACTATAAAATTATGCTGATATAAATTTTATTAAATTTAATTTCCCAGAGTCTTAAGTTCAAGGACCGGGTAATAGTGTGAAATCATTCAGCTACAAATCGCGAGAAAGGAGGATGAACTATATTTGGATTTGGGTGTGGGGAAACCCATTAGATCCAAATTTATTCACGTAAGTTTTGAACTAGTGGATAAAATTGAGGAAACGTGAAAAAAAATTGAATAATGAGACACAAGTTTTACATTATTGCACACTTTAGAGGTATTGTCAGTAGGAATATGAAATAAGTTTCATGTGTGAAGAAAGAATTGAATTATAGACATTATTAATGATCCTGATTATTACTAATTAAATTGATTGGCTAACAAAAGAAAACAATGCGAAGGTACTGGAAGTACAGCTATGAACTGAGAAATGGTAAGCATAACCATGCATATGATACAGTTGTTTTCTTTCATTCATGAATACTAATGAAAAGTTGTAAATTTGTTTATCCAAGTGTGTAACAGGAAATTGTACACTCTAGAAAGTAGATAAATCACCTAGCAAATCAAGAAAAGCCAAACTGGACCAAGTTTGCGTGAGGAGAAAATCTCACTGAAAAAAAAAAAAAAAACAAAAGAAAAGATAAGTAGTGTACTAAAAGTGCACTAAACTATTATGAACCTGAGCGGTTTGACTAATGACTGAATTTATTGAAATTATTGAAATTCAGAATTTTTTTATGGATTATCAATTATATGTATCTAATAGTACTTACATAATTTGGTATGAATTGTGGACAGTGTGAAAACGAAATAAAAGAATTCCAGACAAACTTCTTGCAAAGAAGTAAGAAGAAAATAAACTTCATAAGGTATCAGTAAACAGAGTGAAAGAAGAAGAGTACTCTGACGAAAACTGATTAAAGCCACGAGAAAAGACGAAGGAGAAATCTTCGTCAAAGTTGAAAAATCACCATTAAAGTGTGACACCGAGGAAGGTGTTGGAAAGGGTGGAACGAGTGGCTTATAAACTGGCCTTACCCTTGCATGTTAAATTTCATGAAGTGTTTCATGCCTCCTTATTGAAAGAAAATATGTACATGATGTTTCTCACATTATTGATTGGAATGTGATCCAGATGGAAACAGAAGAGGAATTTCTTCGAGAGTCGCTTCAAATTTTGGAGTAGGAAGATATTGAACTGAAAAATCAAATAGTAGCCAGAGTAAAAGTGCAATGGAAACACTTTACGGCTGAAGAAGCTAAGTGGAAAAGAGAAGCTGAGATGATGGAAAAGTATCCATCTTTATTTTCAAAATGAACTATAGTAGTTAGTTTTTAACACTGAGGATGGTGTTTTTTTTTCAGAGGAGGAATATGTAACACCCTCAAGTTCTATGGTTTTCAAGTTAGACATTTGAACATAAATCCAAAGGGGAGTGGACCCCAATGGATAATTATTGTGTGGATGTAGTTAATTATTTATTTATGAAAAATAAATAAAATATTTAGTATGCACTATGACCAAATGAGATTTTTGAGATCACTTGCCCAATCCATGAGGTTATGGAAAGACATTAAGACTTTCCCCAAAATATTTCAAAAATCCTTGAAATAATTTGTTTCTAATTTAGATTTTTGAGGAAAAATCTAAATTTCCCCAATGATGAGGAAAGTAGTTGGGAAGAGGTAAAAATCTGGAAAAGCAGAAAGCAGCTTTAAAGTCCCTAAATAAGGGAAGCCTAGGCAAATAGGAATAAAAGCATCCTGAAATTCTGGACGCAGAGTTGGAAACAGGTTTTCCGGGAGAGCATAGCTTGAATAAGCTACTCCAGAACAGATTGAGGTTAGTCTGTCCATGGAGGATCTCAGCTCGGGGGTGAGTTCTGGAGATAGAAAAACTCTAGGGATGGGAGGACTGGTCATAGTATCAGTATGCATGCTTGATTTTGGAGATTAATTTAAGTTTGTATTAAGTATATCAAGGTTATATGAATTTTTATGTTAGAATTTCTTATGCAAATTTTAGATTGATTGTTTGTTCAGTACCTCATGCAGTTGCAAACTGGATATAATAGCTGAAAATTTTAGCATGTTTAATAGCAAGGAGAAAATTAAGTAGGGACCATCACCTAGAATGTCAAAACCAAAGATGGTTTGGATCTGGGGATAGGTACCCTGCAATAATAAATTTTAGAGATGATAGATCGTATGAATGTCTAATCTAATAACAAATTTAAAGTTTTAGCTTCTTGTATTATAAATGAAAATTTAGTTATTGTGTTGTATAAACAAAAAAGATTAATAAAACTGTAAACAGGAATAACAGGTAGAAAACAACTAAACCTATTATAGAAGTATGGATTCAGTATAATAGCCATACTACAGTGACAAGAATGATAGAATTAAGAATTTAAACTGTTCTATTACATGGAAGTTCAAATATATGAAACCAGAAATTAAATCTGAACTAAGTAACTATGATATGAAGTTAGTGAGTATAAAATATCAAATTCGGTTCTATTACTTCCATTTGATTGAAGAAAAATGATCTATGTTCTATATTTCTAAGGGAAGAGTTTAATATACTCTAAAATTAAAAATATGCTGAATAATTATAACAATAAAATAAGGAAAGAGCTCTATTGAAAATCTACTTATATGTGATAAAAGTATAGGTGTAAGAGAAGAGTGAAAGCATATTTAAAATACTGGAAAAGAGCATCTATCCACCTTCAATATAAACTGCTGTAAAAGTAGTTGAAGCAAAGGAAGTTAAATGAATATATGTAGATGTATATGTATATGTATATACCTATACATAGCTGCTGAAACTCTATAATTATAGATGCTAGAAAGTCTATAAAGCTTGCTAACTAAAAAGTTAGAGGAAGGGCATATTGATCTGTTAGAGTTGGAAAAAAATATGAGGAACCGACCTGAGAAATACAAATGAGTATATGTTTATATATACATATAAATATAAGTCGACTAGGTTGACTGATAGGAATTGAGGTCAAGCCAAACATTTCTCATGGGAATTCTTATAATAGCAAGAGTGCCTGTAATTACCAAAGAGAAATTAAACACCTGATAAAAGTATGAAGTTATAATTGATTAAACATAAATTGTTTTTGAATGGTATAAGGTGCATAAAAGTAGAGTATATCTGAGTTAAAGTTATGCAGATAAGAAGCTGGGTATGAGAGACATTACAAGATGGCTCCGAAACATGTTCCATCAGCTCCAGAAATCCTAAAAATTCCTGTGTAGCATCTTTCTACATCAAATTTGGCCAAAAACTCATCAATTTATCATCTCCCTAGTTTTTCTACTATTCGTTCCACATTTTCCCCAAAATCTGGCTTTGAACCCACAATTTCGCCCCAAAAAGTGCTATCGGAGTGCAAATTCCGCCAAAAATATGGCGAAATTGTTGGGTCATTAATTTTCCTTCTAATGCCTAAAAATTGGATTTAAAAACATATTGATTATGGTTAAATACAAATGTTTTATATATAAAGCATTGAGCTATTAGGGTTAACGGGAAAAATTATCTGCTGGAATGGACACATGTAATCGTCGGCAGTAAATATTTAATACAACGTTGGTTCCGACGGTTACCATGGTGATCAACCATTGTGATCATATGCAATCTCCATTGGGGTTTAAATTTTATGGTTACGGTTAGAAATGGGTCCGTGGCGATAACCTCCTACCTGTTGTCCCAGCTCCGGTGGTGACCAGCGCTGGGGCTAGACCCCAACACCCTCCCCCCAATGTGCTAAATACATGAAATTAAAACCAAACTCAATCCATAGGTTATTATGCAACATGTGTAATGGTATGATGGTATGCCTTGGTGCTTGGTGCTCGATGGTCGCAGGTTCCATCCTCGTTGCTATTTTCGAGAATTGACCTAATATTTTAGTGGCCTTGGGGATGCCACATGGTGTCCCCTAGCAGGGCCACATGGCAACTTGTGGTTGGCCACCAAATCCACCAATAAAAACTTTCCATTTTAAACGCGTAGCAAAGTGCGACTTGGCACCAAATCATTCATCCATGGAGACCATTGAACAATTCAAACCTTGTATAGTCATCATCCCATGTAGGCATGCCCAGTCAGCTGTACGGATTGCTCACTGGGCTATCATGCATTATTTTCTTTAAATTGGCCTGTTTGGAAAAGTAGACAGAATGCATTTATGGGAGCATACAATGTCGGTTTTCCATGAAACGAGTTGCATCGGATTCAGAATGACGAGATCTATGTGGTTTTTCAGGTTCCACACCAATACAACAACTTTTATTTTTTAGCATAATTTTGAGCACCTAATCAACATACATGAAACCTACTTTAAATAAACCAATCAATTGCCTTGATGATTTAATAAAATAAGAATATAACTCAAAAATTTAATTCCCTAGTACTGAAGTCATAATGTACTATAGTTTAGGGCTCAATTGAGCCTCCCCAATCAATTCTCTCATAAATTGAGCCGAGTAATACTATTGGACCTTACACATATATTAGAGAGCTATGTCACCATGCATTCTCTTGTTCTCAATACCAAGTAATATTTTTCACTAAGCTCACCATAGTAGAGCCCTATAAATCACCTCATACTAGAACTGTAGACAATAATATCTCACATTGTACTACTAGTAGGTTAGAAAAAATAAGAAAAAAATAAATACAATTATATAGTAGGGCGGAAACGTGAAGCTGGGTTACACTTTTGTGAGAATCGGGGGCAAAAAAAAAATTTCGGCAATAGTTCGGCCGAACCTTTTATAAAGTTCGGCCGAACTTTATAATAGTTCGGCCGAACTATTTTAGTACGTTCGGCCGAACTTTTTAATCCGTTTATATTGACGGCACTGTGACGGCCCAGTAAACAGAATTTTTGCCGGAGGTTTGGAAAACCGGCAATGGTAGTTCGGCCGAACTCAGTTGAAAGTTCGGCCGAACTAATAGTTCGGCCGAACTCCGTTTTTATAAATAAATCGCCCGCGAAGGTTGTCAGTTTACTGTTTTGATCTTTTTCGTGCGTCTGTTTTTTTTCCGCGCGCTGGGCGAGGTTCGCGCGTCTGTTTGTTTTCCGCGCGCTGGGCGAGGTTCGCGCGTCTGTTTGCAGGTCGAGGTTTTTTCGCTGGGCGAGGTTTTTTCGCGCGTCTGTTTGCAGGTCGAGATTCTGCTGCGCTGGGCGATTTCCGGGCGATTGCTGGTCGAGGTTCTGCTGCGCCACCGTTAAGATCGATTGCTGGTCGAGGTTCTGCTGCGCCACCGTTAAGATCGATCGCTGGTCGAGGTTCTGTTGCATCCGGTCGAGGTTCAACGCGCCAATACATTTTGAGTGGTAAGTCTTCAAACAACATTTTTAATTTCAAACTGTCATGAAAATATAATTTCAAAGTAATTTAATAAGCCTCTTGAAACTGCAAGAAAATAGAACTTAAGCATGTCTTGGTATTAATTTTCCTGTATTTTTCAATGTTTGATTTAATAAATTCTTGTTAATTTCTAGAATCTTCAATAAATGTGTAGAAGACAATTCAAAATCTGAATTCTTGTATGTAAATGGAAAACAAGAATGTTGCCTTCATATTCCAAAAATGATCAGGCAGAGCGCCAATAGTTTAATATGCTTAAAATGACTCATACCTCATCTGCAAAGTACTATCCCAGATCAATCGAATGAAAGTCCACCATTTCCCTACATTCTTCCTCTAGTTTGAAGGCAACAGGAAATCTGTCTTAGATATCAATTTGTAGAACATTCTTCCAAATTATTAAATAGCTTATCAAATCATATAGCATCTAGGTGGAAATCTTGATGTATTGTCACAATCAAGATCACATTCCAAGTCATATTTTCACTTATTCACATAGTGTTACTCTCGCAAAACAGAAGGGGCCATGAGTCTAATGATTAAGAAGTTGATTGAGTTGATTTTATCCAGGTCTACTTTTGTCATTTTGTGAGCAATAAGATTTGACTAGTTAGCATGCATTTTAAATTTATCAGCTAATATGTCGAGTAGTGAAAATTGCAAATTAGAATTTGTTTCTATTCTATCCAAACCCAGAACAAGGAACTACTTTTCCTTATCAAAACAAAGGTTCTGTCCTAAAATTTGGAAAGTTGCAGATTCAGCTGCTAAGAAGATTAATGAGCACATGTTTTTCCGACGTCAACTATGGATATAAAGATCCAAATATAGTGTAAAAGTAATCAGTGTTTTCATAATCATATATTGTCTAGTACAGTAAACAGTAAACAACAATGGCAGCAACCCCCCCATGTGGGCTGTGCCTCCCCAAATAGGGAAATTGTTACAGGTTTAAAAACAGAACTTCCAAATTTCAGAAAAGGGGAAACCGATGTAGCACATTGATTTAATTCACTATCTGGGGCCATGTCCAATGTTTTCCAATCTTGGGGACTTGGGGATTTGTAAACCCCTAAAATAGTCAGTGAAATCACAGAACCAAATTAAAATTTTCAGATCAGATGTTTATTATTCTATAAGATCTTCTATAACGAGTTGTACTTCTATGTATGAGCTCAATTTGATGTTCATGATCTCTAGCCAGAGGTAGATCATTTTAGTTCTAATGGAATATTATATTTCTACTTCACTTCCATCAATTAAATTTTAGCAATGACTCCACGACAACTATATGTGTCCTGTACTCATCAAATACCATCATCACTGCATGCATCAAGTGACATATCCCCCTCATCAAGATCCCAATCCGCCTAATTTTGGATGCTCCTCATACACTAAGTACCTTGACCATATCAATGGAATGCCCAACTCCTAGCATGGTTCCCACCACACCAACACAACTATTGGAGATTCAAATGACCTCACCACTTAGAAAATGATACGAAATTATTTCACCCCCTTGTACTAGAACAATACATAGAAAGAATAACATAATTAATAGAAGAGATAAAAATATCAATTAGAGAAAGGCATGGATCACATATTAAAGGAAATAATAGAGCTCATGTACAAATTTCCATATTTGTTGCATTTATGTGTGTCTAACATAACTCTACTTTCAACATCTTGCTTCATGCAACATGCACCATACTTTGAATTTGCAAAGACCCAGGAATTATCCACCCCCCATTAAAATGACCCTACAAGTTGATTATTTTAGTTTTTTCACTCTATAAGCATCAACGTACGATTATGCATGATGGAGAATCTCTAGCGCTTTCCCTTGTTAATATATTTAACAAGGGAAAGCGCTAGATATTCTCCGTCATGCATAATCGTACGTTGGATTTGGTGATAATTTTCTCCATATTTTGGCTTTAGCATATATTGTGCAAGTGTACTTCAGAAGTATAAGAACCTGGATTGACATTTAATGCTTGTAATTTATCTCACAATTAATTTACCCATGAGGATGCTTTGACCTAGTAACTTGAGAGATGAAAAAGATCCTATCACATTAATGTGAGGATCCATTTTCACAATGAACATTAGGAAAAGACAATATTCATTGCAGTTGGTAATATAGTCAACTAGTAGACTATTCAATTATTAACAAATTTGATGAAAAAATGCAAGGAATTTAAGGTTGCATTTCAATTTTGAAAATTTTCTACAATAATTTTTGTAGGATAATTTGTTAATGCAAGTTTCCATAGTTATTTTTATTTTTTATTTTAATAGAAAGAGCCTTCAACCAAAAATACCCAAGGTTAGTCCCGCGTGTGCCCTTTGAGACACATTAGGTCATCCCACCAATTCATGCCCCATGCTTCATGAGTTGAAGGGTATCCTTCATACCCCTTAAGCACCGCCATTTCTCCCCACTCCATCATGTGATGTTGCCACCTCATCACGTAATAAGGGTTTAAGAACCAACGACCTCTTGTCTATTTATGTGAAACACAAACATTATACACTTGACATTGTCTCAATCTCCGACGATATCAGGATGTGTTGGTCACCATACATCATGCCTCGATAGTAGCACCACCACTTACACCAACCTCATATGTTGATGATTCCTCTTCCACCATTTATTATGTCACGAACTTGGTTAATTAGTATTTGGCATGCCCTTGAGTGCTCTATGTTAAAGACACTCATCTTATCTATATGTGTCCTGTACTCATCAAATACCATCATCACCGCATGCATCAAGTGACATATCCCCCTCATCAAGATCCCAATCCGCCTAATTTTGGATGCTCCTCATACACTAAGTACCTTGACCATATCAATGGAATGCCCAACTCCTAGCATGGTTCCCACCACACCAACACAACTATTGGAGATTCAAACGACCTCACCACTTAGAAAATGATACGAAATTATTTCACCCCCTCGTACTAGAACAATACATAGAAAGAATAACATAATTAATAGAAGAGATAAAAATATGAATTAGAGAAAGGCATGGATCACATATTAAAGGAAATAATAGAGCTCATGTAAAAATTTCCATATTTGTTGCATTTATGTGTCTAACATAACTCTACTTTCAACATCTTGCTTCATGCAACATGCACCATACTTTGAATTTGCAAAGACCCAGGAATTCTCCACCCCCCATTTAAATGACCCTACAAGTTGATTCTTTTAGTTTTTTCACTCTATAAGCATAAACGTACGATTATGCATGATGGAGAATCTCTAGAGATTTCCCTTGTTAATATATTTAACAAGGCAAAGCGCTAGATATTCTCCGTCATGCATAATCGTACGTTGGATTTGGTGATAATTGTCTCCATATTTTGGCTTTAGCATATATTGTGCAAGTGTACTTCAGAAGTATAAGAACCTGGATTGACATTTAATGCTTGTAATTTATCTCACAATTAATTTACCCATTAGGATGCTTTGACCTATTAACTTGAGAGATGAAAAAGATCCTATCACATTAATGTGAGGATCCATTTTCACAATGAACATTAGGAAAAGACAATATTCATTGCAGTTGGTAATATAGTCAACTAGTAGACTATTCAATTATTAACAAAGTTGATGAAAGAATGCAAGGAATTTAAGGTTGCATTTCAATTTTGAAAATTTTCTACAATAATTTTTGTAGGATAATTTGTTAATGCAAGTTTCCATAGTTATTTATAATTTTTATTTTAGAAAGAACCTTCAACCAAAAATACACAAGGTTAGTCCCCCGTGTGCCCTTTGAGACACATTAGGTCATCCCACCAATTCATGCCCGATGCTTCATGAGTTGAAGAGTATCCTTCATACCCCTTAAGCACCCCCATTTCTCCCCACTCCATCATGTGATGTTGCCACCTCATCACGTAATAAGGGTTTAAGAACCAACGACCTCTTGTCTATTTATGTGAAACACAAACATTATACACAACATTGTCTCAATCTCTGACGATTTCAAGATGTGTTGGTCACCATACATCTTGCCTCAATAGTAGCACCACCACTTACACCAAAATCTTGTGACATCTTGTCACAAACAAAACCATCAAACTGAAAACACATCATTTTCTCCTTCAAAGAAAAAAAAATTCACATCATGTGAATATGTCCATGTACTCTTACATATTGGTGTACAAAACCATCAACCAAACAAGTTGACAAAACATGCCTCTTCAAACAATTGACTCTTAGCTCAAATAATAGAGCTCATGTACTTTCTCTAACAAGGGAAAGCGCTAGATAGTCTCCATCATGCATAATCGTACGTTGGATTTGGTGATAATTGTCTCCATATTTTGGCTTTTTGACCCGCAAAACATAATTATTTTAGAAGGGAGGGACGGAGGGAAACCAATAGCTAATTCTTCTAACTAACCTTGACTAAAATGAGCTAAATTGTACTTTGATACGAACTTGATTTAAATTGTCCACCCCACATTAGGCACCAATGATTATAAGGTAAAAGTGGGGGTATGTAGTAATCCTAGAATCATGCTTTACATAAGGTAAAAGTGGGGAACTCATGACGTGTACTATAGATAAAAAAAAAACATTTACACTTACCAAAAAATATATGATAAAAATTGACAAACTACATACCCTTAAGCTCAAGGGGATATAATCATTCTTGCCTTCCATATAGATAATGAAAATGATTGTTCTAAGTCTCATGTTGCTTCTCATGTTATTTTATAAACCTTGGTTGGAAAGAAAAATAGGAGGGCCGAAATGTAAGAAATATAGAACATATTGGATTTAACATCCCCAAATTGGATTTTACTCTGAGGTATTGATTTTTTGAAATCTATTTTGTGAATGTTGACCAATAGATATACATCATGGAGGATGAAAGACGAAGATCAACCGAATCCCATATGGAGTCTCGGGGATCGGAGGATGTTCACGGTATTTAAATATAATCTTAAATCTACATACATGTGTGTACATATGGAATTGATTTTTTACTAACTTTGTGAGTGAAATTAGTTGTTAACAAGTTTCATATTTTAATTTTTAGGAGGCAAGAGGAGAAGGCTTTCTACTCCATCAATGGAGTGTGGCCAAGGTTCAACCGGTCGAGGTAACATGGTACCGGAAGGGGGTGATATTTATTCCCCCGAAGGCCAGCAATCAATGGCTGCTGGTTCTCAGCAGGGTCGCTGTTGGTCTGGTTCTCAGCAGCATCATTCTGGGGCTGGTTCTCAGCAGGGTCGCTGTGGGTCTGGTTCTCAGCGGCATCATTCTGGGGCTGGTTCTCAGCAGGGTCATGTTGGAGATGATGTTAACCAACAACATCAAGGTTTCCATCAATTTCCATATTTTTTCATTAAATTTTTGCAACTTTTTTTACACATGTTTTTTCTAATATATGAAATTATATATATATTGATGCAGAGGCTCAAAATGTTCGAGCCAGTGGTCAAAAAAGACGCAGGGTAGCGCGCTACATTGAAGAAGAAGGCTGTCAACCTAGCACAACTTATCCGGCTGATATTACTGATATACCATGGGAAAGGAACATGGCGGAATGCACCTTACAAAGGTGTGAAAGCCTTTATGCAAAATTGCAGACAGATCTCCAGGATTTGACTATACCTGCTGAGAGTAGACAAAGCCTACAGATAGTTGCACATTCATTGAGTGAAATGGTAAAAGTGTACAAAGATTTGGGGCCAACCACTGATTCGTTTGTAGAAGTGATGAGACAGAGAAGAGAAGCAGTGATAGGTCCCGATAAATGGCAAGACATAAAAAAACAAGTTTCAAAACAAGACGCTAAGTCAATGTTTAATTTTAAGGAAGGGCCAAAAAGAAAGATGTTGAAGGTGCAATATTTCAAGCACCCAGACATAGCAAAATATTTGTATAGTCGACATCTTGCGGCTTTTGGAAGGCTTCCATGGAACGATGAGGTTCCTCTTTATTTTGCACAAATGTTTTATGCAGAATTTTTTAAGGGTATGAAACCCGACTACAATGATCTTCCTTCAAAATTTTTTGGCCCGGGGAGAGGTCGATTATATCAACGTAAGGGCGCAAAGCGAGATGTGGAGTTGCCTCGCCCTGAGCCGCCATTGGTGAGTCGACCGTCTCGAGTCGAAACCTTGCGATCAGAGATGGATGCGACTTCTCAAATAAGTCGTGAAGCAAGAGATGTTATGATTGAAAATGTTCATAGCGGATTGAGTGGAGTCGATCTTCGCTTAAATCGACAAAGAGCACGTCAATATGCACGTGCCAATTTTGTTTATCATACAGATGAGGAGATTTACAACATGAATGTTGAAGATCTCCGAACATACGCAATAAATTGTCGCAATGGTCTGCAAGACCTAATTTTTCGTGAGGAAGAGGGCACCGAAACGGTATGTGTTAGTGACCTTAGGATTTGAAATTATATTTACATATACATGTGTACAATTTGTAATAAATACATGTGTATGTACACATGTATACATTTATTTGTATGTGTACATAAATCTAACAAAAATGTATGATTATATGTTAAAACACCATTTGCAGTTCTCAGGCATGATGCGTGATGAAAATGTTAATATTACGTTCGGGACCTCTGGCTCAAACGATGCAAATGGGTCTGCCCATCATGATATGTTGGCACATGTATGTTAGTGTTTTTTAAGTGACTCTAAAATAAATAATTGTTGCCACACATGTACATGTATGTATATATATAATTCGATAAAATGTTTTAACAGGTACCGATTCCGTGTGATGTTTTTGGGATCCCGGTACCTTCTTCTTCTTTAGGAGATATACCTTCTACTTCATTGGGAGATGACCAAGTATGGACAATTTTTCACAAGTTCAAAATTTATGTTACCTCAAAAAGTTCCATAAAAAATTGAGATATAGAGAGAGAGAGATCTATATTTTGAGTTATTTAAAATTTTTTGAATTTAGGTTTGTATAGAAGATTTTTTTAATCCGAGGACTTTAGCGACGGAGATAGGGACATCCACAGCATTTGAAGAAGTTGTCTTTAGTTCTTTTTTTTTAATATTATTGTTCAAATAAGTTTATATATATGTACACACGTGCATTTTCATTTGAAAGTTTTTAATTTATATAAATTATTTCTGTATATATATATATATATATATATATATAAATTTATATTTAACTATACATGTATATTGTACAGGTTACCACTAGAGATGTTTCTATGGCAGATACTCTTCATCAAATGGAGAGGCAACCTTACGAGGTATTGCGCGATTTTTTTGTTATATTTTGTTTTTTACATGAAGTTCTAGATATATATATATATTCTCGTTAATTTTTAAAACTTCAAATTTTAATGTTCAAGTACATGTACATTGTGTATGTAGGTTTTCCCTTTACAAGGTAGCGAGCCAATCGGGACCCAGAGGCTAGATCTTCCATTTGACGGACAAGACATACAGTAGATTTGATTTTATTTCAAAATTTAGATGGTTTTAAAATTTGTTAAACTTGATACAGTTTGATAATTGAGTGAGATTTACAATTTTTGGACATATTTTATTACAATATGTTTTTTGGACATATTTTTGGACATATATGTTAAATGTTTTTGTTGGATAGTTGAATTATAATTGGCCTGGCATGTGATATTTAATGTTTTAAATGTTTTTGTTAGATAGTTGAATTATAATTGGCATGGCATGTGATATTTAATGTTAAATGTTTTTGTTAGATAGTTGAATTATAATTGGCATGGCATTTGAAGTTTTTAATAACTTGTATTGGATTAATAACTTGTTCATTGATTTCAGTTTTCTTTGGATGGTTTTAGTACTTTTGGCATGTGAATGTGAAGTAATGTTGTCATTGAATTACATTTGAAATTTGATATTTAATGTTAAATATTTTTGTTGGAAATGTTTTTGTTAGATAGTTGAATTATAATTGGCATGGCATTTGAAGTTTTTAAAACTACATGAATGATGGAATGTGAACCTACATTTGCACATGTGGTAAATTGAAATGTTACTTGTAACAAGACAATCCCCATTGATTTCATTACATTATATATGTTGATTTCTGATTTGATATAATTGCATACATATGATGGTACATTACTTGTAAAGTCATTTGATTTCATTACATTATATATGTTGATTTCTGATTTGATATAATTGCATACATATGATGGTACATTACTTGTAAAGTCATTGGATTAATAACTTGTTCATTGATTTCAGTTTTCTTTGGATGGTTTTAGTACTTTTGGCATGTGACTGTGAAGTAATGTTGTCATTGAATTACATTTGACATTTGATATTTAATGTTAAATATTTTTGTTGGATAGTTGAATTATAATTGGCATGGCATGTGATATTTATTGTTAAATGTTTTAGTTGGATAGTTGAATTATAATTCTAATGGTATCTGAAGTTTTTAAAACTACATGAATGATAGAATGTGAACCTACATTTGCACGTGGTAAATTGAAATGTTACTTGTAACAAAACAATCCGCATTGATTTCATTATGTAGTATATGTTCATTTCTGATTTGATATAATTGCATGTATGATGGTACATTACTTGTAAAGTCATTGGATTAATAGTGTTCATTGATTTCAGTGTAAGCGCAAAAAATTATTGACAATGTAGAATGATTTTTGTGTTATAATAACTAAACCTAATAATATTGGAGAGCAAGAGAGACTTGAGGTATGGTGTTTAATACAAGAGTTTGAGCTAAATACTTAAATGGTTTATCTATCTTTCATAAAATAGTTTAAGATTGATCACAAGAATTAAGAGTTCATGTCTCGGTCCATCATTGGTATGGTCCATCATAGAATGATCATCCATGTCAATGACTCTTAAGTCTATCTTTCCAAACCATGACCCTACTCTCACATGTGTGCTTTTCATGACACCAGTCGTGCTACTTTTGTCCTTGAGTTGACTTCCTTGAAAGCACTCAACTCTTTCTCGATGCTAGCCTTCCTCTTTCTAAGAGATGAAGCTGCCTTTCGACTTAGGAAGCTATGGGTAGCCCCATGTCTATCAAAGCAGAGAACTTTTTCCCATGTACAGTTGTAGACATGAATCTCAAGTCCAAGGAACTTTCATCATCATTCCTCCTTGTCTTGTGCCTTACTTTCGCAATCTTCTTCAACATTTCCTCTTCCAATATGTTTTTCGAACTAGCCCTTGGCTTAACAGTGCTTTTCACATATCTCGTCTCATGAAGCTCCATATAACAATTTGATCCTGGGCTTGCTTGAATTGGTTCAAGCTCTTTCTTTTTCGAATTCTGTCTAATTGCTCCAATACGACATATATTGACTCCTTCCAAACGAAGTGCACCAATCCTCTTAGTGTGGTCGTCTTCTTTTCCAAGTGTTCCAACACATGCATTTTCTTTCTTCAAACCAATAGGTTTCGGATCAAGAAAGTCCCTCTTGATCTTATCTTCCATGTTCTTGACTTTACCCTGCAACGTGGTGCTTAATTCCTTCAAGTGAGCCCTTTCCATAAAGAGTTCCTGAAGTCTTTGTTCACCTTGTCGTATCTCCATGTCAAGCTTTTCAATTTCAGCAGTTTGTCTAGAAAGTCCATCCTTGGAATTTCTTGCGTGAAAAACCAAGTAGGTTGAACCAACCTTGGTCTAGTGCATTGGAATTCATTAAAGAATTGGTCATTGGCGCTGCTTCAAGCTAGGACTGAGCATCGTCACCAACCTACATTGAATATTTTACACTCCCTATGGTGAATGATACTTTAAATTGATTGACAGTCTAAGACTTTCGAATTTTTCCGAATGCCAAATGATCTTACAAAGTGAGTATTTATAATATTCTAGTAGGTCATTCGGCGAAAACTTTTACCAAAAACTTGAAACGACTTTGGCGTGTGATATTTAATTTGTTAAATGTTTTTGTTGCATTGTTGAATTATAATTGGCATGTCTTAACAATGCTTTTCACATATCTCTTCTCATGAAGCTCCATAGAACAATTCGATCCTGGGTCTGCTTGAATTGGTTCAAGCTCTTTCCTTTTCGAATTCTGTCTAATCGCTCTAATACGACATATATTGACTCCTTCCAAACGAAGTGCACCAATCCTCTTAGTGTGGTCATCTTAGTGTGGCGTGTGATATTTAATTTGTTAAATGTTTTTGTTGGATTGTTGAATTATAATTGGCATGTGGCATGTGAAGTTTTTAAAACTCCAGTTTTGGATGGTTTCAATCTACATTTTACATGTGATATTTAATGAAACTTTAAATGTTAAATGTTTTAATGATGCACAATATATAATCGAAAGGGTTTTAAGACTTAAAGTTTTGGATGGTTTCAATTTACAACTTAAAGTTTTGGATGGTTTCAACCTACATTTGCACATATGGTAAATTGAAATTATGAACTACTTGCAACAAGACAATCCCCATTGATTTCATTGTATATGTTGATTTCTAATTTGATATAATTGCATGTATGATGGTACAGTACTTGTAAAGACATTGGATTAATAATGTTCATTGATTTTACTTTAAGCGCAAAAAATTATTGATAATGTCTAGAACGATTTTTGTGTTATAATAATTAAACCTAAGAATATTGGAGAGCAAGAGAGATGAGGTATGGTGTTTACTACAAGAGTTCGAGCGGGGCATTCAGTGACAACTTTTACTAGAAACTTGAAACAAAGAGAATCTATCTTTGGCTAGGACATCATGTAAGATGCTCGACATAAACAATAAAATTGTACTTAAAAGCCGAGATTCGGGCAAGTGGGGACAACCACTTGTTATCTCGTCCCTTGGAGGCTAGGCCATATGGGGACCGAATCTGACTTTACAAAATAAAGTGAAATAGTTTGTACCATATGGTCAGAGAACATATACAAAAACAATTAATATACAAGAAAAATTAATTTCATTCTAGAATATATATATCCAATACATATTTAACATTTTTAATCAATGCACATGTATAGAAAAACTATTTTCAGTGGAAACTAGAGCACGTGCTTGTACCCAAACAATTTGTAACATTTGCAAACCACAAATAACATAAGCAGTTCAATTTTTAGTTGAGTACCGAAAGGTTTAAAAGATAATAAATTGTTGTCCTGACACTTCACTCAAAAAAATTCTAATGGAATTCCATCCTCAATAATCCGTTCATGATCGGATTTTGACATTTTCCATTTCTTAATTTTTGATTTTTTCTTTGATTGAACTTCTATCAAATTTATGCGTGCTGCACACACCAAGTGACTATATTGACAACTTATGGAATCAGGTTCATAGTCATCGAAGTAAACAAAGTCTCCACTTTCACGAGTTTGTTTGAAAAAATAACCTTTCAGTATAATAGACCCTTTGTCATACTGAAATCCGTGATCATTATAGTCTTATAATAATTTCATTTTTTGTTCAGTGCAACGCATCAAATAATACTTCACATTTTCATCGTTATCAATAGGTGCAATTACAGCAAAAACATCTCCTGCACAATAAAATAAATTTAACATTTAATTATGCATATTTAAATTTAAATTTGTAAATCTTTAAATCATTAAAAAGTAATTCAATTGTTACCTTCTCTAACAAGATCAGAAACTCGATCACCATCGGAGGATATTGTAGTTTCCTCTGATTCCATTTCTTCAATCATTGCAATAGACATTTTTCCCTTTGTATTTAGCTCTGTATGTTTCCAATCGTTCACATACATTTTGTTTTCACAGATGTCATTGGATTTTGTGTTGTCTATGCAAACATCACAAAAACAAGAATATTTTCTTTTATCCAATGCAAACACATTTGTGGACAATTTTGTTTGAATCGAATGCAATTTTCGAGTCCCTTTTATTGTTCCAACTTCATTTCCAATTGATCTATTTACGTCTCCGATTCCAATATGCCAGAAAAACCTTTATATGGAAAATTAGAAAGAATTTGTAAATATGATATCAAAATACAATTAAAAATAATCATTTCATGATAAATGTACAATGTTTAAAATTAGATTACCAATATAAATTAAATTGAATGTACCTTTGCACTTCTCGTGATGGGTTAATCTCATGGCTTAGAGCATTTTTGCACCATTGAACAACTTCTTCACCGTTTGCAAGTCGGCGTGCAAAGTGGTTCATTTGATATCTTCGAAGTGCTCGTTTTATGCATGCTCCTGCACCGTCATGTTCTCCTTTTCCATGGCCAGTCTCAAAGAAATTCCAACAATGTTTAATGGAGGTTTTCTTATGAAGACGACACAACCAAAAAATGATCGTGCAGATTTGAATTGACCTGCGCATCCGTCTGACCATATCCAATGTTCATTGAATGTTATTCCACGATTTTTCAATGAATCATAAATTCTTCCAAAACAATGTTGTACAAAACATGTATCATGTGTACGATCGTCACTAATATAAAAATGATATTCTTTAATGATATGTCGATTTTCACTCGTGCTTTCTATATGATCGACATTTTTTTCAGCATGTCTATATAGAATATGAACGAGCATGGAGACTTGGTCAGAGTGATAGTATTCACTCTGAATTTCTTTTTGTGGAGCAAATGTGTAGTTTTCTGCAAAATCAATCACTGACAAAATGGTTCCCGGTGGAAAAACTTCACGAGATTTTTTGAATTGCAAGTCTTGCCATCGAGCTCTATGGGAATGCATGGTGTATTTGTAAATTTCTGCTTCAAACTTTCTCAAAAAGTCTATTAGAAAAATTTCGTCTTCTCGTAATTCGATTCTTTTAACACTATCTGCACTTTGAATCGATGTACTGGTATATTCGTATCTCTTCCATTTCACTTTCATGTTGGACAATGATCGATCATTTATATCAATACGATATTTGTTTTGAAATTTAGTCAAATTTCCACAATCATCGCATTTTTTACCACCAACACATTTCTTTTTGTAAAATAGTTCATCGCTTTCTCTTTCACATAGAATTTGAGATATGAATTCACGGATAATGGAAGGAGGAGGTGAATCCTTCCATAATTTTCTACCGAAATCAAGGAATGTGTCATAATATAACTCAAATTCCACATGATAATGGCAACAACAAGTGTCGCGTACGGTGATAGGTTTTACATACCATGGTTTTTGTTGAACAAAAGCACTGAGTGAAACTTGAATTTTACGATTCTCTTCTTTGAACTTGTTGAATAACTCTATTTGAGTGGTTTCCAAGAGATGTTTTTCATGTTCTTCGTATTGATTTCGCGCTATTCTTCTTCGCATCACATGTCTTGCAGTGGGTGAAACACGCGAATTGTTCTTCCAATATTCATATATTATTTTTTTTAACATCTTCTCCAAGTCTATCTTTGTATGGTTGCCTACAAATAGCTCTCCAACAAGCGAGTTCATCATTTACGTCTATTTGCAGTCGAAATTTTCGATGTTTGTGCATAGTTTTTCGCGAGGTTCCCAGTGCTCGTGCCATAGATGCTAGATTCAAACGATTCTCTTGAGTACTTGGTGAAACCATTGCCATTTGTATTCCTCTACGTATATTTGAAACATTTTTATCTCTAGATCTCCTAATTGACTCTATAGCACTACTCATATTTTTTATAACCTCTTCTTTCATTTTTTTATCTTTGGCTGATTTTCGAATACCCAATAGTGTCGTCGCTTCTTTTAATTTCCTTGATGATAAGAGACATTTCAACATTTGAGCTTGAACTGTCACCTCAGTTTTGAAAAACATATCCAAAATTTTCTCGACACGATATCGTATAAAATAGTCAGGTTTTTTATCTCCATATGTGCGAGTGTCGAAATTTTCTAACATCTCATTATCGATAGTGATTTCATCTGTACATATTCGAAAAAATAGTACATATTCAATAAATAACTAAATTAATAAATATGTCAATAAATATTAGGAAAATTTTAAATATATCAATAGATCATAATATCTACATTTACATACCCGATTCAATTTCTGCTTGAGGTTGATTTTCTTCTTCAATATTTTGAGGAGTGTCTCTGTCTGTTTACATTAAACAAAATATTTTTCAAATTAGTTCATCAAATAAAAATTAAGCTTCACATTGTACATTGGGAAAACTTTAAAAATATATCAATAGATCATAATATTTACATTTACATACCTGCTTCAATTTCTGCTTGAGGTTGATTTTCTTCTTCAATATTTTGAGGAATATCTCTGTCTGTGTACATCAAACAAAATATTTTTCAAACTAGTTTATCAAATAAAAATTAAGCGTTACATTTTACATTAGGGAAATTTAAAATATATATCAATAGAGCATGTAATATTTACATTTACATACCTGCTTCAATTTCTGCTTGAGGTTGATTTTCCTCTTCAATATTTGAGAGAGCCTCTAACTTTCTTTTGCGATATTGTCTCGTCTCTTCTCTACGTTCCTCGGGCTTTCTTTTTCGATCATATTTTCTCACACAAGTTCTTCGATTTCCCATGATAATAGGGTATGAGGTTAAAAAAATTTCCTTTAAAAAATTAGACAATAACTCAATTACAAACAATATCACAAAAGATTTAATTTAAAAAAATCTTTTCTAAAAAATACGTAATCCAATCCAAAACACGTACATATCTCTAAGAAAAATCACACCGCCTCCAAGAAATGTCTTCCAAAAAAATTCTTTAAATCTTAAAATGTAAAGAAAAATTTTTGAACAAAAAAGCTCAAAAGATTTATTTAAACACAAAACACGTACATACCTCAAAGAAAAATCACGTCGCCTCCAAAAATGTCTTCCAAAAAAGTTTTTTAAATTCAAACTTTGAACCTCCAAGAAAAATCACGCCGCCTCCAGAAAATGTCTTCCAAAAATTTTTTTTGACCCCAAACTTTGAAGAAAAATTTTTGAATTCAAAACAAGTTGTAAGATGAAATGAAGTGCGAAATGTGTGAAAATTGTGAATCATTTCGCGGCAATTTATATTGACCGCGAAATGTGTGTTTTGTAGGGGGCTCCACAAAAAATTCCGGCCGACGGAAAATTACACAATAGTTCGGCCGAACTTTTGATAATAAGTTCGGCCGAACTATTAAGGCGTTAGTTTTAGCGGCCCATAAACGGAAAACATAGTTCGGCCGAACTGTCGATAATAGTTCGGCCGAACTATCGCGTCACTGATTACGCAGAGCCAAGCTCTGAAAACGGTTCTGCAACTTTGGACTGATTAAACTCCATGAAAACTTGTTAATTAACTGGCGGAACCAAGACAAGCATTTTCAGAATTGAATCTACTTTCAGGAAATATAAATTTTATGAAATTTCGTAAACGTTTATTAATTTTAATTATTTTTCTAATAAAATGAGTGCAAACAATTTTTGAGGGTCATCGTGATTCAGTGAAATCAAAATTTTGTATCTCCCAAAATACATTGTAAAAAAAATTTAAAAAATTATGGAGCATTACATTGGTCCGTTGACTGTAATGGGTAGCTTTTAGATTTTTAGTTTATAACTTGTATGTTAAGAAATTTGTTGCCACACAAAACATATAAAAAATACGCAGTTTTTCGTATTAGACCAGTTCAAAAAATTCTAGTAATTATGATATGCATCCATTGGCTTTGTAAATATGATGAAACCAAAGTAGACTCTGTCTAGATTGTTGTAACACATTTTGTTTTTTCAAAAACAAGAATTTTCAATGAATACAACGTTGCCACATAACATGACTACTTATGAATTCTTTGATTGTTAAGAAACACACACTCAAAGAAACGGTAAGTTGACATATCAAATCCGCATAAAAAAATTTCAAAAAATAAGTAATAGAAAGCTAACAAAATTTCTCACAACTTTTATTTTTACCGCAAAATGAAATTCTACACGGAAAATTTTTTATAGTTTGCAGAAAGTTGAAGAACCCAAAAAAATGAAAAAAATTTCTCAAAAAAGGGCAAAAAGTGTAACCCAGCTTCACATTTTCACCAAGTCAAAATATGGATGAGAAGTTGGATAAGAATCTCGATGATAAATTGGAGGATTTGGTTGAGAATTTGTTGCCTACAATATTTCAAGTAATACCAAAACAAGAACCCTAGAAAGCATATGACAATAGGCAACATTAGGAAGAAGCTTCCACCTTAAATATATTTTTACAATATCATTGATCTCTAAGTCCTCATGGACATAATCTAATAGATAATAACACATGACACAATCTTCATCATGTGGACTTGAACATGTTTGATTATGAACCATCATAATGGGTCTCTTAGATGGGAAATTAATTTTCTCTCCATGAAATCATAATGACTTGATGAAACTAGGGTTGTGGTATTGTATCTATATTTCAAATGCTGGTAATGGTCTGAGTAGTATGAAAATTCCTATGTAGGATACATCACATAGACTTAGTTTGTTAAAGCTATCTATGCACATTTTCAAAGATATAAGAACTATTTTTAGTAACTTATCAAGTTACACCAAGAAATCTTAGTCACAAAATTAATTTCATTATTTGAAAAATTCACCATCTATTTATACTACTTAACATTCTTTCTCTAAAAAAAATTTCATTAGTGGCCTCGAGGAGGATACTTATACACAAATCAAAATGTAATGTTGCACTACATGGCTAGGATTTTCTAAGGGATATCAGGAAGGAAAGTTCATGACAATGCAAAAAATAACACCCCTTCTTCATTACCCTCGCTCGGCCTCCTCAATTTAATACCCCAAGAAAAAAATATACTCATACCTTGAAAGGATAAAGGTCGTCTCTTATAGAAATGGAAGATTGCTAAAGACATGTACTATATAGTAATTGTGATGAAAAATAACCTCCAAGTCTTAGCTATAAAAATAAAAAATTGTTCCAAAATTATATGACCACTTTGGCTTTGAAAAAATACACAAATATTGAAGCAACACTATATTTACTACTTGAATACATCAACCTTCCTATTAACAAATCTAAAAAAATATCAATTCCCATAGGAATAATACCTAATATCCATACAGCCATTAGTAGGATATTTGAATCCACAAACCTTCAAACTCATGGGCTACATCAAGCACAAATAGGTCATATTCCTAGTTCACATTGGTAGTACTCACTTCATTCACAAGTGAGGGGGAAAAAACACATTGTTTTGTCCACCTACTGGACATTTCTAAATCATGATATCCAGTGGAGGTATGACGAAATGTGATGGAAAATGTCAAAATTTCAAACTCACATGGTTGACTATCAACTTGAAACTCATATATTCACCATTGATATCGATGGTTTTCATATAGTATTGGGGACATAATATGCAATTTGGGACCAATCACTCAGGACTTCAAGTACTTATACTTAAGTTTCACTAAAGAGGTTCATTTACATACCTCTTGGGGCTTTGGGTAGGCCCTCCTAAAATAATCAATCTTCATTGTATGAAGAATTTATTAATTAAATTCCACTTTCGAATAATTTCCCAATTTAATGCCGTATAGGTTATGGAAATATTAGTATAATAAAACCACTTGGGCTTGCATCTAGTCTTTTATAAACATCATCATTTGTCTAAGGCTTCAAAGGGTTTATCCCTTTCCCATGTAGACCATGACCATGGTATTCCCTTGATTCTAGGAACTCAAACACCAATTGTATGTATGTATGTTCTGAAACCATCTTGCCGAAAAAAATGAAATAGAAAGTATGTTGTAACTTGAGATGTTCCCATGATGAGAAAGAACATGTAAGAACATTTTAAACCAACATTTAGACTACAAGATTACCCTTCTATTAAAAGGGGGTTGCCTCAGAGATTACCATGAAACTTTCTCCTCATTCTCACTAAACAAATTGAACATTTAAACACAATGGCTAGACTTAGATGATAAAAAATAGGATATTGGGTTTGAGAGTAATGATGGCAGAGGAATAGATTTAAAATAGGTAATTTTAGGGGTCAAAAGACTAGTCCATTGGACATGAAGTCTCATTGGTTTAAGAAAAAATCTAAACATGAAAAGTAGAAGAACAAAAGAACACATTTAAAATTCATACCTAATAGAGAACACTACAATCTTAGTAATGTTGAAATGGAGAAAATGATTGGAGCGTAAGGAGTATGAATCCAACATGTAAAATGGACACTAAATTTAGTGAAATATTAAAAATGAATCCAAACATGTAATATTAGAAAATGCAATATCGTAAAAGCATTTTAACCTATGACTTAGTGAGAAAAAATTCATTACTCATGAAATATTTTTTCCATTAAAAAAATCCAGTCATGTGACTATGTCATTTTTGTAAATAAAATCACATCGGAAATATAATATATATTTTTTTTATAAAAGATAGTTTATTTTTATATTCAAAGGGACAATTTCTTTTTAGTTTCAAGGAAACACATATTGTTGGAATATGTAATTCCTACTTGTCTCAGTTGTGATTCTTTCTATGAAAGGAGTATGTTCCTATTCCATAGGAATTAGCTAAATCTATATGTTCCTAGATTGGTGTGTGGCTGAGAGATTTTCTCAACCAACTTATTGTGTGTCCAAGATAGTTTCTCTATCTTGATACAATACTTCATGTATATATGTAATTCTATTTTATTAATATATATAGTGTGCATGCTCAAATTTTACCTTGGTATCAAAGTCCATTTGAGCTTGGCCTCGGCCCCTCCTCGGCCGAGAGAAATAAAACGTTTTGTGAATGCTTATTTATTCGTCATCATCTATTGAAATTGTGGATGGTTGATTCAAAACTACGTATGGTCACCATGGAGCTGCAGATCTGTGTGTGGAGCCAGTTGAAAGCGCACTCTTAACTGCGTCGAGTTGATTGAATATTTAACGCAGTGGAGCATGGAGTGGTATTTGTAGAGAAAAGTTAATGTGTTGGAATTATGCCTTCGAGACCTGCGTGTCGAGCGGTCAGTGTGGAGTGAATTTGTTATGGTTGTCAAATACTCTATTGCACAATTTTCATGGCGATCCCATTCCATTGGACGTTCCTTTGCCTTCCACCCCGGACAGTAGATTTTTTTACGGCCGAAAAAATTTCACATGTTTGAGCTTGCCATGAATCAGTATCGAATCAGACCAACATGGCCAATTTTTCAACACAAAATGCCGACCCATTGTAGACTCTCTTGTGGTGGATCTGTGTCATTTACTAAGTTGTTGATCTGTTGACGAATGGATTGAGTGATTGTGGTGTGACTGTTGGATGCTAGGAAAGAAGGGATTTCTCTTACACAGAGGGATTCCAATAGTAGACTACCCGTCAAAGCCATGGTGGTGGTGCTTGATATTGGCCAGAGCGATGCAGCCATTCATGCGGCCATGGAAATTTCTTGGCCATATTTTGGAAAAATCGATGTGCTTATTAATAACACTTCCTTTAGAGGTAATGTGAATTATTCCCTATATTTGAAGGAGAATGAATGGAACACGGTTTTAACAACAAATCTGAGAGACACTTCGTTAATGTCCAAGGCAGTTGGAAAGCGCATGCATGAAGAAAAATACACATTTCATGTATATTTTATCCATTGGTGGCCTCTAGCGTGTGGAAGTACGTGGAGGACTTGCATATTCAGCCTCTAAGACAGGAATAAATGCAATGATGGTGATTATTTTTTTGTGTTCATGTTGATGCATAACTAGGTGTATGGAAGAGAGAAGAACAAAAATAGATTTATGCATTTGCATTAGTAATGGATCTCAGTCTTCCTCCAAATGATGTCATGTAAAATATAATTATTTTGCCATTGTTTAAATTTTATTTCTTAGAAAGTGTTAGGTCAGTGATGTAATTTTGGTAAAAATAATAAAGTGCCATTTCGACCAACTATTGTCACACATTTTTGTCTTTGTTGGAATTGGCCATCCCAACAATTGAAAACTTTATTTGAAGCTATGACTAACCACTATATAAAATGAAGACATGACACTGAATATGGCAGCATCAGAGATTGGAGGATGATGGAAAATCAAGTTTTGTGAGTTTTTGGAATAGGCCCTTGATGACGAGTCACACATTTTCATTGTAAGCAGCTCTGGGATGATTTTTATAGTGGTCTTGGTAAAGTATGTACCTGGTAACTCCAAGAGTTGGAGGGTTAAATATATGTCTGATGAGGCATATGTATCCCCGCTAAATTTTTTGTAATCTCAAAACCACTTTTTACTTATAGGTTTGTGGTCAGAGGGAAACCACTTTGTAGTGTTGGTTTGTGGTAAGAGAAAAACCATATGTGCGAGTGAAGTGGATAGAGATTATTGTTGGCATGGTTGAGGGTGAGCCAATAAAACCCTTGGCCTGGTTGTGTCAGGTCTATGAGTTGAGCCTTAGTGGCTATAGAGCCTTCGTGGCTATAGTTTCCTAGTGCATATAGGAGCCTCAGTGCTCACAACAGAGTGTAGGTGGTCTACAGAAACACCTTACTCATGGGAGAAACTTGGTTTCTCACAGGTCTCATCAAGGTGAGCACAAAGCGGTCAATGCTTATTTGGGTAATCGGATAAAACCCACGATTATGATGTTGGGGGAGGATTTGTAGGTACAGGTACATGTATGCAGTGATAATGGTTGAAAAAACCATGTATGCGAAGGACATCCTATGAGACTAGCAGTTGCACCAGTTGGCACCCATGCATTCTGGTGGATGGTTGCTCCTTTATATGGATGTTGTCATATCATTTTTTTATGTTTGACCACAACTAGATTTTGTAGATTGATATCGAGAAAAGTAGTCATTAAGGGGGTGTGTTGGAATATGTAATTCCTGTTTGTCTCAGTTGTGATTCCGTCTATGTAAGGAACATGTTCCTATTCCATAGGAGCTAGCTAAATCTATATGTTCTTAGTTTGGTGTGTGGTTGAGATATTATCTCAGCCAACTTATTGTGTGTCCAAGATAGTTTCTCTATCTTGAGACAAGACTTGATGTATATATGTAATTCTATTTTATTAATAGATCTAGCGTGCATGCTCAAATTTTATCTCATATCAACTCTGACATCATAAAAATTATACATCTTCTCCATACTAAGTTGTAGAATGTGCTCACATTAATTGACTAACATGTGAATTTAAACTTATCAATAAATTAATGCTCAAAACATCATTCAGCAATATTGAAAAAAAAAAAAAATTACTAATATCTTTAATTTTAAACTATTTGATTAAAATTCTTAATTCAAAAATAAATTAATATAAACTTTTAATTTAAAATTTATTTATAAATACAATTATTAAAATAAATTATATATATATATATATATATATATTCAAAATTTGATTTCATAGATTATGCTTATAATTGAGAATTGTTTATAAATAAGAATTTTTTAAGACAGAAGGAAGATTTTCCATAGACGGTGATCTGGCTCCAACAGGTATTTTAAGCCTTTCCTTCATTTAAGTATGATTGGAGAAAGCCAATTAAGTCAATTTTTTATAAATTTCAATAATATATGTTCTAGAAAAATAGAATTATCTTTTAAAATTCATTTAAGCTTTATACAAAAGTATTTTAAAAACTATATATCATTTTACAAAACTTATTTATCAAATTCAAAAATTTTATATACTTTATAATAAGATTGTTATAATAACATTTTTTATAATAATCTAATATGGTTTATAATTAAAATATATTTTTTTATTACAAATTTATAATATTAGCTCTATTTTTTTTTTAACAATTATATAAAACATATTTTTAAACAACTAAAATTTATATAAAATTTATATATTTTACCCTTCTAACTTTTAAATAAACTACATTAAACACAAATGAACAAAACAAAAAGACTCATAAACCTAGAGCCTGAAAACCAAGGCATCTACAAGAACAAATTCTCCTTAATCTACCTAAGGAGATTGACAAAGTCCCAATCATTCGATATCTCACATTCTGCTCTTCAAACCATATGCCAACATACTTGGCAACTTGTACCTCTCTAAGCTCCACTTCACAACAATATATGCCAATAGACTTTCCAACTTGGTACCTCTCCAAATTCCACTTCACTAGCTCATAATGTCCTAATACCTTGGGACAACTACATCAGTACATGAGTAAAATGTCTCACTAAACATCAAGGTTACAACTTCCTATGGAAATTCCCATAGGATCTCTAATCAACACAACTTATGCCCATAATTCAACCATCATATAAACTTATTATATATGAGGGGCACTCTAATTCACAGCCACCTCCAAATTTTTCTTCTTTCTCTTACTCTATGCCAAGCCTCTACATAACAAAAAATTAATTTTCCTGAAGCCATAACAACCATCTTGTCACTCATTGATTTCTTCCTTGTACACTTGTTCACATTTGTCTCGTTCGATCACTAGTTTTCATTCAATTATCTTATTTTTATACGTTGCTCCTCTATTTCTCTAGTTGGAAATTCCCATGAGATCTCTAATCATCACAAGTGATGCCCATAATTCAACCATCATATAAACTTATTATTCCCTGTTGCGCCTGCGGCATGGCAGGGACTATTGTAATCGATTTTTTGATTTTCATTAGTCTTGCACAAAAACCGAGTTAGAAATGAAACTTATAATCCAAAGTTTTAATTTTATATTTAATGAACAACTCTTTTTTAACCAATAAAAAAGCTCTCGCCGCTATTTCAACCACTAAAAATTTTAGAGATCTTATTTGGCCTCATATTGAGGCCACATCTCGGGATACTTAGGGTAAAATCTTCATTTTTGCATATTTTTGATTGAGATTTCACTCTCGTAAACTAATGCTGGCATTAGTTTGAATGAATGCTTTGTATGTGTGGCACTTAGGGGGCTCATTTTATAATTTTTCATAGGAATTAGTTTCCTTCACATTTTTTACATTTTAAAACTAGTAACCAAACACCACTTCATCCATGGCTTACGCCTGGTTGCCACCGCTTACACTTGTCACCGCCTCTGGATCTCTTCAAATATTCCTAAAGGCGAGTGTTTTTTATAAGAGGTCCCAGTACCGTCATTTATGTGGCCTCTAAAAGTATTTCTTCTGTCAAAGTCAGACGTTCTTGGTTGGACTGTCTCTCTATCAAATTTCCTGTGTTTTTCCGGCGAGAAAATGGTAAACACCACTCTTTTGTCATTTCTTGTTCGAACCATTCAATTTAAAAATATGAAATTGTTTTTCTTTGCATCCCCTGGCCTTTTTTTGTCCTATCATTTCCTAAAACTCGTAAAATTTGACATTGTACTCCTAGAAAGATAACATTAAAGTAAAGAAAGAGATGGAAACTATGCGCTTCATAATATCCTGCGTAATGAAGTCGTATGGTTTTATTGCAGGAAGCTGCATGAAAAACATTGTTCAGAACACCAAAAATAAATCTAAGCTGCTTTCTTAAAAAAATGAAGTCTTGTGGCTTTATTGCAGGAAGATACATGAAAAACATTGTTCATAACACCAACAATATATATAAGCTGCTTTCTTAACAAATTCATAAATCTGTAAATTGATGTTAAAATCAGATTGATATTATCTTGACCACTAAAAAAACAAGCCTCGGTCCTCTAGATTAAGTTAACAACCATGTAATATAAAATACAGAATATCTGTTGAAACCATACCAATTTAACAGAATTATTATAACATAAAATGTTTTTCTTTTTCAACATGCAGAGTCATAGTAATGGGAATGTATATAGTTTCAATAAATTAAAGGGGTGAGTGAGAAAAGAGAGCGGTGGGGAGAATAGAAATTGAGCCTGAAGGTTGAAGAGAGGTTAGGTCCATTTTCTGATCGAGAGGAGTTGGAAACATGTGCCATACACATAAATATGGACCGAGATGAAATTGGATTAGGCACGAGAATCGTTTGAATAATCATCCCATAATGCAAAATACAAGCATTTCAGTAGAAAGTAGGAAATTTTTTATTGTAGGAAGCAGTGCATTCATGAAGCCTGGAGTGGAAAGTGATTCTGGAAACAAAGAAACAATGTTGATGAATAATAGTACCACGAATGCCTGCACTTCTGCAACAAATACTTGTGACCCAAAGAGTTGGACAATCCAAATGGGGTCCATGGAGAGCAGCTCTGGGCATCATAGTGCAAAGGTTTCCAACGATAATAACAACATGGGGAACCTGGGGGGTTCAAATTAAGAAGTTGAAAATTCTGTAGATGGGGTGCAATCTAGGCTTTGTTCCAGAGGCCATTGGAGGCCCGCCAAGGACGCGAAGCTTAAAGAATTGGTGTCACAGTATGGCCCCCATAACTAGAACCTGATAGAAGAGAAGCTTGAAGGAAGATCAATATTTTGGCTTGTTCTCTAAAGAAATAGGATGCACAATCAAAAATTAGCTTCATATCTATAGGATGGTAAGATTTATAGGAGTAAAAGTATGCCGAATCAATAGTAGTTTCTTCAAGGACTAATACATTATTATTTCTTTTGTGAAACCTACGCTATATAATCCAACCTATATACCCAACCACCCACGACTTCTGTCTGATTACTAATGATTACTAAAAGCCAGGTATACCTGAGCCCCTCTCTATATACTAGTTCTTAGTTACTGGTAAGAAGAGGCAGGAAACAAAATAGGGGCTACTCAATCCATAATTTTTCTATCCGCTATTAGATATATTTCATTTCTATCACCCACCTTCCTCGTTGTCTAGCATAATCTGATGAAAATTTGTAGGTGCCGGAATAATGAGAAGATGGAGAAAGTACCTTATTTGAAGGTCGTGGGATGACAAGCCGGTCAACCTGACCTGTTAATTAATGAGAATATGGAATAGTCTGGCACGGCTTGGTTCCCTCTCCCAAAAGAGCGAGAATTTATGGAAGGAAATGAATATGCCCCTATTGTGAAAGAATTTTGCAGCATCTGTCTAGAAGCCAAAAATCCATCTGAAATTTTGAAATCAATGCTTGTTCGCACAGGTTTTGTTCCACTTGCATAGTGCTGCATATCTGTAGCAAATTGCAAGAAAATTTGGTGAACATCCATTGCCCTGAGCTCAATTGCAGTGAGCACTTGAGTCCTCAACAGTGTGAATTGATTCTTCCAGAACAAACCCTGGAGGAATGGTGCTTAGCATTGGCGGAAGCTGAGATTCCCTGTTCCCAGAGGTTTTATTTCTCTTTCAATGATTGCTCGACACTTTTGTTGAAGGATGTGCCTGAAGAAGGAAGCTCAAGGGGGGTACCTGCTGTTAGTATTAAAAGCTCATGGACACTCTCGGACTTGGCTCAATTGGCCTGCAACAAACTTGGTCCCCAGAATTTTGAGTAATAGACGACAGTGGTTTTGATTATCATACACAGTAGAATTTTGAGTAATAGAGGATAGTGGTTTTGATTATCATACACAAGAGATACAGCTTGGACGAATTGTCCAGGAATTGGTTGTGGAAACATTGTTTCTCATGGGGCTGTCAAACAATATTGAGCAGCTTCACCAGCGATATTGAGCTGCTAACTGGTAGCAGGGCTGATAAGCTTGATGCTTGGATGATATTCTTTCAGGTGTAATACATGCCGCGCTGATATGATTTCATGTTTTCATGCATGTAATACACGCGGTATTCTTTCATGCTTTCACATGTAATACATGCTGTATGTCTCCCTGTGAGTAGGCCCCTCCCTCCTAGTGTCAACCTGCTGGTCTGTTGGGTGATGAGTTTTTTATGGGTATAGTCTATTGTGAATCAGTACCTACATCCTTCCATCCTAGGCTTGATGTCCTATCGGCTAGCATTTACCACGCGACATCAAGTGCATCACTCGATCAGCAAGACTTGGCTAGAAACACGACAAATTGTGGCCAATAGGTCACCACATCGGAGGCTTTGTAATTCATGTTGCATGACATAAGAGAAAAACATCAATATGGATTCTGATTCAATCGATTCTTTCTGCCTACTGCTTTCAAACATTGATTTCCGAAATTTTAAGATTTTCAAATATGAACTGTTGCTTCTTGTCATGGTTTAACCAAAATTTGTATTTATGGAATTTTGAGCATCAATTTGTGTTGATATTATGTAGTGTGGGAAGCTTTATCAAATACCCATGTACTAATGGAGTCACCAGCGTCACTATGGATGGAGCTCATTTGAGCGGCACTTAGAATGGAGTTAGGATCAAACATGGCTGAAAGGGAAGGGCTTAGCTAAAGGATTAACAAATAGGAACATCGTAATGAGCAACGCAGGTAATCCAATTATCATTTAAAAATATTACTGCCTATACTACTCTGCCTAGTTCATAATTCATTTTTTAAAACTTTTTTTTTTTTAGTTAAATTAAATATTTCTTTACATAGATATCGATGTGAGCACTGAGTGTTGTAATTGACAATGATATTTGTAGGAATCTGGTATGAATGTGAAGATTAGTAACTTGTTTTACAAGAATATAATGACAACCTTAGCAATTGATAAAGCCATTAATTTGGCATGCAGTAAGACCTTGGCATGTGAAGGTGTCCAACATGAAGCGGTGAATTTGCATAAATACTGGTTGTTGTTTACTACCAAAATAAGCTTGATGTGTGTGTTTCATTATAGTCGGCTATATTGTTTTAAACTGCATATCTGCATATTCACTAATAATAATCTTGTAAGGGGCCTGAAAAATACTCTCACCGGCTTTTCTCTTGATTACCTGGCTACTATTTTGATTTGAAATTTACGGGAAAAAGCGTCTTAAAAATAATATTTAAGTTTGCAGTTTTCCATATCCATCTTTTGCTAATCTGTAATAAAACCCAACAATATCTTGATTAACACCATGACAGTGATATCAAAAATAGTTCATGCTTAAGCAGGAACCATGGCAATCCTAATACCATGGCAATCCTGATACAACGCCAATTGGGTGATAAGAATAAGCCATATTCTTTCACAGTGACACTCCCTGCTCCCTGCTCCATGTTGCTTGGCAGGGACTTGTTGCATAGCAACCATTCTTATTCTATATGTGTTGGAATTTTTGAGAATTCCAGAACAATAAATGGAGAATAAAACTCCCCTCTTCAACATAGAGAAATATAAAAGGTTCTTGACAGGAGACAGAATTTCCACACTTGAAAACAAACTTCTATTTCTTTAAAAAATGTTACAAATTCTTCCTCTACACAGAGGGATACAAAATAGTGACTGTTGTAGATGCAGTGCACAAAACTACTCTCTGTCTTTCAAACAACACACTCTATCTCTGTGTAAAATACACTGTTGTGTATTTCTTCTTCGCGCTGTTGTGCAGAACCAAACAAACAAAAGTAGTACAATACACATACAGGATCTCGGGCCTTTTGTTTTTCTATGCCACGCATATTAAAACATTACAAAACTATATTAAAATACTTTTAAAAGAAATTTGTTAAAACAGTTGGCCCCACATAACAAATGCGCTTTGAACGCGCGATAAAACAAATCTAAAACATTCATCGGGTCCGCGCTTTAAAACAAACGAACCACAATAAAAAATCTCTTATTGTGATTGAGGCGCGGATGAGATGGCTCCTTTTAATTCCACTGCATAAACTCTGTCAGGTCCGGGCTCATAACAAAACATGCGATCAACCGAAAAGTTCCGATTGTGATTAACAAATGGACGCGACAAGCGAATATAAAAATTGGCTCATAAACCAATCGGGTCCGGACTTTAAACATTGTGCGATCGGGCCTCATATTAAAGAAGTTCCGATTGCGATTCAAAAACATACGCAATGGAACAAATAAACTCCGTCACATAACTGGATCGGGTCTGGCCTTTGGTTAAAGTGATCAGGGCACACAACAAAAAACCTCTAATTGAAGACTTGCCATCATATAATATGATGCTGCGTGGTCTGTGGACCCATGGGCCTCGGCTGATGGTGGAGGGCGATTTTAATATAAAGTTTGGTTGTATTATATACAACTGTTCTGCTTGCGGAACTCTGCCACATCTAAAAGACATTTGGACTTTGGAACATATGTATATTCTGATTTGCGATTGCGACTATGATCGCATCGCATCGCAAAACTTCATATCAACAAGACACTGCAATTTTAACTTGCGATTCCGATTGGCATTTAAGTGGTGGGGACCACTTGTCCTCCCTTTCAAAAATTAAAGAACTTTCGTTGTTTTAAAACCAATTTCTTCATTCTAGTTGTTGAGGGCTTAAAAGCCCGAAATGACTGTTTTTAATTAACTCTGTTCCTCTGTAGTTCAGAACTACGAAAGTCTTCATCCTCCTGCAAAAACGGCTACGCCCATCACCAATTAATTCTCCTCTGCAATTTGTGACTGCAGCCCATCAACATTTTAATTCATCCTTATAGTTTCCCATTCTTTTTTGAATGCGTAATGCAGTACACGTAAACTCTGCTGCGCTGCCTTTGTACTCTTTTTCTTCCTGCTCAAAGGCTAGCAGGTGACTTTAATATTTCAACACTCCCCCTTAAAGTCAGTTGTTGGGTTATCAATTATACCCAAGCATTTTCTTAAAAATTAAAATGTCTTCGGCCCCAATGGCTTTGTCAAAATATCTGCATATTGTTCCTCTGTTTTACAATGTTGTAAAACAATTTCTTCATTGTTCACCAATTCTCTGATATAATGAAACTTTGTATCTATATGTTTTGTTCTCTTATGAAACACTTAATTCTTTGACAATGCAATAGCTGAGCTATTGTCACAATAAATCACAGTACATTTTACCTATTCTTGGCATAAACTTCTCAACATCCTTCTCATCCAAATTGCTTGACACGCTGCTGCTATAGCTGCCACATACTCTGTCTCTGCTGTAGATAATGCTACAATCGGCTGTTTCTTAGAAGCCCATGAAATGGCTCTTGAACCCATATGGAAAACATAACCAGAAGTGCTCTTCCAATCATCTACACTTCCAGCCCAATCACTGTCAGTGTAGCCAACTAACTCTGAATTTTCTGAAGCAGTATATAAGATGCAAATCTTTTAGTTCCTTTAAGATACCTTAGAATTCTCTTTGTTGCTTGCCAATGTGCTTCTTTTGGCTTCTCCATAAATCTAGAAATTAAACTAACAGCATGCATAATATCCGGCCTAGTTGCAGTCAAATAAATGAGGTTGCCAACTATGCTTTTATACAAACTTGGATCAAAATCCTTGATGCTGTCATTTTTTCTCGACTTCAATCCCATTACTGTGGGAGTAATTGCAGCTTTGCACTCCTACATATTAAATCTTTCTAAAACCCGATTCACATACTTTGCTTGAGAAATAAAAATCCCTTGTTCATTTTTCTCTACCTCTATTCCTAAGAAGTATCTCAACAAACCCATGTTAGTCATTTCAAATTATTCTTTCATGACTATTTTAAAATTTTCAATAAGGTAATTATCATTACCTGTGAAAATAACATCATCAACATATAAAACTACAATCAACATTTTACCATCCTTTTCTTTGATGTAGAGAGTGGGTTCTCCCTCACATTTTTCAAATCCATTTTCCAGTAGATAGGAGTCTATCCTACTGTACCATGCTCTTGGTGCTTGCTTCAGCCCATAAAGAGCTTTCTTCAACTTGCTAACTTTATGCTCTTGGCCTTTCTTCTCATAGCCCAGAGGTTGTTCCACATATACCTCTTCCATTAACACGCCATTTAAAAATGTGGATTTTACATCCATCTGATATACTTTCCATTTGTTTTGTGCTGCTATGGACAACACTGCTCTTACTGTCTCCATTCTTGCAACAGGTGCAAAATTTTCTTCATAATCTATCCCATGCTTCTGCTTATATCCTTTGACAACAAGTCTGGCCTTGTGTCTTTCTATTTTACCTTCAGCATTAACTTTGGTCTTATAGACCCATTTAACTCCAATGACTTCTTTACCTTCTGGGAGATCAACCAACTCCCATGTTTTGTTCTTCTCTATGGCATTAATCTCATCATCTGTAGCTTCTATCCATTTTCTATCTTTAATAGCATCTTCAAAATGAATAGGGTCATCAACTTGAAAATACAAATCAAATAAGGAATTAATACCTTCATTTGCCGCTTCTTGCTCATAAATTTCATTAAGACTTCTGAAATTCCTTCCTCTTTCATTTGGTGTAGTCATGCTTGAAGAAGCACTTAAATCTGCTCTACGTGGTGTTCTTCGAGATGCACTCTCGCTTCTTCTCAAGGGTGTTCTCGCTGCTGTTTGAGGTGTCCCTTGCTGTCCTTGTGTTGGTGGAGGTTGTGCTACCGTTGAGTTGTTAATTTCAATCACATCTTCCTCATCTTCATCATGATATAAATAGCTTTTAACATTGATTGTTTTCTCAATGCTTCCATCCCATGCTTCCTCTTCAATAAACTGGACATCTCTGCTTATTACAAACTTCTTTGTGGATGGGTTATACAATCTGTATCCTTTGGAATCTTCACAATATCCAAGGAAAATGCACTTCTCCCCCTTACTATCCAACTTCTTCCTCAACTTGTCAGGAATGTGTGCATATGCCACACATCCAAAAACTCTCATGTGGGTGACTCCCTATTTTCTGCGACTCCACGCTTCTTCTGGAACTTTTTTCATCACAGCTTTTGTAGGGCATCTATTCAAAATATACATAGCACATTTTGTTGCTTCTGCACAATACTCATTCAGAAAGTGTTTTTCCTTTAGCATGCTTCTCACCATTTCCATTATGGTTCGATTCTTCCTTTCAACAACTCCATTCTGTTGCGGTGTGTACCTTGTGGTAAACTGCTTGTGTATGTTGTTCTCTCTGCAAAAACGCAGAAATTCCTTTGATATATATTCTCCTCCTCTATCAGTTCCAAGAAATTTAATGTGCAGCCCGCTTTGTTTCTCTACAAGAGCTTTAAAATAGAAAAATTTCTGAAAGACTTCACTCTTATATTTTAAGAAATAAACCCACACTTTTCTTGTGAAATCATCTATGAAGGTTAGCATGTAGTTGCTGCCCTAAACTGATGTTGTCTGCATCGGCCCACATAAATCTGAGTGAATGATCTCTAAGGGTGCTTTCGCCCTTATGCTTTTCCCTGATGGAAAATTTTCTTTGTGTTGCTTTCCCAAGATGCAGCCTTCACATAGGCTGTCAGGCTTCTCAATCAATGGCAAACCTCTTACCATTCCTTTTCTGTGCAACAAATTTAATCCTCCGAAATTGAGATGTCCAAATCTCAGGTGCCATAACCAATTTTCATCTTTTGCTTCCTTCTGAAAGGCTTCTTGTGTTATAGCTGCTATGTTCTTTCCTTTTCCTTTCAAGTCAGTGTTGAGCTTGAGCGGAAATATTCTATTGCTGGTCATTTTTATTTCAGCAATGATTTTCTTGCTTGGAGGTATATCTTTTATTGTGCACACATCATCCTTGAAAATTACATTGTAACCTTTGTTTATGAGCTACCCAATGCTCAAAAGATTACACTTCAAACCCGGAACATAATAGACATTTGGAACAAATTTTTGCTTACCATTTCTTTCTCGAATACTAACTTTTCCTTTTCCTTTTACAGAGATCTTAGTATCAGTCTCTGTGGTTACTTCTGATTTAACTTCTTCATCTAGATTGGAAAACGTTGATCTCTTTCCAGTCATGTGATTACTACATCCTGAATCTAAGAACCAGACATCATCTTCTCTATCTTGTGCTACATTACATGTTAACAGCACATGACTTGGGTTCTTTTCTTCTTTTGCTACATTAGCATTCTACCTATTCTTCATGTCATTCTACTTCTTTCTACATTCATTGGCATAGTGCCCATATTTCTTGCAATAATGACATTGGACAATGGATTTGCATACCTTTTTCCATGACCATGTTGGTGTTGGTGTCCACCTTGTTCGCTGTTGCATTGGCCGTCGCTTTGATTTTGACTGTTGATCCTTCCATGTGAATGTGAAGGACTGTCCCTTCCACCTCTGTTTTGGCTTCTGCCTCTTCCTCTTCCTTTGCCTCGACCTCTTCCTCTTCCTGAAGGCATCTGGTTCTTGAAGGCGTGCTCTAGAGATGAGTTTTCATCTCTCCTCAATCTCTATTCATGATTTATCAGTGAGGCATGAAGTTCATCTACCGTGAACTTTGAGAGATCTTTGGTCTCTTCTATGGTGGTAACAATAACATCAAAATTTAAGGGTAAGCTACTCAATAGTTTCTCCACAATCCTTCTTTCTTCAAGAGTTTCTCCATAGGACCTTATCTTATTTACAATCCCAATCACACGAGTGAAGAATGAGTCAATAGTATCTGACTCTTTCATACAGAGAGTTTCAAAATCTCTCCTCAACAACTGAAGTTTTGTTTTTTTCACTTTCTCCATACCTTGATAGACTACTTTCAGAGTTTCCCATGCATCCTTGGATTTCTTAGCTGCTACTATCCTTGGAAACACACTCTCATTTACTGCTTGATACAATAGGAAGAGAGCTTTAGAGTCTTTCTTCCTATTGTTCTTCAATATATCCTTCTCTGCTTGAGTTAAGGCATTAAAATTCTGCTCATTAGCTGGTTCAACAAAACCATCTTCTACCAATTCCCATAAGTCTTGTGAGACAAACAGGGCTCTCATGGTAATGGCCCAATAATCATAATTCCTTCCATTAAATTGTGGAAGCTGAACATTTCCAATATTCATACTAGTGCTTGGTCTAGCCATTGCTTTTAAACTAAACTCAGTACTTAAGCAAACTATCTTTCCTCTTCTGAAAGAACAAGCTCCTTTAAACAAAAACAACAACGAGTTGTTTTCTCTAAGAAATACCTGAACTTTGACTTCTGTTGAGCTTTCACACTGCTGGAGAAAACTCTGCAACAAGTCTTCTTCTTCTTTCAGCTTCTTTGAAACCTTCAAAGAGCCTGAACTAGCTCTGATACCATGTTGGAATTTCTGAGAATTTCAGAACAACAAATGGAGAATAAAACTCCCCCCTTCAACACAGAGAAATATGAAAGGTTCTTGACAGGAGACAGAATTTCCACACTTGAAAACAAACTTCTGTTTCTTTAAAAACTGTTACAAATTCTTCCTCTACACAGAGGGATACAAAATAGTGACTGTTGCAGACGCAGTGCACAAAACTACTCTTTGTCTTTCAAACAACACACTTTATCTCTGTGTAAAATACACTGTTGTGTATTTCTTCTCCGCGCTGTTGTGCAGAACCAAACAAACAAAAGTAATGCAATACACATACAGGCTCTCAGGCCTTTTGTTTTTATATGCCGCGCATATTAAAACATTACAAAACTATATTAAAATACTTTTAAAACAAATCTATTAAAATTGTCGGCCCCACATAACAAATGCGCTTTGAACGCACGATAAAACAAATTTAAAACATTCATCGGGTCTGCGCTTTAAAACAAATGAACCACAATAAAAAAATCTCTGATTGCGATTGAGGCGTGGATGCGATGGAAACTTTTATTCCACTGCATAAAATCCATCGGGTCTGGGCTCATAACAAAACATGCGATCAACCGAAAAGTTCCAATTGCAATTGACAAACGGACGCGACGAGCGAATATAAAAACTGGCTCATAAACCAATCAGGTCCGGACTTTAAACATTGTGTGATCGAGCCTCGTATTAAAGAAATTCGGATTGCAATTCAAAAACGGACGCGATGGAATAAATAAACTTCGTCGCATAATTGGATCCGGTCCGGCCTTTGGTTAAAGTGATCGGGGCACACAACAAAAAACCTCCGATTGAAGACTTGCGATTAAAACCTTGCGATCATATAATATGATGCCGTGTGGTCTGTGGACCCACTGGCCTCGGCTGATGGTGGAGGGTGATTTTAATATAAATTTTGGTTGTATTATATACAATCATTCCTTCTTGCGGAACTCTGCCACATCTACAAGACATTTGGACTTTGGAACATATGTATATTCCGATTTGCGATTGCGACTGTGATTGCATCGCATCGCAAAATTTCATATCAACAAAACACTGCAAGTTTAACTTGCGATTCCGATTGGCATTTAAGTGGTGGGGACCACTTGTCCTCCCTTTCAAAAATTAAATAACTTCCGATGTTTTAAAACAAATTTCTTCATTCTGGTTGTTGAGGGTTTAAAAGCCCGAAATGACTATTTTTAATTAACTCTGTTCCTCCGTAGTTCATAACTACGAAAGTCTTCATCCTCCTGCAAAAACGCCTACGCCGATCACCAATTAATTCTCCTCTGCAATTTGTAGTTGCGGCCCATCAACATTTTAATTCATCCTTACAGTTTCTCATTCTTCTTTGAATGCGTAATGCAGTACACGCAAACTCGGTTGCGCTGCGTCTGTACTCTTTTTCTTCCTGCTCAAAGGCTAGCATGTAACTTTAATATTTCAACAATATGAAGGGCACTCTAATTCTATACTCATATTTTTATTATGTCTGCGGGATATACTAAATATATTGTATTGATTTTTTTTTAACTATATTACTTTGGTTTTGATTAAAAATTTAATGTAATATTTCTATAATTGAATATTGGAAATTAAAATTTATTGTTTTTTTAAAATAATTTTTAATTTATTTATTTGTCATTTCATTACCTACAAAATTCAAGATTTTATTGTCATTGCTTAGGAATTCATATTATTAGTCTCGGCCATGGTCGGGGACTATAGCAATCAAAATAGTCGACTTAGCATTAGTGTGTAGCAGAAAACATGAAGTCCTTAACATAAATACCTAAGTTTTTACCTATTTTATTCCACCAACCCAATTGAAATATTTGCGGTCTTATTGGCCTCTTCAGGAGGTAGCAAAGCTAGAACTATGAATATTATAGCATATAGCATATTTGTTTCTTAGATCTTACATCATGAACTAATGCTAGCAAAGTATAAGGTGCATTAGCACATCCATCCACAGCACAATTCTGCTCCAATTCTGTCGAATTTCCACCTACATCGACATGAAAGTGCAAGTGTCCATGCCATCTCCACCGCCCTGCTAAGGGCGGTTGAAGGAATATCATACAACATGTGTATTCTCTTAGCTATTAGCTATTGCGGTTGAAGGATGAAGGAATATCATACAACATGTGTATTCTCTTAGCTATTAGCTATTGCGGTTGAAGGAAGACATTCTCTTAGCAATTGCGATTGAAAGAAGTTGCAGATATAAGACAACATTCTCTCGCTTTGCACATTCTCTGGTTGAAGGCAGTTGCAGATCTAAGACAACATTCTCTCGTTGTGCAGATTCTATGGTTGAAGGAAGTTGCAGATCTAAGACAACATTCTGTCGCTGTGCACATTCTCTGGTTGCGCTATTCAGACAACATTCTGTCGCTGTGCACATTCTCTGGTTGCGCTATTCAGACAACATTCTCTCGCTGTAAACATTCTCTAGCTACGCTATTCAGACAACATTCTCTGGCTGCACATTCTCAAGCTGCACTATTACCGCAAATGAATTATCATGAGCTCCCAACAAATCCTTGGCCATGTCTACGGCTATACATCCCTCTGAGGATGTAGACCTTACATTCTGCATCCCTACGAGGTTGTAGACCTTACATTTTATAGCATATTGTAATAAAAAATTCCTTGTTATCTGTAATAATATTTTCTTTTCCTTGTTATCTGCTCACTCAGGATCCTTTCTCCTATCATTCTGGAGCAACAAACAACAGGTAAAGGAGAAAATTTTTATTTTTTTAGTTATTAGGGAAATTGATTAAATATATCAATATACATGCAACTAATATACATTAAACTACAAACAGTGATAGAGCCTCCTGGTTGTTCAACGTAAGCTGCTTCGTCTGTATCCTAGCTCTATCTTTAAATTTGTTGGAATTAATTTCCAACTGCCGAGCGATCAAAGCACAAATGGAGGCGGCAGTGAAGAGGACAGCGGCAAGCAAAGTCCGCGGGGGTCGATGAAAATATTTAAGTGAGAAGCCCCTTTCCCCGTGATTATTTTAATATAAATATCACCGAGTCAAATTTCACATGATAATACTGATAAAACATAATGTTATATGTTAAATATCGATCGCCTACGTTAATGTTTTAATACTCGCATTTGTTTTATATGTATGATGTTTTAATATATGCAATTACACGAACATATATTATTTTGCCGTGCTTATGAGAAGAATTTTTAATTACAATAAAGAAAGGTAAATATAAAAGGGAAAAGACAAGAAAGAAATGTTATTACAATAAAAGATTTTTTTTTAATGCACAGCAATGCGGGAAGAAAGAACAGCAATGCCAGAAAGTCAATTTTCCATCAATGAGAATTGAAGCGGTGCTGACAGAAGTTATTGAGACCATTAAAGATTTCTGAAGCGGTGAAATTTAGTGGTTGGGTTATCTTAATGACATAGAGATATTTCTGTTTGTAATATGGAGAGACAGAGCCATAATTTTATTATGAGAAATATGCACAGCAGTGCGTTGATTTACACAGAGCAGAGTTTTTTTTTACACAGCAGAGTGTATTGTTTGAAAAAGACAGAGAGTGTTTTTGCAAAACAGAGTATTCACAGAGTGAATGATTTTAGTGAGACAGTGAGTTCTATTTGTACACTGTGACAGCAGCAGTCACAATTGTAATCCCTCCAAGAGAGGAAGTCTGTAACAACAGTTTTTTTATATATATTGAAATATAAATTTTTCTGAGTTGAACTCTGTCTGTAAGTGAATTTTTTTTTTAATTATTCTCTGTGTTAAAGAGGGACTGTCTATTGTTTTGGAATTCTGAAAATTCCAACATGGTATCGGAGCCAATCCAGGCTATTTGAAGGTCAAATAAGTTGAAGGAAACGAATTCTTTGTTGTAGCAGCTTCTCCAGCAGTGTGAAGACTCAGCCATAAAGGATTTAAGGTATTTTTCTATACAAGTTTTTGTGTAATTGTTGCAGTACAGTGAGCTAAATTAAAACACACAGGCAAGTGTTTTTGGATCATAGTTAGAAGTGCAGAATGGCAGCAGCCAGCACAGGTATGAGTTTGGGAAGTGTCCATCTCCCACAATTCAATGGAAAGAATTATGACTACTGGTCAATAACTATGAAAGCTTTATTTATCTCACAAGAGTTATGGGAATTAGTTGAGGATGGCTTTGAAGAGCCAAAAGATGAAGCAGAGTTTTTTATGTTAAATCAAGCAGGAAGAGAACAGTTGAAGAACAATAAGAAGAGAGATGCCAAGGCTCTTTTCTTCTTGTATCAAGCAGTGCATGAGAGTGTGTTTCCTAGGATAGCAGCAGCTAAGAAATCCAGTGAAGCATGGGAAACTCTCAAGACAGCCTATCAAGGTATGGAGAGAGTGAAGACAAAAAAACTTCAGTTGCTGAGGAGAGATTTTGAGACTCTCTGTATGAAGGAGTCAGATAACATTGACTCATTCTTCACTCATGTGATTGGAATGGTCACACAAATCAGATCTCATGGAGAGACTCTTGAGGACAAAAGGATTGTTGAAAAACTCTTGAGAAGTTTACCCTCAAGATTCGATGTGATTGTCACCACCATAGAAGAGACAAGAGATCTCACAAAGTTTTCAGTGGATGAATTACATGCATCACTGATTACCCATGAACAGAGATTGGGTAGGAGTGAAAACTCATCTCTTGAGCATGCTTTTAAGTCCCAGATGTCTTTCGGAAGAGGAAGAGGGAAAGGCAAAGGAAGAGGAAGAGGCAGAAGCCAGAATAGAGGTGGAAGGAACAGTCCAGCAAATGCTCAAGGAAGGGGCAGCAATCCAAATCAGCATCAAGGCCAAGGCAGCAGCCAACAGAATGGTCAGGAGAATGCACAAGGACAAAGGTATGATAAGTCCAATGTCCAATGTTATAATTGTAAGGAATATGGTCATTATGCTAATGAATGTAGAAAGAAGAAGCAGAATGATATGAGAAGTGAAACTAGTGCAAATTTCACAAAATAAAATTGCAGCCAAAGTAATTTTTTTTTAGCTTGTAATATGGCTGAAGAAAAATCTGAAGACTTATGGTTTCTAGACTCCGGTTGTAGTAACCATATGACAGGAAACTTAGCAATGTTTTCTATGTTAGATGAGAGTGTGCAGTCACAAGTCACACTAGGAACTGATAGCAAAGTTTCTGTTATGGGAAAAGGAGATGTAAATGTTTTAACAAGATTAGGTGCAAATAAAACCATAGCAGATGTTTATTATGTTCCAGGAATGAAGTGTAACCTCTTAAGTGTTGGACAGCTTGTCCATAAGGGGTATAATGTTTTCTTTGATAATGATGTTTGTACCATCATGGATAAACCACCCAGCAATCAGTGTATTGCTGAAGTGAATATGACAAGGAACAGGATGTTCCCTCTCAGAATGAGAGCAGACTTGAAGAATGGCGAAGAGAAAGCAGCAGTTGCACAGGAGACTTTCCAAAGCGAACCAAAGGATGATAATTGGTTATGGCACTTGAGATTTGGACATCTCAACTTTGGAGGTCTTAATTTGTTGAACATAAAAGGAATGGTAAGTGGTTTACCATTGATAGAGAAACCGGACAGCCTTTGTGAAGGTTGTATTCTTGGGAAACAACACAGAGAAAGTTTTCCTTCCGGAAAAAGCATAAGGGCGAAAGCACCCTTAGAGATTGTCCACTCAGATGTGTGTGGACCGATGCAAACTCCATCGCTTGCAAGCAGCCACTATGTCTTAACATTCATAGATGATTTTACAAGAAAAACTTGGGTTTACTTTTTGAAAAAGAAAAGTGAAGTGTTTGAAAAATTCCGCAATTTCAAAGCACTCGTTGAGAATCAGAGTGGGCTGCATATCAAAGTCTTAAGGACTGATAGAGGAGGTGAGTATATATCTAAAGATTTTCTACGTTTTTGTAGAGAAAATGGTATTCATAAACAGTTTACAACTAGATATACACCGCAGCAAAATGGAGTGGCCGAAAGGAAGAACCGAACCATAATGGACATGGCGAGGAGTATGCTTAAAGCAAAGCATTTGCCTAATGATTATTGGGCTGAAGCTGTACATTGTGCAGCGTATATTTTGAACAGGTGTCCTACAAAAGCAGTCATGAACAAAGTGTCGGAAGAGGCATGGAGTGGCACAAGGCAAAGTGTTACGCATATGAAGGTTTTCGGATGTGTGGCTTATGCACACATTCCGGATCAGCTAAGGAAGAAGTTGGACAGCAAGGGGGAGAAATGTATTTTCATTGGATACAGTGAGGAATCCAAGGCATACAGGTTATATAACCCATCCAGCAAGAAGTTTCTTGCGAGCAGGGATGTTCAGTTCATTGAAGAGGAAGCTTGGGATGGAAGCATAGAGAAAACAATGAATGTTAAACACTGTTTATCTCATGATGAGAATGATGATGAGGTGGCTGAAATACATCCCCAAACAGCAACATCAACACCGCAAAGTACACCCTTGAGGAGAAATGAAAGTGCTTCTCCAAGCACACCACAAGGAGGAAATTCAAGTGCTTCTTCAAGTACTTGTACACCTACTGAAAGAGGTAAGAAATTCAGAAGTTTGAAGGACATTTATGAACAAGATATAGCTAATGAAGGTATCAATTCTTTGTTTGCTTTATATTGTCATGTTGATGATCCTGTTCATTTCGAAGAAGCTATCAATGATAGGAAATGGATAGAAGCTATGGATGAGGAAATAAATGCCATAGAGAGGAACAAGACTTGGGATTTGGTTGAACTCCCAAAAGGTAAAGATGTCATAGGTGTTAAATGGGTCTACAAGACCAAGAGTAATGCTGAAGGCAAGATAGAGAGACACAAGGCAAGGCTTGTTGTCAAAGGCTATAAGCAAAAGCATGGCATAGATTATGAGGAAACTTTCGCACCGGTTGCAAGAATGGAAACCGTGAGAGCAGTGTTGTCAATAGCAGCACAAAACAAATGGAAAGTTTACCAAATGGACGTGAAGTCAGCATTCCTGAATGGAGTGTTAATGGAAGAGGTTTACATTGATCAACCTCTCGGCTATGAAAAGAAAGGCCAAGAGCACAAAGTATGCAAGCTGAAGAAAGCTCTTTATGGGCTGAAGCAAGCGCCAAGAGCGTGGTACAGTAGGATAGATTCATATCTACTGGAAAATGGTTTTGAGAAATGTGAGGGAGAACCCACCCTCTACATCAAAGAACAAGATGGTAAAATTTTGATTGTAGTCTTGTATGTTGATGATGTTATTTTTACAGGTAATGATGATTGCCTTATTAAACATTTTAAAACAGTCATGAAAGAAGAATTTGAAATGACTGATATGGGTTTGTTGAGATACTTCTTGGGAATAGAAGTAGAACAAGATGAAAGTGGGATTTTTATCTCACAGGCAAAGTATGTTAATGAAGTTCTTGAAAGATTTAACATGCAGGAAAGCAAATCAGCAATCACTCCCACAGTGATGGGATTAAAGCTCAGCAGAGAGGACAGCAGTAAGGATTTTGATCCTAGTTTGTACAAGAGCATAGTTGGCAGCCTCATGTATTTGACTGCAACTAGGCCGGACATAATGCATGCTGTTAGTTTGATTTCCAAGTTCATGGAAAAGCCAAAGGATGCACATTGGCAAGCAGCAAAAAGGATTTTGAGGTATGTTAAATGTACAAAGAAATTTGGTATTTTTTATACTACTTCAGAAAATTCAGATTTAGTTGGATACACGGACAGTGATTGGGCTGGAAGTGTAGATGATCGGAAGAGCACTTCCGGTTATGTTTTTCATATGGGTTCAGGAGCCATTTCATGGGCTTCTAAGAAACAACCCGTTGTAGCATTGTCTACAGCAGAAGCAGAATATGTGGCAGCTACAGCAGCAGCGTGTCAAGCAGTTTGGATGAGGAAAATGTTGAGAAGCTTATGTCAAGAACAGGTAAAAGGGACAGTGATATTTTGTGACAATAGCTCAGCTATTGCATTGTCTAAAAATTCTGTTTTTCATAAAAGAACTAAGCACATTGACACCAAGTTTCATTTCATACGGGAATTGGTTAGCAATGACGATATTGTTTTGCAGCATTGCAGAACGGAGGATCAGTTTGCAGATATCCTCACAAAGCCACTACAGCAGAAAAGCTTTGAATATTTCAGGAAATGCTTGGGTATGCAGGAAAACCCAGCAGTTGAAATTAAGGGGGAGTGTTGGAATTAATTTCCAACTGCCGAGCGATCAAAGCACAAATGGAGGCGGCAGTGAAGAGGACAGCGGCAAGCAAAGTCCATGGGGGTCGATGAAAATATTTGGGCGGAGGTCCTTACCCCCTCGGATTGCTGACATCACCGAGCTGGGGGCCCACATAGATAATACGGCCCATAAGCCATATGTTATATGTTAAATATTGATCGCCGGTTAATGTTTTAATACGGCATTTGTTTTATATGTAATATGTTTTTTTTAATATATGCAATGCACAGATATATTAAAAGGCCGTGAAGCAGAGGTGAATTTTTAATTACACAGCAGTGTAAATATAAAAGGGAAAAGACAGCAGTAAATGTTATTACACAGGATTTTTTTTTAATGCACAGCAATGCGGGAAGAAAGAACAGCAATGCCAGAAAGTCAATTTTCCATCAATGAGAATTGAAGCGGTGCTGACAGAAGTTATTGAGACCATTAAAGATTTCTGAAGCGGTGAAATTTAGTGGTTGGGTCATCTTAATGACATAGAGATATTTCTGTTTGTAATATGGAGAGACAGAGCCATAATTTTATTATGAGAAATATGCATAGCAGTGCGTTGATTTACACAGAGCAGAGTTTTTTTTTTAATACACAGCAGAGTGTATTGTTTGAAAAAGACAGAGAGTGTTTTTGCAAAACAGAGTATTCACAGAGTGAATGATTTTAGTGAGACAGTGAGTTCTATTTGTGCACTGTGACAGCAGCAGTCACAATTGTAATCCCTCCAAGACAGGAAGTCTGTAACAGCAATTTTTTTATATATATTGAAATATAAATTTTTCTGAGTTGAACTCTGTCTGTAAGTGAATTTTTTTTTTAATTATTCTCTGTGTTAAAGAGAGACTGTCTATTGTTTTGGAATTCTGAAAATTCCAACAAAATTTACTATTAATTCTTTAATGCATCACCATATAGTAAATATCAAGTAAAAAAAAAACATTTATGTATGCAAAGGCGATAGAGAACAGTAACAATACCATTCTTAGGGAATTTGTCTGAATTTTCTGATACCAAACTGTAGTACCAAATATGGCCACAGAAAGTGAAGTAGAAACTCATTCCTTCCATATTTCTGTCACTTCCTTCCCTTTCGGCATGGGTTTCAGTAGTGTATCGCATGAAATGATGGGCTGCTGCTGAATGGATCAATTTTTGTGTCTGGCATTTTGAAAATAAACCCACTTTTTTACTGATAAATTCATTCTATTGCATTTTCGTGGAGGCAGCTCCCACCAACCCAGCTCTACCCAGAAGTGAAGTGAGAATGCCCAGTACATCCAACCCCAGTGCATAAGACCCCGCTGCTGTACTGGAAAGCCTACTGCTGTCAGGGAAGTCTTGAAGAATTTTACCTACTCTCAATACACAATTCTCCTCATTCTCGCCAATATAGATTTCCATGTCGTGGATAACATCGTGAATTCTAATAACGCCCTCTTCGACTCGGATTAACTAACGATTTTCAAGAAAGTTTACACAACTCTCCCTTGTCTTTAATACATACTCATAGTTTTCAGTCTCTCTAGTATTAACCAGGCCTTCTGTGATCCATATTTGCACGGCCATCTCCACCAACATTCCATAATCTTCACCGCACATCCACAGAAACGAAAACCGTTTTCCAAATTAGTATCGGGCAGACTACCTTAACTCCATTCTCGGTCAATTCGAGGATGAGTAATTGAAAATTTTAAATCCACTTTTTTCATCTGCTTTAATGCAAGCTTCCACTCAGATACAGCTATGTTGCCCATCATTGTTGACCCTATTAATTTTATTGCCAACGGCAACCATTTACACTCCTCGGCCACCTGTCGCCCAATATTCTCTATCTCGTCAGGAACAAAGTTCCTGTCTTCAAAAGCTACTTTCAAAAACAACTCCCAACCCTACAAAAAGTCGACAGCAATATGCACATGCACGGTGATGCTATATCGATGTGCTATTTCCGTGTAGACAAGTGGTCCATAGATGGGCCCACGTCGTGATTTGTTTTTGACCATTGTTCCAACACTTTTGACATATCATTGAAATTTTCACCTCGTGTTTGGTACTAGATATGGAGAGGTTTTAAATAAAACAAGGGCATCTGTCTGGGTTTTAATTTTCATGTCATGTTTGGTATCCTGTTGTTTAGGTGCCAGTTTTGTAACAACCCTAGTTCATGAAATGAAACATGGTGGCAAAGACTGCAGGTTTGGAGTTGTCTCAATATGCATACGTAAGCACATGTTCTTTTCAGTTCGGTGTTAGGTTTGATGCCAGGTGCCATGGGTGTCAATGTTGGGTTTGATGTCAGGTTTGTAGTCCGATTAGCAAATAGTTAAGTCGCTGTTCAGTGGCGTTTATTGCACTTTAAATTAATATTTAAACCAATTTGGTCTACAACGAAATGTGTTGTTAATAATTTTTTTACGATGCATCACGGACATTAAAATTGCTGCACTGTAACGTGAGCATTATTATTATTATCAATTAAACCAAGTTGGTGGACAACGAAATGTGTTGCTAATAATTCTTTTAGGATGCATCGTGACTCCTCTGCAAATCAGCCATTCCTTAGACCCAGGTTGGTGTACAACCAAATCTCTTCCTTAAAAATGATACATTTTAATCATTTTTATTCTATAGCGAACAGTGTGCAGCAGGCACATTAACAATTTTTATCCTGCACCCAGATCTCGAATTGTCTACAGAAAGAAGGCACATCAATATTTTTTATCGTGCACGGCCAGGATCGCGAATAGTGTGCACCGGGCACATTAATAATTTTTATCCTGCACCCAGATCTCAAACCGTCTGCACAAAGGCACATAGAAAGTGGGGTCACTGTAACATGCTGCACTGCATCATGCATGGTTACTGCTCCTGCAAATTTGTTGTCGGACAAACCCGCCTTGTATACCACTACAAAACAAAACATTGTCTGCGTTGACTTCACTACAAAACAAAATGAGCAATTTTTAAAAAATATCCATTTTTATAATTTTTATCAATACTACTAAAGCTGATGGATAAATTCCAGAAGTATTCAGAGAGTTCATCTCTTAAATTTGATTTCAAAACATTTATGAAAAAATTCAACCCAAAAAAAATCCAAAAAAATTCTAACATTGGTAACAGTTATACTATACCATAAACCTTAATCATTCACCCAATCAGTGTAGTTAATTATGTAATCAAGTCTAATATTTGTACCCTCTAAATGGCACGTATTAATTCACAGGGATCATCTACAGGGTTATGGTTTCAAGCCTTTCATGTTACGTTAAAATTCAATCTATTATTGGAGTTTAGCTTAATTATGTAATATTTTGAATTTTTTTAATTGGAATTTGGTGATAATTTTGAATTTTTTTTAAGCGAATTTGGTTATAGACTGGTCAATCAAACAGACGACTCATGGTCGCACATGAACTAGGCACATGATCTGGCTGGCGATAGGTGCTGATTGTAAATATACATAGTGAAATGGACTTATGCTATTCACCATACAATCCTCGCACAAGAACGAGGAACATGATGTGGCTTTTGGCGAGGCACATGATCTGGCTGTCAGCAGGCAATCCTCGCACAAGAACGAAGAACATGATGTGGCTGTTGGCGAGGCACATGATCTGGCTGTCAGCAGGCACTTGCTGCCCCGCAGCCACTCTTGTTCATTTAAAGCATTTATGTACTCTTTTTCATTCCTTCCAAATTGATTAAATCACATTGAGTTTAAATAAAAAGTCTTAGGAGTTAAATAGAACATAAATCACTTAAATATTTGAAACTATGAGGTAATTGAGGTCTTTGGTCTCTCATACATTAGTGTGTAGTATATATAATATAGAGATATGGTTCTATGAACTTAAAAAACAAATAAAAGATATTTTTCATTAAATGAATATATATATATATATATATATATATATATATATTTTTTGATAAAATACTAGAATCATATAAATATTAAAATAAAATATTATATGCAAAAAAATTGGAAAAAAATATTAAAGAATAATTGAAACATCAAATCATATAAATAAATAGTAATCGTCATTAATTCATAATAAACTTTTTAAATCAATATATATATTTAACTTTCACTAAAAACAATGAGTCATATAATATTTCATCATTATAATAGATTTTTTCAATTTTATTCTTTTAATAATGAACAGAATAATAAATGCTAATAATATAAACAAGTTTTTATTTCAAATAATTTAATTAATATATGTTAAATTTGATTATTAATAACTTTATTAATTTTTATAAGATTAAATGATTTATTAATAACTTTAATTTAACAAATTGTATATCCTTTCTAATTTTAAACAAACAAATTTTATATTCTTATTAATTTTAAATATAAGAATTTTTGGAATTGTTTATTCAATACAAATTACAATTTTCATTATCATAAAATTAATAACATGCTTAAGTAATAATAATAATAATTAATCATAAAACTATTATCATTTTTTCCCGAAGAAAAAATCACATTTTTCGTTAAAGATGTGCATATTTTGTATTTGTGACCAAGGTCACTCCAAAACTAAGTTCATCAAAATTCACCCAGTGGGTGTACAATTATAAACTCATCATAGTCTAAATATATACATAGATCAGATAAATACAAAATAAAAAACTGCCATGTTGGTTGATATATATGCAGTCATATGTTCAAGCTGTAGGTGGTTCCATGAATCTACAATGATAGTAGATGTAATGTTGTTCTGCAGTTTGTTCCTCTATATGCCATAGCCCCCAATGTTGTACCACTGCCTCCTTGGATAAACTATCGGAAATGTGGTTGCGTTCCCTATAAATATGATGACAAGAAATCAATATAAATTGAGATTTGAGAATCTAGAGATCCTCCAATATACTCCACAATGTGTGCACGTGACATATAGCAGACTGATTGAACAATTTTATGATGATTTTAGAGTCTCTAGAAATATGAAGGTGAAGACAGTCATGCTCTAATGCAATCTGAAGAAGGTGGCGGAGAGTGGTGAGTTAAGCATAATTGTTAGTCCCGAGACCCAAACCCATATTGATTTTGTAGAAGTGGTGTTGATTGATATGAAGAACAATGCCTCACCCACAGCCATTTGGCTGAGCCAATCCATCGAAATATGCCCATGGGATATTGAAATCGATGACTTCAGGTACGATGGACAGAGGAGGGCATGGAGGGTCATCATCAGGTAAGCTGTTGTAAGTGGTAATGATAAGAGGCCGGAAATTTCCAATAGGGAGGTCTTTCCTAGAATATAGAACCGTTATTAAGAAGCCAAGTCCCCCAAATGATGAGAAGAGGAAAGTTGCAAGATTTTTGTGGAGTGGCTGAGTTCCACCAGCTCTGCCAAGCAGCCGAGAGAGTCGGGCCCATCCACTGTGCATTGATGTGAAAACAGGTAGTATCATGGTCCACAAAGCCATGGAAGTGTTGCAGCGAAGGAACAAATGTTCACATGATTGAAAGTTTGAGTGAAAGAGAGTACACCATGGTGGGCCCTGGAAGGATCTCTTGTGTAGGTTATCCATCGTTGGTTCAATATTGTTGAGAATACACAGCATGAATAACCTTGTTCGAGGTGGGGTTTTGAGTTTCCATATACTTCTCCACCACCAAATAATATGTTGTGGATAGTGATCCGAGAAGATGAATAGATAACCTTCTTTAGGAGAGTATTGTCTGTGTTTTTCATAAGACCAAATCAAGTCATTATCTTCGAGGACAATCCAAATGTGTGATTTTGATAAAGTAGCTGTGTAGGCTTTCCATGCTTGGTGCAGTGGAGAAGGTATGCCGAGTTTATATGTAGTTTCCATCCTTGCACGTAGAGATTCGTGGCCAGAGCATTCGTGATTTGAGATAATAAGTTGATTCCATGGGCTGATAAGTGAGTAATAAGCTATTGTGGGAGTAGAAATGCATTCCCACTCCCTAATCATGGGTCAATTTCTATCCTGGCTTGGTTCCCTGATCTGATGCACCAAATAAGGCCATTCTAAATATAAGGTAAAGAGGATAGGACCGCCTTCAATATGGTGTATATGTTCCTATAGTTCTAGGTTGGAGATTTGATCCAATATATAAGATTCAGGGGTCGTATGTATTTCTTATATATAACTTGAGTCTAGAGATTTTTGAAAGTCATGATCGTCCATCCGAGCTTGGGCATAAGTGCCTTGGAAAATATGGCCAGGTTCTTTATGCCCCATCCACTCCATTTCTTTGGAAGAGTGATTCTATCGCATCGTATCCAAGAAAAGGTGTGCCCATCCCTGTAAATTCCCCTCCATAGGAATCTGCCACATAATTGTTGTATCTTGATAATAATACCATGGGGTATCCATGCTAAAGACATCCAATATACTGGGGTGGCTTCCAATACTGATTTGATCAGGTGAGTCGACCAGCCCTAGATAAAAATCTACGGTGCCAAATGAATATGCACTTTTCCAGCTTTGCAATGAGCCAGGAACAGTCAACAATGCAGTAATGATAAGGTTTTAACTGAAATCCCAGACACTTTAACCCATCCTGAAGTTCAAGTGAGGTAAAAGGGAATATGTTCAATGCCAAGGCCCTCTTCTGCTGAGAGCAACCTAATGCCGATATGTTAGATTGTGAGCATTGCATACCATTCATGTGGTAATACTGAAGGGTAACAAAGCCATCAAGTATGACAAGGAGTCTCCAATGGATCCATTAAGCAGGATAAGAACATCATCCACGAAGAGTAGGTGTGTGAGGATGCAACCCTCCACAATCTTGATACACTGATGTTTGCCCTGAATTTTTTCCTCATAGATTAAGTGGCTCAGAGCTTCCATAATGAGGAGGAATAAGAGAGGAGATAATGGGAAACCCCGAAGAAGCCCTCGTTCCAAATGAAAAAAGGGAGAGGCAGAACCGTTGATGAGAGCACTGAAAGATAGATTGGTGATACAACACATGATCCCATTGATGAATCTGATTGGGAAGCCCAGATGAGTCAAAATCATACAGACGTAGAGCCAATTTTAATGGTCGAAAGATTTCGCGAGGTCAATCTTGAGGATGTTTCTTTTGAGATTTTTTATTTTGATAGAGTAAAGGGCCTCCTGAGTAGTTCCAATGGCCTCATGGATCTGTCAATGATGGAGGAAGGCAAATTTCTCAGGTGAGATATGTTCAAAGAGAATGGGCTTTATGAGGTTGTCGATAATTTTGGCGATTATCTTATAAATACAATTGCAGAGAGAGATGAGCATGTAATCAGATAATAGTCAAGGAGAGTCAAATTTGGGAATGAGGGCCATGAAGGTAGAGTTCAAAGCATCATATAATTTTCCTTCCGTGCAACATTCATCGAAAATGTTGAGGATATCTTGTCCAAGGATCTTGAAGAAAACCAGGTAGAATTCAATGGACCAACCATCAGGGCTACGACTTTTGTCTTTCTGAAACCATTTCAAAGTATCCCGAAGTTCCTCAATGGAGACAAGGTGGGTTAGATTTTCCTCATCATCTTGATCAATGAACCTTGGGAATATACCAAAAAATTTAATAATCTCTACTAGATTTGCATTAAGTGGGGCTTTGTAAAGGTTGTGAAAATGCTCCAATCCCATGTTTTCCAACTGGTGGAAATTTTGAGCCTAGTTCCCCTGACCATCCTCTAATGTCCAGAGAGTTTTGATGGATTCCTCCCATTTGCAAATTGATGGAAAATTTTTTTGTTCTTGTCCCCCACCTTCAATCAAGTGGCTCTTCTTCTTATAAGACGCCATGTTTCCTCACGTTTCTTGAGTATCTGAGCCTTGACTGCTTTCAATTGTATGAGTTGTGATCTGGGGACTTCGCAAGCGAAGCCACCAAGCAAGGCAGATCCTAATTTTGAAATCTTAGATTCCACCCTCCTGAGGTTTATATCATCCTTTGATTTATGTTCCTTTACTGATATCTTTGTCAATTTCTTGATTTCATTCATCTTGGCAGAGAAAGATGTGGAGGGGGATGAAATAGGTGCCAAGGGGTGGGGGCGTCAATAGTGTGAGACGAGGTTGATGTAATCATGATGTGATAACTAGGTGGCATTATATTTGAAAGGGCTGCTAGGTTTGCGGCACCCCAGGGCCAGCTCTAGGTAGATGGGCAGTGATTTGATATGCCCCCAGATCCCACCCATTTTTGATACTATGGATCTTTACTCACAAGGGATTCATGAAAGAGGAAATGATGTAGTCTTCTTGCCAAGGAGGCCTCTCCCACTTTGCACTTACTCCAAGTAGGTAGCTTACGCAACATGGGTATGTCCATAAGGTGGTGATCCTCAATGAGGTGAGTAATGGAGTTAGAGAGTGGGTCGGACTGGGCCAGGTGACTCCATGATTTCGCAAGGCCCAGTGAGAAATTGAGGTCACCTCCAATGATGAGATTTTGTGTAGACATAAACGACCAATTGAGTAGGTTTTCCCAGAAAGGTAGGCGGGAAGTGCATGGTCCAAATACATTCATGATTCTATACTCTCAGCCAAGTTCATAAGAGTATATGTCAGTGCCCAAGAAACCATCCCCTCCCCAGAGATTGAGAAACTTGATAGTACGGGGGTTTATAACCAGGGAAATACCACTAGATCGACCCTGGGCATCGATGGCATGGAAGGTCCAACCCTGATGAATAATGGACAAAGTATTGGTAATTTGATCAAAAGAGCCAAGGGTTTCCCGAAGAAATATGATGTCAACCAGATTTCAGTCTAATAGCCTCCTAAGAGCCAGCTTTTTGGTAGAGCTGGCCAAACCACAAAAATTGAAAGAGATTATCTTCATGAGGAAACAAGGGGTTTGGTCATCCATGCTCTAAGGACCTGATAAAGTGTGTGTTGTTTACCATCAGTAACATCCCGACCAGCCTTGATAATTTCCTTGGATATGAAGGAGTGTCGAACCCGCGCAGGCTTAGGGTGTAGGGTTGGTAGGATTCCGAGTTTTCCATAAACACCAGAAGATAGGTGAGAGAGGGATTGTAGTAGATAGGAGTGACTACCCTATGACTGAGATGATATCTAAAGAGAAGAATCCATGGTGGGGTGGTTAAGATGGAGGGGGGTAAGTCAGATATTGCAGGATGGGAAAAAGATGAGGGGTAGGATATATGCGAGAGGGAGCAGAGGGGCACCGATGAAGTAGTTGTGTGCAATCCATATGTAGATGAAGCCAAATATTGCAAATGTTGATCACAAGAGGTGGAGAGAGATGTACCCAAAGATAGCTTGGCAGCTGTAACTCAAGCACGAGTCATCCCAAGAAACGAGGGTCATATTGGAGCGGGCACGATCTTGGTCCATGAAGAAAATTTTTGTCCTTGCGTTAGCCACTCAATGGATTAGGAGGGGGAGAATCCACAAGGGTGGCTTCCACAGATTTGCTAACAGGTGCAAAAGGCTCCTTTGAACGAGGGAGGAGGGTCCATTCCTTATAGAGATGACCCACCATATGACATCGCCTACAGCAAAATGGTACTACTTCGTAGTCCAGGGTTTGTAAACGGACGAAATGCCTCCATCACAGAGTGATGGCCTCCTCCAAGCCCTCTCTAGTGTCCAGGTGAACCAGTATCCCAGTCATGGTCATGTTTCCCATATTCAAAAATGATTTGTCGTATTCCAGGAATGAACCAAGAGAGTTTCCAATATACTTAAGAATGCCCTCTGACTAGATTTGGAGGGGAAGGCTGGGAAGACGCACCTAAATCGGCCCAACAACAAGTTGTTCGCGCTCCAAATCAAATAAGGAGCTCCATCTCTTTAGCAAAGCCGAGGCTTGTTCAATATTCCATAACTTAGATAATACCCAAGGCACCGGTTCTACACACTAAAACTGGAGGGAAAACCAGCCCCGAGGAAGGGTAACGACCATCAGAAGTTCCTCCATGATCGAACCCCAAATCTCATTTAGCCAAAGGCAGAGGCGGCCCAGATTGTACTTCCATCCACGTACATAGCCAACCAAAACCCTATCCACAGTCTCGATGACCTCCCCCAAATGAAGCTTGTCCCAAGAATTTGGTTAATTTTCTTAGATCCCAACTTTACACACTTGGATCTCCTCATGCCTCTGGGGGATGTATTTGGGGCCGAGGAGTCTGCACCGATACCAAGCCCAACATCGGCAGTGGTTTGATCAATATCATCCAGAGATGGGCCAATGGGAGGATCTTTGAAACATCCAGAGGATTAAGGACGGGTTCGCGGGATCGAGTTGACAGGCGAGACGGAGGGTTGATCAGACAATGAGAATGGAGGGTATTTAGAAGGGAGGGGGTAATCACGAGACGAGGGACCAAAAAATGGAAGGGAGGAGGACGAAGGGAAACAAGGACCATCTGGAGCTTCAGGGGGGATATGGAGTGACAGTGAGGCGCTAGGTGGTAGAAGATGCGGAGGAGAGGTCTATATTGACACCCCCTCATATGAATCCGAGGAGTAGTCAATAAGTTCGTCGTCCATAGCTGGCAGCAGAGGGAGATGCCTAACCGATAACTGCTCCAAATGGTCGGCAACGGACTCGATAGTGACTTCCCCAGACGATTCCAAAAAGACGATAAACAGATCTACATCAGGTGATCGCGGGCAGCCAAAATGCGTCATCTAAAACCCTAACCCTATCTGTTGAGTCTTCCCTAATTCAAAGAGAAGGAAGAGTGAACCATTAAACTAATATCATTTTTAAATAACAAAAATAATTAATTCACTTTTTTTAATTATAAAATTCACAGCATATTTGAATCACAATAAAGACAATATTCATATAATAAATGCAAGAAAAATTGCTCATAATTATTAAAAAAAAAAAATTGACCAATTTTATATCCATATTAAATTCAAGTAAGGATATTCTCAATTTGTCAATTTAGAGGTAGTTTCTTCCACTTTTCATAATTACAAAATTAAAAATATTCTGAAAACAAATCTTATATCCCTATTAAATTCTCATAAGAGTACTTTTAAGAATCCCAAAGTGATTCATTCCACATGGCCATAAATTTAATAACATATTTTATGTAACAATGATAATTAATCTACTTCTCCGGAATCAGAAACACCATATATCGAGAGGGTTCTGGAAACAACATATTAAAATATTATATGTATCGCTCATCGTTTAACGTCTGTTTTCTGTCGAAATTTTTCTGTCTCCTCTCATGCTTTATATAATCACATTGCTTTATCGACTAGATGACAATATATTTATGAACTGTCAGTACGTTTCACTCAATCATGCAAGGAAAACCATTAAGTGATAAGGAAATCGAATTTTACATAACTGAAATAATAGTGGGGAGGTTTAGAGTACATCACGGATAAAGAAATCCCATAATTTAAGAAGGAAAGAAAACACGTCTCATTAGGTGTAGACTCTAACCCGTAAAAAATCAGTGAATGCCTATAAAAGAAGCTGAATCGTTTTCGTTTAGGGACTGTTAAGAGAGCGGTTAACATGAATCTTGTTTACGAAAATATTGTTTTCCGAACATTATATATCGGAGGTTTTATAAGTGGATTGAAACGGTTATTCTATGTATGTAGCAAAGCAATTTATAATAATATTTTTTTTTCATTCCAAATGTCAAAAGTAATTAAGAAATCTAATTTTATAAAAGAAAATTAATAAAATTATTTTTAAATAAAGCTAAAACAATGACAGAAATTGAAAAAACATTTGTTAATATTATTCTGAATTATTTGATAAAAAAATTTAATTAAAAAATAAATTAATATGTTACTTTTCAACTGTGAGCGAAAGTTCTTTTAAATTTGGTATTTTATTGTATTTGAGGACTTTTAGTACATTTAAGTAGTATGGTTAGTGAAGGCTTGTTATTTAATATATAATTTATTTTAAAGATTTTTTTAGATATTGTTTTAGATTTTTGAAAAATTAATATAAATAAAATTTATAGAAAAATATTGATTAATAATATTTTATTAGCCATTTTTATTTCAAATATTTTAAAGACTTTATAGCAGTCCACAAAAAAATTTTATCAATATTTTTTTTTTTTTTTTCTTAATTGTGGTTTATAACCATTTAATATAATTCATAAATAAAAAGGGTTTAAATTTAAAAGATTTTAAAAATATCTTTTACTGCATATACTAATAAAATTAGTGGAAAGTTGATACATATAAAACTATAATGTTAGATTTGAGTAAAGAATAATTAATTTTTTATATTTTTATATAGATAACTAGTAGATTAATAGATAATAAATGGAGTGTTGTTTAAAAGGTTTGTGATTTTGTTTTTTAATAGAATTTGGTAATATCTTTTGTGTGAAATTTTAACTTTTTGTTGTTTAAAATATATTTTTAAATGATAAATAGAATTTTTTTTTACAGAAAACCTCTTAATTATATAATCTACACATTTTAAACACACATTGAATAATATATTCTCATAAAAAATAAATACTTCTAATAATTAAATTGTGCTAGATAAGTGATGTAAATAAGATATACTAATTATTATTAATTTTAAAAATAAAATATCTAAATTCTTTTATAAAAAATAATAATAAACTAAATAATTATTTAAGTATTAATCTTTTACAATTTTTATATAGAAAAAAATAAATTATTTCAGTATTAATCTTTTATAATTTATATATATAAAATAAAATTTATATATAATATGCAAATTTTTATTTTACTACTTATTATAACTAAGATATATATAATTATGTTTAATTATTATCATTAATTTATATTTGTTTTAATTCAGATTTCTATATAATTAATCTAAATTCACTAAAAAGGGCCACATTAATATTCAAATTGTTTTTATATTTTCCTTACTTATTATATTTATATAGTTTACTAAAACATGTATACTTTATATTTTATGTCTCTGGTCGTTTTGAAGATGCAATATTTTAAGAGAAAATACTTGATTTTAACCATTAAAATTACTATTATTTTAATTATTTGATTATTTTGAACATGTAATATTTTGAGAAAAAAATACTTGATCTTAACCATTAAACCTGCTATTATTTTAATTATTTTTAGAATGTTATTTTTGTTTACTTTCCAACTTTCACTTAACATATAAACTCGATTTCACAATACTATAGACTCTGTTTCACAATATTACAGGGGCACAACAATACATGGGAGTGATAGAAAACCTCTAATTTGTTTGAGATAATGCCTCATTTATGATGTATACTAAAGATTAGGGATTGCTTTGGTTTGTTGGAGGATGTTGAGAGAGTCTCTCAACTTCTCCCTCCAAGAGTGGAATTAGTTGGATCTCAGCAGCACTATAAAATTGTGATATAATCATTTGATTATAAAATATAGAGATTAATTATTGTGTGTTATTCCTGTGCAATGGTTGCTCTCTCTAATTTTAATTTGGTATCAGAGCCTCTACTAGCTTAAATCCCTCATGGGATGGCCAGGAAGATGTGAGAGCAATGATTGTCAAATCCCTGCTATAGGAGAGTAGATAGTTCAGTGAATTTATTTTCTGGGTGAAATTTTTTTTGTGTGTGTGATTAGTGTTGGTTGGGTGGATTAAATTGATGCTGCTGCAACTGCCAATGTACATGGCTCTCAATATTAACGGAGAAATCACCATGGGCGTGAACTATGAGCAGGCGGCGAACAATCTCCCTCAGCCGGTCGTGGTGGTGGGCATCGTGCAGTCGATGGGAATAAGCCGCATGAGGATCCTGAACGCTAATCCAGATGAATACGTGGAGCACTTCGTTTCGAGTGTCGTTTTCAGATGTGTATCACAAATGGACAGAGATGATTGGGAATTGGAGTCATTTTCAGATGATGTGAATATACGACAGTTGTATGAAATAGGTTTGAGCAACTATGAATCATATCATATGAACTATAAAGGTCACAGGGACGTCAAAACTGCAATGGCGCAAGACATTGACATTGGTTTGTTGTGAAGTATAGTGGATCAGAGTCTCCCATATGGAAATGTGTGGAGCTGAGAAATAATATGGAGTGGCAATTTCTTAGATTCCCAACGGATTTTGCAGTTGATGGAGGAGGATTCACCTTCGATGCAAATTAGGGTTGAACAATTTATTTTTCATTTACAGTTAAGAGATCGATATGTGGGTCTCCATGGGACTTATCCCATGGCTGCTGCCATTTCGGAGGTTGACTCCTCCCCCACTGTTAATGTTTTTGAGCTGCTCGTCGAATTCTTAGTATAGGCCATGGAAAACATCTGCCTTATGCTACGGGAGCTTGGCCTTGTGTCATCAACGTTGATGATATTACTGTCTTTCAAAAATGCACCAGCAACGTCATTAATTTTTTGAATGACAGTGTATAATTTCATGATTTTTTTTTGTTGTTGTGAGATTTGTGTAAGTGCAGAACCAATTATTGAACAAATTAGCATTATTTAAATTAGTTGTTCTCGACGTTCTTTGGTGCCGAGAGAACAATTGGCTAATTTGATTGTGTGAATTTGTTATATGCTGATGGATCTTGTTGTGCTTAGGGCTTCAAGAGCATCAGTTACAGGTTATACAATGAGATCCTTGTGTGTAAAGGTCACTTTGTAGGATTAATCGCTGATCATATTCTATATCCAGAATATTTTCCTATAGATTGTTGAAATTTATTCTTCGGGGTTATTTCACAGATGGAAATATTTCCATAGGATAGTTCAGTGTCGAGACTCTTCTTCGGGGGTGTCAAGAATATTTGATCTTACAAATTCAGCATTGCTGGTCATAAACAAATGTATTTTAAATGGGTTGAATGGTAGCTCGAAAATGGTGGAGAAAAGAGCGTTGTCTATGAGATCTCAGAGTGGGTACTAATGTTAATGAAGACGAGGGCAGACAAACGTTTGTATTAAATTAGTTTGTTCTCCATTTCTGTAATGTAGGCATTACGGGGGCTGTTTGAGATAATGCCTCATTTATGATGTATACTAAACAGTAGGGATTGGTTTGGTTTGTTGGAGGATGTTGAGAGATTCTCTCAACTTCTCCCTCCAAGAGTGGAATTAGTTGGATCTCAGCAGCACTATAAAATTGTGATATATTCGTTTGATTATAAAATATAGAAGTTAATTATTGTGTGTTATTCCTGTGTAATGGCTGCTCTCTCTAATTTTAATTCAATTCGTTGTATGGGGAATTGTATCGTAATTAACGATATATTCCTCAGCATTAGTGAGTATGAGCTGCCATAATAATGGTGTCCCTCTCGAGCTCCCATAATAATGGTGTAATCCCTACATATTCAGACGACTGGTCATTCGCACAGCGCACTTACTTATTCTAATCTCAAGCTTGATATGTGAACTTATTTTCAATATCTCTAGGGTATAAGCATGTTGCAACTCAATGGTCACTAGAGAGTATTCAAGAAATTTCATTTGATTCCATTCGGAATTTATATGGCTAGACCACAGACAAATTAACTGCGAAGAATCTAGGAAGGCTAGGCAGCTTACATGCACTGAATGATGTCTTATATTCTATGGACAATTGATGGCCATTGAACTATTTTCAGATCTTCCCGTTCCACGAGATCCTCACGAAAACGAAAGTGTACTAGTACGTGAATAAATATAAAGCTAAATGAAAGAACACAATGTACCTGACAACTTCAGGAATCCAAGTTCTGATCTCTCTGTAGCTCTCATACTCTAGAACGTAGTCACTTCAAGGGAAGATGGATTTATCATAGCATTTCTTCAAACAAATATAGCTCTATATACTTATCTTCAGATTTTGTAGATGGATTTATTGCCCGTAGTTAAAAAAATATATGTCGTAAATTTGTCTAGGAAATAATAGAAATTTTTAGTAAGATTTTATCAATTTTAGTAAGATTGATTTGTTTTGGATATCTCTGAGTTACAGTTCTTAAGATTTAATATTTTGAGAGCATCTAGGTTTTTTATGGTGCTGAGACCATTTGTTGTAGCTATTTGAGCTAGTTAACATTCAAATAAGAAAGAAATGCGCAAAATATAGAAAACTGAATAGCACAACAAAAATGACAAAGAATTTATGCGGTAAAATTCTAAGAGTGTGTCAAGGCAAGGGATTGAAATTCTTATTGCTCCACGTCAAAAAATGACTCCAATGTACATCAAGCCTCTCAGGTAATCAACATTTTAATACAAAGAATCCATTAGATAACTCCCTATGGTTACACAAGTCCATCAAGAAGTAAAATCACATTTACTAAGATAATTACATCATTAATTGTTGTAGTTTTTTAACAATCTCCACATTGAAAACAATTTTCCTAATCCCTTGCCCATGCTCATTCACCATCTCTGCCAATCTCCACCTTGACAACAATTTTCCTAATCCCTTTCCCATGCCCATTCACCATTTCTGTTGAGAAGCCAAACACTATCGCAACTTCTCTACTTAAACTAGCGTCGTGAACATGTCTTCACGATTCTCCTGTGTATGGACCTTCTTGAGAGCTTCTTTGTTGGCATCGATCGTATGCCTTACAAAATGGTACGTTACATCAATATACTTAGTATTGTTGTGATAAGCTCGATTTGTAGTCAAATGAATAACACTCATTGTCACAGAATACATTCACTTTCTCCCGCGTCTTTCCAATCTCACAAAGTAGACCTTTCAACAAGATTTCCTTTTTACAGACATCTGAAGCAACTATATACTCTGCATCAGTAGTGGATACAGCAATTGTTTCTTAAAGCTTTGACATCAAGCTATTTTCTCCACCTGCAAGAGTAAAGACATATCTTGTAGTAGATCTCCTCTAGTCCAAATCACCTCCATAATCAACATCCACACATCCACAGAATGAATCTTTACTACATTTAAAGATGACACAATGGTCACTTGTGCCTCTCAAATATCGAAGCACCCATTACACTACTCGCCAATGCTTTTCTCCTGGATTTTCCAAGAACCCACTAACAACTTCAACTACATGTGAAATGTCAGGTCCTGTAGAGACCATCACATATATTAAAATGCATACTGCATTATGCATATTTTACATGGGACATATACTTCTTTTGTTCGTAAATTCTAGGACTCAAACCCTAATAAAGCTTAAAATAGGAAGCTAAAAGAACAATAATAGGTTTCAAATTGTCCATACCTAACTTTGGAAGTACTTTCTCCACGTTCTTCTATTGTGATAACCAAAGATTTCCATTTTTTCTCTCTTTGTATATCTCCATGTCCAAGAACTACACACAATGAACATACCCACTTCTAGCGAAGTTATGGCTCACCATGAAGGAGTCAAACTTCTTATACCAATGACTAAAAAATTGCCTTAGGCCATACAATGATTTCATGAAATTGCAAACTAACCTTCTATTGCAACCTTGTACAAAACCTTTTGGTTGTTCCATATAAATATCTTCATCCAAATCTCCATGAAAAAATTGTGTTTTAACATGTAGTTGTTCTAACTCGAGATCAAGTAATGAAGTTAGTACTAATATAGTATGAATAGAAACATGTTTTACGAATGGTGAAAAAATATATTGAAAGTTAATACCTTCTAGCTGAGAATACCATTTTTCTACAAGCCTCGCCTTATATCTTTCAATACTTCCATCAACATTTTGCTTCAATTTGAAGACCCATTTACATTTGACAACACTTCTCCCTCTAGGAAGTTCTACAAGATCCCAATTTTTTTTCTAGGCTAAGGAATCCATTTCCTCGTCCATAGCCTTTTTTTGTTTTTCACTATCCGCATCATTAATTACTCCCTAATAATAAGAAGGTTCCCATATTTAGTAATCAACACGATAGAGGAAGAAGAATCTTCATACATTTTGGGTGTTCTTCTTTCCTTTATAGACCTCCTTAGGCTAACTCATTGCTGGACTATTTCTTGAACTTCTACAGCTTCCTTTGCATCTTCTTCACGTTTTCCTTCAGAAGTCTCTCCTCCCTTTCTACTTTCTGAAAAAGGTTTAGTCTCTAACTAAATTTTTTGATTCTTCGATACCTATTCTTGTTCAAATTTTTTAACATCTGGTTTTAGAAGAGAAGATTCATCAAATGTTACATCTCTAATAATGTTTATCTTACGTGAAGAAGGATCCCACAACCTATATCCTTTCGCTGCATAGTAATACTTAACAAGGACAAAAAAATTTCTTTTTGGCCTAATTTAGAACTCTCATTCTTTGGAATAAAATCATAGGCAGCACAACAAAAAATTCTTAAAGTGAATAATCACAAGACTGACCCGACCAAACATGCTAAGGAATTTTACAATTAATGAAAACTAAAGTTGATCTGTTTACCAAATAACAAGTAGTAGATAATGCTTCTTCCCAAAACTCCTTCTGCATGTTAGCATTATTGATCAGGCTTCTAACTCTATCCATAAGGGTCTAATTCATACATCCAGAAAATCCATTTTGTTGAGGAGTATAGACAAAATTTTTATGTCTAACAATCCCTTCATGCTTGTAATATTGTTGAATTATTAAGGAAGTAAATTCACTACCATTGTCAGTTCTTAAACATTTAAATGGTTTTCCAATTTTATTTTCAACCATAGCTTTAAATTGTTTAAAAAAATTAAATACATCAGCTTTTCTTTTCAACATATAGACCCAAACTTTCCAAGAGTAGTCATCATTAAATGTTATGAAGTAAGATGCACCTCCATAAGATAATGTAGGAGATGGTCCCCAAAGATCCGAATGAATATAGTCAAAAATTCCTTTACTATTATGAATTCCGATTTAAAATTTTTGTTTGCATTGCTTTCTATATACACAATGTTTGCAAAAATCCAAACTCAATTGTTTCAAATTAGGAAGTAATTTTTCATTCATCAGTACCTAAAGGCTCTTTTCTCTCATGTGGCCCAACCGCTCATGCAATAGGTAAGTATATTCTTCTGCCTTCTCAAAGAAAATTATTGCCTCACGGACCTAAGTAATTCCTTTGAGTCTGTAAATGTTTTCAATCTTCTCTGCCTGTATAAAAAACCAGAGCACCCTTTGAAACTTTTGACACTCCACCTTAACTTGTAAACTTGTAACCTTTTGAGTCGAATACTCCCAAAGAAACCAAATTCTTCCTGAACTGAGGTACATGTCTAATATCAATTAATGTTCTAATCGTATCATCATACATTTTAATTCTGACACTTCCAATCCCAACTATTTGAAAAGATACATTATTACGCATAAACACAAAAATGCCATTCACAACTTCATATGAAGTGAACCAATTTCTTTGTGGATTCATGCTATTAGAAGCACTAGAATCTAAAAATAAATTTTCATAATGTTGAGAAATATTGCAAACATGCATAGCTCCATCTACAATATCTAATTTACTAGATAGAACTTCATCAATCATACGTAACTCAACTTGATTTTCCTCCTTATTTTGATTTTCAATGGACCCTTTCTTTTCTAGCAATCTTTCTTGAGATGCCCTGTTTTTTTTCAATACAAGAATTTGACTTTACACTTATTTCCTTTCTATTTTGGTATGGAATAACTTCTTGTTCCCTTTTCATTTTGATCTGGAAGAAACTCTTGCTTTCTCCCTTCTTTCCTTGGACCAACCTCTAGCCACCATGGCTTCTCGTGTGAAGTTCCAATGCTAGAATTCCTCCGTAATTCTTCAGATAACTAAGCTCTGACAATAGAATAAAATTCTAAATATTTGGTTGTGCTCAAAGTGATAGAAGTCAAAAATTGATCCCAAGACTTGGGAAAGGAATATAATAAGGTAATAGATTTATCTTCTTCTTCAAACTTAACATTCATCTATAAAAACTATAAAATGAGTGTATTAAATACATTTAAGTGTTCTACTATTGTATTACCCTCTTTCATCTGAAGGCTATATAATTTCCTCTTCAAATAAATTATGTTGGTTAAATATTTGGTCATGTAAAGTGTTTCCAATTTTACCCACCAACCTATTGTTAAAGTTTCCTCAACAATGCTGAAAAGAAACCCATCTCCTAGACACAACCTAATGGTACTAAGAGCTCGAGCATCCAATTCCTCCTAATCCAAATCTATCATGCCAATATGTTTTTGTCAAACCCCATCTAATGCTTTCAGAAACCCTTGTTTCATGAGCAAATCTCGTACCTTCAATTTCCACAACACAAATTGTTCTTACCAATAAAATTCTCCACCTCAAACTTAACATAACCCATTTTTACCATTTATTCATACATAAGCTATTTTTAATTTTTTTTTATTAATGACTGTGTTTTGTCAAAAAAATTATACTAGAGTTTCCTTTTTGCTTCCAGCTATGGTTTTCAACTAGGGTTTTAAAATCACTTTCTTGTTAAAAAAATTAATCTTCAAAAAATCCTACTTCCCCTTCCTTTTTTCATAAATCCAAATTGAAAAAAAATTAAACCGAAATGTTTTCCTTTATAAATGGCTCAAACCTTCAGAAACCTTTTTTTAAAAAGAAATCCAACAATAGATTCTCCAAATTTGCACCAAACAATTTTCAATATATGAGATTTTTTTATAGAATAATACAGTACAGAGTGGCTTGGTTTTGGATTTGTTGTGTAGCTAATATTTGTGACTTCTGAAAGTTCCTCTGAAAGCTGAACCTCTCTCAACCTTCACGTGGAAAAAATAACTGTGTGCATAAAACAACAAAACCCCTTAGATTTTTCGTCTAGGCATGTGATCGCTTCTCTAAGATTCTTTCTGCAGGTTACTCCATGGAAGCTTAACAAAGCACATTCAATAATATAGATCCACTATTTCTAGAAGTCTACAAGTATGCTCTTTCCTTGGCAACTTTCTACAATTTTGTTGTTCCTCGAGGAACGTGGCCTCTAGATAGGATTGCTTTACCTTGTTTCAGACAGGTCAGTTGTCAATACACAAAGACTCATTTTCTGGCTCGTGCGTCGACTGTAAACACACAAAGACTCATTTTGTGGCTCTCACGTGATATTCTAATATGCAGAGGCTAGTGAATCAACAAAGAAAATGGCTCGTCACTCCTTTCGTGCGAATTTCTCCATAGTGGACTAGGTCTTCTCCTCATTTCAGTTGGTGATCAGACTTCCTCTACTGTGAATTCTTTGGCATAATCCATTATTTAGAGATGACCTCCTCAAAAGAAATAACAACGTTGCTCTGTGGCTGCCATAACTTACAAAAACAAAATGACCTCGTGGGCCCCAGACTCTTCTTCAACTATTTGTCTTTTATTTCTTATGCAAACTCAGTCGAGCCTTCTTAAACCACAAGATTATTCTAGTCCTCATCTCTGATACCAATTGTTGATATTTGAGCCCATTAACATTCAGAAAAGAAAGAAATGTAGAAATATAGAAAATTTACTCTCGCAACAAGAAACACAAAGAATTTACATGGTAAAACCCTCACAGTGTGTCAAGGAAACCTCCAAGGAGCAAGGAATTGGAATTATTATTTCTCCAGGTCAAAAAATGACTCTCCAATGTACATTAAGCCTCTTAGGTAATCATCATTTTAATAAAAATACTCTGTTACATAACTCTGTATGGTTACACAACTCCCTCAATGGTAAAACCATGTTTACTATTATAATTACACCAATAATTGTTGTCATTATTTAACATTTCCATGATCTAAAACAAGATTCAAATACTCAGGAAAAAAATAGCTAAATTTCTGTATGTTTTGGCTCTCTCCGACAAATTTACTCCCTCTGTAGACAATCTCGATTTACAATATCAGTAGGAGCCTGGAAGGTTTCTCTACATATTTTCACATTTCGAAGTGTAATATTACGGGTAACGAAATTAATCTAAGTAATAGAACTAAAACTAACAGTTTCAGGTTTCAGCTTCATCCGTGAATAATTGTGTTATTGAAATTTGGGCTGCCAGAATAAAAGGAATTGTGTGGATCAAATTTAATTACAATCTCATTTACTTCATAGTTGAAATTTTTTGTTGAATATAAGAATCTTCCAAAATCTATATGTAATGCCTCCTAATAATTATAAAATAATAAAATAATTTATAAGTAATATAATTAAATAAATAAGTAAATAAATAATAAGTCAAGAGAATAATAAAAATAAGAAATAAAATAGTAAACAATAACTGGAGTTCTAAATAAAATAGTAAATAATAAACTAGAGTCCTAAAGAGTAAACAAATAAATAAAGTTAAGAGCTATTTAAGAAAGAGTTGATTAACAAAAGTCAAAAGGAGTTAAACTAATCAACTATAAAAATTAGTAAATTTAACAAAAAGTAAATAAAACTAAGAGAAACACTACATTAAGTAAAGTTAACAAAAAGTAAGCTAAACTAAGAGAACCTAAATTAAGTAAAAATTAAGTTGCATGTTGACACAATGAATGTGTGCATGTATTTCCCATTCCATTCTTTGGTCTATTTAATAGACATTCAGGAAGATTCAAAGATCATTCTTTCATCCATTCTATGGAGAGAAATGTATGGTGAGGCAAAGGATACCTTGACACTAGTACGTTGATTGAGGGCTCTCAGATGGCCAACTGTGGAAATATTACATACATCTGAGTTGGGTCGAGAGTTGTCCCAAAAATTTGTTGCAGTCAGTAGGATTCAGATAGTGTTCAACTTTAGAGTCTCAAGTAAGGAATATCACTATTACATGTAAGTCGTCTTGATTCTATGATGATTAGTTAAACAATTTTTTGAGTGACCATTAATTTTTTATTTGATATAATTAATTGCATGTTAAATTTGGGGTTGTTACATATGATATCGAGACAAGTTTAGACTTTAAAGACCTCTAGGTAAAAATTAAAACCCGATTTTTAATTGTGATGATGAGCAAAGGGCTTGTATTTGGGTAATGTAATGATTATAAATTTAATATAATAATTTTATTTATTAGTAAAATTAAATTTGAGATTAGAGATTTATATTAAAAAAAAACACAAATCCTACATGCTTGTCACATACAACTTTCTTATAAGTAATATATATGCATGTAAGGTTTATTTATTAATATTTCTCTTTTAATACGATATATATATTTCTTATATATATATATATATATGCATGTAGGATTTATTTACTAATATACGATATATATATTTCTAATATAAATATATATGGATGCAAGGTTTATTTATTAACATTTCTCTTTTAATAACTCTAATATATATATATATGCATGCATGATTTATTTATTAATATTTCTCTCTAAATACTATATATATATATATATATATTTCTAATATATATATATATATGCATGCATGGTTTATTTATTAATATACCATATATATTTCTAATATATATATATAGATAAGGTTTACATAGTAAATATGCATGCACGTCACACCCAATGAATTCCTCAACGTCAACATGGCACACATATATCGTGTTGATTACGCGATTACGTGCGCACAGACCTCCCCCACAGATCCTTCTCACCAAATAAAAACATGCTAATTATTTTAAAATAACAGCGTAAAAGTGGTGGATCCTAGGTCGGTTTTGAACCCCAGACCTCCGCCCCAAACCAACGCTTCAACCAGCAGACCATCCCGGAATTCTCAACAACACCCCCTACCGATGCTCCATCCTTCTGCGAGACTGACGAGTTAAACAATTGGCACAACAACCCAGAACTGGCCGCGTCCGTGGCAACCATAAAATCTCGGATGACCGTCATTAAGCGTAGCCATCATGAATTCCATGGCTTCACAGTCTATAACTATTCTTAAATGTGGCGCTTTCTCCCATGCTCAGAACCCACGCGATGGCTCTCTTCCCTTGATCTGGAGCTTGGCAATATGCCGCTCTGATTCTCAGCAACCGCCACGTGATTACTCTGTTAAGTGCCATGGCCTTATGGCCCAACCATTTATCGACACGATCCTGGCCCTTGAAGCATTCTTTGCCTTTCGGCCTTCCTTGAACCAGAACAACCTTGATCTTTGTGGCAGATCTATGTAGAGGCTGCAATAGTGGTCCCAAAGGGATATGAAACCCGTAAGAATATAAGAACCGATACCAATGTCATCAAACCTGAGAGAATGATCAAACCAATGTCGTCAAACCCCGGAGAATGATCAACGCCAAAACCCCAACGATTTCAAAACTTTCAGTCCAAAATCATGCAACGCGACTGCGAGAGATCGAATCCCCTAGATGCGATGACCCGCCTCTTTCCATAAAAAGAAGAACAACAACAGCGCTGCAAACTCATTAAACCAAAACCTACGTGCATAGTTCGAGTCCCCATGGATCATCGCCATCAGAAAAGCTACCCATTGACGTAGGGGCGGACTCATCTGGCAACACAAAAATCTGAGTCCGCATGGATGACACAGGCCAAGCAAGACTCAAGAAAGGAATTGTCATTCTAATGTGCATAGCATTGTTAGTGGGGGGTTCAAACAAAATCGACTCAAGGTTAAAACGAATTACAAAGTACGAAGCCAACAGAGGAGTCATAGAGAGAACTATGTATTGCACAAAGGAGAGCGTACATTACAGACTTAGAAATAGAACACAGTTCAACAATCGGGGATTGTAGGGACACACTGTGGCGACTGGATTTTGGCTAGTTTCGGCAAGAATCCGGGAAAATTTGTCGAACGAATAAATTGTCTTCTTAGGCCTAAATTCGGGTATTTTAAAAATATGTGATTGTTTATTTTAAATAAAAATATGTAATTGTTTATTTTAAATAAAAAAAAATAATAAATTTGGAAGAGAAGGCCATGACCCTAGCTCCCCTCAACCAACATATAACAAAATTACATTAAAAAAGAGTTGGGCCATGACCCTCGTCCCTCCCCAAGTCTCCAAACCGTATTCTGTGTAATAGCGGGGGCGGGCCACTGGCGTTAGACCTGACCCCCACACCATATATATTATATATATCATATCAGAGCGATGGGGTAGTTTGGAAAATCGCCCAAGGCGGGCCTGACCCCTCCCAAGAATTAAAACGCACCCAAAAATGTTTGCATTGCGGATTTTTGGGGTTGACCTCTCTTTAATAAAATTACCCTTTTTACCACTACTCCACATCAGCGCACTTTGTAAATGTTTCTCACTAAAAAATATTTAAAATTAAAACCCGCAAAGGCCCTCAAGCAGAGGAAAAGCACAAAATTCGAGACAATGATTATTTAATTGCAGGCAGAACAATGAGCTAGATGCAGGATTAGTTGAACCATGATTGAGTGCCATTTCCAGAGGGGCCAAATCTTTCGAGTGTCCAAATTGGAAAAAAAATATATGGATTTTATACCTCTTGGCGGCAGGTGTTTGATGGCGGTGTCAGTTTCTACAACATAAGTTTCAATTTTTCAGCCATTTTCCAGAATGGGATGATGATGTCGGATTTCAGCATGTCGACAGTTAGTTTCATGCCATTCAACACCACTTTTTCGATAGTGTATTTAGATCTAGCGATTGAGCATCATATTCTTTAGCCAACAACATATTTGAGGTATATGAAGTGTTGTTGCCATAAAATTCTGTTGTGGGGAAAAAACTTAAACGAGAAAGAAATAGGAAACAATAACTGAAATACAAACTGAAGGATAAACACACATAAGTAAATACATAGAATTTACGTGGTAAAAGCTTCGAAAAGGTGTCAAGGAAACATTCACGGGGAAAGGGATTGGAATCTCTTATTAATCAAATGATTCTCCGACCTTTACAAGCCTCTCGGGCCATCTTATTTAACCTGGACTTATTTCGTTATTCCAACTACATTTTTTTATACAACCAATCAAAAGGTAATAAGTAAATTTGCCCAGAATTACTTATTTACATTTAGTTGTCATATTTTAACAAATTCATTGATTATTAATGTGGATGTTTTATGTCATGTCGATACATTCTTTATGTATGATGCAGAATCTTTATGTTTATTTGATGTTGTCAATTCTTTATTGATGTATGATGCAGAATATTTGTGTTTATTTTCATGTGGTATGTATTTATCGTGGATGGTGATTTATGTTGTGAGATCCCTTTGCTACTTTGATGGAGGGATACTCTTTGTCACCATGTGTGAAGTTGTCATTCTGATAGGAGGTCTGTATGAGTGAGAGTTCCCTGCAGCGGAACGTCTCATGAAGAGAATTTGCCACTCATTTTGAGGACCCATTTCATTGTATAACAAGTCAAAAACATCTATGTAAACCATAACCATTTACAACACCAAATGAAGCGGCCAACATCATCGAGACACCGAGGCCCAGAGGCGTAGTCCACATTGCATGGACTCCGTTATTAAATGGCTTGTTATGTGATTTTTGACATGTTTTCCTCTTGATTATACCTGCATATGTGTTCATTAACGCTTTGATAAAATGTAATTCTAACACATCAGACGAAGAAAAAGGTCTTGGTTAAAAGGGTATAAAAAATTTACCCAGATCATCGCCTTACCAAGCCTGGCTCTCAAAGAATTTGCAAATGTGACCTCATATACTTTCTTCGTTAATTTCACTCCCAGTGTTCCCATTCCATGACTCAATCAAACCTTCAGTTATTATGATCCCAAGCTCTTTCATGACGAATCCAGCCCATCTTTATGGACTTCTCTCCACAACTCTCTAAATTTTAATCAATTGACACAAGTCGACACCGATTTTTAACCAATTTAAACAATTTTCTGCAAGATGTGCAATATTCTATTATAGCTTCGATTCTTCGAGCCTTAAACAAATTATAAAACTTGCTCTAGCTATAATCAAGTGTTATTTTTAATGATCTTAGTCTCTTCCTACAAAGTACAAAAATCCTTCATTGGATTCTTAGTTATGCAGCGATATTTCTTATCACCTACCACTGTCACATTGAAAAACAATGAAGAGAGATCGTGGAGCAAAGATTTATCTTCACAACATCACAAATTAGTTAAATAACACTACATTGAATACATCAATAATAAATGACTACAATGATATTGAACTGAAGTTAAGATAACTGGAGTAAACTAAAATAGATTGTGACACTTGGATGGACAATTGTGACACTTAGCAGGTGGTTGGAATTAGATTCTCCAACACTCCCTCTTAATTTCAACCACATAATATTTTAATTCAGATGTTTGTTCGTCTATGTCTCAACTAGGCTTACAATTTAAAATTTTGATATCATCTGGATTTCATTTTCTTTTTCTTTTCTTCCACATGTTATATCCTCTAAATTTTTTGAAATTTTTCTTTTTGTTGTATCCTTCAAACCTTAGTTTCATCATTTGCTAGTGCAGGTGTTCCATTGTTCCATGTTGTCTAAGAATTTTTTGGACTTCTTCAAAAATCGGATTTGTATGTGGACTACTTCCACATGTCATCTTTTGTTGTGTGATATTCATCATCATTTTTTTTGTAACATAAGTTTATAATAAAAGAAAATTCTTCACGACTCCAATACTTGAACATTTTATTAATGTTTTCATCATCCGAATGGTCTTCAACATTCATTTCTGCAACTTCTATGCAAACCTTAACAAGGCATGGTGTTTCAAGGCATTCTTCAATGAAATTTAACTCTTCTTCATAATACTTATGTGTCTGCACACTGGAAACCAATATTAGAATTAAAATTATTTGCAGAACCATGTTGTTTTTTTTCCTTCTACTCTGCAATGAGATTTTTCTTTTGTTTTTATTTTTTCTGTTCCTTTCCCTTTGTGTCTTTTTTCTCTTTGTGGGATTCCTTATATGCCTATGCCTTTATCTTTTTCTCTATCCTTGTCTCTATCTTTGTATCTATATTTCTCTCTCTCTCTTCCACTTCTTTACTAACTTGTGCTGCAAACTCACATTGTCTTCCTTCAACGAATAACATCATTCGATATTATGTTTCTGTGTTCATCATCTGCAACCATTCATCATTAGTCAACAAGTCTTCATCAAAGTTTACATCAACAATATTAATGGTTGGATTCACCATAGAATTGACTGCTCTAATGGAAGCTTTACTATCATTGGCAAGCATTGTTACTGTATTCACCATATTTTCATCAAAAAGCTCTATTGTTGGATTAATAAAATTGTCATAATCAAGATCCATTGCTGGATTCACCAACTTTTCATGAACAAGCGCAATACAAAAAGTTACGTGTAAATGGGAGCAGGGTCTGGTTTGAACCTCGGACCTTCACATCCGCACCAATGCTTTAATTAATAGACCATCTCGGAATTCTCCACAACACCCCCTCCTCATGCTCCATCCTTCTGCGACACTGATGAGTTCAGCAATTGGAAGAAAAACCCAAAATTGGCCGCATCCGTGGAAACCATAAAATCTCGGATTAACATCATTAAGCAAAGCCCTCATGAATTCCATGGCTTCATAGTCTATAACTATGCTTAAATGTGGTGCTTTCTCTAATGCTCAAATCCCGCATGATGGCTCTCTTCCCTTGATCTCGAGTTTGGAAATATGTCGCTCTGATTCTAAAAAACCACCACATGATTACTTTGTCAAGTGTAATGGCTTTATGGCCCAACCATTTATCCACATGATCCTAGCCCTTGCAACATTCTATGCCTTTCGACCTTCCTTGAACCAGATGAACCTTGATCCTTGTGGCAGATCTATATAGAGGTTGCAATATTGGTCCCAAAGTGATATGAAACCTGTAAGAATATAAGAACCAATACCAATGTCTTCAAACCCCAAAGAATGATCAACGCCAAAACCCCAATGATTTCAAAACTTTTAGTCCAAAACCATGCAACGTGACTGCGAGAGATCGAATCAATAAAAAGAAGAACAATAACAGGGCTACAAACTCATTGAACCAAAACCTACATGCATAGTTCGAGTCCCCATGGATCATCACCATCAAAAAAGCTACCCGTTGACGTACGGGCGGACTCACTTAGCAACACAAAAATCCAAGTCCGCATGGATAACACAGGCCAAGCAAGACTCAAGAAAGGAATTTTCATTCTAATGTGCGTAGAATTGGTAGTGGGGGGTTCGAACAAAATCCACTCAAGGTTATTTCAAATTACAAAGTATGAAGCCAACAGAGGAGACACAAAGAGATCTATGTATTGCACAAACGAGAGTGTAAGTTATAGGCAGAGAAATAGAACACAGTTCAAAAATTGGGGTTTGTAGGGACACACTCTGGCGACTAGATTTTGGCCAGCTTCAGCCAAAATCTGGGAAAATTTGTTGAACGGATAAATTGTCTCCTTCGGCCTAAATTCGGGTATTTTAAAAATATGTGGTTGTTTATTTTAAATAAAAAATAATAATAAATTTGGAGGAGCGGGCCATGACCCCCGCACCCCCCCCAACCAACATATAATAGAATTACATTAAAAAAGGGTTGGGCCATGACCCTCATCCCTCCCCAACTTCCCAAACCGTATTCCGTGTAATTGCGGGGGCGGGCCACCAGTGGTGGACCCAACCACCACACCATATATATTAGATATGTCATATCAGATCGATGGGGTAGTTTGACAGAGCGCCCAAGGTGGGCCTGACCCCTCCCAAGAATAAAAATGTGCCCAAATATGTTTGCATGTGAATTTTTGGGGGGAGAAGAGATTTGACACCCCGACCTCCCCTTAACAAATTACCCTTTTTACCACTGCCCCACGTCAGAACGATTTGTAAAGGTTTCCCACTACAAATATTTAAAATTCAAACCCGGAGAGGTGCCTAAGTAGAGGAGGAGCACATAATTCGAGACAAGGATTATTTAATTGCAGGAGGAACCATGAGGCAGATGCAGGGGCAGTGGAACCATGATTGAACCTCATTTCCAGAGGGGCAAAATTTTCCCAGTGTCCAAATTGGAAAAATTCTATATGGATTTTATACCTCTCAGTGATAGGAGTCTGATGGCAGTGTCAGTTTCTGCAACATACGTCTCAATTTTTCGGCCATTTTCCAGAATGGGATGACGATCTCGGATTTCAGCATGTGGATAGTCAATTTCATTCCATTTGACACCACTTTTTCGATAGTGCATTCAAATCCAGCGATTGAGCACCCTATTCTTTAGCCAACAATAGATTTGAGGTATATGAAGTGTTGTTTCCATGTAAACCATTTATTATTAATGTGGGACACTTTATATCATGTCGATTCGTGCTTGATGTATGATGCAGAATATTTATGTTTATTTGATGTTATCGATTCTTGCTTGATATGTGATGTGGAATATTTATGTTTATTTTCATGTGGTATGTATTTATCATGGATGGTGATTTATGCTGTGAGATCCTTTTGTTGCTTTTATGGTGGGTTACTATTTGTCACCATGTGTGAATTTTTAATGCTGATAGGAGGTCTATATGAGTGAGAGTTCCCTGCAACGGAACATCTCGTGTAGAGACTTTGCCACTCATTTTGAGGACCCATTTCCTTGTATGACAAATCAAAAACTTACATGTAAACCATAACCATTTACAACACCAAATGAAGTGGCCAACAACATCGAGACATCAAGGCCCGAAGACGTAGTCCACACTGGACGAACTCCGTTATTAAACGGCTTGCATTTTTGTTGTGTGATTGTTGACATGTTTTCCTCTTGATTATACTTGCATATCTATACATTAATGCTTTGATAAAATGTAATTCTAACACATAAAACGAAGAAAAAGGTCTTGGTTAAAAGGGGTAACAAAAATTTACCCGGATCACCGCCCTACCAAGCTTGGTTCTCATAGAATTTGCAAATGTGACATCATATAATTTCTTCATTAATTTCTCTCCCAATGTTCCCATTCCATGACTCAATCACACCTTCAGTTATTATGATCCCAATCTCTTTCATGACAAATCAAACTCATCTATATGGACTTGTCTCCACAACTCTCTGAATTTTAACCAATTGACACAAGTCAGCATCGATTTTAAACCAATTTACACAAGTTGTTGCGAGATGCACAATGTTATATTACAGCTTCGATTCTTCAAGCCTTAAAAAAATTATAAAACTTGCTCTAGCTATAATCAAGTGCTATTTTTAATGAACTCGGTCTCTTCCTACAAGGTACATCAATCCTTCATTGGATTCTTAGCTATCTAGGGGCATTTCTTCTCAGCTACCACAGTCATTTTGAAAAATAATGAAGAGAAATCATGGATGGAATATTTATCTTCACAACATTACAAATTAGTTAAATAACACTACATTGAATACATCAATAATAAATGACTACAGTGATACTGAACTGACATCAAGATAACTGGACTAAACTAAAGCAGATTGTGACACTTGGATGGAAAATTGTGACACTTAGCAGGTGGTTGGAATTAGGTTCCCCAACACTCCCTCTTAATTTCAACCACATAACATTTTTATTTAGATGTCTGTTCGTCTATGTCTCAACTAGGCTTACAATTTAAAATTTTGATATCATCTTGATTTCCTTTTCATTTTCTTTTCTTCCACATGTTATATCCTCTAAATTCTTTCAAATTTTTCTTTTAGTTGTATCCTTCAAACCTTAGTTTCATCATTTTCTAGTGCATGTGTTCCATTGTTCCATGTTGTCTAATCATGTGCTAGACTTCTTCAAAAATTGGTTGTCTGTGGACTACTGCCACATGTCATCTTTTGTTGTGTGATATTCATCGTCATTTTTTTTTTAACATACGTTTATAAGAAAATAAAATTCTTCAGGACTCCGATACTTGAACATTTCATTAATGTTTTCATCATCCAAGTGGTCTTCAACATTCATTTTTGCAGCTTCTATGAAAACTTTAACAAGGCATGGTGTTTCAAGACATTCTTCAATGAACTTTAACTCTTCTTCATAATCCTTATGCTTCTGCACACTGGAAACCAATATTAGAATTAAAATTATTTGCAAAACCACATTTTTTTTTCCTTCTACTCTGTAATTAGATCTTTCTTTTGTTTTTATTCTTTCTCTTCCTTTCCCTCTGTCTCTTTTTTCTCTTTTTTGGATTCCTTATCTACCTATGCCTCTCTCTTTATCTCTATCCTTGTATCTATCTTTGTATCTATCTTTGTCTCTCTCTCTTCCACTTCTTTACTAACTTGTGCTGCAAAGTCACATTATCTTCCTTCAACGAATAACATCATTTGATATTCTGTTTTTGTGTTCATCATCTGCAACCATTCATCATTACTCAGCAATTCTTTATCAAAGTTTACATTGACAATATCAATGGTTGGATTCAACATAGAATTGACTGCTCCAATGGAAGCTTTACTGTCATCAGCAAGCATTGTTATTGTATTCACCATATTTTCATCAAGAATCTCTATTTTTGGATTAATCAAATTGTCATAATCAAGATCCATTGTTGGATTCACCAAATTTTCATCAACAAGCGCAATACAAAAAGCTTCGTGTAAAGGGGAGCAAGGTCAGTTTTGAACACTGGACATCCGCACCCACACCAACGCTTTAACCAACAGACCATCCTAGATTCTCCACAACACCCCCTCCCAATGCTCCATCCTAATGCGACACTAACAAGTTCAAAAATTGCGAGAATAACCCAGAACTAGATGCGTCCGTGGCAACCATCAAATCTCGGACGAACCTCATTAAGAAAATCCCTCATGAGTTACATGGCTTCACTATCTATAAATATGCTTAAATGTGGCACTTTCTCCAATGCTTAGACCCCGCGCGATGGCTCTCTTCCCTTGATCTAGAGCTTGGTAATATGCTACTCTAATTCTTAGCAACCACCATGTGATTAATTTGTCAAGTGAAATGTCCTTATGGCCCAACAATTTATCCACACAATCCTAGCCCTTCTAGCATTCTTTGCCTTTGGGCCTTCCTTGAACCAGACCAACCTTGATCTTTGTGGCAGATATATGTAGAGGCTGCAATATTGCTCCCAAAGGGATATAAAACCTGTAGGAATATAAGAACCGATACCAATGTCGTCAAACCTGGGAGAATGATCAAACCAATTTCTTCAAACCACGGAGAATGATCAATGCCAAGACCCTAACGATTTCAAAACTTTTAGTCCAAAACCATGCAACGTGACTGCGAGACATCGAATCACCTAGGTGCAACGACCCACCTCTTTCCATAAAAATAAGAACAACAACAGGGCTGCAAACTCATTGAACCAAAACCTACGTGCATAGTTCAAGTAGCCATGGATAATCACCATCAGAAAAGCTACTCGTTGACGTAGGGTCGGACTCACCTGGCAACGCAAAAAACCGAGTCCACATGGATGACACAAGCCAAGCAAGACTCAAGAAAGGAATTTTCATTCTAATGTGCATAACATTGGTAGTGGGGGGTTCGAACAAAATCCACTCAAGGTTAAAATGAATTACAAAGTACAACGCCAATGGAGGAGTCACAGAGAGAACTATGTATTGCAAAAAGGAGAGCGTACGTTACAGACTTATAAATAAAAAACATATCAACAATCAGGGTTTGTAGGGACACACTCTGGTGACTGGATTTTGGCCAGCTTCGGCCAAAATCCAGGAAAATTTGTCAAATGAATAAATTGTCTCCTTCGGCCTAAATTTGGGTATTTTAAAAATACGTGGTTGTTTAATTTAAATAAAACACAATAATAAATTTGTAGGAGTAGGCCATGACCCCTACCGCCCCGGCCCCCGCCCCCAACAAACATATCATAGAATTACATTAAAAAAGGGTTAGACCATGACCCTCGTCCCTTCCTAACTTTCCAAACCGTATTCCGTGTAATTTTGGGGGTAGGCCACCGGAGGTGGACCCAACCACCACACCATATATATTATATATATCGTATCAGAGCGATGGGAAGGACGCAGAGTCAAACTAAATGGAGGCCGACTATAACTTTGTGCCAAGTGAAGAATCGAGAGCAGAAATGCTCTAAAAAAAAAGGCAGCGTTAAATGTTGAGCTGGGGGTGAACACAATTTGCGTTGGAGGAACTCGGGTTGTTGTATAATCAGAAACTATGTAACATTGAGCTGACGAATCTCATCAAAGAGAACAAAGGAACGAAACCGTGAGCAATCAATGATGAAGGTTGGTTTCAAAGTCCACAACCGGTTTTCGTGCAAGGAAAAAATGGTAAGTTGTATTCCTTTGTCACACGTGATTATGGTCTTTGTGAGACACGTGGCAAAGATGGTATTTGAAAAACCATTTTTTTTCACGTGAAATCTGAGAATTGAAATTTGAGCATTTTGGTAGCGCGATTACCCTTAGATTGGAAACGGGAGTGCAAAGGACTTCTTTAATATTTGGTGCAAGTCTGTTAAAGCACAAGTATTGAATGACGTGTCTCATCGCCATTGGGAAGGTACGTTGGTTGCGTGGTTATTTGCATTATGTGTTTGATACAATGGTTGTGTTTATTGGCATTGGGAGTTGTAATTCCAATTGACCATATGTATATCAATAAAAATGAACACATATGGTTTTAAAAAAGGGCCATCATATTGATGTTTGGGTGAAATAAAATATTTGCACAATTGAATGCTAAATGAAAGTCGAATGATGATAAGAAAGTATTGAATTATGGTTTCATAACCATAAGATTATAATTAAAAGAGATATTCCATTTATATAATGGTTTTATAACCCTAGGGAAGGATTTTTTTGAAAAGAGGAGCTTTTACATTATAGAATAAGGAATTTAGGTTGTATTAAAAATTGAAGAAATCTTCTTTGAAGATTTATTTATAAGCTTCCGCAAAAGTTGTGAAATTGCCCAGACTCAGAGTTGACTTGGGGCATTTATTGAAGATGCATTTTATATGCATGAGAGTGGTGAGAATGTGGGTTTGGCAGGGTTTTCCTGCACCAATTATAAAAAGTGTGATTTCATATGTTTATAGTGCTCAAATGGCTCTGAAACATGTTCCATCAGCTCCAGAATGCCTAAAAATTCATGTGTAGCCTCTTTCTACATCAAATTTGGCCAAAAAATCATCAATTTATCATCTCCCTAGTTTCTCCACTATTCGTTCCACATTTTCCCCAAAATTTGGCATTGAACCCACAATTTCGCCCCAAAAAGTGCTATCGGAGCACCAATTCCACCAAAAATAGGGCGAAATTGTTGGGGAATTAATTTTCCTTCTAATGCCTAAAAATTGCATTTAAAACCATATTGATTATGGTTAAATACAAATGTTTTATATATAAAGCATCGGGCTGTTAGGGTTAACCGGAAACATTATCTGCTCGAATGGACACATAGCAATCGTCGGTGGTAAATAGTTAATACAACGTTGGTTCCGACGATTACCATGGCGGTCAACCATTGTGCTCATATGCAATCTCCGTTAGGGTTTAAATGTTATGGTTACAATTAGAAATGGGCCCGTGGCGATAACCTCCTACCCGTTGTCCCAGCTCTGGTGGTGACCAGCGCTAGGGCTAGACTGTGACCCCCTCCCCCAATGCGCTAAATACATGAAATTAAAACCAAACTCAATCCAGAGGTTACTATGCAACATGTGTAATGGTATGATGGTATGCCTTGGTGCTTGGTGCTCGGTGGTCACAGGTTCCACCCTCGTTGCTATTTTCGAGAATCGACCTAATATTTTGGTGGCCTTGTGGCTGCCATGTGGTGTCCCCTAGTTGGGCCACATGGTAGCTTGTGGTTGGCCACCAAATCCACCAATAAAAACTTTCCATTTTAAACGAGTAGCAAAGTGCGACTTGGCACCAAATCATTCGCCCATGGAGACCATTGAACAATTCAAACCTTGTATAGTCATCATCCAATGTAGGCATGCCCAGTCAGCTGTACGGATTGCTCACTGGGCTATCATGCATTATTTTTTTTAAATTGGGAATTTTGAAAAAGTAGACAGAATGCGTTTATGGGAGCATACAATGTCGGCTTTCCATGAAACGAGTTGCATCGGATTCAGAATGACGAGATCTATGTGGTTTTTCAGGTTCCACACCGATACAACAAATTTTACTTTTTAGCACAATTTTGAGCACCTGATCAGCATACATGAAACCTACTTTACATAAACGAATCAATTACCTTGATGACTTAATAAAATAAGAATATAAATAAAAAATTTAATTCCCTAGTACCGAAGTCATAACGTACTATAGTTGAGGGCTCAATTGAGCCTCCCCAATTAATTCTCTCATAAATTGAGCCGAGTAATACTATTGGACCTTACACATATATTAGAGAGCTATGTCACCATGCATTCCCTTGTTCTCAATACCAAGTAATATTTTTCACTAAGCTCACCATAATATAGCCCTATAAATCACCTCATACTAGAACCATAGACAATAATATCTCACATTGTACTACTAGTAGGTTAGAAAAAATAAGAACGAAATAAATACAAATATATAGTAACATAAGTAGTTGAGGTCAAAATATGGATGAGAATCTGGATAAGAATTTGGATGAGAAATTGGAGGATTTGGTTGATAATTTGTTGCCTACACTATTTCAAGGAATACCAAAAAAAGAACCCTAGAAAGCATATGACAATAGGCAACATTAGGGAGAAGCTTCCACCTGAAATATATTTATACAATATCATTAATCTCTAAGTCCTCATGGAAATAATCTAATAGATAATAACACATGACACAATCTTCATCATGTGGACTTGAACATGTTTGATTATGAACCATCATTATGGGTCTCTTAAATGGGAAATTAATTTTCTCTCCATGAAATCATAATGACTTGATGAAACTAGGGTTGTGGTATTGTATCTATATTTCGAATGCTGGTAATGGTCTGAGTAGTATGAAAATTCCTATGTAGGATACATCACATAGACTTAGTTTGTTAAAGCTATCTATGCACATTTTCAAAGATATAACAACTATTTTTAGTAACTTATCAAGTTACACCAAGAAATCTTAGTCACAAAATTAATTTCATCACTTGAAAAATTCACCATATATTTATACTATTTAACATTCTTTCTCTAAAAAAAATTTCATTAGTGGCCTCGAGGAGGATACTTATACACAAATCAAAATGTAATGTTCCACTACATGGCTAGGATTTTCTAAGGGATATCAGGAAGGAAATTTCATGACAATGCAAAAACTAACACCCCTTCTTCATTACCCTCGCTCGGCCTCCTTAAGTTAATACGCCAAGAAAAAAATCTACTCATACCTTGAAAGGATAAAGATCGTCTCTTGTAGAAATGGAAGATTGCTAAAGACATGGACTATATAGTAATTGTGATGAAAAATAACCTCCAAGTCTTAGCTATAAAAATAAAAAATTGTTCCAAAATGATATGACCACTCTGGCTTTGAAAAAATACACAAATATTGAAGCAACACTAGAGTTACTACTTGAATACATCAACCTTCCTATTAACAAATCTAAAAAAATCTCAATTCCCATAGGAATAATCCCTAATATCCATACAGCCATTAGTAGGATATTTGAATCCACAAACCTTGAAACTCATGGGCTACATCAAGCACAAATAGGTCATATTCCTAGTTCACATTGGTAGTACTCATTTCATTCACAAGTTAGGGGGAAAAAAACATTGTTTAGTCCACCTACTAGACATTTCTGAATCATGATATCCAGTGGAGGTATGACGAAATGTGATGGAAAATGTCAAAATTTCAAACTCACATGGTTGACAATCAACTTGAAACTCATATATTCACCATTGATATTGATGGTTTTCACATAGTATTTGGGACATAATATGCAATTTGGGACCAATCACTCAGGACTTCAAGTACTTATACTTAATTTTCACTAAAGAGGTTCATATACATACCTCTTGAGGCTTTGGGTAGGCCCTCCTAAAATAATCAATCTTCATTGTATGAAGAAGTTATTAATTAAATTCCACTTTCGAATAATTTCCCAATTTAATGCCATATAGGTTATGGAAATATTAGCATAAGAAAACCACCTGGGCTCGCATCTAGTCTTTTATAAATATCATCATGTGTCTAAGGCTTCAAATGGTTTATCACTTTCCCATGTAGACCATGACCATGGTATTCCCTTAATTCTAGGAACTCAAACACTAATTGTATGTATGTATTGAAACCATCTTGTCGAAAATAATGAAATAGAAAGTATGTTGTAACTTGAGATGTTCCCATGATGAGAAAGAACATGTAAGAACATTTTAAACCAAAATTTAGACTACAAGATTACCCTTCTAGTAAAAGGGGGTTGCCTCAGACATTACCATGAAAATTTCTCCTCATTCTCACTAAACAAATTGAACATTTAAACACAATGGCTAGACTTAGATGATAAAAAATAGGATATTGGGTTTGAGAGTAATGATGGCAGAGAAATAGATTTAAAATAGGTAATTTTAGGGGTCAAAAGACTAGTCCATTGGACATGAAGTCTCATTGGTTTGAGCAAAAAATCTAAACATGAAAAGTAGAAGAACAAAAGAACACATTTAAAATTCATACCTAATAGAGAACACTACAATCTTAGTAATGTTGAAATGAAGCAAATGATTGGAGCGTAAGGAGTATGAATCCAACATGTAAAATGGACACTAAATTTAGTGAAATATTAAAAATGAATCCAAACATGTAATATTATAAAATGCAATATCGTAAAAGCATTTTAACCTATGAATTAGTGAGAAAAAATTCATTACTCATGAAATATTTTTTCCATTAAAAAAATCCAGTCATGTGACTATGTCATTTTTGTAAATCAAATCACATCGGAAATATAATATATTTTTTTTGTATAAAAGATAGTTTATTTTTATATTCAAAGGGACAATTTCTTTTTAGTTTTAAGGAAACACATATTGTTGGAATATGTAATTCCTACTTGTCTCAGTTGTGATTCTTTCTATGTAAGGAGTATGTTCCTATTCCATAGGAATTAGCTAAATCTATATGTTCCTAGTTTGGTGTGTGGCTGAGAGATTTTCTCAACCAACTTATTATGTGTCCAAGATAGTTTCTCTATCTTGAGACAACACTTCATGTATATATGTAATTCTATTTTATTAATATATATAGTGTGCATGCTCAAATTTTACCTTGGTATCAGAGTCCATTTGAGCCTGGCCTTGGCCCCTCCTCGGCTGAGAGAAATAAAATGTTTTTTGAATGCTTATTTATCCGTCATCATCTATTGAACTTGTGGATGGTTGATTCAAAACTCCGTATGGTCACCGTGGAGCTGCAGATCTATGTGTGGAGCCAGCGGAAAGCACACTCTTAACTACGTCGATTTGATTGAATATTTAACATAGTGGAGCATGGAGTGGTATTTGTAGAGAAAAGTCAATGCGTTGCAATTATGCCTTCGAGACCTGAATGTCAAGCGGTCAGTGTGGAGTGCATTTCTTATGGTTGTCAAATACTCTGTTGAATGATTTTCATGGCGATCCGATTCCATTGGACGTTCCTTTGCCTTCCACCCCTGACATTAGATTTTTTTACGGATGAAAAAAATTCACATGTTTGAGCCTGCCATGAATCAGTATCGGATCAAACCGACATGACCAATTGTTCAATACAAAATGCCGACCCTTTGTAGACTCTCTTGTGTTGGATACATGTCATCTACTAAGTTGTTGATCTGTTTACGAATGGAGTGAGCAATTGTGGTGTGACTGTTGGATGCTAGGAAAGAAGGGAGTTCTCTTACGCAGATGGATTCCACCAACAGACTACCCTTCAAATCCATGGCGGTGGAGCTTGATATCAGCCAGAGCGATGCAGCTGTTCATGTGGCCATGGGAGTTTCTTGGTTGTCTTTCGGCAGAATCGATGTGCTTATTAATAACGCTGCCTTTAGAGGTAATGTGAATTATTCCCTATATTTGAAGGAGAATGAATAGAACACAGTTTTAACAACAAATATGAGAGACAATTCGTTAGTTTCCAAGGCAGTTGGAAAGTGCATGCATGAAGAAAAATACACATTTCATGTATATTTTATCCATTGGTGGCCTCTAGCGTGGGGAAGTACATGGACGACTTGCATATTCAGCGTCTAAGGCAGGAATAAATGCAATGATGGTGATTTACTTTTTGGTGTTCATTTTGATGCATAACTAGGTGGATGGAAGAGAGAAGAACAAAAATAGATTTATGCATTTGCATTAGTAATGGATCTTAGTCTTCCTCTGAATGATGTCATGTAAAATATAATTATTTTTCCATTGTTTAAATTTATTTCTTAGAAAGTGTTAGGTTAGTGATCTAATTTTGGTAAAAAGAATAAAGTGCCATTTCGACCAACTATTGTCACACATTTGTGTCTTTGTTGGAACTGGCCATCCCAGCAATTGAAAACTTTATTTGAAGCTATGATTAACCACTAGATATAATGAAGACATGATACTGAATATGGCAGCATCAGAGATTGGAGGATGATGGACAATCAAGTTTTGTGAGTTTTTGGAATAGACCCTTGATGATGAGTCACACATTTTAATTGTAAACAGCTCTAGGATGATTTTTATAGTGGTCTATGTAAAGTATGTACCCGGTAACTCCAAGAGATGGAGTGTGAAATATATGTCTGATGAGGCATATGTATCCCCGCTAAATTTGTTGTAATCTCAAAACCACTTTTTACTTATAGGTTTGTGGTCAGTGGGAAACCACTTTGTAGTGTTGGTTTGTGGTAAGAGAAAAACCATAGGTGCAAGTGAAGTGGATAGAGATTCTTGTTGGCATGGTTGAGGTTGAGCCGATAAAACCCTTGGCCTAGTTGTGTCAGGTCTATGAGTTGAGCCTTAGTGGCTATAGAGCCTTCATGGCTACAGTTCCCTAGTGCACATAGGAGCCTCAGTGCTCACAGCGGAGTGTAGGTGGTCTACAAAAACACCTTACTCATGGGAGAGACTTGGTTTCTCACAGGTCTCATCAGGGTGAGCACAAAGCGGTCAATGCTTATTTGGGTAATCGGATAAAACCCACGATGATGATGTTGGAGGAGGATTTGCAGGTACAGGTACATGTATGCAGTGATAATGGTTGACAAAACCATGTATGCGAAGGACATCCTATGAGACTAGCGGTTGCACCAGTTGGCACCCATGCATTTTGGTGGATGGTTGTTCCTTTATATGGATGTTGTCATATCATTTTGTTATGTTTGACCACAACTAGATTTTGCAGATTGATATCGAGACAAGTAGTCATTAAGAGGGTGTGTTAGAATATATAATTCTTGTTTGTCTCATTTGTGATTCCTTCTATGTAAGGAACATGTTCCTATTCCATAGGAGCTAGCTAAATCTATATGTTCTTAGTTTGGTGTGTGGTTGAGATATTCTCTTAGCCAACTTATTGTGTGTATAAGATAAGTTCTCTATCTTGAGACAAGACTTGATGTATATATGTAATTCTATTTTATTAATAGATCTAGCGTGCATGCTCAAATTTTATCTCATATCAACTCTGACATCATAAACATTATACATCTTCTCCATACTAGGTTTTAGAATGTGCTCACATTGATTGACTAACATGTGAATTTAAACTTATCAGTAAATTAATGCTCAAAACATCATTCAACAATATTGAAAAAAAAAAATTACTAATATCTTTAATTTTAAACTATTTGATTAAAATTCTTAATTCCAAAATAAATTAATATAAATTTTTTAATTTAAAAATTATTTATTTTTATTTTTTAATTAATTTATTTATATATATATATATCGTAGGACCTTTCTATTAACTATAATATGAAGAGAAAGTTGTTGTACATAAGTATACAAGACGAGTAGCCTCAGCCTGCCCGTAGGAAACCAAGTCTGTTGGCCACCTCAAAAATTTATAACCCGACCAGTAGCAATATTGTTTCTTCCTATAATAGACTGCTAAAGCACCCTGACTATGTCCATAAAAACAACAAATAAAACATACAGCTAATGTAATATCGACAAAAACATCTAAAAAGAAACTGAAAAAGCAATTAGCCCGCTGAAGATTCTACAGGAACTGGGTCTGCAGCAGTGGACCCTGGAAATTCAACTTGCTGTAAGTTGAGGAGTTTTTGTTCCATCCTATCCAATCAAGCAGTAACTTGACCTTGCAACTTAGCCATGTCATGCATTTCTTTCTTCATCTGATGAATCTCAAACCATATTGTAGAGCTAAGCTGCGTTTCTCGTTTGCCGAGCATAGCTTTTGCCAATACACACTTCATCTTCCAATACATGTGTACAGACTGTTGAAATAAGGACTTTCTACCTCTAGTACTGCCTGGGTCAGCAAGAAAGGTGAATTTGGCCTGTGGATGGAGCAGGTTTCCCTTTTCAATATTAGTAGCACGCTCCCAATCGTGGATAGCCTCACGAATCTCTGATGGAGTTTCTTTCTCAAAAGAGTTAACTAAAGTTTCTAGAGTCTACAAATGTGTCTTCTGCCCCCTTTTACGCGGCCCTGCTGCCGATGAAGATGGAACTTGTCTACCCTTACCCTTAGCCATAGGTAGGTGAAAACACTGGTGAGATTCAATCTGTAGGAAAAATCCTGTGGAGCAAACAAGAACAGATATGGAAAGCGAAAAGTTAATCTGAGAATCCACATAATGGAGCATACAAATAGGAGGTCACAGCGGAACATGGCAGAGCAGCAAAGTAAAAACAGGAGGCCGAAGTTGTGCAGACCAGTTATAAGATACAGCCAAAAGAAACCTGTAGTCGCGGTAACCATAGAGCCCAACAAAATATAGTAACGAGAATTTAAATTACCCAGTAACACCGTGGCCAAACCATCCTCCTTAAACAGAGTTGAAGGAATAATGAAGCCATGAAAAAACTTCATGCAAAAGGAATTAACTTCCCCAATAGCAGTAGAACAAGGAAAATGCAGGGCATAACATGTAATAAGCATGCGAATTGTTTTCACCAGCGCAAACCGAAAAAGACCGATACCGAAGCAAGGATAATGAGCATGAAGACACGAGCGATTAAGTTGAAGCATACAATCATATCACAGAAGTATATAACAGCAGTTACCAGAGAATGCCGAAAAACCATAGAACAAAATTAGACTCCTAAAACAAGGGTTTATGTGAAAATGAATCCCTTGAACCAGAAAATATGGGTTAAAAAAGGCAAGAATGACCCCTCATTGACCCAGCAAATCATTAGAAGAATGCTTAACCCAGTAAACCCTTAAGCAAGGATTGAGATAACTGGGAGTGATAGCCATAACATACCAAATATCCCAGAGCAGCTACGCCTGTTCTAACTGTGTCCTCCACTCCAACCTGCACTGCTGAGACGTATGGAACCACCGATTAACAATCTTCCCAAAAAACCGCCAGAAAACTAGTCCGATTTCCTAGCTCATACCACTGCATATTGTCATAATGAGCGCGCATGCGAAGTGGCACAGTAAATACATCATAAATGAACCACCACGATCGACTGACACGATATATATATATATATATATATATATATATATATATATATATATTCAAAAGTTGATTTCATAGATTATGCTTATAATTGAGAATTGTTTATAAATAAGAATTTTTTAAGACAGAAGGAAGATTTTCCATAGACCGTGATCTGGCTCCAACAGGTATTTTAAGCCTTTCCTTCATTTAAGTATCATTGGAGAAAACCAATTAAGTCAATTTTTTATACATTTCAATAATATATGTTATAGAAAAATAGAATTATCTTTTAAAATTCCATTTTAATATATATATATATATATATATATTTGCCATTTTATATGTAAGCTTTATACAAAAGTATTTTAAAAACTATATATCATTTTACAAAACTTATTTATCAAATTCAAAATTTTTATATAATTTATAATAAGATTTTTTATAATAATATAATATGGTTTATAAATAAAATATATTTTTTTATTACAAATTTATAGTATTAGCTCTATTTTTTTTATTAACAATTATATAAAACATATTTTTAAATAACTAAAATTTATATAAAATTTATATATTTTACCCTTCGAACTTTTAAATAAACTACATTAAACACAAATGAACAAACAAAAAGGCTCATAAACCTAGAGCCTGAAAACAAAGGCATCTACAAGAACAAATTCTCCTTAATCTACCCAAGGAGATTGACAAAGTCCCAATCAGTCGATATCTCACATTATGCTCTTCAAACCATATGCCAACATACTTGGCAACTTCTACCTCTCTAAGCTCCACTTCACAACAATATATGCCAACAGAATTTCCAACTTGGTACCTCTCCAAATTCTACTTCACTAGCTCATAATGTCCTAATACCTTGGGACAATTACAACAGTACATGAGTAACATGTCTCACTAAACATCAAGGTTACAACTTCCTATGGAAATTCCCATAGGATCTCTAATCAACACAACTTATGCCCATAATTCAACCACCATATAAACTTATTATATATGAGGGGCAGTCTAATTCACAACCACCTCCAAATTTTTCTTCTTTCTCTTACTCTGTGCCAAGCCTCTACATAACAAAAAATTAATTTTCGTGAAGCCATAACAACCGTCTTGTCACTCGTTGATTTCTTCCTTGTACAGTTGTTCACATTTGTCTCGTTGGATCACTAGTTTTCATTCAATTCTCTTATTTTTATACGCTACTCCTCTGTTTCTCTAGTTGGAAAATCCCATGAGATCTCTAATCATCACAACTGATGCCCATAATTCAACCATCATATAAACTTATTCTATATGAAGGGCACTCTAATTCTATACTCATATTTTTATTATGTCTGCGGCATGTACTAAATATATTGTATTGGTTTTTTTTTTAACTATATTACGTTGGTTTTGATTAAAAATTTAATGTAATATTTCTGTAATTGAATATTGGAAATTAAATTTTTTTTTTTTTAAATAATTTTTAATTTATTTATTTTTCATTTCATTACCTACAAAATTCAAGATTTTATTGTCATTGCTTAGGAATTCATATTATTAGTCTCGGCCATGGTCGGGGACTATAGAAATCAAAATAGTCGACTTAGCATTAGTGTGTAGCAGAAAACATGAAGTCCTTAACATAAATACCTAAGTTTTTACCTATTTTATTCCATTTTATTCCACCAGCCCAATTGAAATATTTGTGGTCTTATTGGCCTCTTCCCGAGGCAGCAAAGCTAGAACTATGAATATTATAGCATATTTGTTTCTTAGATTTTATAAGGTGGATTTGTTGCTAGCATATTATATTATGCTAGCAAAGTATAAGGTGCATTAGCACATCCATCCACAGCACAATTCTGCCCCAATTCTGTCGAATTTCCACCTACATCTACATGCAAGTGTTGATGCCACCTACATCGACATGAAAGTGCAAGTGTCCATGCTATCTCCACCGCCCTACTAAGGACGGTTGAAGGAATATCATACAACATGTGTATGCTAAGGGCAGTTGAAGGAATATCATACAACATGTGTTGCAGATATAAGACAACATTCTCTTGCTGTGAGCATTCTTTGGTTGAAGGTAGTTGCAGATCTAAGACAACATTCTCTCGCTGTGCAGATTATATGGTTGAAGGAAGTTGCAGATCTAAGACAACATTTTGTCGTTGTGCACATTCTCTGGTTGTGCTATTTAGACAACATTCTCTCGCTGTGAACATTCTCTAGCTACGTTATTCAGACAACATTCTCTGGCTACACATTCTCAAGCTGCACTATTACCGCAAATGAATTATCATGAACTCTCAGAGTCTATGGGTATCAGAGTTTCACTGCAGCCCATCCCTCTGAGGTTTTAGAGCTTACATTTTATAGCATATTGTAGGAAAAATTTCCTTGTTATCTGTAATAATATTTTCTTTTCCTTGTTATCTCCTCACTCAGGATCCTTTCTCCTATCATTTTGGAGCAACAAACAACAGTAAAGGAGCAAAATTTTATTTTTACGCCGATAGGCGTATCCCCCTATCGGAAGGAGCATGTTTTGTGATTAGGCTAATTAATCTTTTTGATCTGATGGTCTAGATTGAAAAATGTCGGTATATTCTGGTCGTTGCCACTAAATCAATGGATGAAATTCAAAAAAGTAACTTCCTTGCATATCTAAATCACATGTTTAAACCATACTTAAATTAATTTTTTACAAAACATGATTAAAAATTTACTGTGCCATTTTTTGACCGCCACCTATCAAATTAAGAAATCCTCCCATCCCATAACCACCACGTTGATGGGACATTGCTGATTACAATTTGTGCCTATCTCCGATGTGTGGGGATCTCCCATAACAATGTTGATGGGCACGTTGCTGATTACAAGTTGTGCTTGTCTCCTCGTAGACATGTGGCGATTGAAACGGATATGGGGAATTTAACAGTCACGTGAAGTGGGCATTGTCATAGCCATCTAGAAACGCCGGCGAGGCGTGGGCTTATAACTGTTGGTCCCATCATTGCCAGCAGCTGATGGAAGGCGCATCGACTTATAGGATGTGTAGATAGAACAAGAAAAGGTGCTTTCGTCGATCGGGCTTTCAGAGGACAAGAAGAGCGACTTTGCTAACGTGAATCCTCAGGAGGATGGCTTTAATGGACGCTCTAAGACATCGGAGGCAGAAATTATAAAATTATTTCCTGTAAATATGGGTTTCGATCCAAAATCTACTGTTACAGAAAAGGCTTTAAACTTTTCTGTTGCAATCGACCAAACTGATCTTGATTCAAGGTATGTTCATTTCCAGACATTTTTCATTTGAATTTTTTTTGCATTCTTGATAACTGAGAAATCTTAAATGTTAGGACAGGGCTAACTTTGTGATTTCTGCACTATTTTCAGTGGATCCGTCCCAGTAAAAGATCCTAAGCAGGAGTCCACAGATCGACTAACTATTTTTTATAATGGGGCTGTGATTGTTTACGATGTGCCTGCTAAGAAGGTATTATTTTGATCCGAGGAAAAATAGTTTGAATCTTTAGTCTCTTTTACTTATATTTATTCCTGATGGAGTAATTTGGTCATTTTCTTGGTAGGCTGAAGCCATGATGAGGCTTGCTGACGCTAATAGCTTGAGCAACACAAAAAATTATACCATGGCAAGTAGTAAAATCGATCAGATATCGAAACCATTGCCTTCTGAGCCTGCATTGAAAGCTGTCTGAAAGCTGTCGATGATAATCAAACTCAAAGATCGCCCGTTGGTAAGACTCAGATCACAAATATTTTAATTTGAAAGGATTGTGCCTCTAGAATTTGTAAAGATGGTAAAATAATTTTTAAGACAGAATTGTTTTTAAGACATAAATAGCAGCCATAAAATCACCTCCGGTTTAGATTTATTCTTCTATTAATTAAATGCAAAGAGAAGAGACATAATACATCTATTTAATTCTTAACTTAAGGTTGAGGTATCATCTTTGGAAGGAACCAATAGATCAGAAGAAACCTCGTTTCAGCACTAGTTTCTTATTTCTTTTGAGTAATACGTTTTTGGAGAAGCACGCTTTATGACCTGTTATTGTGGAAACCTGCGTGATTATTAATAATACTGTTTGTCGTTTTTGAGCATTGGTTCTGCCTTATAATGTCAGTGAAAGATAGGAAAAACTAAAAAAAAAGAAAACGGGAAGAAAAACATATATATTCATTCACATTTTATTTTATTTTTTATTTATTTTTCTCCTCTACGAATATATTTCTTTGTTTTCAATTCCTCTTCGACACTTTCATTTTCCATAATGGTAAAAAATAATCATTCAAATTGAACGAGAGAAATTTTGTCTCCACTGAAAAACGGACATATAGAATAACATGTTAAGGTCATTTTTAATTGGATTGCAAAATTTAAAACATTTTAAAAAGTTAATGGATACCGCATCAAATTTTCTAAATATTTTACTCTCACCCATAGTTACCCAATTCGCCAGAACAAGGAACAAACTATTAAAATTTGTTGATTCAATTCGAGTACAAATTAGTTCGATGAAATTCGGTCAGGTTCGTTTGCAAATTAGTCGTTGGTAGTTTACCCACACATTTTTGTTCATTCACTAGTGGTTAATAGTTTACCCACACTGATTTGTTCATGCGCGAGTTTGAATGCTGATGCTAGTACTCGCTTCAATACCAATGCAAGCCCACGTCCAATTAAAAGCAAAAAGTAATGAAAATAATTGTGAAAATAGGAAAATTTTAAATGGAAATAATTGTGAAATTAGGAAAATTTTAATTTCCAATTTTATTTATTTAGTGGAAATAATTGTGAAATTGGGAAAAAAATTATTTTTCAATCATTTTTGTTTCGGAGGGTTGCAAAGCTAAGAAAGTAGAAAATATAGAATTTGTTAAATTCGACCATAAGATAAAGAATAATTGATTTTTTAAATATGTTTTTATTTTGAAAGATTTTGGATAAATAAGTTTAGAATATGTCTATTTTTTGAGCTTGCCATGGGGAACCTATTTCTTCAACCTTATGACAAGGGACCAAATATGTTCCCTTATGGAATTTAAAACTTGGTGGACATGATAACATCTCATTGTGCCAACCACTACCACTAGATTATCCCACTAAAAAACCTAATTTTCTAAATATACATCTAATTATCAAGAAATAATTTTATACAAATAAATTTTCAAACTAAAAAACCATCTTAAATTTAAATTTAATGATATTATCATTAATGAATTTAATATAAATAATATTAAGATTACTTTTAATAATTAATAATATTTACATGCTAATCATTTTAATTAAATATGGTTAAACATTTCCAACACACTCAATAAATGTCATTCATTCTCACCAATGCTCAATAATACACAATTTTTCTTAGCCATAGAGATCCATGGGTAACCCTCTTAAACCATAATAATCCATGGTGAGCCTTAATTATAATTAATAATTATAATAATTAAAATGATATCTGAAATAATATATAAACAAATATAATAATATCTAAATAAGTATAATAATGGTTTAAGTAATTATAATTCTCTTTTATTTAAAATAAAATAAAAGATATTTTGAAGCAAAAAAAAATATTCATTGTAACCATATCACTAATAGTATTACTGATATTAAAATTAATATTGTTAATAGAAATATTATTAATATTAATATGAATAAGTAATACCAATAATATTTACATTATAATCATTTTAATCAACTATAGCCAAACATTTCCAACATAGTCTCATTCTCACCTATGTTAAATGATAGAGAAGTTTACTTAGCCATAGTCAACCATGGTCTCATTCTCACCTATGCTAAATGATAGAGAAGTTTACTTAGACATAATCAACCATGGTTAACCTTACTCAAGCATGGTCATCCTTGGTCAACCATTGTCATCCCTCTCACCCTAGAAACCCCTTGTTAATTAGCGTTAGCGATAGTCGATCAATCTCATCCATGATCAAATGTCACATTCTGACAAATATTGTCTCAATATGAAAATCACCCATGGCCAACCATGGTCATAGTTGGTCCAACGTCGCATTGTGACAACAATTGTCTCAATGTTTAAATCAAGCATGGTAAACTATGTTTATTCCCCTCGGTTTATAATACTAATAATCATGTGACTTTATCAATGATTTTCATTTAAAAAAAATGATTCCTAAGATTTATTATTCTCTTTATTAATAATGTGAGTTATTAGTTACTTTATAGTCTAGATCAATTTATTAGTTACATTTAATTAATTAATAATTTAAACATAATAATAGTGATTCAATTTAATATAGAATAATTAATTCAATTAATTAATCTAATTTATAAAAAAATATTTTCATAATAATATTAAATATAAATTAAATAAACGATATTAAAAACAACTATTACAATAAAATTATTATTATAAAAAATATTATTATTATCATTTTAAAATAAAACATGTGTGGCTTTATAAAATATGGTTGTCAATGTATAATCATTGTTGACCAAGATTGATCATGGATAACCAAGGTTGATAATGATTGACCATGTTTGAGTCTATAAAACATGGTTGACCATGCATACACAAGGTTGACCATGATTGACTGTGGTTGACCATGTTTAGCTTTAGAAAACATGGTTAACAATTCTTGACCATGTTTGACCATGATTGACCATGATTATCATATTGAGACAATATTTTTCATATTGTGATGTTGGACCAAGGTTCAGACGATGATTGATTTCCATATTGAGACAATCTTTGTCACAATGCGAAGTTTGACCATGGTTGACCATGCATAAGCATGGTTGACCACAATTGACAATGTTTAAATCAATTCCCTTCGGTTCACCAATTACTTTGGTTTATAATTTTTTGGGTAATGGTTGTCCCTTGGGTTCACCAATTCCTTTGGTTTATAATATTAAACCCTTGGGTTTATTAGTTTTTTTGGTTTATAATATGAATAATCGATCAATGTCATCCATGATCAAATGTCACATTCTCACAAACATTATCTCAATATGAAAATCACCCATGGCCAACCATGGTCATACTTGGCCCAACGTCGCATTGCAACAACAATTGTCTCAATGTTTAAATCAAATCCCTCGGGTTCACCAATTCCTTTGGTTTATAATTTTTTGGGTAATGATTTTCCCTCGGGTTCACCACTTGCTTTGGTTTATAATATTAAACCCTTGGTTTATTAGTTTTTTTGGTTTATAATATGAATAATCGATCAATGTCATCCATGATCAAATGACACATTATGAGAAACATTGTCTCAATATGAAAATCAACGATGGCCAACCATGGTCATAGTTGGTCCAATGTCGCATTGTGACCCATGATCAAATGTCACATTCTGACAAATATTATCTCAATATGAAAATCACCCATGGCCAACCGTGGTCATAGTTGGTCCAATGTCGCATTGTGACAACAATTGTGTCAATGTTTAAATCAATTCCCTTGGGTTCACCAATTCCTTTGGTTTATAATTTTTTGGGTAATGGTTGTCCCTTGGGTTCACCAATTCCTTTGGTTTATAATATTAAACCCTTGGGTTTATTAGTTTTTTTGGTTTATAATATGAATAATCGATCAATGTCATCCATGATCAAATGTCACATTCTTACAAACATTGTATCAATATGAAAATCACCCATGGCCAACCATGGTCATACTTGGCCCAACGTCGCATTGTGACAACAATTGTCTCAATGTTTAAATCAATTCCCTTGGGTTCACCAATTCCTTTGGTTTATAATTTTTTGGGTAATGATTTTCCGTTGGGTTCACCACTTGCTTTAGTTTATAATATTAAACCCTTGGGTTTATTAGTTTTTTGGTTTATAATATGAATAATCGATCAATGTCATCCATGATCAAATGACACATTATGAGAAACATTGTCTCAATATGAAAATCACCCATGGCCAACCATGGTCATAGTTGGTCCAACGTCGCATTGTGACAACAATTGTCTCATTGTTTAAATCAATTCCCTTGGGTTCACCAATTCCTTTTGGTTTATAATTTGTTGGGTAATGGTTGTCCCTTGGGTTCACCAATTCCTTTGGTTTATAATATTAAACCCTTGGGTTTATTAGTTCTTTTGGTTTATAATATGAATAATCGATCAATGTCATCCATGATCAAATGTCACATTCTGAAAAATATTGTCTCATTATGAAAATCACCCATGGCCAACCTTGGTCATAGTTGGTCCAACGTCGCATTGTGACAACAATTGTCTCAATGTTTAAATCAATTCCCTTGGGTTCACCAATTCCTTTGGTTTATAATTTGTTGGGTAATGGATTTCCCTTGGGTTCACCAATTCCTTTGGTTTATAATATTAAACCCTTCGGTTTATTAGTTCCTTTGGTTTATAATATGAATAATCGATCAATATAATCCACGATCAAATGTCACATTCTGACAAATATTGTCTCAATATGAAAATCACCCATGGCCAACCATGGTCATAGTTGGTCTAACGTCACATTGTGACAACAATTTTCTCAATGTTTAAATCAATTCCCTTGGGTTCACCAATTCCTTTGGTTTATAATATTAAACCCTTGGGTTTATTAGTTCTTTTGGTTTATAACATGAATAATCAATCAATGTCATCCATGATCGAATGTCACATTCTGACAAATATTGTCTCAATATGAAAATCAGCCATGGCCAACCATGGTCATAGTTGGTCCAACGTCGCATTGTGACAACAATTGTCTCAATGTTTAAATCAATTCCCTTGGGTTCCCCAATTCCTTTGGTTTATAATATTAAACCCTTGGGTTTATTAGTTCTTTTGGTTTATAATATGAATAATCGATCAATGTCATCCATGATCAAATGTCACATTCTGACAAATATTGTCTCAATATGAAAATCACCTATGGCCAACCATGGTCATAGTTGGTCCAACGTCGCATTGTGACAACAATTTTCTCAATGTTTAAATCAATTCCCTTGGGTTCACCAATTCCTTTGGTTTATAATTTGTTGGGTAATGGTTTTCCCTTGGGTTCACTAATATCTTTGGTTAATAATAGTAAACCCTTGGGTTTATTAGTTCTTTTGGTTTATAATTTGAATAATCGATCAATGTCATCCACGATCAAATGTCACATTCTGACAAATATTGTCTCAATATGGAAATACCCATGGCCAACCATGGTCATAGTTGGTCCAACGTCGCATTGTGACAACAATTGTCTCAATGTTTAAATCAATTCCCTTGGGTTCACCAATTCCTTTGGTTTATAATTTGTTGGGTAATGGTTTTCCCTTGGGTTCACCAATTCCTTTGGTTTATAATATAAATAATCGATCAATGTCATCCATGATCAAATGTCACATTCTGACAAACATTGTCTCAATATGAAAATCACCCATGGCCAACCATGGTCATAGTTGGTCGAACGTCGCATTCTGACAACAATTGTCTCAATGTTTAAACCAATTCCCTTGGGTTCACCAATTCCTTTGGTTTATAATTTGTTGGGTAATGGTTTTCCCTTGGGTTCACCAATTCCTTTGGTTTATAATATTAAACCCTTGGGTTTATTAGTTCTTTTGGTTTATAATATGAATAATCGATCAACGTCATCCATAATCAAATGTCACATTCTGACAAATATTGTCTCAATATGAAAATCACCCATGGCCAACCATGGTCATAGTTCGTCCAACGTCGCATTATGACAACAATTGTCTTAATTTTTAAATCAATTCCCTTGCGTTCACCAATTCCTTTGGTTTATAATTTGTTGGGTAATGGATTTCCCTTGGGTTCACCAATTCCTTTGGTTTATAATATTAAACCCTTGGGTTTATTAGTTCCTTTGGTTTATAATATGAATAATCGATCAATGTCATCCACGATCACATGTCACATTCTAACAAATATTGTCTCAATATGAAAATCACCCATGGCCAACCATGGTCATAGTTGGTCAAACGTCACATTGTGACAACAAATTTCTCAATGTTTAAATCAATTCCTTTGGGTTCACCAATTCCTTTGCTTTATAATATTAAACCCTTGGGTTTATTAGTTCTTTTGGTTTATCATATGAATAATCGATCAATGTCATCCACGATCAAATGTCACATTCTGACAAATATTGTCTCAATATGAAAACCCTTGGGTTTATTAGTTCTTTTGGTTTATAATATCAATAATCGATCAATATCATCCACAATCAAATGTCACATTCTGACAAATATTGTCTCAATATGAAAATCACCCATGGCCAACCATGGTCATAGTTGGTCCAACGTCGCATTGTGACAACAAATGTCTCAATGTTTAAATCAATTCCCTTGGGTTCACCAATTCCTTTGGTTTATAATTTGTTGGGTAGTGGTTTTCCCTTCGGTTCACCAATTCCTTTGGTTTATAATATTAAACCCTTGGGTTTTATTAATCTCTATTGTTTTTAATGTTGCCCTTAGTCTTATTGATCCCTTAGGTTTTGAATATTTATCCCTTGGGTTCACCGATTCCTTTGGTTTATAATATTAAACCCTTGGGTTTATTATTTATTTTGGTTTATAATGTTAACCACACATTGGGTTTATTACTCTCTTGAGTTTAAAATATTAATTATTAGGTTTTATTAATTTCTTAGATTTTTCAGTTTAAAATATTAATTCTTAGTGTTTATTAATCTCTATTATTTTTAATATTCATCCGTTAGGTTTATAATATTTATCCCTTGGGTTCGCTGATTCCTTTGGTTTATAATATTAAACCCTTGGGTCTATTAGTTCTTTTGGCTTATAATGTCAATAATCCCGTTGGTTTATTAATATCTTATGTTTAAAATACTGATTCTTATGTATTATTAATTTATTAGGTTTTTTAGTTTAAAATATCAATTCTTACAGTTTATTAATCTCTTGTGTTCTTAATATTGATCCCTTATGTTTATAATATTTATCCCTTGGGTTCATCAATTCCTTTGCTTTACAATATTTAAACCTTTGGTTTATGATGACATTGGGTTTGTTTTATTAATTATCCCTTGGGTTTATTAATATATTCAGTTTAAAATATTAATTGTTAGGGTTTATTAATCTCTTAGGTTTTTTGTTTTTAAATATTGTTTCATATGGTTTATCACTCTCTTGAGTTTAATATTATTAATATATTAATATATATTATAAATAAATATCCAAATATTTATTAATAATGATTATTAGTAATATTATAATATTATTATTAATCATATAACCAACTATGATATAATATATAATATTAATATATTATTAGTTCTTTTGGTTTATTAATAATATAACCATCTATGATATTAATATATAATTAACACTTATTATAATATTAATAATATATATTAAATATTTTTGTATATATTAATAATATTATAATATTACTAATAATTACTATAAATAAATATAATGATTATTTGTAATATTATAATATTATTAATATATAATATTAATAATATATATTTATAATATTTTAATATTTATTTAGTAATATTAATAATATTATAATATTGATTTATATATTAATAGTATTATAATATTACTAATAATCATTATAAATAAATATTCAAATATTTATTAATAATATATATTAATAATATTATAATATTATAATATTTATTTATATATTAATAATATTATAATATTATTAATATATATAAAATATTTTTGTGATTTTAATCATAATTAATATATTTAATATATTAATATTTTTATTAATATATAATATATATATTTCAAGTTAATATAATAAAATTATTATATATAATATTTATTTATTGATATATAAATTAATGTGATGGGTAGTGGATATAGGCCTATCGGTGTATATCAACCACATTGGTAAATGTGGTTGTAAATCTATTTTATATACGCGTATATCAACCATATTAGTAAATATAATGTGGTTGTGCTAGTTTAAGTTATTAGGGAAATTGATTAAATATATCAATATACATGCAACTAATATACATTAAATGATTAAACTACAAACAGTGATAGAGCCTCCTGGTTGTTCAACGTAATCTGCCTCGTCTGCATCCTAGCTCTATCTTTAAACTTACTATTAATTTTTTAATGCGTCACCATATAGTAAATATCAAGTAAAAAAAGAAACATTTATGTATGCAAAGCCGATAGAGAACAGTAACAATACCATTCTTAGGGAATTTGTCTGAATTTTCTGATACCAAACTGTAGTACCAAATATCGCCACAGAAAGTGAAGTAGAAACTCAGTCCTTCCATATTTCTGTCACTTCCTTCCCTTTCGGCATGGGTTTCAGTAGTGTATCGCATGAAATGATGGGCTGCTGCTGAATGGATCAATTTTTGTGTCTGGCATTTTCAAAATAAACCCACTTTTTTACTGATAAATTCATTCTATTGCATTTTCATGGAGGCAGCTTCCACCAACCCAACTCTACCCAGAAGTGAAGCGAGAATACCCAGTACATCCAACCCCAGTGCATAAGACCCCGCTGCTGGACTGGAAAGCCTACTGCTGTCAGGGAAGTGTTGAAGAATTTTACCTGCTCTCAATACACAATTCTCCTCATTCTCGCCAATATAGATTTCCATGTCGTGGATAACATCGTGAATTCTAATAACTCCCTCTTCGACTCGGATTAACTAAGGATTTTCAAGAAAATTTACATAGCTCTCCCTTGTCTTTAATACATACTCATAGTTTGCAGTCTCTCTAGTATTAACCAGGCCTTCTGTGATCCATATTTGCACGGCCATCTCCACCAGCATTCCAGAATATTCACCGCACATGCCACAGAAAGGAAGACCGTTTTTCAAATTAGTATCGGGCAGACTACCTTAACTCCATTCTTGGTCAATTCGAGGATGAGTAATTGAAAACTTTAAATCCACTTTTTTCATCTGCTTTAATGCAAGCTTCCACTCATCTACAGCTGTGTTGCTCATCATTGTTGACCCTACTAATTTTATTTCCAAAGGCAATCCTTTACACTCCTCGGCCACCAGTCGCCCAATATTCTCTATCTCGTCAGGAACAAAGTTCCCATCTTCAAACGCTACTTTCAAAAACAACTCCCAAGTCTACAAAAAGTCGACAACGATATGCACATGCACGGCGATGCTATATCGATGTGCTATTTCTATGTAGACAAGTGGTCCATAGATGGGCCCACGTCGTGATTTGTTTTTGACCACTGGTCCCATACTTTTGGCATATCATGGAAATTTTCACCTCGTTTTTGGTACTAGATATTTTTAAATAAAACAAGGGCATCTGACTGGGTTTTAATTTTCATGTAATGTATTTTCCGCGTTATGTATTTTGAAGCACGTGGGCATACTGTATTTTCCAGTGCGTTAAGGCACTAACGCACCACAAGCATATCGGGAAGTGCATGCTAACGCAATCATATTGACGCTCCGCTGCGTTATTGACTTTAAAAAGAATACAAAACGAGTTTTTTCATGCATGAATACGTGAGTTTTTTAAAAGGAATATGAAACGAGTTTTTTCATAAAGTTTCTTCATAATACGTGAGGTGTTCTTTTCAAATTCAAAAAGGGAACATTCAAAGATTTTTTTTAAAGTGGGATTATAATAAAGTCTTTTTTAAAGGGGCTTTTTCTTAAGCATATTATAAAAAAGCTTTAAAAGGTGGAGCTTTATATTTTTTTTTTAAAAGAGGATTTTTTTTATATAAAGATTTTTTCTAATAAATAAATTTTTATATCAATAATAATAAAAAATAATAATAAAACCTAGGGTTTTATTATAAGGATTGTTTTTGGAGCTTTGCAAAGCATATCAAATTTTTTTAGGGTTTTAGCAGTGAACCTTTTTTTGAAGAAATATGGCTACAAGCAGCTTCCAGCCACAACTTCCTTCTTTCAATGGGAAGGATTACGATATGTGGGCCATTAAGATGGAGACTATGCTAAACGCGCATGATGTTTGGGATCATGTCAAGTATGGGTTTACAGAACCTCAAGATGAGGCAGAAGAACGAGCCCTCAGTAATGCAGAGAGGGAACAGTGGAAGAAAGATAAGTGAAAGAATGCACAAGCATTGCTTCTAATCAAACAGGGAGTAGATCGAGTCGTGTTCCAGAAGATCATGATAACCTTGTCAACAAAGGAGGCATGGGACACCTTGGCGACAAGCTATCAAGGTATGGAAAAAGTTAATATTGCAGAATACTAGGAGAGATTTCGAAATTCTGCAGATGAAGGAGACAGAGGACATTGATTCCTTCATGAATAGGGTCATGTCTGTCGTCAATCAGTTAAAAATCTATGCCGAAGATATTAAAGATCAAACAATGATCGAGAAGGTTCTTCGATCCCTGTATACCAAATTTGATGTTGTGGTAGCAGCCATAGAAGAAGCAAAGGACTTGGAAACACTCGCAATTGATGAGTTGATGGGATCCCTTCTATCGCATGAAGCAAGGATAGACAGAAATAAGGATTCCACTTTGGAAACTGCCTTCCAAAGTCAAGTCTATATTTCAAAAGGTCGAGGCAGAGGTCGATCGAGGGGCAGAGGACGAGGCAACAACTATGGCGGTCACAGAGATGGCCGAGACGATCATGAGCATCAACCTGGAAGCAGCTGCAGCAGAAGCTTTCATAATAATCAAAGGTTTGACAAATCTAAGGTAAAGTGTTATTACTGCAATAGATTTGGTCATTATGCTCGTGATTGTAGGAAGAAGATTGCAGATCAAGGCAATCAGATATCTAATGTTAGTACAGAAAATACTGACTCCATGTTTCTAGCATGCAACATCATGCATACACCATCTGATAAGGTCTGGCTAATAGACAGTGGTTGCAGTAACCACATGACAGGCAACAAGGATTTGGTTGCTAATTTGGACGTCACAGTGCAGACAGAGGTCAAGTTGGGGACTGACAAGACTGTGGCTATAGATGGCAAAGGAGTGGTCAACATTGTGACCAAGCAGGGGGAGCCAAAGACCATATCAGACGTATACTATGTCCCTGGACTCAAACACAATTTGATTAGTGTTGGTCAATTGATGCAGAAAGGATACAAAGTTATCTTTCAGGGGCAACAGTGTGTTATTTACGACAAATCCCCAAGCAAGCAGCTGATTGCAAAGGTGCAGATGACGAAGAACAGACTCTTTCCTCTCATTATGAACTACAATGATTAGGTTAGTTCTTTTACAACTGCATGTTCTGATGCATACTGGTTATGGCACTTTCGGTTTGGACACTTACATTTTTCCGGTTTAAGATTGTTGCAACAGAAACAGATGGTCAGAGGTTTACCTCCCATCAAAGAACCTGCTAGCACGTGTGAGTGTTGCATCTTTGGAAAGAAACACCGTGAAAGTTTTCCGAAAGGAGTTTCTTACAGAGCAAAGAAACCACTTGAATTGGTGCATACCGACTTGTGTGGACCTATGAGGACACAGTCGATTGGTGGAAGTTGTTACTTCCTCACCTTTATTGATGATTATAGTAGGAAGACTTGGGTTTACTTTTTGAAGCAGAAGTCTGAAAATTTTGCAAAGTTCAAAGAGTTCAAAGCTTTGGTGGAGAATCAAAGTGATCGACAGATCAAGGTATTGAGATCGGATCATAGTGGAGAATACGATTCGAAGGCATTCCATGAGTACTACAAACAACATGGAATCAAAAGACAGTTTACAACCAGATACACACCACAGCAGAATGGTGTAGTACAGAGGAAGAACCGAACAATCATGAACATGACAAGGAGCATGTTGAAAGCAAGACACCTGTCTAACGAGTACTGGGCAGAAGCAGTTGCATGTGCTGTTTATGTGATAAACAGATCTCCTACAAAGAGCGTGATGAAGAGAGTTCCAGAAGAAGCATGGTCAGGTATGTCTTGCAGTGTATCTCATTTCAGAGTTTTTGGATGTGTAGCCTATGCACATGTGCCTAAGAAAATAAGAGGAAAATTAGATGATCAAAGTGAAAAATGTATATTTACTGGTTATAGTGAGCAGTCAAAAGCTTACAAACTGTATAACCCTATCACAAAGAAGACAATCATTAGCAGAGATGTTGTGTTCCAAGAACAAGAGTCATGGAATGGGACTATAGACACACTAACCGATGCTCAAACACCATTGATGGAGGATGATCTTGTAAAAGAAGAGGAGCAGCAAGAACCAAAAGAGCAGACACCAAACAGAGTCACACTAGCAAGGACTCCGTGATTTTCAGAGCAGCATGGATGTTCAAGCAGATCCACAGATCAGAATTCTCCAAGCAGCGAATCAGGTAAGAAAAAGATGAGAAGTTTGAAGGATATTTATGATGATTTGGATGTTAGTTCAAATTTTGCATTGTTGGCATTCCAACCTTCTTCGTTTGAAGAAGCAATCAGAGATGACAATTGGGTGCAAGCCATGGATGAAGAGATGAATTCAATTGAAAAGAATGATACATGGGATTTGGTTGATTTGCCAAACGATAAAAATATCATTGGTGTGAAGTGGGTATACAAGACCAAATTGAATGAGAAAGGCAAGATTGACAGATTTAAAGCAAGACTTGTAGCAAAAGGATTCTCACAGAAACCAGGAATAGACTTTGGAGAAACTTTTTCTCCAGTAGCCAGATTGGATACTGTAAGAGCAGTTCTAGCGACAGCAGCTCAGAACAAGTGGAAAGTATATCAGATGGATGTCAAATCAGCCTTCTTGAATGGAATTTTAGAAGAATAAATTTATGTGCAGCAGCCTCCAGGTTATGAATTTGAAGGACAAGAAGATAAAGTTTACAGATTGAAGAAAGCGCTCTATGGACTGAAGCAAGCACCTAGAGCATGGTATAGCATAATCGACAGTTATATGTGTCACATCTCCAAAAAAAAAAATTTCCTTTTGTCCTCTATTGGTACCTCTTCCAATCTTCACCGGATAATTTTTCGCTTCTAGTTTAGATCCAGTTATATATATATATATATATTTATATATATGTAGGTATTTATTATCCTACCCATTGAACTCATCTATGTGTTGTTATTATTTCACCTATTTCAAATCATGTAATATAACACTTTAAAATCAAATACATCATATAAGACTTTAACATCATCTCCTCATAAAAGATCATCACTTCTTACCATTTAAGATCACATATTCTAAGATTGCTATATTTCCATTTTTACATCCTCATGATATAAGATTTTTATATCATCATCCAACTTCACATAATATAAGTTTATTATATTCTCATTTAAATCCCTAAAATATGTGAGGGGCGATACATCAAATGATTATATTCATTCCATACTGTGTCACGGTGGCATATATATACGTGCTTCCTCCTCGATATAACAATTATTTGAGTGTTACACCGAAGGTCTAAATTCTTATCATACCTATTTTATGTACCCTACACCGTCATATAAGATCTACACACGATCTCTTTCCCTGGTATCGTTACGTGTAAATCACCCATATTAAAGCCCTTCCCCTTTTGATACGTAATAAATTTATGAGGTTGCTGTTGGATGGAGTGGTCATTTGGTTTACTGGCCGCGATGGCGGTCTACGTGCAGCGCCGTTGTTTTTGTTGTACTCACCGCAGTACTTCACACAGTCAGGCGCAGGAGAGAATACACGCGTCCCATTCTAATACAATGCATCTTTCAAAATCACAGGTTTACCTACTCGGCCTGGTTCCTATGATCCACCTCGGGATTTCATGCAGCGCGCTGTCATTGCAGATTAGGGTTTGAGTCTCTGCAAGTTGCGCTAACCTGAATCGAATTTCCCGCTCGTACTTTGGTCAATCCAGGGTATTAGGGTTGCGTTTTCTCACTTTTAACCCCCAACTCGGGTCCTGATTATTTCATTTCCCCGTATTTAGTTCCCTTCGCACTCCCCTTTAACATCTTACTCCAGCCTGCAGAAAGTTGAATCGTTTGCTGTGCGTGCCCAAAGGCGTGCGATTCACACTCAGCACACTGGCGCTCAGATTTTCCTGAACTGCTCCGTTTCTTCATTCTTCACGCATCAGTTTTCTTATAATAAAGGTCGGGTTGTTTTTCTAGCTAGTTTCGGCATAGGACTAAAATTTTTTTTTTCTTCTGTGTTTATCGTTCGTTCACTAAGGCATCCCTCCACTACGCTGACTGGTTCAATGTTTGCTTTGCTCATTCGGTCATTTGTGTTTCCTCTAAACTGTGAATACAGGGTTTGATACTTCAGTGGATAGTCGTTGTCATTTCCACAAGATGACCATGGAATTTCGCGCATTACCCTTTTCTGTCTGGTGAGAACGTTCGTGATAGTTTCAACCCTTCCTTCTGGTTTATGATGGTACTTCAATTTATTTACATTCTGTGGTTGTAAGTTATTGATGGACCATTGGTATTTGTTATAGGTACCCCGTGACCCTCCTAGTCGCTGGTTTTCCTTTCGTGTCTATTAGCTCCAGTTCTGCGCTGGTTCGATGTAATGGATTCTCTACCTACCTAAGTTTCATCCGTGTGACTGAGAGGTAGTGAGGGTGGAACGAGAAATTTTTTCAATCAGTAGATCTATTACGTGCACTCAGCTGCTGGAATCCTGACTGTATGACAAGATTCAGAGCCGCGGTTTAACACCGCGTTTTCCAGCGCAGTTATTTCCCTCTCTCTTTCAGTTAAGTACTAGCACTTCCTCAATCTACATAAGTGATTATGTTTAATATACTGAGTATAGTGTGATATGTATCGTTGAATTCGCATCAATAGCTGAGCTTCAGGTGAGTGACCTCAAGCATAGCTATCGACAGTTACCCAACGCAGCGCTACTGTTCCTAATTTTTGATTTTGCTTTTCCATACATTTATTTTTTTTAAATGGGACTCCAAGAAGTTTTAAATTGATCTACCACTGTTACCTCGTTAATATGCTGTTAACATTGTTTAGATTCAACATTTATTTTAACCGAATAAATTCCATTTCTCGGCTCCGGAGAAGGAGGAGAAATGTTATATTTACGTGGATAGATACTTTATCTCCAGCTACACGAAATAACACCCATTCCAATTTAGAAATATTATCCCTTGTTTTTCTATTGTTACTACATCTCTGGGAGGTCGGCGCTACTAGGCACATACCAGTTATTTTTTCGTTTCTCAATGCCGCAATGCTAAACATTTACAGGCACGCACTGTTTATCTGACTTTCATGTTTACGCAGGTGTTTCGTATTTTTAACCTCCATTATCACCGCAAAAGGGATACCCAAATGGTTCCTCGCACACTGTAATGAATAATGATCGCGTTTTGTCTTTTTTTTGAGCTAGCCGATCCTACGGCGGTCATACCGTAAGAATCATTTGAATACTATCACTGTAATGGATAATAATTTCATTTTGTGTTTTGATCTAGCCGATCCTACAGCGATCACCCAATGAGAGTCATTTTAGTACCAAGCAGACATAGTTAAGCGTATTATGCGCTCTTTTAACTGATGCCGTGCCGCGAATGCGAATAAATAGTTGCTAAAGTTTATTAAATCATACTACTTCTATTACCTAAGAACTAAAGGGTCCTTATTTTAATTCTTTTGATTTGGTTCTAAACGTTATACCTTTCCAAGTGGAGTTTTCGGTTAGTGCCTCCAATGTAAATTTTGCAAATATATTTTTTTCTATATATATATATATATGTGATATCCATGGAAAATAAGGTGGTTCAAAGATTTTTCTCTAATAATGTAGACTCTAGAATAGAAGGTCTTTTCTTTTATATCTCTCAGTTTGGCTTTATGAGAAGTTTAACAATTATAAAGTACTAGTATGTTAGGTTATGGTATTTCCCATTTTTTTATTTTTCTTTGTTTGTGTCTACATTCAGATTGTAGATTCCTCTATATAGATATGTAAGTACGAAAATTATCTTATAAGCAGAAGCAGATTAAAGTTAACCCAACCATTTTCCTGTAGAAGTAATAGTCCTCCAGATTTAAACCAGCAGTAATTTAAGAATTTTGCTAGATGCATGTCTACTGTTTTGTTTTCTACAACTGTGCAGAGATTCTAAAGGAAATTCTTATGATTATTACAGCTAAAGGTAGCATTACTTCTGGATTTGGAATTAACTCAATATAGCTATTTTAATGCCTTTGCTTCTCTTTTATTGCACTAGGTAGATATCAGTTCTGCTATCATATTTTTCTAACATACCTATGAGCATATAATTTCACCTATGTATACATTAGAATTAAGCTAGTATTTAATTACCTATGGAGACTAAGTACCTTCAGATTTAAACCGACCTTGGTTTAAAAATTCTGTAGGTTTCTACTTCATAGATTACTGGTCTACAACTAAACAGAATTTTGGAAGGTGGCTGCCTTAAAATGGATTCTATTAAATGTAGTACTAAAATCACTCATAACAATCAATTTTATTTTATATGTAGCCAATTCATACCATAATAATTCAAAATAACAAGAATTTCAGCAACATACCACTAGTGCAATTGACCAACCTCCCAACCTTAGAGTCCTCTTTGTCTCCCAAAACTCACCCCCGAGCTGAGATCACCTCTATCACAGATCAACCTCTGATCTGCTTAGGAGCAGCTTATTTAAGCTTATATTTCCCCAAAGCATGTTTCTAATTCTGCGTCCAGAATAGCAGGATGCTTTCTTTCCTGTTTAGCCTAGGCTTCCCATTTTGGGACTATTTAAAGCTGTTTTATGCTTTTCCTCAGCTTTTCCAGCTTTTCTTACCTCTTCCCAACTACTTTCCTCATCATTGGGGAAATTTAGATTCCTCCTCAAAATCTAAATTAATTTCTTTCAAGGATTTTTGAAATATTGTGGCGATTTGTTGCCTTATCCATCCTCATGGATTTGGAAAGTGATCTCTAATTCTCATCTTGGTCAAAATTCACAATCATTTTATTTATTTCCTCAAACTAAATATGCAAGTACATTCACACCATACTTATCCCTTGGGGTCCACCACCTTAGGATTAAAGTTCAAATGTCTAACTTTAAAAGTTCAACACACAAATTGGGGGTGTTACATATTCCCCCTCTGAAAATAAACACCGTCCTCGGTGTTGTTATTCAACTACTAGAGTTCATTTAAACAAAAATGGATATTTCTCCATCATTTCAGCTTCCCTTTCCCAGGTGGCTTCTTCAGCAGTAAAGTGCTTCCACTGCACTTTTACTCTGGCCACTGTTTTGTTTCTCAATTCAATTTCTTCCCGCTCCAATATTTGAAGCGGTTCTGGCAGAAACTCCCCTTCTGGTTCCACCTGTACAACATTCCAATCAACTATGTGAGAAGCATCATGCACATATATTTTTAGTAATGAAATATGAAACACATCATGCACTCTAACATGGGGTGGTAAGGCCAGCTTGTAAGCCACTGGTCCGACCCTTTCTAATACTTCAAAAGGACCACAATATCTAGGAGCAAGTTTTGCACAACTTCCAGCATAAAGTGTGCTCTTTTTGGGTTTGATGCGCAAATACACATGATCCCCTTCTTTGAATTCTCGGTGCACTCTTTTCTTATCAGCATAGCTTTTCTGGCGATCTTGTGTTGTCTTGATATTTCTTTGTATCTGTTTAACAATTCTCTCCATCTCCTGTAAGGCATCAGGTCCCAGCATTAATTTATCTTCTGGTTGGCTCCAACTCAAAGGAGTACGACACTTCCTTCCATATAGTGCCTCAAACGGACTCATTTTAATGGAAGATTGGTAACTGTTATTATAGGCAAATTTAGCTAAATGCAGATACTCCTCCCACTTTGATGGTCTATCCATCACATACATTCTCAACATATCTTCCAAAATTTGATTCGTCCTTTCCGTTTGCCCATCAGTTTGAGGGTGATAGGCAGTACTAAAATTCAGCTTAGTACCCATCCCTCCAAACAATCCTCTCCAAAATGCTATTGTAAACTTAGCATCTCGATCTGAAACAATTACTTTAGGAACTCCATGAAGCCTTACTATCTCTTTTAGGAAAACATTTGCTACTTGAGCTGTTCCGAAAGTAGATTTCACTGGTATAAAGTGGGCAGCTTTGGTTAAAGTGTCTACTACCACCATTATAGAATCATGTTGGTATTTGGTTTTAGGTAGTCCTGTTATAAAATCCATGGAAACTGTGTCCCATTTCCATTCTGCAATTGGTAGGGGATTTAAAAGCCCTGCTGGGTGTTGATGCTCAACTTTGACTAGTTGACACTCCATACATCTACTTAAATATTCTGCCACATCTCTCTTCATTCCTGGCCAGAACAACTTCTTCTTCAAGGCTGTTAACATATTTTGGTATCCTGGATGTCCTGCATAGGGCTGTTTGTGGTATTCATCTAAAATTTCTCTTTTCAATGACTCTATATTTGGAATATACAACCTGTTTTTGTAATAGAGTAGCCCTATTTGGTTTTTAGTGAAATCAGTTTTACCCCTTTTCTGTAGTTTCACCAAGAGTGCTTCATAGTTGGGATCTTGATTTGCTGCTTTTTCCACCAATTCCTCTATCTCCATCTGGGCACTACTCCCAATGCTGTTTAGATGTTGACAAGCATTTCTACTTAATGCATCAACAAATTTATTTTCTTTTCCCTTGATATGATTTATATCCATATCAAATTCACTTAAAAAGGACAGCCATCTGGCTTGTCTTGCATTCAGGTCAGTTTGGGAAAAGAAATATTTTAGGCTAATATGATCAGTCATCAATGTGAAATTTTTCCCCAGAAGATAGTGCCGCCACATTTTCAGAGCATGGATAACAGCTGCAATTTCTAAATCGTATGCACTGTAATTCTGTTCATGTATTTTCAGTTTCCTAGATTCATAGGCAATAACTGAATTTTCCTGCAACAAGACTCCCCCCAACCCCTCTCTGCAAGCATCGGTACAGACAACAAACTCTTTATCAGGATCAGCAATTTTTAATATAGGGGCTGAAATAAGTTTTTGTTTTAATTGTTCGAAATTGATTTGACATTTCTCAGTCCACACGAACTTGACACCCTTTCTTTGCAATGAAGTGATAGGATGGGCTATGGCAGAAAATTTCTCCACAAATCTACGATAGTAGCCTGCCATCCCCATGAATGACCTTACTGCTGAAACATCAGTTGGGACTGGCCATTCTTTAATTGCTTTTACCTTTTCAGGGTCAACTGCAAGGCCTTTTTCAGAAATAATATGACCCAAATATTGAATTTTATCCTTGTAAAATTCACATTTACTGAAATTAGCATATAGCTGATTTTCTTTCAGAGTTTGTAACACTATCCGCAAATGTTCTTTATGTTCCTCTTTGTTTTTGGAGTAAACCAAAATATCATCTATAAACACCAGGACAAATTTATCCAAATACTTATTTAACACACTGTTCATCAGGCACATAAAGGTGGCAGGGGCATTTGTCAATCCAAAAGGTAGGACTACAAATTCGTAGTGTCCATACCGAGTTCGAAAAGATGTTTTTCTAATGTCTTCTTCCTTGATTCTGAGCTGGTGATACCCAGTTCTTAAGTCAATCTTGGAAAACACTGAGGCCCCTCTCACTTGATCAAAAATATCATCAATTCTAGGAAGTGGATATCTATTCTTAATGGTCAACTTGTTCAGTTGACGATAGTCAATGCACATCCTAAAAGTTCCATCCTTCTTTTTCACAAATAAGACCGGTGCTCCCCATGGAGACACACTCGGTCTAATGTAACCTTTATCCAGTAATTCTTGCAGTTGCATCTTCAGCTCCATAAGTTCAGGTGGACTCATTCGATAGGGGGCTCGGGAACTAGGTGTGGCTCCCAGCACCAAATCTATGGAAAAGTCAATTTCACTTTTGGGGGGGAGATGAGGAATCTCATCTGGGAAAACTTCTTTAAATTCCCTTACCATAGGTAATTCCCTCAACAGATTTTCTTCAGTTCTCTGTTCTACTTCTTCCACATGTACAGCATAGACTTGGTATCCTTTTCTAGCTGTTCTTTTCAATTGTAAGGCTGATATTTGTCTTACTGAAATGGATTTTGGTTTTCCTTTTATGGTAAAAGGTTTCCCCTCTTCATCCACACAATGCAGGGTTTTGTCCCAGCAGTTCATCAGGGCTTTCTTCTTTTCCAGCCAATCCATTCCTATCAGTAAATCATAGGATCCTAGCGGCAATATGTTCAGATGTACTTCTGTTGGAAAACCATTTAATTGTATTGCTCTTTTGGGCAATCTATGTGTTACTTTTCTCTTAGTCCCAGTGGCCAGCTGTACCAACCATGACTGCTGAAAATTTTCAGGTTTAATTTTACATTTTTCTACAATTCCAGGACTAATGTAACTCAAAGAAGCACCTGGGTCAATCAAAATAGTAACAGGTAGGTCAAAAATCTTACCTTCCATTTCCACCATGGTTGCTTGATGTTCTGCTTGCCGATTTTCCAATGCTGCACTGATAGTTGGTATATTTCTGGCTATGTCATTGACTGTTGTTGCCTCTCGTTCTCTGCTGATCATATGAATATTTCAATGGGGGAAATCCCTCATCATATGGGGTTCTCCACAGCCCCAACACTTCAAAGGTTTCTTCATTCTGACTGTCCCTTCCTTTTTATTATTCCCTTCTACTTGTTTTGAAGCCACTTGGGACTGAGCAGTTTGGCTTTCTTTTGGTTTATTGAATTTTTTCCGCTGATGATCTCTACCAAAATTTCTTAGATATGCTGGTTTTGGTCTTTTCCCTTTGAACTCACCCTTGTTCAGCCAGCTCTTCCCTTGTTCAGCTTTACCTTTAAACTGCTGATAGCATAATCTTGCTTTTCTAACAGCTTCATCCATTGTCTTTGGGTTGTCAAACTCAATTTTCTCCTTGTACACAGTAGGCAAGCAATTTAAAAACCTTTGTACCTTTGCCTTTTCTTCTCTAATGTAAGGGACATACCTCAATAAATTGGTGAACTTAGTGACAAACTCATCGATAGTGAACTGTCCTAGCCTAAGTTCATGAAATTATTTTTCTTTATCATCATAATAATGCTCGTTCAAATAACGATTTTTGAACTTAGCCTAAAAATCTTCCCAAGTAATTGTCTTTTCATCAATGGCATGCACCATTTTTGTCTCTTCCCACCATAGTGTAGCTTTTCCTTGTAGCTGGTACACAGCTAACCTGGCCTTCAGATTGCTCTCATATTCATAAACTTGGAAATACTTGATCATGTTCAGCAACCAAGCTTCAACATCTTCTTCCTTCTCCCCATCATAGGAGGGAGGTTTGATCTTTCAGAACTCCCCCTACAATTCTCTTTTCTGTTTATGTTGTTGTCTAGCAGCATCATCATCATCAGACTCATCCATCTTTCTCTTTCCAGAACCTTCGCCTTCTTGGCTGTTCCAGGAAGTTAGTTCTCTGATGAGCTTTTCCTGCTCCTTACTGGCTGATGACAATATGTCATTCTGACTTCTTAGTTCAGCCAATTCTCGTTGTAGCCTGTGCAACATAGCCATTACCGGGGCATTGGGATCTGGAGTAGCAAACTCATCACGCAGATCCACATAAATTCCTCCCTCTTCAGCCATTTTAGCACCACTGTACACACTCATAATTTTGATCAGTAAAACACAAAATAAAATAAAATAACAATCTCTACACTGCTCAATAACATTCAGAATTCACTGAGCACAATAACAACAACCCAGTTTTTGCAACTTGGGCTCTGATACCATTTGTCACACCTCCAAATTTTTTTTTTTCCTTTTGTCCTGTATTGGTACCTCTTCCAATCTTCACCGGATAATTTTTCGCTTCTAGTTTAGATCCAGTTATATATATATATTTATATATATGTAGGTATTTATTATCCTACCCCTTAAACTCATCTATGTGTTGTTATTATTTCACCTATTTCAAATCATGTAATATAGCACTTTAAAATCAAACACATCATATAAGACTTTAACATCATCTCCTCATAAAATATCATCACTTCTTACCATTTAAGATCACATATTCTAAGATTGCTATATTTCCATTTTTACATCCTCATGATATAAGATTTTTATATCATCATCCAACTTCACATAATATAAGTTTATTATATTCTCATTTAAATCCCTAAAATATGTGAGGGACGATACATGAAATGATTATATTCATTCCATACTATGTCACGGTGGCATATATATATGTGCTCCCCCCTTGATATAACAATTATTTGAGTGTTACACCGAAGGTCTAAAGTCTTATCATACCTATTTTATGTACCCTATACCGTCATATAAGATCTACACGCGATCTCTTTCCCTGGTATCGTTACGTGTAAATCACCCATATTAAAGCCCTTCCCCTTTTGATACGTAATAAATTTATGAGGTTGCTGTTGGATGGAGTGGTCATTTGGTTTACTGGCCGTGACGACGGTCTACGTGTAGCTCCGTTGTTTTTGTTGTACTGACCGCAGTACTTCACACAGTCGGGCGCAGGAGAGAATACACGTGTCCCATTCTAATACGATGCATCTTTCAAAATCACAGGTTTACCTACTCGGCCTGGTTCCTATGATCCACCTCGGGATTTCATGCAGTGCGCTGTCATTGCAGATTAGGGTTTGAGTCTCTGCAAGTTGCGCTAACCTGAATCGAATTTCCCGCTCGTACTTTGGTCGATCCAGGGTATTAGGGTTGCGTTTTCTCACTTTTAACCCCCAACTCGGGTCCTGATTATTTCATTTCCCCGTATTTAGTTCCCTTCACACTCCCCTTTAACATCTTACTCCAGCCTGCAGAAAGTTGAATCGTTTGCTGTGCGTGCCCAAAGGCGTGCGATTCACACTCAGCACACTGGCGCTCAGATTTTCCTGAAATGCTCCTTTTCTTCGTTCTTCACGCATCAGTTTTCTTATAATAAAGGTTGGGTTGTTTTTCTAGCTGGTTTCGACACAGGACTAAATTTTTTTTTTTCTTCTGTGTTTATCGTTCGTTCACTAAGGCATCCCTCCACTACGCTGACTGGTTCAATGTTTGCTTTGCTCATTCGGTCATTTGTGTTTCCTCTAAACTGTGAATACAGGGTTTGATACTTCAGTGGATAGTCGTTGTCATTTCCACAAGATGACCATGGAATGTCGCACATTACCCTTTTCCGTCTGGTGAGAACGTTCGTGATAGTTTCAACCCTTCCTTCTGGTTTATGATGGTACTTCAATTTATTTACATACTGTGGTTGTAAGTTATTGATGGACCGTTGGTATTTGTTACAGGTACCCCGTGACCCTCCCAGTCACTGGTTTTCCTTTCATGTCTATTAGCTCCAGTTCTGCGCTGGATCGATGTAATGGATTCTCTACCTACCTAAGTTTCATCCGTGTGACTGAGAGGTAGTGAGGGTGGAACGAGAAATTTTGTCAATCAGTAGATCTATTACGTGCATTCAGCTGCTGGAATCCTGTCTGTATGACAAGATTCAGAGCCGTGGTTTAACACCGCATTTTCCAGCGCAGTTATTTCCCTCTCTCTTTCAGTTAAGTACTAGCACTTCCTCAATCTACAGAAGTGATTATGTTTAATATACTGAGTATAGTGTGATATGTATCGTTGAATTTGCATCAATAGCTGAGCTTCAGGTGAGTGACCTCAAGCATAGCTATCGGCAGTTACCCAACGCAGCGCTACTGTTCCTAATTTTTTATTTTTCTTTTCCATACATTTATTTTTTTTAAATGGGACTACAAGAAGTTTTATATTGATCTACCACTGTTACCTCGTTAATATGCTGTTAACATTGATTAGATTCAACATTTATTTTAACTGAATAAATTCCATTTCTCGGCTCCGGAGAAGGAGGAGAAATGTTATATTTACGTGGATAGATACTTTATCTCCAGCTACACGAAATAACACCCATTCCAATTTAGAAATATTATCCCTTGTTTTTCTATTGTTACTACATCTCTGGGAGGTCGGCGCTACTAGGCACATACCAGTTTTTTTTTCGTTTCTCAATGCCGCAATGCTAAACATTTACAGGCACGCACTGTTTATCTGACTTTCATGTTTACGCAGGTGTTTCGTATTTTTAACCTCCATTATCACCGCAAAAGGGATACCCAAATGGTTCCTCGCACACTGTAATGAATAATGATCGCGTTTTGTCTTTTTTTTGAGCTAGCCGATCCTACGGCGGTCACACCGTAAGAATCATTTGAATACTATCACTATAATGGATAATAATTTCGTTTTGTGTTTTGATCTAGCCGATCCTACGGCGATCACCTAATGAGAATCATTTTAGTACCAAGCAGACATAGTTAAGCGTATTACGTGCTCTTTTAACTGATGCAGTGCCGCGCATGCGAATAAATAGTTGCTAAAGTTTATTAAATCATACTACTTCTATTACCTAAGAACTAAAGGGTCCTTATTTTAATTCTTTTGATTTGGTTCTAAATGTTATACCTTTCCAAGCGGAGTTTTCGGTTAGTGCCTCCAATGTAAATTTTGCAAATATATATTTTTCTATATATATATATATGTGATATCCATGGAAAATAAGGTGGTTCGAAGATTTTTCTCTAATAATGTAGACTCTAGAATAGAATTTCTTTTCTTTTATATCTCTTAGTTTGGCTTTCTGAGAAGTTTAACAATTATAAAGTACTAGTATGTTAGGTTATGGTATTTCCCATTTTTTTATTTTTCTTTGTTTGTGTCTACATTCAGATTGTAGATTCCTCTATATAGATATGTAAGTACGAAAATTATCTTATAAGTAGAAGCAGATTAAAGTTAACCCAACCTTTTTCATGTAGAAGTAATAGTCCTCCAGATTTAAACCAGCAGTAATTTAAGAAGTTTGCTAGATGCATGTCTACTGTTTTGTTTTCTACAACTGTGCAGAGATTCTAAAGGAAATTCTTATGATTATTACATCTAAAGGTAGCATTACTTCTGGATTTGGAATTAACTCAATATAGCTATTTTAATGTCTCTGCTTCTCTTTTATTGCTCTAGGTAGATATCAGTTCTGCTATCATATTTTTCTAACATACCTATGAGCATATAATTTCACCTCTGTATACATCAGAACTAAGCTAGTATTTAATTACCTATGGAGACTAAGTACCTTCAGATTTAAACCGACCTTGGTTTAAAAATTCTGTAGGTTTCTACTTCATATATTACTGGTCTACAACTAAACAGAATTTTGGAAGGTGGCTGCCTTAAAATGGATTCTGTTAAATGTAGTACTAAAATCACTCATAACAATCAATTTTATTTTATATGTAGCCAATTCATACCATAATAATTCAAAATAACAAGAATTTCAGCAACATACCACTAGTGCAATTGACCAACCTCCCAACCTTAGAGTCCTCTTTGTCTCCCAGAACTCACCCTCGAGCTGAGATCACCTCTATCACAGATCAACCTCTGATCTGCTTAGGAGGAGCTTATTTAAGCTTATATTTCCCCAAAGCATGTTTCTAATTCTGCGTCCAGAATAGCAGGATGCTTTCTTTCCTGTTTAGCATAGGCTTCCCATTTTGGGACTCTTTAAAGCTGTTATATGCTTTTCCTCAGCTTTTCCAGCTTTTCTTACCTCTTCCCAACTACTTTCCTCATCATTGGGGAAATTTAGATTCCTCCTCAAAATCTAAATTAATTTCTTTCAAGGATTTTTGAAATATTGTGGGGATTTGTTGCCTTATCCATCCTCATGGATTTGGCAAGTGATCTCTAATTCTCATCCTGGTCAAAATGCACAATCATTTTATTTATTTCCTCAAATTAAATATGCAAATACATTCACACCATACTTATCCTTTGGGGTCCACCCCCCTAGGATTAAAGTTCAAATGTCTAACTTTAAAAGTTCGACACACAAATTGGGGGTGTTACAATATGATCAAGAATGGATTTTGCAGAAGCAGCATTGAGCCTACCTTATACACAAAGGTAAATGAGCATGGACAGATTTTGATAGTTTGCTTATATGTTGATGATATGATTTTTACAGGTGATCTTGAAATAGATGAATTTAAAGCAGCCATGATGAAAGAATTTGAGATGACAGATCTAGGTCTCATGAAATATTTTCTTGGCATTGAAGTTGAGAAATCTGAAAAAGGCATCTTTATTTCACAAAATAAGTATGCAACAGAATTGCTGAAAAGATTCAGGATGGATAATTCCAAACATGTACCTACACCAGTTGCAACGGGTACAAAGTTAAGTAAGGATGATGAAGGGGCAGATGTCAATCCAACTCTTTTCAAAAGATTGGTTGGCAGCCTCATGTATCTCACAGCGACAAGACCGGATATTATGCAGGGAGTGAGTATGATTTCCAGATTCATGGAGAATCCAAAAGACAGACATTGGAGTGTTGGAAAAAGAATTCTGAGATACATAGCAGGAACCAGAGATTATGGAATAATGTATGCAAGTACAGAAAAGAAAGAATTGATTGGATATACAGATAGTGTTTTTGCAGGAAGTTTGGATGATCGGAAGAGCACATCCGGTTATGTTTTCCATCTCAGTTCAGGAGAGATAACATGGGAATCTAAGAAGCAGCCTATTGTTACACTATCATCAGCAGAAGCAGAATATGTAGCAGCAACTTCAGCAGCATGTCAAGCAGTATGGTTAAGAAGAGTATTGGATGGACTCAAGCAGAAACAGCAAGGATCAACAACGATATACTGTGACAACACATCAGCAATTGCACTATACAAGAATAGTGTGTTTCATCAAAAGAGCAAGCATATTGATACTAGATATCATTTTATTCGAGAACTAGTGAACAATGGAGAAGTTCACTTGAAGCCTTGTAGAACGAGTGATCAATTGGCTGATATCTTTACGAAGCCATTAGTAGTACATTTGTTTTAGTTTCATAAAAGAGACTTGGGTGTTGTAAGCCTAGCTGAGACATAGACCAGCAGGCATGTTTGAGTTGTCATGAGTTATGTTTTAGTTTAGAGGTCGTAATTAAGGGGGAGTGTTAAAATATATAATTACTTCCTCATGCAGAAGTGAGACAGTCAGTTAAGTGGAGTTAGTTGAGTTGAGTTACAGTTAGATTTGGTGAGTGAGTTAAAGAGTGAGTTAAGTGAGTTGATTAAGTTCAGTTATGAGTGACAGTGTGTGCATGACAATTAGATTAAATACCCTTCATGGGTTCATTGTTTTGAGAGAGTAAGAGATTAAGAGAGTTTTATGATTCAGAGTTTTAGATTAATTGAAGAGCAGCAGCTCATTGTTCATGTGTGAAATCTTTGAGTTATATATGTGATTGAATCCTCTGCCTTTCCAACATACTGCTCCTGCAAATTTGTTGTCGGACAAACCTGCCTTGTATACCACTCCAAAACAAAACAAAACAAAACACTGTCTTTTTTTTTTCTGAAAGAAAAAAACGCTATTTTATATCATGATTAATAAAAAAAGTGCATAATACAACATAAGAATCTGCGTTGACTTCACTACAAACAAAATGAGCAATTTTTAAAAAATATCGATTTTTATAATTTTATCAATACTACTAAAGCTGATGGATAAATTCCAGAAGTATTCGGAGAGTTCATCTCTTAAATTTGATTTCAAAACATTTATGAAAAAATTCAACCCAAAAAAAATAAAAAAAAATTCTAACTTTGGTAACAGTTATACTATACCATAAACCTTAATCATTCACCCAATCAGTGTAGTTAATTATGTAATAAAGTCTAATATTTGTACCCTCTAAATGGCACGTATTAATTCACAGGGATCATCTACAGGGTTATGGTTTCAAGCCTTTCATGTTACGATAAAATTCAATCTATTATTGGAGTTTAGCTTAATTATGTAATATTTTGAATTTTTTTAATTGAAATTTGGTGATAATTTTGAATTTTTTTTAAGGGAATTTGGTTATAGACTTACTGGCCAATCAGACAGACGACTCATGGTCGCACATGAACTAGGCACATGATCTGGCTGGCGATAGGTGCTGATTGTAAATATATCCAATGAAATGGACTTATACTATTCACCATACAATCCTCGCACAAGAACAAGGAACATGATGTGGCTGTTGACGAGGCACATCATCTGGTTGGCAGCAGGCACTTGCTGCCCCGCGGCCACTCTTGTTCATTTAAAGTTTTATGTATTCTTTTTCATTCCTTCCAAATTGATTAAATGACATTGAATTTAAATAAAAAGTCTTAGGAGTTAAATAGAGCATAAATCACTTAAATATTTGAAACTATGAGGTAACTGAGGCCTTTGGTCTCTCATACATTAGTGTGTATAGCTAGTCTATATATAATATAGAGACATATGGTTCTATGAACTTAAAAAACAAATAAATAAATGATTTTTTTCAATATATATATATATATTTTGATAAAATACTAGAATCATATAAATATTAAAATAAAATATTATATGTAAAAAAGTTGGAAAAAACTGTTAAAGAATAATTGAAACATTAATCATATTGTTTGTTTTAACATTAAATAGATAAAATAAAAATAAAAATAAACAAATAAACAAATAAATAGTAATTGTTATTAATTCATAACAAACTTTTTAAATCAATATATATATTTTATAATCATATAATACTTTATAATTATAATTATATAATGATGATGATGATTAACTTCCATTAAAAACATTGAGTCATATAATATTTCATCATTTTATTTAATTTTATTCAAATTAATAATGAATAGAATAATAAATGCTAATAATATAAACGAGTTTTTATTTCAAATAATTTAATTAACATATGTTAAATTTTATTATTAATAACTTTATTAATTTCTATAAGATTAAATGATTTATTAATAACTTTAATTTAACAAATTGTATATCCTTTCTAATTTTAAACTAACAAATTTTATATTCTTATTAATTTTAAATATAAGAATTTTTTGAATTCTTTATTCAATCCAAATTACAATTTTCATTATCATAAAATTAATAACATGCCTAAGTAGTAATACTAATAATTAATCATAAAACTAGTATCATTTTTTCTTGAAAGGAAAATCATATTTTTCATTAAAGATGTGCATATTCTGTATTTGTGACCAAGTTCACTCCAAAACTAAGTTCATCAAAAATCACCCAGTGGGTGTACAATTATAACCTCATCATAGTCTAAATATATACATAGATCAGATAAATAAAAAATAAAAAACTGCCATGTTGGTTGATATATATGTGGTCATATGTTCAAGCTGCAGGTGGTTCCATGAATGTACGATGATAGTAGATGTAATGTTGTTGTGCAGTTTGTTCCTCTATATGCCATACCCCCGATGTTGTACCACTGCCTCCTTGGATAAACTGTCGGAAATGTGGTTGCGCTCCCTATAAATATGATGACAAGAAATAAATATAAATCGAGATTTGAGAATCTAGAGATCCTCCAATATACTCCGCAATGTGTGCACGTGACATATAGCAGACTGATCGAACAAATTTATGATGATTTTAGAGTCTCCATAAATTCGAAGGTGAAGAAAATCATGCTCTAATGCAATCTGAAGAAGGTGGCAGAGAATTTATGATGATTTTAGAGTCTCCATAAATCCGAAGGTGAAGACAATCATGCTCTAATGCAATCTGAAGAAGGTGGCGGAGAGTGGTGAGTTAAGCATAATTTTTAGTCCCAGGACCCAAACCCATATTGATTTTGCAGAAGTGGTGTTGATTGATATGAAGAACATTGCCTCACCCACAACTATTTGGCTGAGTCGATCTGTCGAAATATGCCCATGGGATATTGAAATCGATGACTTTAGGTACGATGGATAGAGGAGGACATGGAGGGTCATCATCAGGTAAGTTTTTGTAAGTGGTAATGATAAGAGAGGCCGGAAATTTCCAATAGGGAGGTCTTTCCTGGAATATATAACCGTTCCTAAGAAGCCAAATCCCCCAAATGATGAGAAGAGTCAAGTTGCAAGATTTTCTTAGAGTGGTTGAGTTCCACCAGCTCTGCCAAGCAGCCGAGAGAGTCAGGCCTATCCACTGTGCATTGATGTGAGAAACAGGTATTATCATGGTCCACAAAGCCATGGAAGTGTTGCATCGAAGGAAAAAATGTTCACATGATTGAAAGTCTGAGTGAAAGAGAGTACACCATGGTGGGCCCTGGAAGGATCTCTTGTGTAGGTTAAACATCATTGGTTCAATATTGTTGAGGATACATAGCATGAATAACCTTGTTTGAGGCGGGGCTTTGAGTTTCTATATAATTCTCCACCACCAAATAATATGTTGTGGACAGTGATCCGAGAAGATGAATATATAGCCTTCTTTAGGAGAGTATTGTTTGTGTTTTGCATAAGACTAAATCAAGTCATCGTCTTCGAGGAAAATCCAAATGTGTGATTCTGATAGAGTAGCTGTGTAGGCTTTCCATGCTTGGTGCAATGGAGAAGGTATGCCGAGTTTATATGCAGTTTCCATCCTTGCAGGTAGAGATTCGTGGCCAGAGCATCCACGATTTGAGATAAGAAGTTGATTCCATGGGCTGATAAGTGAGTAATGAGCTGTTGCAGGAGTAGAAATGCATTCCCACTCCCTGAACATGGGTCAATTTCGATCCTGGCTTGGTTCCTCAATCTTATGCACCAAATGAAGCCATTTTGAATATAAGCCAAAGAGGATAGGACCGCCTTCCATATGGTGTATATGTTGCTATAGTTCTAGGTTGGAGATTTGATCCAATATATAAGATTCAAGGGTCGTATGTATTTCTTATATATAAGCTGAGTCTAGAGATTTCTAGAAGTCATGATCGTCCATCCGAGCTTGGGCATAGGTGCCTTGGAAAAAATGGCCAGGTTCTTTATGCCCCATCCACCCCATTTCTTTGGAAGAGTGATTCTATCGCATCGTATCCAAGCAAAGGTGTGCCCATCCCTGTAAATTCCCCTCCATAGGAATCTGCCACATAATTTTTGTATCTTGATAATAATACTATGGGGTATCCATGATAAAGACATCCAATATACTGGGGTGGCTTGCAATACTGATTTGATTAGGGTGAGTCGACCAGCCCTAGATAAAAATATATGGTGCCAAATGAATATGCAGTTTTCCAGCTTTGCAATGAGCCAGGAACAGTCAACAATGCAATAATCATAAGGTTTTAACTGAAATCCGAGACACTTTAAACCATCCTAAAGGTCAAGTGAGGTAAAAGGGAATATGTTCAATGCCAAGGCCCTCTTCTACTGAGAGCAACCTGATGTTGATATGGTAGATTTGTGAGAATTTCATACCATTCATGTGATAATACTGAAGGATACCAAATCCATCAAGTATGACAAGGAGTCTCCAATGGATTCATTAAGCAGGATAAGAACATCATCTACGAAGAGGAGGTGTGTGAGGATGCAGCCCTCCACAATCTTGATACACTGATGTCTGCCCTGAATTTTTTGCTTAGAGATTAAGCACCTGAGAGCTTCCATAATGAGGAGGAATAAGAGAGCAGATAATGGGAAACCCCAAAGAATCCCTCGTTCCAAATGAAAAAAGGGAGAGGCAGAACCGTTGATGAGAGCACTGAAAGATAAATTGGTGATACAACACATGATATCATTGATGAATCTGATGGGGAAGCCTAGATGAGTTAGAATCATATGGATTTAGAGCCAATTTTAATGGTTGAAATATTTGGCGAGGTCAATCTTGATGATGTTTCTTTTGAGATTTTTTATTTTGATAGAGTAAAGGGCCTCCTGGATAGTTCCAATGGCCTCATGGATCTATCAGTGATGGAGGAAGGCGAATTGCTCAGGTCAGATATGTTCAGAGAGAATTGGCTTTATGAGGTTCTCGATAATTTTGGCGATGATATTATAAATACAATTGTAGAGAGAGATGAGCATGTAATCAGATAATAGTCGAGGAGAGTCAAATTTGGGAATGAGGGCAATGAAAGTAGAGTTCAAAGCATCATATAATTTTCCCGTCGTGCGGAGAGTGGTGAGTGCGCCAATCCCAATTGTCATATTTGCCTCATCATCTTGATCAACAAACCTTGGGAATATACCAACAACTTTAATAATCTCTGCCATATTTGCATTGAGTGGGGCTTTGTAGAGGTTGTGAAAACACTTCAATCCCATGTTTTCCAACTGGTGGAAATTTTGAGCCTGGTTCCCCTGACTATCCTCCAATGTCCAGAGAGTTTTGATGGATTCCTCCCATTTGCAAATTGATGGAAAAAATTTTTGTTCTTGTCCCCCACCTTCAACCAAGTGGCTCTTCTTCTTATAAGACGCCATGTTTCCTCACATTTCTTGAGTATCCGAGCCTTGTCTACTTTCAGTTGTATGAGTTGTGATCTGGGGACTTCTCAAGCGAAGCCATCAAGCGAGGAAAATCCTAATTTTTCACTTTCATATTTCACCCTCCTGAGGTTTATATCATCCTCTGATTTATGTTACTTTACTGATATCTTTGTCAATTCCTTCATTTCGTTCATCTTGGCAGAGAAATATGTGGAGGGGGATGAACTAGGGGCCGAGGGGTGGGAGCATCAATAGTGTGAGACCAGGTTGATGTAATCAGGATGTGATAGCTAGGTGGCATTAGATTTGAAAGGGCTGCTAGGTTTGCGGCACCCCAGGGCCAGCTCTAGGTAGATGGGCGGTGATTTGATATGCCCCCAGATCCCACCCATTTCCGATACTGTGGAGCATTACTCATAAGGTATTCATGAAAGAGGAAACCATGTAGTTTTCTAGCCAAGGAGGCCTCTCCCACTTTGCACTTACTCCAAGTAGGTAGCTTATGCAGCATGGGTATGTCCATAACGTGGTGATCCTCAATGAGGTGAGTAATGGTGTTAGAGAGTGGGTCGAATTGGGACAGGTGACTCCATGATTCCGCAAGGCCTAGTGAGAAATTGAGGTCACCTCCAATAATGAGATTTTGTGTAGAAATAAACGACCGATTGAGTAGGTTTTTGCAGAAAGGTAAGCGGTAAGTGCATGGTCCAAATACATTCATGAGTCTATACTCTCGGCCAAGTTTAGAAGAGTATATGTCAGTGCCCAAGAAACCATCCCCTCCCAATAAATTGAGAAACTTGATAGTACGGGGGTTTATAACCAGGGAAATAAGTGGACAAAGTATTGGTAATTTGATCATAAGAGCCAAGGGTTTCCTGAAGAAATATGATGTCAACCAGATTGCAGTCTAATAGCCTCCTAAAAGCTAGCTTTTTGACAGAGCTGGCCAAACCACGGAAATTGAAAGAGATTATCTTCATGAGGAAACAAGGAGTTGGGTCGTTCATGCTCTAAGGACCTGATAAAGTGTGTGTTTTTTACCATCAAAAACATCTTGACCAGCCTTGATAATTGCCTTAGATATGAAGGAGTGTCGACCCCACGCAGGCTTAGGACGTAGGGTTGGTAGGATGCCGAGTTTTCCAAAAACACCAGAAGATAGGTGAGAGAGGGAATGTAGTAGATAGGAGTGACTGCCCCGTGACTGAGATGATATCGCAAGAGAAAAATCCAAGGTTAGCTGGTCGGGATGGAGGGGGGTAAGTCGGATATGGTAGGATGGGAAAAAGATGAGGGACAGGATATATGCGGGAGGGAGCATAGGGGCACTGATGCAGGAGTTGTGTGCAATCCATATGTAGATGAAGCCAAATATTGCAAATGTTGATCACAATAGGTGGAGATAGATGTACCCAAAGATAGCTTGGCAGCCACAACCCGAGCACGAGTAATCCCAAGAGACGAGGGTCATGTTGGAGCAAGCACGATCTTGGTCCATGAAGCAAATTTTTGTCCTTGCGTCAGCCACTCGATGGATTAGGAGGGGTAGGATCCACAAGGTTGACTTCCACAGATTTGCTAACAGGTGCAAAAGGCTCCTTTGAACAAGGGAGGAGGGTCCATTCCTTATAGATATGACCCACTGCATGACATCTCCTACAGCAAAATGGTACTGCTTCGTAGTCCAGGGTCTGTAAATGGACGAAATGCCTCCACCAAAGAGTGATGGCCTCCTCCAAGCCCTCTTTAGTGTCCAGGTGAACCAGTATCCCATCCATGGTCATGTTTCCCGTATTCAAAAAGGATTTTTCGTAGTCCAGGAATGAATCGAGAGAGTTTCCAATATACTTAATAATTTCCTCCGACCATATATGGAGGGGAAGGATGGGAAGACACACCTAAATCGGCCCAACAACAAGTTGTTCGTGCTCCGGATCAAATAAGGAGCTCCATCACTTTAGCAAAGCTGGGGCTTGTTCAATATTCCATAACTTAGATAATACCCAAGGCACTGGTTCTGCATGCTAAAAATGGAGGGAAAAGTAGCCCCGAAGAAGGGTAATGACCATCGGAAGTTCCTCCATGATCGGACCCCAAATCTCATTTAGCCAAAGGCGGAGGTGGCCCAGATTTTACTTACATCTGCGTACATAGCCAACCAATACCCTATCCACAGTCTCAATGACCTCCCCCAAATGAAGTTTGTCCCAAAGAATTTGGTTGATTTTCTTAGATCCCAACTTTACACACTTGGATCTCCTCACGCCTCTGGGGGATGTATTTGGGGCCGAGGAGTCTGTGCCGATACCAAGCCCAACATCAACAGTGGTTTGATCAATATCATCCATAGATGGGCCAATGAGAGGATCCGTGAAACATCCAGAGGATTGAGGACGGGTTCGCGGGATCGGGTTGATGGGCGAGACGGAGGGTTGATTAGACAATGAGAATGGAGGGTATTTAGAAGGGAGGGGGTAATCTCGAGACGAGGGACCAAAAAATGAAAGGGAGGATGGCGAAGGGAAACAAGGAGCATCTGAAACTTCAGGGGGGATATGGAGTGACAGTGAGGCGCTAGGTGGCAGAAGATGCGAAGGAGAGGTCTATATCGACACCCCCTCATAGGGATCCAAGGAGTAGTCAATAAGCTCGTCGTCCATAGCTGGCAGTAGACGGAGATGCCTAATCGATAACTGCTCCAAATGGTCGGTAATGGACCCGATAGTGACTTCCCCAGATGATTCCAAAAATACGGTAAACAGATCTACATCAGGTGATTGTGGGCGGCCAAAATGCGTCATATAAAACCTTAACCCTATCGGTTGAGTCTACCCTAATTCAAAGAGAAGGAAGAGTAAACCATTAAACTAATATCATATTTAAATAAAAAAAATAATTAATTCACTTTTTTTAATTATAAAATTTATAGCATATTTAAATCACAATAAAGACAATATTCATATAATAAATGCAATAAAAATTGCTCATAATTATTAAAAAAAAAATTGACCAATTTTATATCCATATTAAATTCAAGTAAGGATATTCTCAATTTGTCAATTTAGAGGTAGTTTATTCCACTTTTCATAATTATAAAATTAAAAATATTATGAAAAAAAATCTTATATCCCTATTAAATTCTAATAAGAGTACTTTTAAGAATCCCAAAGTGATTCATTCCACATGGCCTTAAATTTAATAACGTATTTACGTTGTAAGGCATTCTTATTTGAAAACAACTCCCCTCAATCGTCACATGTTTCCATGTGCACCCTTGATATTTATGTTAGACGATTCAAATAATTTCTACCTTCCAATTAAATACGGTTATTATTCAGTTACATAAGTAAATGTTCATTACCACTTAAATACAATACTAAGAACGACCCCATGAAGCCATTATTTTGTGAAGATGGGGAGATTTTTCTACTGTGACAAGGCTCTTACCAATAACAAAGGCAGTTGTACAAGCATCTCATCACACACATTGAATCTCACGACGACGGTTATGGCGTTCGCTTCCCAAAGCCATAGGTTTCTTGCTTCACCTACGCCCTGCAATGGAATTAATATCTACTTCTGAATTCAGAATTAATACGGCTGACAGAGATGATAGGCACATCTATTTTGTATGGTTTGGTCTAGCAAGCATCCACAGCTATGACTATAAACTTGTGGCCTGCTATCTTGAAAAAGTGCTCGCTATTGAGTGCAGCATTCACGATCCTCAAAAGGTACATTTCTCCACTTTTTACAGGGATGCAAAATGTTCCTGCATCCAAAATTCTTTAATCATTTTCTTCTTCATAATTCAATATAAGTTGACAAAAGTCTTTGAGAAAGAAGAAAATTGTTAGCGGAGGTAGAGAAATTAAACAGATCTCCTAGCAGTCCATTTATTGTGAAGGCATCGGATAAATTAGGCGCACCTCCTATGCGAACTGCTTCATCTATGATGACGATGGGGTTAGCCTTCCACTATTCACTTGTTCAATAGCATAATCTCTTTGAATCAGTTTATTAACGATTAAAAATCATTAGGCATATAAAATTTTTTGCATTGAATCATAGAGTAGATCATCACCTATTACAATAGGAATTTCGAGTTTAGAAAAGGGATATGAGCTCCCTTCCTTAGGAAGAATTACAAAAGCTCCATGCACCGTAGATCGGAGCCAAGAGTAATGGGCATGCCACCACATAGTTCCTTCTTGTCCAGAAATGTTGAATCTATACGTATAATGACCACCTGGCGGAATGGGGCATTGTGTAACATATGCAGGTCCATCAGCCCATGGTGTATGCAACTGCTCCACTCCATGTCTGACATATGTAACAAAAATTCTTATAATCTGTATCACCAAAACTGTTTATAACAAAAACACTTGTACTCATGCTCTGAAATTTGATTATAAAGTTTCAAAGTCATACTAGTGAAGATTAGCATTGTACGCAGCCTTGGTATATGTTTTAACAATAATAGTGTCTTCGTCATGGACATAGATAGTCGGACCTGGTAGCTACCCATTGACGGTGATTATTGTATTCTCCTTGCATAGCTTGGTAACTGTATTTTCTTCAATCTATACAGGCATTAAGATAAAATATCATGGATATACTATACATCATCATATATGCAGAGGGCTTTGTTTTTCCAAAGTTATGGGTATGCAAAAATAAAGCTTGAAATAGTGAATAAGAAAACTTACAGTGAAGGTATAATTGGTGATTGCTGCATTTGTGATGGCAGCCAAATACGCAATCGAAGAGAATAGAAAAACAAGCCAGGTTGAAAATGGGCATAGCGATTGCAATGAAATTGTTGCAGGAAACTAGAGATATCCTAAATGCATCTATATTTCTAATGAATATCATTCAGTATATAAATATTGCAGGAAAGTTGAGTGTATATTTCTGCTAATGGGACCGCATATATATAACCCTAAAATTTGTGAGAGGAATAAGTGGAAGAGTAGGGGAAAGGCTTCTATTGTTGTGCAAGGACCAGTAGTAGTTATAGTACTATTCCCACACATCCATCAAACATAAATTACAAACTCACTAAAATATGCATATAAATATTTGATAATAAGCTATATAAGTTATATAAATATGTCCAAAATAGGCCCAGTTTTTTACTAGACCAACAACTGTCATACACCAAGTCTTAACATCACAAGTTGACAAGACCTATTGTCCCAAGTACCTCCAGTTCTGAATTACCAACTAAGGCAAAATGCACTACAAAAAATTACAATGCTTTCCATCCAAAAGTACAGTTATCCCATCAAACAGTCACCCACTGATTTTGCATTGGGGCAATAAATCTCATTGCTGAGTAACACCTGGACAAGGACTCGGTAACACCTACACAAGGATTGGGTAACACCTGCACAAAAATAGGTGAAATGTCTTTCAACCATATATACATGTTTGTTTAACCATTCAGCCTATTGAAGACATTAAATGACACCATTCAATTCAGGAAATAATTCACCCAACCTTTCATTTCAAGAATTAAACACAACAACCCTGGAATTATAGGAATTAAATTCAGGAAATAATTTCAATTCAGGAAAGCACAAGGATCAACCATGAAATATTTTCAGCCATTGGATCATGTACAAATCAATCCATGCCAATCTTCCCTACCAATTAAATTCTAGATCATAAAACTATAAAACATCAACTCTTACTGCATTTGAGGCATTCATTATACTCTTAAGCTACTGTTGACATACATTCATAGTTTTCAGATAGTGTTCCATTCATTTTGTAGACATACAGTTTTCAGAAAGTGACTTTTCAGACAGTGAGTTTCCATTTTTCAGACATACAATCCTTTTCAGATAGTGTTCCAGACATATAGACAGAGTGTGCTCAGTGTTACATTCCAAACAGAGCGTGTGCACAGTGTTACATTCACTCTCTTCATCAGTTGCTAGAGCGCTGCTGGAGACATACAGGTATTTTTTTGTTCTTGAATAATGTTATTCAAGATATTGAGTACTTTATAATTATTTTAGTTGAGAAACTATGTTAAGTTTGTAAGTAACGTAGATTAAAGAAGCTATGAGTGTTCAAACTAGCTTACTAGTTAGCTACTCCAAATTTCAAGTTGGAATTTTTATAAACCTTTAAGTCTAGTATTGAGTAAAATCTTTCAAGAAATTTCTCCAACACACAGTCCCCTAAGAACAATACATCAATTTCTATGGAGAAAATGTAGTTGTCAGCATTCAAGCTATTAAAAGTCCATGTAGCTAACAATGTTTAGGCTATTACAAGTCCATGTAGCTAACATCGTTTAGGCCATTACAAGTCCATGTAGCTATTTCTAGTTTCCTACAATATAAATGTAGTTGCCTCCTCCTTTTGTTGTGCTTATTAACTAGATTTGGATATTGACTTTATATTGAGTAAAATCTTTCAAAATTTATAAGAAAAGCAACCTACTAACTACATAGGAATAGTGCCTGCTAACTACATAGGAACAACAACCTACTAACTACATAGGAACAGTGCCTATCGGGCAGAGGGTTTTCCTAAGAAAAACAAAGGATTCATAAACCTTGAACACCTACACACAATCCATGTCCAAAGATAAGTCCATTTTAAAATAGGCACTTACTGATTTTAGACAAGTCCATGTAGCTAATAGCCATGTAGGTATCACATATCTTTCTCGTGTTGATATTACAAGTAATACATAATTGACAAGTAATACTTCAATGTCAATTAATTCACAACAAACATACATTTCTAGTTGCCTACAATATAAATGTAGTTGCCTCCTCCTTTTGTTGTGCTTATTAAGCAGATTTGGATATTGACTTCATATTGAGTAAAATCCTTCAATAAAAATAGTTCTAACACATAGTCCATGTCCAAAGATAAGTCCATTTTAAAATAGGCACTTACTGATTTTAGACAAGTCCATGTAGCTAATAGCCATGCAGGTATCACATATCTTTCTCATGTTGATATTACAAGTAATACATAATTGAAAAGTAATACTTCAATGCCAATTAATTCACAACAAACAACTGAAGGTTTAATGTTATTAGCAGAAATTTTGGAATTCATACATAATTATAGTTTAATCTATAGAGTTGTGCTGTAATACTTATCAAATTTCTTAACGATGTTGGAAATTTCAGGTTGTAGCCATGCCAAGAGTTTCTGTTGCAGATCGGATAAGGAACAGGAGACGAGGGAGAAGGGTGGCCCAACTGTGGAGCAGTTCATCAGATGAGGATGTCAATGCTCCCATTGTTCCCAGTAATGTAGTTGAAAAGGACTTTGTGGTTGTATATCATCCCATCCCACCATCAGCCACAAAGCCACCTTTGACCACAATACAAGGTGCAATTTCAACAAAGAAAATTAGTGCAATCAGAGGCTGGACGAAGCAAGACATGCTCACTACAATTGATGACATCGAGTTTATGGGATATTCAATCCGTGCATCTGCAAAAAAACATAGTATTGCTGCCTCTAACATACATTATTGGATAAATGGGTTGACTAATACAAAGCGTAGAGGGCCTGTTACAGTTATGACTGAAGAGGAGGAGGATGAGGTCGTGGAGTGGTGTAAGGAGATGGCCCAATTGGGACATGGGTTAGATCTTATAAAAATTAAATCCACTATAGCTCAAACCTGTCAAGGGAGGCCAAACCACTTTAAAGATGGTTTTCTTGGTAAGTCATGGTGGAGTGGGTTTAAAAAGAGGCATTCAGACCTTGTGTTACTTACAGTGGAGGGCCTTGATAGAGACCGGGCTTTAAATCTATGCCCTGCAATTGTTTCCAAGTTCTATAACACTCTTTCTGCTACATATGACCAGCACTCATATGCCCCAAACCATATATGGAACTGTGATGAAATATGCTTACAGGCAGGAAGAAATTATGTTATGCGGGTAATTGCCAAGAGAGGGAGTAGAAATGTGCCTATGATATTGCCTAAGAGCAGGGATTGGATCACAATTCTTGCCTATGTCAATGCAATTGGTTCATCAATAACAGGATTTTATCTATTTAAAGGTAAAACTCAACTAAAAAATTATATACAGAATTGTGAACTAGGGGAATGCATGGTTGCACATCCACATGCATGGATGAAAAAGGAATTGTTCCTAAATTGGCTTTTCCACTTTGCTGCTTCTGTACTGGGTGGTGTCTCGCCTAAAAATAGGCACTTACTTATTTTAGATGGCCATGGAAGCCACATGGTTGTGCAGACAATCGAGGACGCCAATAATTTGGGCATTGACCTGTTAACATTGCCGGCTCATACTACTCACAGATTGCAGGCCCTTGATGTGATCGTGTTTGGGCGTTTCAAGAACTATTTCAGGGTCGAGCGAGCTTCATGGATGGCAAAGAATCCAGGGGTGGAAGTAAAGAGGTTTGAGCAAGTTGAGCTTGCAAGTAAAGCATTTAAAAGGGCTCTCACACCTTCTAATATCAAGGCTAGATTTAGGAGGACTGGTATATGGCCACTCAATTTCGATGCTCTTATGCATGATACCACATGTAGCCAAGCATTTGAAGTGGAAGGTCAAGAAGCAGCAAACTTAGAAGAGCATGTTGGTGCCCAAGAAGATGTAGCTGCTGCTGAAGGTATAATGTCCCTTTCTGAAGGGTTGTTCTATGGTGGTGATGATGTTGAGCATGTCAGTGAGACACAGTTCAATGATGAACCAACTAACAATATCAACGAGGCTGTGACACCCACTGATGCAGCTGACAATGAGTAATTGACCTTGTAAACCAAATTAAGTGCACCATCATGGATGGCAGAGGCCGTGATGAATATCACTGGAAATAATGTATCTACCACCAATCAGGATGAAAGCATGGACATGCCTTCACAACCATCAGGGTTGAACACCGAACTTGTTCATTATTTTGTGGACAATGGATTACTAGAAGAGGAGACTATTCAGCATGAAGTACCTGAAGAAGACAACAATGGGGGCCAATTAGTTGTCCCAGAAGATGAAATCCAGCAGCCAGGTCTGGAAAAGGAGAGATTACTTGGTGCATTCCTAAAGCTACCAGTAGAGAGAGTGAAGGCCTCATCAAGGAACTCAACCTTAGATTATCTTCGTTTAGGGAGGAGTTCACAATTGCTCACATCTGAAGATTATATGAATTTAATGTTCGAGTCTGAACGTACAAGGAATGAAATTTAGGAAGCTAAAAAGAGAAAGAAGGAGTTAGCCAATGAAAAGAGGGTTGCAAGGATTGTAAAAATAGAATATAGATCAAAGGAAAGGTTGGAAATACAAAAAGCAAGGGAAGATAAGTAACATCAAAAGCAATTGGCAAGGCATCAGAGAGAGGCAAGAAAGGTTCAGCAAGAGTTGGAAAAAGGAGAAGGGGTTACAAGTAGATAAGACCACGGTTCAAGCCATTTTGAGGCAAATAGGTTGATGTCTAACACGCTGGACCACATTGCAGAGCAAACACCATCATTCCAAGACCTGATTAACATCCAAGTCCCTAGCTATCAGGCAGGGGTTAGGCCCACGTCTTATACCCCTACCAGTGTAGGTTTGAATCCTAATTGTGTTTATATGACACCTGTAGTCAGTGCTGGGGTTAGTAACACAAGTGGACACTTGGGCTACTCAGTCCCACCATGGCTACATGGATAAAATTGGAGTCAACCATATGCCAACATTTAGGCACATCCTAATCATCCAATGTTGGGCATTCCACCATACTTGGGCAATGCAGGAAATGGAAGCCATCAAGCATAGAGGTGCCATGACTTAATTTTTGTAACTACAAGACACTGTAATTTTGGTAAGGATCAAATAGGTTTGCTAATGATATCATCCATGGATGTTTGGGAAGCTACAAACATTTTCAAATTAGTATGTATAAAACAGTGTCTAAATCCTACAAGTTTGTTAATCTGTTGAAGTTATAGCCTTAGCCTATATCAGATTTTTTATGAAGTTATATATCAAACATTTTATAATTCCTACATATCAAATAGTTTCTAAATCCTACAATTTTGTTAATCTATTGAAGTTATAGCCTTAGCCTATATCAGATTTTTGAATTCATAATTGAACAAGGAAATTGAATTCATAATTGAATTGAACATCATTAACAAAACAATTTGATTGCATCTAAAAAAAATATCCCTTGATTGCATCTAATCCTATTAAATAACAAGTATCATCAAAATTCATTGCAAACTTCATCAATCAAAATCAGTCAATAAAAAGGAGGTTAACATACTCAGCTCTGTGGTGGTTATAACTCGGCATTATGGTGGTTATACAAAGAAATTGAATTCATAATTGAATTGACCATCATTAACAAAACAACTTGATTGCATCAAAACAAACTATCCCTTGAACATTACATGCTCTTTGATGAACAAAAACAGATACCAATAATCATGTTAAATAACAAGTATATTAACACGGGGAGCAATTGATTCCTGATCGAGACATTATAGCCTTAGCCTATATCAGTTAGATCAACACAGGGAGCAATTGAAGTTATAGCCTTAGCCAATATCAGATTTTTGAATTCATAATTGAACAAAGAAATTGAATTCATAATTGAATTGAACATCATTAACAAAACAACCTGATTGCATCTAAATAAAATATCCCTTGAACATTACATGCTCTTTGATGAACAGAAACAGATACCAATAATCATGTTAAATAAAAAGTATATCAACACGGGGAGAAATTGATTCCTGATTGAGACATTATAGCCTTAGCCTATATCAGTTAGATCAACATAGGGAACAATTGAAGTTATAGCCTTAGCCTATATCAGGTTTTTGAATTCATAATTGAACAAAGAAATTGAATTCATAATTGAATTGAACATCATTAAAAAAACAACCTGATTGCATCTAAAAAAACTATCCCTTGAGCATTACATGCTCTTTGATGAACAGAAATAGATACCAATAATCATGTTAAATAACAAGTATATCAACATGAGGTGCAATTGATTCCTGATCGAGACATTATATCCTTAACCTATATCAGTTAGATCAACACAAGGAGAAATTGAAGTTATAGCCTTAGCCTATATTAGATTTTTGAATTCATAATTGAACAAAGAAATTGAATTCATAATTGAATTAAACATCATTAACAAAACAACCTGATTGCATCTAAACAAACTATCCCTTGAACATTACATGCTCTTTTGAAGAACAAAAACATATACCAATAATCCCGTTAAATAAAGAGTATCATCAAAATTCATTACAAACTTCATCAATCAAAATCACTCAATAAAAAGGAGGTGAAAATTACTTGCTAACTTCATCAATAAAAATCATCGAATAAAGGAGGATACTCTCAACAAAGAAACAAAATTCATCTTGCAAAAAAGGTCTATGACACCAAATTCCAACTTGGATTTTGGCCCATTGCCCCACTCTGAAAATGTGTCTTGCAATGAGAACAACCATGATTGAATGATCCTACCTCTTAATTAATTAAAAAGAATTGGATTATAAAAATCATAACTACAAAATAATGATACCTTGAACAATCAACAGAGGGTGTGAACAAAGAAATTGAATTCATAAATTTTTTCAACATTATTAACAATATAAAACATTATAAAACATTATTAACATACTCAGCTCTATGGTGGTTAAACCTCGGCTCTCTGGTGCTTATACAAAGAAGTTGAATTCATAATTGAATTGAACATCATTAACAAAACAACCTGATTGCATCTAAACAAACTATCCCTTGAAAATTACATGCTCTTTGATGAACAAAAACATATACCAATAATCATGTTAAATAACAAGTATATCAACATGGGGAGCAATTTATTCTTGATCGGGACATGCCACCAACCCTACTGACTAACCATTTATTTGAAAAAAGAGAGGTAGAAAATATGTTTGGAATACATACTTTTGTAAGCTCATATTTAACATTTATCAATAGAAATAGAAATTAGTGCAATACTGCATTCAATACTAGCCTTTGTCAAGTTCTGGGAGCCAAGCTTTATACCTCCTGATTTAGAAATTGAGAAGTCAACATGTTCCAATTTCATCCAAGGTGGAGTGTGACTCAGAGCTAATGAATGAACAATTACCTATGCATTTGGATACATAAGGAAAGGAAACTAACTCCAATGCAAGTAAATTCAACAAATTCACTTTCCATTAACATCAATGCATGGGCATAACATCAAATCACACTACCATTGAATGCCCCTATCAATCTATATCAACCTCAAACTATATCCATGCAGTATCAACTCAGCAATGAGTGGCCCCCATGCCACGTAGGCGAATCCACCTGTTGTACGTCAGGTGTCCCACACAACATAATAGTATTTGTAGCATAAAGTAGCATAAAGTATGTTTTTATTTAATTTTCCTCTAAATTTGACAAGTATTTATTAAAATGATAGTCAACTTTGCACAATTTAAATTTCTTTGGAATTTTTTGAAGTATGGAATAAATTTATAAATTCAATTTTAAATAGTTAAAAACACTGTCTAACCCCAAAAAAGAATTGTAATTGTAACAAAACTGTATCATAAAAATTCATTATTCATTGCAAACTTCATCAATCAAAATCTCTCAATAAAAAGGAGGTGAAAATTACTTGCTACTTCATCAATAAAAATCAATGAATAAAGGAGGACACTCTCGACAAAGAAACTGAATTCATAAGAAAAAAAAGAAATGGAAAATTTCAAGTGTTCAAATTCCCCAATGCTATCTTATCACTTATAAAAAAAGAAACACTTATAAACAAAGAAAGGGACAAAAGTGAACCATTCATTCATACAGTGTTGTATCTTATTCTTATCAGGTCCACTTCAACCATTGAAAGAAAATTTCCATGGTTTATAAACTAACCATTGATTGCAAGAAGTGGCATAACTTGCAGGTGATGTTTCCATGAAGAGAGCTTAGGATGTTCTCGAATATATAACTGTTGTGTAATTCATTGTATAGGTTTCCATCCTCATGCTACATATTGAGAAACATGGAGTAGATGCATTCATGCAAACTTGTGTTCTGTAGCGTCCAGTTTCTTGACCTACAGAAGAACAGAAAGTGGAAGATATGAAATTGTTGTAGCTTTGAATACTGTGAATCCTAAATCTTGTGTAGTTCTATTATGTAGGAGGTTTGAAGAGTCTATATTCCTACCCTATGTAATGTAGCATCCAATTTGTTGAGCTATGAAAAAATCCTAAATTTCACTGCAAAATTACTCTAATAAGTGAGGGGAGGTGGATCCTCTTGCATCATTCAAGTTTCAACAATAAACCTAATGATAAATCAAGCATATCAAATACAACATGTATGTTGGGGTTGGTGTTACCAACCATTGGATATCACAACAAGTGTGGAAAAATATTGGTTGGAGAAGCAAGGTTGACTTCAGGCTTCATATCCCCTAACCTCTTCCAAGTTGACATAAAATTAGCAATAAGAATGAACAATAAGAATAATTTGGATTAAATTAACACATGAAATATCCTTCAAAGAATTTTTGTCATTCATGTCCAAAGTCAATTAACTAAAATGCAAAACAGAGGCATCTAAGCTCTAATACCAATAGTTGGGGAACAAATAGGATCTAGTATTTGCAGGAAGGGCAACCTATCAATCTACACAGAGAATAAAATGTCTAAATTGTGGAACCCTAAACCCTAAACACAGTAAAACCCTAAACACTGTAAAACCTCTCAGATTTTAGCATTTTTTTTAATTGCAGAAATCCTCTAATCATATGGTCCAACCATAATATAAACCTCGCAACGCATAAACAACAACCAACATTCGGTTTTCATTTGAACTTAAAGCAGGATGGTCACAACCCTAAACCCTAATGACAGTAAAACCACAGTAAAACCCTAAACACAGTAAAACCACAGTAAAACACAGTAAAAATACAGTAAAACATAGTAAAATAGTAAAGAAGATCAACAGAGAACATCTACTTCAGGTTAAATGTGTTTACAAACACATACATATGACTGGTAGGACAGAGTCCTACCTTAAGGCTCCTCTCATCCAATTCCTCTCCCTCCTGTCCTTCCTCCTTGCCAACGACATTGTCCTTGGCTTCTGCACTGACCTGCAAAGAAATAAAAAACACAATCATTCACAGAGCACAAACATTAAAAAAAAAATTGCAAAAACACTTAAAACCAACAGGGAAACACACCTGAAAGCAAAATTCACAGCATCCAGAGCTGAAAAATGCACCTGAAAACAAAATTCGGAGCATACAAACCTGTAATCCACGAAACGCCGAACCACAGAGCCGAGGTATGACCACCATGGAGCCGAGTTATGACCACCACCACCACAGAGGTGAGGTGTGCTCACCACAGAGTCGAGAAAAACCACCACAAAGACGAGTTAAAACCACCACAGGGCCGAGCCAAGTAAAACCACCACAGAGCCAAATAAAACCACGAAAGGGCCAAGGTAAAACCACCACAGGGTCGAGGTATGACAACACAGAGCCGAGCATAGCCACCAAAGAGCCGAGGTATAACCACACAGCGCCGAGGTATAACCACCACAGTGTCAAGGTTAAACCACCTCATAGCCAAGGTTTAACGAACACAAAACCCAGTGTGAACAACCACAGAGCATAAACCATGAAATTTTTGAAGGCTGCCCTGGTCGAACCAGGACCAGGGGAGCTCGAGCCAGGAGAGCATAGGCGCCATAACGATGGATGGAGCATGCGGAGGGTGGTGGCAGAGGCGTCAGACATCAAAGAACCTCTGTGCAACAGTCGGAGACCAAAACACACAGCAACCAGACCCGGAGCAGAAAATGAGGCTTTGTCGAGAAGCCTCCACATAATGGCAGGAGACGACTTACTGAGCAGGTTAGGGACCGGTTCAACCGGGTGCACGTGCCTGCCACGTGAATTCCATGCGCTGGGACACCTGACGTACATGATGTGGCAATCTCCTACGTGGCATGGGGGCCAGTCATTGCTGAGGCGTCCAATGAATGACCCCTCTCCCCTAAGACTTTCGACTTTATAAATTCTACAGCTGACGCTGTGGAAATTGTGGCAACATAAAAGCTAACACATCCATGCAGTGAGTAAAACATTAACACGTTCTTTCTCACCATAGAGATGTTTCCCTCTCAGGATTTATTATTTTTCTTTGTCTGGTTCAGTACAACATTGATATATTGTGCCTATCCATCCGTTTGGAAGTGCAGATATCCTCTTTTTTGTTTTGAACAAGTAAAATGTTTTTTTTTTTATCGTATCCTAGTGATTGTTTTTTCCCTTTTATTTCATGTAAGTGCACTGCTCGTGTATATAAGGTGATTTCTACTATTTTTTGTGTTTTTTCCTGCATTTTTTCTAAATTAATTTTTGTAAGGTCCTCAGAATCTCTGACAAAACCAGCCACTGGCGGAAATGCCATGAATAGCCCTTATAATGCCCTAGAAACGAGAAAAGTTGCGTTAATGCCCTAGAAACGGGAAATGTCCCGTGATCGAATTCGTCTAAGTCAAGAACCTGCTACCCAGAGTCCTAATACCCAATATTATGAACAAAATTTCAGTCAAATCATGTCCCAGGCACAACGCTTTTTCCATGACACACATTCTGACCCATTTTTACTATGCAGGTAGATGAGATATCTTTTACGAGTGTGGGTTCGAGGTCTCATTGACCTTCCTATAAAAATCAATTGTTCCCAAGATTAATACAATTTTGTATTTGAGCTAATGATATTTGGGAAAATCTAGTCCACAAATTTCATTGAATCTGGATTTATTTTAATCAACCATTTGATTCAATTACAATTTATTTGAATTACAATTGTAATTTTATATAAGTTTTAATTTTAGAGATCAAAATGTTTTAATTTTGAAAATATTAAAAAACCTATTGTTCCCAAGATTAATACAATTTTGCAGCTCAGCTAATGACATTTGGGAAAATCTGGTCCACAAATTTTATTGAATTTGGATTTATTTTAATCAACAATTTGATTCAATTACAATTTATTTGAATCAGAATTTATTTGAATTATAATTGTAATTTTATATAAGTTTTAATTTTAGAGATCAGAATGTTTTAATTTTGAAAATATTAAATTTCAATATTATAATTTTGATATTGTAATTTAAAATTCATATTTTTTTGAGTTTAAATGTAACCTTTTGTGGGGTTAATGTTACTTCTTGTTACTAGATAGTACATATTTGAAAATTGTTAAGGGATAAGTCACAACCTTGCTTAATTCTTATATTACAATTAATTTCTATCAACCAACCTTTAGTGTTCTTGAACTCAACAATAACATTCTCAAAGAGGAATATCGTAATTTAAAATTCATATTTTTTTGAGTTTAAATGTAACTTTTTATGCAGTTAATGTTACTTCTTGTTATTAGATAGTTCATATTCCAAAATTGTTAAGGGATAAGTCACAACCTTGCTTAATTCCTATATTACAATTAATTTCTATCAACCAACCTTTAGTGTTCTTGAGCTTAACAATGACATTCTCAAAGAGGAATATTTAAATCTTCTAATATATTCCAATGTTCATTTTTAGGCATTATATGTCAAAATCCATCAGAGTTAGGAATTTATTATTACAATATTTATCTATGGTGATCCTAGGTGGTCCAAGATTGAATGATAGACTCTAAAGGACATGCTTGACCTTTAACTCTTTCTCTATTACTTTCTAACCATAATAAAAATATTGATTTTCTTATTTAGTTATTTATAATTAAAATATTCTTTTAATACCACTTTATAATATCTTATTTGTCTCTTTACTCTATTTTTTCACTATACAGCAATTCTTCCTTAAATTTGGTTGTGATAATTTTTTTAGTGGTATCAATACTTAAGAAAGTGACAACCTTTTCTATTGTTCAATGATTTAGCCAAACTTTAGCCTGAAAATTTTATAATTACTCAAGAGGAAAAAAGATCAAAATTTTGATTCACGATAAAGTAGTTAATTATAAGTTAAATATTCAATTAAATAACATAAAACTATCAGTAGTTGCTTTACATTTACAGTGTTTCGTTTGCAACATATGGTGCAATTGCTAGTTTATGTAACAATGATAATTAATCTACTTCTCTGAAATCAAAAAAACCATTTATCAAGAAGGTTCTGGAAACAACATATTAAAATATTATATGTATCGCTGATCGTTTAACGTCTGTTTTCTGTCGATTTTTTTCTGCCTCCTCTGATGCCTTATATAATCACACTGCTTTATCGACTAGATGACAATATATTTATGAACTATCAGTACGTTTCACTCAATCATGCAAGGAAAACCATTAAGTGATAAGGAAATCGAATATTACATAACTGAAATCATAGTGGGGAGGTTTAGAATACATTACGGATAAAGAAATCCCATAATTTAAGAAGGAAAGAAAACAGGTCTCATTAGGTGTAGACACTAACCCGTAAAAAATCAGTGAATGCCTATAAAAGAAGTGGAATCGTTTTCGTTTAGGGATTGTTAAGAGAACAGTTAACATGAATCCTGTTTACGAAAATATTGTTTTCCGAACATTATATATGGGAGGTTTTATAAGTAGATTGAAATGGTTATTCTATGTATGTAGCAAAGCAATTTATAATAATTTTTTTTTTTTCATTCCAAATGTCAAAAGTAATTAAGCAATCTAATTTTATAAAGAAAAATTAATAAAATTATTTTTTCATAAAGCTAAAACAATGACAGAAATCAAAACAGATTTGTTAATATTATTTTGAATTATTTGATAAAAAATTTTAATTAAAAAATAAATTAATATGTTACTTTTCAACTGTGAGCGAAAGTTATTTTCAATTTGGTATTTTACTGTATTTTAGGACTTTAGTACATTTAAGTAATATGGTTAGTGAAGGCTTGTTATTTAATACATATTTTTTATTTTTATAATAAAAAATAAATTTATTTTTCTGATGTTTTTAGATATTGTTTTAGATTTTTGAAAAATTAATATAAATAAAATTTATAGAAAAATATTGATTTATAATATTTTATTAACCATTTTTATTTCAAATATTTTAAAGACTTTATAGCAGTGCACAAAATCTATTTGTCAATATATATATATATATATATTTTCTTAATTGTGGTTTATAACCATTTAATATAATTCATAAATAAAAAGGGTTTAAATTTAAAATATTTAAAAATATCTTTTACTGCATATATTAATAAAATTGGTGGAAAGTTGATATGTGTAAAAATATAATGTTGTATTTGAGTAAAGAATAATTATATTTTTATATTTTTATATAGATAACTAGTAGATTAATAGATAATAAATGGAGTATAGTTTAAAAGGTTTGTGATTTTGGTTTTTAATAGAATTTGGTAATATATTTTGTGTGAGATTTTAAATTTTTGTTGTTTAAAATATATTTTTAAATGATAAATAGTTTTTTTTTTTACAGAAAACCTCTTAATTATATAATCTACACATTTTAAACACACATTGAATGATATATTCTGATAACAAATAAATACTTCTAATAATTAAATTATGCTAGATAAATGATGTAAATAAGATAAACTAATTATTATTAATTTTAAAAATAAAGTACTCAAATTCTTTTATAAAAAATAATAATAAACTAAATAATTATTTAAGTATTAATCTTTCACAATTTTTATATATAATTTTTTTTTTTTTTAATATTAATCTTTTATTATATATATATATATATATATATATATATAATAAAATTTCTATACAAATTTTTATTTTACTACTTATTATAACTAACATATATATAATTATGTTTAATTTTTATCATTAATTTATATTTGTTTTAATTCAGATTTCTATATTATTAATCTAAATTCACTAAAAATGGCCACATTAATATTCAAATTGTTTTTATATTTTCCTTATTATATTTATATAATTTACTAAAACATGTATACTTTATATTTTATGTCTCTGCTTGTTTTGAAGATGCAATATTTTAAGAGGAAATACTTGATTTTAACCATTACACTACTATTATTTTAATTATTTGAACATGTAATATTGCGAGAGAAAATACTTGATCTTAAACATTAAACCTACTATTATTTTAGTTGTTTTCAGAATGTTATTTTTGTTTACTTTCCAACTTTCACTAAACATATAAACTCGATTTCACAATGCTATAGACTCTGTTTCACAGTATTACAGGGGCACAACTGTACATGGGAGTGACAGAAAACCTCTAATTCGTTGTCTGGGGAATCGTATCGTAATTAACGATATATTCCTCAGCATTAGTGAGTACGAGCTGCCATAATAATGGTGTCCCTCTCGAGCTCCCATAATAATGGTGTACTCCCTGCATATTCAGACGACTGGTCATTCACACAGCGCACTTACTTATTCTAATCTCAGGCTTGATATGTGAACTTATTTTCAATATCTCTAGGGTATAAGCGTGTTGCAACTCGACGGTCACTAGAGAGTATTCAAGAAATTTCATTTGATTCCATTCGGAATTTATATGGCTGGACCACAGACAAATTAACTGCGAAGAATCTAGGAAGGCTAGGCAGCCTACATGCACTAAACGATGTCTTAGATTCTATGAACAACTGATGGCCATTGAACTGTTTTCAGATCTTCCCGTTCCATGAGATCCTCACGAAAACGAAAGCGCACTAGTACGCGAATAAATACAAAGTTAAATGAAAGAATACAACGTACCTGACAACTTCAGGCATTCAAGTTCTGATCTCTCTGCAGCTCTCATACTCTACAACGTAGTCACTGCAAGGGAAGATGGATCTATTATAGCATTTCTTCAAACAAATATAGCTCCGTATACGTATCTTCAGATTTTGTAGATGGATTTATTGCCCGTAGTAAAAAAAAAAAAAAAATGTTGTAAATTTGTCTAGGAAATAATAGAAATTTTTAGTAAGATTTTATCAATTTTAGTAAGATTGATTTGTTTTCGATATCTCTGAGTTACAATTCTTAAGCTTCAATATTTTGAGAGCATCTAGGTTTCTGATGGTGCTAAGACCATTCGCTGTAGCTATTTGATCCAGTTAAGATTCAAATAAGAAAGAAATGCACAAAATATAGAAAAATGAATAGCACAACAAAAACCACAAAGAATTTATGTGGTAAAATTCTAAGAGTGTGTCAAGGAAGGCAAGGGATTGAAATTCTTATTGCTCCACCTCAAAAAATGACTCTAATGTACATCAAGCCTTTGAGGTAATCAACATTTTAATACAAAGAATCCATTAGATAACTTCCTATGGTTACACAAGTCCATCAAGAAGTAAAATCATATTTACTAAGATAATTGCATCATTAATTGTTGTAGTTTTTTAACAATCTTCACATTGACAACAATTTTCCTAATCCCTTGTTCATGCCCATTCATCATCTCTGCCAATCTCTATCTTGACAACAATTTTCCTAATCCCTTGCCCATGCCCTTTCACCGTCTCTGCTGAGAAGCCAAACACTATCGCAACTTCTCTACTTAAACTGGCTTCGTGAACATGTCTTCACGGTTCTCCTGTGTATGGACCTTCTTGAGAGCCTCTTGGTTGGCATCGATCATATGCCTTACAAAATGGTACATTACATCAATATACTTAGTATTGTTGTGATAAGCTCGATTTGTAGTCAAATGAATAATACTCACTGTCATAGAATACATTCACTTTCTCCCATGTCTTTCGAATCTCATAAAGTAGACCTTTCAACAAGATTTCCTCTTTACAGACATCTGAAGTGACTATATACTCTGCTTCAGTAATGGACACAACAATTGTTTCTTGAAGCTTCGACATCAAGCTATTTTCTCCACCTGCAAGAGTAAAGACATATCTTGTAATAGATCTCCTCTAGTCCAAATCACCTCCATAATCAACATCCACATATCCACAGAATGAATCTTCACTACATTTAAAGACGACACAATGGCCACTTATGCCTCTCAAATATCGAAGCACCCATTACACTACTCGCCAATGTTTTTCTCCTAGATTTTCCAAGAACCCACTAACAACTTCAACTGCATGTGAAATGCCAGGTCCTGTAGAGACCATTACATATATTAAATTGCATACCGCATTATGCATATTGTACATGGGACATATACTTCTTTTCTTCGTCAATTCTAGGACTCAAACCTAAATAAAGCTTAAAATAGGAAGCTAAAAGAACAATAATAAGTTTCACATTGTCCATACCTAACTTTGGAAGTACTGTCTCCATGTTCTTCTATTGTGATAGCCAAAGATTTTCATTTTTTCTCTCTTTGTGTATCTCCATGTCCAAGAACTACACATAATGAACATACCCACTTCTAGTGAAGTTATGGCTCACCATGAAGGATTCAAACTTCTTATACCAATGACTAGGAAACTGCCTCAGGCCATACAATGATTTCATGAAATTGCAAACTAACCTTTTGTTGCAACCTTGTACAAAACCTTTTGGTTGTTCCATATAAATATCTTCATCCAAATCTCCATGAAAAAATGGTGTTTTAACATGTAATTGTTCTAACTCGAGATCAAGTAATGCAGTTAGTGCTAATATAGTAGGAATAGAAACATGTTTTACGAATGGTGAAAAAATATACTGAAAGTTAATACCTTCTAGCTAAGAATACCATTTTGCTACATGCCTTGCCTTATATCTTTCAATACTTCCATCAACATTTCGCTTCAATTTGAAGACCCATTTACATCAGACAACACTTCTCCCTCTAGGACGTTCTACAAGATCCCAAGTTTTTTTCTAGGCTAAGGAATCCATTTCCTCGCCCATAGCCTTTTTTCGTTTTTCACTATCTGCATCATTAATTACTCCCTAATAATAAGAAGGTTCCCATATTTAGTAATCAACACAATAGAGGAAGAAGAATCTTCATACATTTTGGGTGTTCTTCTTTCCTTTGTAGACCTCCTTAGGCTGACTCGTTGCTGGATTGTTTCTTGAACTTCTACAGCTTCCTTTGCATCTTTTTCACGTTTTCCTTCAAAAGTCTCTCCTTCCTTTCTACTTTCTGAAAAAGGTTTAGTCTCTAACTAAATTTTTTGATTCTTCGATACCTATTCTTGTTCAACTTTTTAACATCTGGTTTTAGAAGAGAAGATTCATCAAATGTTACATCTCTAATAATGTTTATCTTAAGTGAAGAAGGATCCCACAACCTATATCCTTTCAGTGCATAGTCATACCTAACAAAGACAAAAGAATTTCTTTTTGGCCTAATTTATAACTCTCATTCTTTGGAATAAAATCATAGGCAACACAACAAAAAATTCTTAATGTGAATAATCACAAGACTGACCCGACCAAACATGCTAAGGAATTTTACAATTAATGACAATTAAAGGTGATCTATTTACCAAATAAAAAGTAGTAGATAATTCTTCTTCCCAAAACTCCTTTTGCATGTTAGCATTATTGATCAAGCTTCTAACTCTATCCATAAGGGTCTAATTCATACGTCTAGAAAATCCATTTTGTTTAGAAGTATATACAACAATTTTATGTCTAACAATCCCTTCATGCTTGTAATATTGTTGAAATCTTAAGGAAGTAATTTCACTGCCATTTTCAGTTCTTAAACATTTAAATGGTTTTCCAATTTTATTTTCAACAATAGCTTTAAATTGTTTAAAAAAATTAAATACATCAGCTTTCCTTTTCAACATATAGACCCAAACTTTCCTAGAGTAGTCATCATTAAATGTTATGAAGTAAGATGCACCTCCATAAGATAATGTAGGAGATGGTCCCCAAAGATCCGAATGAATATAGTCAAAAATTCCTTTACTATTATGAATTTTGATTTAAAATTGTTGTTTGCATTGTTTTCCATATACACAATTTTTGCAAAAATCCAAACTCAATTGCTTCAAATTAGGAATTAATTTTTCATTCATCAGTACCTAAAGGCTCTTTTCTCTCATGTGGCCCAACCGCTCATGCAATAGGTAAGTATATTCTTCTTCCTTCTCAAAAAAAATATTGCCTCACGGACTTGAGTACTTCCTTTGAGTCTGTAAATGTTTTCAAACTTCTCTGCCTGTATAAAAAACCAGAGCACCCTTTGAATTTTTTAACACTCCACCTTAACTTGTAAACGTGTAACCTTTCGAGTCGAATACTCCCAAAGAAACCAAATTCTTCCTCAACTGAGGTACATGTCTAATATCAGTTAATTTTCTAATTGTATTATCATACATTTTAATTTTGACACTTCCCATCCCAACTATTTGAAATATACATTATTACCCATAAACACAGAAATGCCATTCACAACTTGATATGAAGTGAACCAATTTCTTTGTAGACTCATGTTATTAGAAGCACTAGAATCTAATAATAAATTTTCATAGTGTGGAGAAATATTGCAAACATGCATAGCTCCATCTACCATATCTAATTTACTAGATATAAGTCATATCTAAGTTACTAGATGTAACTCAACTTGATTTTCTTCCTTATTTTGATTTTCAATGGACCCTTTCTTTTCCAGCAGTCTTTCTTGAGATTCCCTATTTTTTCTCAATACAAGAATTTGACTTTACACTTATTTCCTTTCTATTTTGGTATGGAAGAACTTCTTGTTTCCTTTTCATTTTGATATAGAAGAACCTCTTTATTTCTCCCTTCTTTCCTTGGACTGACCTCTAGCTACCATGTCTTCTTGTGTGGAAGTTTCAATGCTAGACTTCTTCAGATAACTGAGCTCCGACAATAGAATCAAATTCTAAATATTTGGTTGTTCTCAAAGTGATAGAAGTCAAAAAGTGATCCCAAGACTTGGGAAAGGAATATAATAAGGTAATAGATTTATCTTCTTCTTCAAACTTAACATTCATCTATGACAACTAGAAAATCAGTGTATTAAATACATTTAAGTGTTCTAATATTGTATTACCCTCTTTCATGTGAAGGCTATACAGTTTCCTCTTCAAATAAATTATGTTGGTTAAATATTTGGTCATGTAAAGTGTTTCCAAGTTTACCCACCAACCTGTTGTTGAGGTTTCTTCAACAATGTTGGAAAGAAATCCATCTGCTAGACAGAACCTAATGGTACTGAGAGCTCGGGCATCCAAGTCCTCCCAATCCAAATCTATCATGCCAACATGTTTCTGTCAAACCCTATCTAATTCTTTCAGAAACGCTTGTTGCATGAGAAAATCTCGTACCTTCAATTTCCACAACTCAAATTGTTCTTACAGATAAAATTCTCCACCTCAAGCTTAACATAACCCATTTTTACCATTTATTCCTACACGAGCTATTTTTAAATTTTTTTTATTAATGACTATGTTTTGTCAAAAAATTATGCTAGAGTTTCCTTTCTGCTTCCCGCTATTGTTTTCAACTAGGGTTTTAAAATCACCTTCTTGTTAAAAAAATTAATCTTCAAAAAACCCTACTTCCCCTTCCTTTTTTCATAAATCCAGACCGAAAAAAAATTAAACCAAAACATTTTCCTTTATAAATGACTCCAATCTTCAGAAGCCTTTTCTTTAAAAAGGAATCCAACAACAGATTCTCCAAATTTGCACCAAACAATTTTCAATATATGAAATATTTTTACAGAAAAATATAGTAGCTAGTGGCTTGGTTTGGATTTGTTGTGAAACTAATATTTGTGGCTTCTAGAAGTTCCTCTGAAATTTGAACCTCTCTCAACCTTCATGTGGAAAAAATAACTGTATGCACAAAACAACAAAACCCCTCAGATTTTTCGTCTAGGCATGTGATTGCTTCTCTAATATTCCTTCTGCAAGTTACTCCGTGGAAGTTCAACAAATCACATTCAATAATATAGATCCACTATTTCCAGAAGTCTACAAGTATGCGCTTTCCTTCGCAAATTTCTACAATTTTTTTGTTCCTCGAGGAATGTGGCCTCTAGATAGGGTCGCTTTACCTTTTTCTAGATAGGTCAGTTGTCAATACACAAAGACTCATTTTTTGGCTCGTGCGTCGACTATAAACACACAAATACTTATTTTGTGGCTCTCACGTGATATTCTAATATGCAGAGGGTAGTGACTCAACAAAGCAAATGGCTCGTCACTCCTTTGGTGCAACTTTCTCCACAGTGGACTAGGTCTTCTCCTCATTTCAGTCGGTGATCAGACTTCCTCTACTGTGACTTCTTTGGCATAATCCATTATTTACAAATTACCTCCTAAAAAAAAATAGCAATGTTGCTTTGTGGCTGACATAACTTACAAAAACAAAATGACCTCATGGGCCCCAGACTCTTCTTCGACTATTTGTCTTTTATTTATGATGCAAACTCACTCGAGCCTTCTTAAACCACAAGATTATTCTAGTCCCCATATCTGATACCAATTGTTGATATTTGAGCCCATTAACATTCAGAAAAGAAATAAATGTAGAAATATAGAAAATTTACTCTCGCAACAAGAAACACAAAGAATTTACGTGGTAAAACTCTCACAGTGTGTCAAGGAAACCTCCAAGGGCAAGGGATTGGAATTATTATTTCTCCAGGTCAAAAAATGACTCTCCAATGTACATTATGCCTCTCAGGAAATCATCCTTTTAATAAAAATACTCTGTTACATAACTCTGTATGGTTACACAACTCCCTCAATGGTAAAACCATGTTTACTAATATAATTACACCAATAATTGTTGTCATTCTTTAACATTTCAATGATCAAAAACAAGATTCAAACACTCCTATTATCATATTTTTTAGGGAAAAAATAGTTAAATTTCTGTATGTTTTTCCTCTCTGCGACAAAATTTACTCCCTCGGTAGACAATCTCGATTTATGGTATTAGTAGGAGCCTGGAAGGTTTCTCTACATATTTTCACATTTCGAAGTGTAATATTATGGGTAACGAAATTAGTCTAAGTAATAGCACTAAAACTAATAGTTTCATTGTGGTTTCAGTTTCATCCATGAATAATTGTGTTATTGAAATTTGTGCTACAAGAATAAAAGAAACTGTGTGGATCAGATTTAATTCAATGTCATTTACTTCATAGTTGAATTTTTTTGTTGAATATAAGAATTTTCCAAAATCTATATGTAATGCCTCCTAATAATTATAAAATAATAAATAATTTATAAATAATATAATATAATTAAATAAATAAGTAAATAAATAATAAGTCAAGAGAATAATAAAAATAATAAATAAAATAGTAAACAATAACTGGAGTTCTAAATAAAATAGTAAATAATAAACTAGAGTCCTAAACAATAAACAAATAAATAAAGTTAAGAGTTATTTAAGAAAGAGTTAATTAACAAAAGTCAAAAGGAATAAATTAACAAAGAATTAAACTATTAAACTATAAAAATTAGTAAAGTTAACATAAAATAAATAAAACTAAGAGAAACAATTAATTAACTAAAGTTAACAAAAAGTAAGCTAAACTAAGAGAACCTAAATTAAGTAAAAATTAAGTTGCATGTTGACACAATGAATGTGTGCATGTGGTTCCCATTCCATTGTTTGGTCTCTTTAATAGACATTCAAGAAGATTCAAAGATCATTCTTTCATCCATTCTATGGAGAGAAATGTATGGTTAAGTAAAGGATACCTTGGCACTAGTATGTTGACTGAGGGCTCTGGGGTGGCAAACTGTGGAAATATTACATACATCTGAGTTGGGTGGAGAGTTGTCCCCAAAAATTTGTTGCGGTCAATAGGATTCAGATAGTGTTCAACTTTGGAGTCTTAAGTAAGGAATATCTCCATTACAGGTAAGTTGTCTTGCTCATGTTTTTGAAAATTCTATGATGATTAGTTAAAATTTTTTTGGGGTGACCATTAATTTTTTATTTGATACAATTAATTGCATGTTAAATTTGGGGTTGTTACATATGGTATCGGGGCAAGTTTAGACTTTAGCGATCTCTAGGTAAAAAATATACCTGATTTTTAACTGTGATGATGAGCAAAGGGCTCGTATTTGGGTAATGTAGTGATTATAAATTTAATATAATAATTTTATTTATTAGTAAAAATAAATTTGAGATTAGAGTTTTATATTTAAAAAAAAAAATACAAATCCTACGTGTTTGTCGCATACAACTTTCTTATAAGTAATATATATGCATGTAAGGTTTATTTATTAATATTTCTCTTTTAATACGATATATATATTTCTAATATATATATGCATGCATGATTTATTTACTAATATACGATATATGTATTTCTAATATAGGTATATATGCATGCAAGGTTTATTTATTAATATTTCTCTTTTAATACCACATATATATTTCTAATATATATATATGCATGCATGATTTATACATATATTTCTGATATATATATATATGCATGCAAGGTTTATTTATAAATATTTCTCTCTTAATACTATATCTATATTTCTATTATATATATGCATGTATGATTTATTTATTAATATTTCTCTCTAAATACTATATATATTTTTAATATATATATGCATGCATGGTTTATTTATTAATATACCATAAATATATTTCTTGAACTGGACAATTTGTTCTGTTTTATCCTTCTTTTGTTTCAATACACCTCCCCAACCAATATCGCTAGCATCTCATTCAACATTTTTTGAAGAATTGTCATCAGCAACATATAAAATTGGCAGAGATTTTACCTTGGCTTTAATATTTCTGACAACGGTTGTATGAGCACCTGTCCAAGGCGAAGGAATTTTTCTTAATCTCTGATTCAACAGAGATTTGTCTTTTGCACAATCCTTATAAAAATTTCCAACATAATTTAGACATCCTAAGAATATTTGAAGTTGAGTTTTATCAAGAATGATGTCAGGGAATTTATTTGCAAACTCCATTGGATGGCTTTGCAGAGCGATTTTCTCATTCTGGATTGTGTGTCCTAAAAATTTCACCGAGGTCTGGAATATTTCAATCTTCTTTTTTCTCAGTACCAGACCATTTTGCTTGACCAACTTTATAAAAATCTGTATATGCTTAAAGTGGTCTTGGATATTTTTAGAGAAGATGAGAATGTCATCTATATAGACAAGCAACCAATCTGAGTAAGGCTTGTATTAAATCCATAAACTTCTGGAATTTTGATGGGGCGTGCTTGAGGCCGAATGGCATGACATTCCATTCATAATGACTTGCTGGAATGTTGAAGGCAGTTTTTAATTTATCCTTTTCTGCAACTGCAACCTGCCAAAAACCTGACTTTAGGTCAAACATAGAAAATATTTTTTCTTGAGATATTCTCCCCAGCAGATCTCCCTTATGAGGAATCAGGTATGTATCATCATCTAGGACTGAGTTCAGAGGCTTGTAATTTATTACCAGCCTTGGAATTCCTCTGATTTGTTCAGAATTTTTATTTACATAGATTCCATAGTAATTCCATGGGCTATTGGATTCTGTGATCAAATTTCGACTCAAAAGCTGATTTATCTCTTTTTCACATAAATCCCTGTAATATTTGTCCATAGGAATAGCTTTGGACTTACAGGGTTTGCCTGTGTATGCAACTTTGTAAGGCAGTTCTACAAAGTGTTTCTTTCTGTGCCAAAAGGCATTGGGCTCTTCTCAGCAACTTTTGCTTCTATTTTTGTTTTGATTTTAGAGATTTTCCTCTGAACTTCAAGGGTTTTCAATTGTTCCCCTATATGAATAGTGGACTTGAGGTCCTTGAGCTCTGTTAATTTTGTTTCAGCCTTTTTGAGCTCTTGCATGGCTTGTACCATAGTGGATACTCTAGGATTTGAAATATAGGGCATATCAATTCTTTTAAACTTTTCATATGAGGTTGGTACAGTGATTAAGTAACCAGCTCTATTATTTTTTAATATTATTGAGCCATGTGGTTCAACAGCTGCCAGGAAGACATTCCTAAGGACGCCAAGGCTGTTGAAGGCGAGGGAAGCCGTGTGAAGGCTGCTAGAGCGTGACGGTGCAAAGTAGGTTCATGTATGGGTTCATGTAAAGGATTGTAAGAGAAGACATAGAAGAGACTCAACAAGGCCAGTCAGCCCGTTTTTGCTATTGCCATAATATATCACACAAAACTTGACAGACTATAGATCTAGCCACTTTAGGTTCTCACCAGTTCCAAGCACATTGATGCGCAGGCTTCTCAGATTGACCTACAGACTTAGGTCGCAAGCTTTGTGATGCAAGAAAATCAAGCTTAGAGCTTGCAGATGCAGAGCAAGAAGACTGCAGACTCCAAATCTAAACACAGAACTAACTCTAAACTCTCACCTTCTATTCTCCGATTCTAACGATCGATGCTGAATGAATGAGCCCAACCCTCCTTATATGAGGTGTGAAAGGGGGACAAACAATCAATTCGGATTTGACAAGATCTAGGACGTGGAGGAGGAATCATTGCTTTTGGGTAACGCCGAAGAGACATCCACACAGAGATTCCATCTTTTAGACACAGACATGTGGGTGTAAAAAAAAGTGGATGCTTTCTTAGGTACAGAAGGTCCACGAGAAAACTATTATGAATAATTACAAAGAGGATGCTTTTTTACCGGAAAAGCCCTTGGGAACAATTGGTCACATTTTTCCCGTGACTGGGAGACATTACATAGTCGAGACTTTATTTTAAGTGGAGTCCATAAGAACCACTTTACACTTGGTCGTCCAGGATTTGTATTCTGGGAAATCTGTAACTTCGGTAAGTTGCATTTTCCCAGGCTTTGGTATAAATTCTCTGGAAAATCATTGGTTTATTTAGAACAACTTGGCGTTTAATATTCATCATTACTAACCATTGATTATGTTGCCTCATGAATTGTTTTAATATTTCACTATCTTGTAGATGACGAAGATCATTCACAATCTGGAAGGGTGTATGGAAACATTCACCAATTCCATTTTCGATACACCATGTACATTCATTCTGGAAATAGGATTCATAGAACATGGGGTCTATGGTAGTTCTGTTGCTCCCATATTAATTCCACCAATCCTGCAACCAGCCAGGCTACAAGTTTCTTTGCGTAATCCATGTTGCACCAAATTTGAGTTTGATGCAGTGGGTTTCATTCTTTCCATCTTTGTACAGGAGATCCCACCACAGTTTTTCGTATCCTAAGAAGTTATAGATGGTGTCAGGAAATATCGAATTTGGATCGTTACCTGGCCATTGATTGGAATTGGTCCATGTCCACTCAGGATTTCTAGTCCTGTTTATGACCAAGTAATTGTGATAGATCCTGTGTCTATCTCCTCCTTCTGAACAGATGACTGATATATCTAGGAAGTCATTTTACAATGATTGTTCAGGCTCATGGGAAGCTGTCATGCTTTTTTAGTATACCATGTCATGTATCCATTTGTTTCCTTTCGGATATACTCGACGTTCTGGGAAAAGATGCATAATATTAGTATGATTTTGTAGATTTGCATCCAGAACTTTGGTGTTTCTCAACTACCATGTTGGCTTCCATTCATCTCTATATTCTATCCATTTTTTGTCTTCTAGAATAGATCTCAGGATCTATTTTTGGTGACTCTGGTCCCATTCAGTGACTATCACCATAACATGTTCCCGTTCTTATGGCTAGATGAATTCCCTGCTTAGGAAATCAGGAAAGTGGTTTTCTAAACCTTTAATGTGTTCTACATTAAAGTCAAAGTTTGCGAACAGGGCTTGCCATCTAGCGAACTTAGCTTCACCAGGATTTTTAATGTCCTTTGTAAGGACCTTCTTGAAGGCAAATGCGTCAGATCTTAACAAGAATTTCTTATTGACAAGATGAATTGCAAACTAGTCAATTGAATTCCATGCTACATGTACCTCCCTTTCAATTATAGAATAATTATTTTCTGTTGGGCTCCAGGTTCCGAAGGTGAAATGGACAATCTATTATGTTTTATCCTTATTTTGTTTCAATACACCTCCGCAACCAATATCGCTAGCATCTGATTCAATTTTTTTTGAAGAATTGTCATCAGCAACATATAAAATTGGCAGAGATTTTACCTTGGCTTTAATCTTTCTAACATCAGTGGTATAAGCACTTGTCCAAGGCGAAGGAGTTTTTCTTAATCTCTAATTTAACGGAGATCTGTCTTTTGCACAATCCTTATAAAAATTCCCAACAAAATTTAGACATCCTAAGAATCTTTGAAGTTGAGTTTTATCAAGAATGATGTCAGGGAATTTATTTGCAAACTCCATTACATGGATTTGCAGAGTGATTTTCCCATTTTGGATTGTGTGTCCTAAAAAATTCACTGAAGTCTGGAATATTTCAATCTTCTTTTTGCTCAGTACCAGACCATTTTTCTTGACCAACTTTATAAAAATCTATATATGCTTAAAGTGGTCTTGGATATTTTTAGAGAAGATGAGAATGTCATCTATATAGACAAGCAACCAATCTGAGTAAGGTTTGAATATTGAATCCATAAACTTCTGGAATTTTGATGTGGCATGCTTGAGGCTGAATGGCATGACATTCCATTCATAATGACTTGCTGGAATGCTGAAGGCAGTTTTTAATTTATCTTTTTCTGCAATAGAAACTTGCCAAAAACCCGACTTTAGGTCAAACTTAGAAAATATTTTTTCCCCAGATATTCTCCCTAGCAGATCTCCCTTATGAGGAATCGGGTATGTATCATCAGTTAGGACTGAGTTCAGAGGCTTGTAATTTACCAGCCTTGGAATTCCTCTGATTTGTTCAGACCTTTTATTTCCATAGAATCCATATCAATTCCATGGGCTATTGGATTCTCTGATGAAATTTATACTCAAAAGCTGATTTATCTCTTTTTCAAATAAATCCCTGTAATATTTGTTCATAGGAATAGCTTTGGACTTACAGGGTTTGCCTGTGTATCCAGTTTTTGTAAGGAAGTTCTACAAAGTGCTACTTTCTGTGCCAAAAGGAATTGGGCTCTTCTAAGCAGCATTCTACTTCTATTTTTGTTTTGATTTCAAAGATTTTCCTCTGAACTTTAGGGTTTTCAACTATTCCCCTATATGAATAGTGGACTTGAGGTCCTTGAGATTTGTTAATTTTGTTTCAGCCTTTTAGAGCTCTTGCATGGCCTGTACCATAGTGGATACCCTAGGATTTGAAATATAGGGCATATCAATTCTTTTAAACTTTCCATCTATGGTTGGTACAATGATGAAGTAACCGACTCTATTATTTTTTAATCTTATTGAGCCATGTGGTTCAACAGCTGCCAGGAAAATATTTCCTAAAATATAGTCTATAGGAATATCTCCTACTGAAAATTTCAATTTTGATACAGTGGGTGTCAAAATAGACAACAGCTTTAGGGACTTCATATTATAGGGTCTTTTCTCTTAACCCTATGATTTTTCTGGAGGCTGAAACCCTGTATTTTGAAGGGATGGATTTCTTATAAAAAATATTAACATCTGCACCAAAATCTAGAAGTGTTGTAAGGGGAAAAAATTCACCCTTAATACAAATGTTTACCTAGACATGATGTTGTTGGCATTCTATTGCCAAAACACGCATCTCTCTGAATCCTTGTGTAGGATCTCGTTTTCCTTCAAGAATTTCAACTTTAGATTCTGTAAAAGGTGCACTGTGAAAAGTATAGTTGGTGTAGTGTCCAGAAACAGGCTGTACCATTTCTTGTTTTCCTTTTTGTAATTTTGCAACTTGGGATTTCAAAATAGAAATTTCAGATTTAAGCATGTGTATTTCTCTACTCACCTCCCCCAAAGTGAGTGAACAAACTTTGTTCTGCAGTTGATACCTTTGATAAGCTTTGATGTTGCGTTCAAAAGAAGCTTCAACATAGAGTGGTTTCTTATTGGCACTCTTGTGTGTAGATGAGACCTGTGACATAAAAGCTTCAAGTAATTTGCTCTTCATATCTCCTTCTTCCATTGCTCGAATTTGAGAAAATATTTTCAGCTCATCGTCATCTGTCTGGGCCATAAGAAATTTTTTCTTTGGCTGTGAAGGTACTAGTAGTTCTTCATAGGAGAGATCAGATGAATAATTAGATTCAGAATCAGAAGAGTAGTTGCAATTGCAATCATCAGAATCTGAACAAAAACATTGTAAATGAGCTTGTAATTCTTCAATGGAATAACTAGAAGAAGAAGATGTACTACCTGTATCAGAAGAATATTCAACAGGATGTTGTTGTTGAATCACTAGACTTGGACAGTTTTCAATTTTGTGGTATGGAGATCCACACTTTCTGCATTTGTCTTCGAACTTTACCATTGTATTTCCTTTATTGAGAGGCTGAGACTTTTTGCCTCTTTTTTTCTTTGCTTCATCACCATCAGGGCATCTATTTGCAGTGTGGTCAGGCTTACCACATAACCAACATGTGATCTGATTCATCTTTTCATTTTTATGACTCTTAAGATGAATGTCTGATGGTTTATAGTAATGTGTCTTTGGGATATATTTATGATATCCCTTTCTTTTTAGAGATGGCCTTGAAGAGGGACTTATCCTGATGTTTTTGTTGATGAACTTTTGAGCCTTTTTAGCCTTCCTTTTTGTTTTTCTTCTTTTGACAAGGGGATCATCAATTGTGATGCCATAATTGTTACAGATAGATTTATTGACCGGGAATCTGGAGAGCTTTTCTAGTGATTTGTTCATTTTGGAGCTAGTACACAAACTAACTAAAGCTTTAGTGATGACTGAATAGATTTTTGTCCAAGTGTATGTCTCAAAAGGCAACTGGAATAATTATTGCAGCTTGATGAAATCTACAAGCTTGGAAGGCAAAGATGCAAGATAGACTTGTTTCCATAGAGGTTTCTTGGGATATTTCACCAAAAATATTCTCTGCATCCAATCCCTATGGAAGTCTTCATATTGACTCATTTTCATGCATTTTAAGCTCATCAATATAATTTTATTTTTGTTTGTAACAACAAACTCGGTACCACACCAGTGTTAAATGATCATGGAGGTCATGGCTCCAATCATATTATTAGTGGGTGTGCCATTAGAATTAAAAATCACATCTCCTACTTCATCCTTTAGGATTTCAGCTTCCATTTTTGCAAGCAATGATGGAGATATTTCTACTTCCCACCATCTTAAAAATGTCCCAGTAAAACATTGTATAAGATTTTTGCATGCTTCAACTTCAGTTTTTCCCTTGAGATACATGAGCTTATATTCAGTGATCATTAGATCTATCATTTGCCTGATTTGGCCCATGGTGATATTATCCATATTCCACTCTCTGTGACAGTCAGGATAAAATCCATGAGTTTCTGGAAGTTTACCCATACCACTAAGGTCAGGTGGTGGATATCTGGTATACTGAATCTCTAAAGGCTCATAGACTGGGAGGACTTGAGTTTTTGATTCTTTATCAGACTCTTTGAATAGAGAGACAAGGGAGACTTTTTCTGCTGAAGTTTCTTGGGAAGATTGTCCTACTTCACTTGCAAACAAATGGGGAAAATTCTCAATGGAGCTAACAGGATTCTGGATAAGTACATTTATTTTATGCAGGAAAGAAGTTGGAACTGGTTTATCTTTCTTAGAAGGATTTAGCTTCTCAAATTTTTCAGATAGCTCAGAAATGAGTCCTTGAGTAGAATGTGCTTCCTGCACAACTTTTCACTGTACTTCGTCTAGTTTACATAGGGACTCTCTATTATAATATTTCAAAAGAGAAGTATCAAATTGAACATTATTTAAAGCACTATTCACATCATTTACAGAAACTTGTATCTTATCACACTTCTCTTTGACAAAACTAGTCTTGGCAACATTCATTTCAGGATCTTTAATAGCAGTGTTTGACCAATTGAACTGCTCACTAGATTTTTGTATTCTACCATCAAGACCAAGAGAATTATCATATTTTAGCACTAGGGGAATGAATTTTGTTGTATTCTGGGCTTCGCCTAAAATGATTCCTTCATAAGGTGGGAAGGTAGTAGTAGTTTCAATCGACTACCATCCAGAGTTGACCAACTGTGCTGAGTGGAAGCAGGTGTTGAAGTATCAGTCATTAGAACAACCTCAGATTGTCTTTCTTTTTTCTATGAATAAAAGGATATCCACATATTTCTTTTTTCCATATAATTTTTCCATTCTTCTGACAAACTGGTTTTCTCTTCACTAGAATGAGTGAGACCGAAAGATTCAGCCTTAGGATGCGTATAAATATCCCAGGTTAACATTTCTTTCATCCACTGGGTTGGAACTTTATGATTTTTGCATCCATCCATAATAGTACATAACTTATGCATCTCCATTACTGAGGTTTTCTTACAGTCAGCTGGAAGATCTTTGAACCTTGATTATGGAATTAAATCATTCATTTGTTCAAGGTAACCGATACCATATTTAGGGATATTTCGTGCTCTCATTTTGTTGAACATTTTAGTCAACCTTGGATCTTAATTTTATAGAGAAGGTAATTCATGCATCATCAACACATGTTCTGATTCATGAGGAAAATGGATGTCAGAACATTTTTTATTTGGACACGGGTTGACAGAAGTAGAAGCTGGGGCTTCACCCATTCTTGGATGATGGTTTTCATGAATTACAAGATCGACCAAGCTGGAAAGATTGACAAGGCTTCTACATTCCGGGAAACTGACTTCAACATAATTAAAATTTAGAATCTGGGAAAAATCAAATAAAGAAATATGTTTACAAGATTGTGAAACAGAAGAAGAACAAGCACTATCTACAATTTGGGGATCTTTGTACAGGGAAGACTTTGGACAGGCTTCTTCAATCCCTTTTCTGTCAATGGTTGACCTTCTGTAAAAATACAGAACATCAAAGGATTGATCTTCTTGGATATTGGCAGAAGTAATACTTTTTGCAGTAAGGGGTTTTAGATTTGGGATGACCCAGTGTTCTAGGAAGTTTAGATCTTCCCACTTGATGGCTTGATGTTCTATTTTCTAATTTTTTGAGTCAGTTATAATGACCACACTTGTCTTTGAATCTCTACTAGGTGTATAGAGGATAGCCGAATAGAGGGTATTTGTATGTGTGAAACAACCTCTGGTCTGGATGCCTATATTGTTTCTTTTCTTCAACATCTCAAACCCTGAAGTATGTATTTGAAGCTTTATAATTTTATCAATGGTTTCATCAAATACATAGACTGAAAAGTTGGGATAACAATCAAACGAGACAGGACCATTTGATAATGGGGCCACAACTCCTCCGATGATAGAATCAGTGTACTTATTGTGAGTTAAATCCCTCGCAGTGGCTAGGACATAGGTATCTAGCCCTTGGTGCATTAAAGCACTGATCCCTACTCTGATGCATCCTAAATGCAAGTATTGTGTCTTTAATTTCTTTTCTTCTGCCTCAAGCTGCTTTGGGTCAAGAAGGGGAATAGACTGAACACAGTCTGAATTTTATTGGATAGAACTAATAGACTCTTTTATTGAGATTCTAGTGGCGACTACTAAATGAAAAGCTGACACATCTGCATAGACTTCTGAAGCGGATATGATTGGGATTTTCCATCTTGCAGATGGCTCAGTTTCTTCATATACTAACTTTGAAGAATTCAAAACTCTACTAGATGCAGTGGAAAACATATACTGAAGGGTATTTTCTTCAGCTTTTTCTTTTTCATCTAATTCTCGGAAAGAAATAGATTTTCTGAATGAGTCCATTTTTCAATTAAAGAGTATTTAATCTTGAGTACTAACCTTTCATGAACCAGATGACCTTTCTGGCTCTGATACCAATTTTATGCTGGGGCTTCACAGAACAAATCTTGCAACAGCAACAATGGGATGACTGGCCTTGTTGAGTCTCTTCTCTGTCTTCTCTTACAATCCTTTACACGAACCCATACATGAACCTACTTTGCACCGTCACGCTCTAGCAGCCTTCACACGGCTTCCCTCGCCTTCACTATATATAAGGTTTACATAATAAATATGTATGCACGTCACACCCAATGAATTCCTCAACGTTAGCATGGCACACATATATGCATGTGTTGATTACAAGATTACGTGCACATATACCTACCCCATAGATCCTTCTCACCATATAAAAACATGCTAATTCTTTTAAAATAATAGCATAAACGTGGTGGACCCGAGGCCTTACATTCAATTATCACCCTAAGTCTGGGAAATACAAAAAAATACGTGTAAACGGTAGTGGGGTCAGGTTTGAACCCCAGATGTCTGCCCCAAACCAACGCTTTAACCAATAGACCATCCCAGAATTCTCAGCAACACCCCCTACCGATGCTCCGTCCTTCTGCAACACTGACAAGTTCAACAATTGGCACAACAACCCAGAACTGGCCGCATCCGTGGCAACCATAAAATCTCGGATGACCGTCATTAAGTGTAGCCCTCATGAGTTCCATGGCTTCACAGTCTATAGCTATTCTTAAATGTGGCACTTTCTACAATGCTCAAACCCCACATGATGGTGCTCTTCACTTGATCTAGAGCTTCGCAATATGCTGCTCTGATTCTCAGCAACCACCACGTGATTAATCTGTCAAGTGCAATGGCCTTATGGCCCAACCATTTATCGACACAATCCTGGCCCTTGAAGCGTTATTTTCCTTTCGGCCTTCCTTGAACCAGACCAACCTTGTTCTTTGTGGCAGATCTATGTAGAGGCTGCAATATTGGTCCCAAAGGGATATGAAACCTGTAACAATATAAGAACTGATACCAATGTCATCAAACCTAAGAGAATGATCAAACCAATGTCGTCAAACCCCAGATAATGATCAATGCCAAAACCCCAACAATTTCAAAACTTTCAGTCCAAAATCATGCAACGCACTGTGAGGGATCGAATCCCCTAGATGCGATGACCTGCCTCTTTCAATAAAAAGAAAAACAACAACAGGGCTTCAAACTCATTAAACCAAGACCTACGTGCATAGTTCCGGTCCCCATGCATCATTGCCATATAAAAAGATACCCATTGACGTAGGGGCGGACTCACCTAGCAACACAAAAATCTGAGTCCGCATGGATGAAACAGGCCAAGAAAGACTCAAGAGAGGAATTGTCATTCTAATGTGCATAGCATTGTTAGTGGGTGGTTCAAACAAAATCGACTCAAGGTTAAAATGAATTACAACGTACGAAGCCAACAGAGGAGTCATAGAGAGAAATATGTATTGCACAAAGGAGAGCGTACGTTACAAACTTAGAAATAGAACACAGTTCAATAATCGAGGATTGTAGGGACACACTCTGGTGACTGGATTTCAACTAGCTTCGGCACGAATCATGGAAAATTTTTCGAACGGATAAATTGTCTTCTTAGGCCTAAATTCGGGTATTTTAAAAATATGTGGTTGCTTATTTTAAATAATAAATAAATAAAAATATGTGGTTGTTTATTTTAAATTTAAAAATATAATAAATTTGGAGGAGAAGGCCATGACCCTCACTCCCCTCAACCAGGATATAACAAAATTACATTTAAAAAGGGTTGGGCCATGACCCTTGTCCCTCCCCAACTCTCCAAACCGTATTCAATGGGGTAGTTTGGTAGATCACCCAAGGCACGCCCGACCCCTCCCAAGAACAAAAACGCGCCCAAAAATTTTTACATGCAGATTTTAGGGGGAGGCAAGATTTGATCCCTTGACCTCCCTTTAAAAAACTACCCTTTTTACCACTTCTCTCCACATCAGCGTGCTTTGTAAAGGTTTCCCACTAAAAAATATTTAAAATTAAAACCCACAAAGGTGCCCAAGCAAAGGAAAAACACAAAATTCGAGACAAGGATTATTTAATTGCAGGCAGAACCATGAGTCAGATGCAGGGCAGTTGAACCATGATTGAGCCTCATTTCCAGAGGGGCAAAATATTCTGAGTGTCCAAATTGGAAAAATTTTATATGGATTTTATACCTCTTGGCGACACGTGTCTCATGGAGGTGTCAGTTTCTACAACATAAGTCTAGATTTTTCAGCCATTTTCCAGAATGGGATGATGATGTCGGATTTCAGCATGTGGACAGTCAATTTCATGCCATTCGACACCACTTTTTCGATAGTGCATTCAGATCCAGTGATCGAGCATCCTATTATTTAGCCAACAATAGATTTGAGGTATATTAAGTGTTGTTTCCATGTAATTCTGTTGTGGGGAAAAACATTAAACAAGAAAGAAATAGGAAACAATAACTGAATTACGAACTGAAGGATAAACACACATAAGTAAATACACAAAATTTTCATGCTAAAAACCTCGACAAGGTGTCAAGGAAACATCCATGGGGCAAGGGATTGGAAACTCTTATTAATCAAATGATTCTCCAATCTTTACAAGCCTCTTGAGCCATCTTATTTAACCTGGACTTATTTCGTTATTCCAACTACATTTCGTTATACAACCAATCAATAGGTAATAAGTAAATTTTCACAAAATTACTTATTTACATTTTGTTTTCATATTATAACAAATTCATTGACTATTAATGTGGGATGTTTTATGTCGTGTCGACACCTGCTTGATGTATGATGCAGAATCTTTATTGTTATTTGATGTTGTCGATTCTTGCTTGATGTATGATGCAGAATATTTATGTTTATTTTCATGTGGTATGTATTTATCATGGATGGTGATTTATGTTGTGAGATCCCTTTGTTGCTTTGATGGCGGGATACTCTTTTTCACCATGTGTGAAGTTGTCATTCTCATAGGAGGTCTGTATGAGTGAGATTTCCCTGCAGCGGAACGTCTCGTGAAGAGAATTTGCCACTCATTTTGAGGACACATTTCCTTGTATGACAAGTCAAGAACGTCTATGTAAGCCACAACCATTTACAGCACCAAATGAAGTGGCCAACATCATCGAGACACCGATGCAAGGAGGTGTAGTCCATGTTGGGGTTCCCATGTTTTGGCCAGATTGGCAAGACTAAAAGATGAGACAACATCATCACCACTTTGGGGCCCTAGGATCTAGCCCTCCTGGACCCAGAGAGGGATCTCTCCAACGAAACAAAGAATGATATATCTTCGAAAGCTCAAATGAGATGTTAGGCTAGTTATGAAGCACAAAGGGGGTTTTAAAATGATTTGGTTGGTTGGTTGCTGGGTTGGTCATGAGATCATAGACTGAGAAAGTAATGGGAGAAAGGAACAAAACAACAGGATGTTTCAGCAAAGAGGACATGTCAAGAAGGTGCCATCCATTGGGCTATGGAGTCATGAAAGGTAATTAAATGCAACAACTAGCCAAGGCTTTCAGAGGGAAAGAAATCTACACTAAAGGATATTTTTAGATAGATGGTGGGATGGAGCATTAAGGATTGAAAGTGAAAGAAGGAAAGCAACCCAATTTCTGTCTATAGATCAAGTCAGAGGTCATTTAACTCAAGACCTACTTGGACATAGTCATAGGAAACTCTCAAAGGAGAGACAAAGGGACAGCTTATAGATCGGACCAAAGGTCATTTAACTCCAGGTCAGCTTTAGCATGCTCCAAGGGAAAACAGAGATAAGTTTAACAGAGCCAGGGTCTATAGACCAGAGAAGGACTTTGAACCTTCAATGCTTTGACACCAGCAAGAGATCTTAGAAAGGCTAGCTGGTCACACAATGATCCTAGTGGACAGGGCTAACTCTAATCCCCAATGTTCCCAAATCTTCCAGATTAAATCCAACAACAACAACTAAGCAACAAAAAACATTAAAGGCAAGGACAGCAGAAGCATAGGGTACCTAACAAGGGTAAATCCTATGCCAAATTTCTGATGCAAGCTAGCAGAAAATGAAACAGTATGAAAATGTAATAAACAATGTTAGAAAAACATCACCAATAGTAGTAGACTAGGATCCTGTGAAATGTGCTTGATTAATTGATGCAAAACCAGTCACATACACTGAGCTCAATAGCTGTTACAGTCTAGACTTTCTCCTCCCAGCCTACTACATTACAAACTACTCTGCTACTCCCTCCCAAGACTGTTCTAATAGTCAAAATGAATCCCTCTAACAGCAATCGGCAACAATCAAACAACAACAACCTTTTACAATATGTTCTTCAGGATTCTTATAGCTCGAGTGGAGTAGAGAAGGTAGGTGAGGAACTAAATGTAGCATTAAAACTCAGAAGAGGGAGAGGGTCCAAGCCTCGTTCAGTTTTAAATTCTGAGCATTTATCTCTAGTACTCCTTAGATGAGAAGAATGGTTTTCGTCTGGCTATAATTGACTTCCAGGTATGTCTCTGATGTAATCGCTGCAGTGTTCTGGTGAATTGCACAAAAAGGAAGAATAATGATGCTAGGGTCTACCATACTGCATAACTAATGCACTGGTAGCATAGGACTGTTGTCAGGGCTGGAAAATATCTCTAGAACATGGCATAGGATGAGAACTGTAATTGGCACATAGTCCTTTATGGAAAGAACCTTCTGCTGATGTGAAAACCCTTTAGTATTATTTTATGTGCCTTGGACCTTCTGATCGATCCTCGGGGTCTTCGAACTGGTACCTTTGCCTTCTAAATCCTTGAAAAAAGGCTAAAAAATATTCAATTACGTGCCTTGAACTTTCTGCTGTTCCACTGATACTCTTTGTCTATAAAGTCTGCATTTAAATGACTCTAGAAGGTTTGACAAAGTTTTAGCTAAGTTCTTTGAATGCACATCCTATCATGGCTCCTTCCCAGGCTTTCTTCATAAATTCCACCCTTGAAAATGGTCCTTTCTTGCGCTTTGTGCCACTGCAATAGGGACTGTGAATTATGGTGGTTTATTGCCACCCGAAACCTTGCAAAACATGAAAAATCGTCAAGGAATCATGCACAGGAAGGGTGAATGCAGCGGGGACGATGAGAATGGTCGTGCAGACTGGTAAAATGGAGGAGAAGTGCAGGTTTACGGTGGAAAATGGTCGCGACGAAAGTTGGCAGAATGGAGTCGAAGGTGGCGAGAATGAAATTTCAATGTAAAAAATTAAAATTTGACCTTGAACGCATATATATACATGGACGGGCGAGAAATACGATGAAATGCGTAGAATGGGTGATGTGGCGGGAGACGGTCAACGGTGGGCGTGCGAATAAATCTGGACCATCCGATCTGGGGAGGAGATCAACGGCTGAAAATGCATTGGAGGGCAATGGAGAGTGGGCCAGGGGTATGATTTCCTTGGGTTAATTTCCACGCATCTTCGGGGTGTGATGACCGTTGGATGGAGAGCCCCAGATCGGACGGTTGATATGCATATCGCGCCGGGTCAAATGCTGAATGATAATGGGTGATGGGGGGCCGGTTTTGAAATAGTGACGGAGCCACGTGTCAGGCGGTGAGTGGAATTGCTTCGAAAATAAAATTATTTCCCATTCTCCAAACACGGTGCGATAGATACCGCCGGTTTTCTACACAGTGTTTTGGCACAGGGACCACCGGGGCGGATGAATATGGACCGTTGATTCACGGGTAAATGAACGGTGGAGATGTGATGAACGGTGAAAGGAGGTGGATTATGGGTGCTACGGGGAATGCGACGACCATCCGATCTATACAGATCGATGGTTCAAAATGCGCCCGATACATATTTGCGCTAAGCGCTTTTTCGAGCTAGCGCGTGGTTTCGGCGCCCAGGTCACATGGTGGAGAAGGTTAGGGGGCTGGCCGAGAGGTGCTAAACCCATAGACATGAAGAATATGATTATTTGGCCCAGTTTTAGTGTATTTTCAGGCCAATATAGGGTAACGATAGGGGAAAGAAGGGGAAATTAAACCACACCAGGGATGTGTGTATGGTTTAGAGGGGGTTTTTGGGAAAGTTTAGAAGGATTAGGGGAGGGATTTTGGGGTGAAAAGGGGGACTTCAACAAAGGGAAAAAGGGTTGAAAAGGGATATTTGCAGGGATACAAGGGGCAAATGTAGGCCTTTGGGAGTGCAATTTTTTGCAATCAGAGAGGCTTTATAATGGAAATCAGCAGAGGAGATTTATCAAAGGAGAAAGGCACAAGGAGACTTCAAGGATGATGTGTTTTCAAAGGAAATGCATTCCTTGAAGGCTCAAAAACATTTTAGCCCCCTGTTTGCTTGTCAAAAATTTATAGGGGGCTAATAGTCCACATTGGACGAACTCCGTTATTAAACGGCTTGTTGTGTGATTGTTGACATGATTTCCTCTTGATTATACCTGCATATGTGTTCATTAATACTCTGATAAAATTTAATTCTAACACATCAAATGAAGCAAAAGTTCTTGGTTAAAAGGGTATAAAAAATTTACCCAGATCACCGCCCTACCAAGCATGGCTCTCAAAGAATTTGCAAATGTGACCTCATATACTTTCTTCGTTAATTTCTCTCCCAGTGTTCCCATTCCATGACTCAATCACACCTTCAGTTATTATGATCCCAAGCTCTTTCATGATGAATCCAACCCATCTATATGGACTTCTCTCCACAACTCTCTAAATTTTAACCAATTGACACAAGTCGGCACAGATTTTTAACAAATTTAAACAATTTGCTGTGAGACGTGCGATATTCTATTATAGCTTCGATTCTTCGAGCCTTAAACAAATTATAAAACTTTCTCAAGCTATAATCAAGTGTTATTTTTAATGAACTCAGTCTCTTCCTACAAGGTACAAAAATCCTTTATTGGGTTCTTAGTTATGCAGGCGTATTTCTTATCACCTACCACTGTCACTTTGAAAATTAATGAAGAGAGATCGTGGAGCAAAGATTTATCTTCACAACATTACAAATTAGTTAAATAACACTACATTGAATACATCAATAATAAATGACAGCAGTGATACTAAACTGAAGTTAAGATAACTGGACTAAACTAAAATAGATTGTGACACTTGGATGGACAATTGTGACACTTAGCAGGTGGTTGGAATTATATTCTCCAACACTCCCTCTTAATTTCAACCACATAATATTTTAATTCAGATGTCTGTTCGTTTATTTCTCAACTAGGCTTACAATTTAAAATTTTGATATCATATGGATTTCTTTTTCTTTTTCTTTTCTTCCACATGTTATATCCTCTAGATTGTTTCAAATTTTTCTGTTTGTTGTATCCTTCAAACCTTAGTTTCATCATTCTCTAGTGCAAGTGTTCCATTGTTCCATGTTGTCTAAGCATTTATTGAACTTCTTAAAAAATCGGCTTTGTATGTGGACTAGTGCCACATGTCATTTTTTGTTGTGTGATACTCATCATCATTTTTTTGTAACATAAGTTTATAATAAAAGAAAATTCTTCAGGACTCCAATACTTGAACATTTTATTAATTTTTTCATCATCCAAATGGTCTTCAACATTCATTTCTGCAACTTCTATGCAAACTTTAACAAGGCATGGTGTTTCAAGGCATTATTCAATGAAATTTAACTCTTCTTCATAATCCTTATGTGTCTACACACTGGAAACCAATATTAGAATTAAAATTATTTGCAGAACCACATTGTTTTTTTTCCTTCTACTCTGCAATGAGATCTTTCTTTTGTTTTGCTTCTTTATGTTCCTTTCCCTCTCTCTCTTTTTTCTCTTTGTGGGATTCCTTATCTGCCTACACCTTTATCTTTGTCTCTGTCCTCATCTCTATCTTTGTATCTATCTTTGTCTCTCTCTCTTTCACTTCTTTACTAACTTGTGCTGCAAAATCACACTGTCTTCCTTCAGCGAATAACATCATTCGATATTATGTTTCTGTGTTCATCATCTGCAACCATTCATCATTATTCAACAAGTCTTCATAAAATTTTACATCAATAATATTAATGGTTGGAGTCACCATATAATTAACTGCTCTAATGGAAACTTTAATATCATCAGCAAGCATTGTTACTGTATTCACCATATTTTCATCAAAAAGCTCTATTGTTGGATTAATCAAATTGTCATAATCAAGATCCATTGTTGGATTCACCAAATTTTCATCAACAAGCGCAATACAAAAAGCTACGTGTAAACGGGAGCAGGGTCGGGTTTGAACCCCGTACCTCCACACCCACAACAATTCTTTAACCAATAGACCATCCCGGAATTCTCCACAACACCCCCTCTCGATGCTCTGTCCTTCTGCGACATTGACGAGTTCAGCAATTGGAAGAACAACCCAGAACTGGCCGTGTCCATGGCAACCATAAAATCTCAGATGACCATCATTAAGCAGAGCCCTCATGAATTCCATGGCTTCATAGTCTATAATTTTTCTTAAATGTGGTGCTTTCTCTAATGCTCAGGTCCCGCGTGATGGCTCTCTTCCCTTGATCTCAAGCTTGGAAATATGTCGCTCTGATTCATATAAACCACCACGTGATTACTTTGTGAAGTGCAATGGCCTTATGGCCCAACCATTTATCCACACGATCCTAGCCCTTGCAGCATTCTACGCCTTTCGGCCTTCCTTGAACCAGACCAACCTTGATCTTTGTGCAGATCTATATAGAGGTTTCAATATTGGTCCCAAAGTGATACGAAACCTGTAAGAATATAAGAACCGATACCAATGTCGTCAAACCCCAAAGAATGATCAACGCCAAAACCCCAACGATTTCAAAAAATTTAGTCCAAAACCATGCAATGCGACTGCGAGATATCAAATCCATAAAAATAAGAACAACAACAGGGCTGTGAACTCATTTAACCAAAACCTACATGCATAGTTCGAGTCCCCATGGATCATCACCATCAGAAAAGCTACTCGTTGACGTAGGGGCAGACTCACCTGGCAACACAAAAATCTAAGTCTGGATGGATGACATAGGCCAAGCAAGACTCAAGAAAGGAATTGTCATTCTAATGTGCATAGCATTGGTAGTGGGGGGTTCAAACAAAATCCACTCAAGGTTAAAAAAAATTACAAAGTATGAAGCCAATGGAGGAGTCACAAAGAGAACTATGTATTTCACAAAGGAGAGCATACGTTAAAGAAATAGAAATAGAACACAGTTCAATAGTCAAGGTTTGTAGGGACACACTCTAGTGACTGGATTTTGGTCAGCTTTGGCCAGAATCTGGGAAAATTTGTTGAACGGATAAATTGTCTCCTTCGGCCTAAATTCGGGTATTTTAAAAATATGTGGTTAGTTATTTTAAATAAAAAATAATAATAAATTTGGAGGAGCAGGCCATGACCACTACGCCCCCCCAACCAACATATAATATAATTACATTAAAAAAGGGTTGGCCCATGACCCTCGTCCCTCCCCAACTTTCCAAACCATATTCTGTGTAATTGCGGGGGAGGGCCACCGGTGGTGGACCTGAACACCACACCATATATATTATATATATCATATCAGAGCGATGGGATAGTTTGACAGACTGCCCAAGGTGGGCTTGACCCCTCCCAAGAATAAAAACGCGCCCAAATATGTTTGCATGTGGATTTTCGAGGGCAGGTGCAATTTGACCCCCCGACCTTCCCTTAACAAATTACCCTTTTTATCATTGCCCCACATCGGAACGCTTTGTAAAGGTTTCCCACTAAAAAATATTTAAAATTCAAACCCGCTGAGGTACCTAAGCAGAGGAGGAGCATAGAATTCAAGACAAGGATTATTTAATTATAGGAGCAACCATGAGCCATATGTAGGGGCAGTGGAACCATGATTGAACCTCATTTCCAGAGGGAGTCAAATTTTCCCAGTGTCCAAATTGGAAAAATTATATATGGATGTTATACCTCTCAGTGATAGGAGTCTGATGGCGGTGTCAGTTTCTGCAACATAGGTCTTAATTTTTCAGCCATTTTCCAGAATGGGATGACAATCTCGGATTTAAACATGTGGGCAGTCGATTTCATTCCATTTGACACCACTTTTTCGATAGTGCATTCAAATATAGCGATTGATCACCCTATTCTTTAGCCAACAACAAATTTGAGGTATATGAAGTGTTGTTTCCATGTAAACCATTTATTATTAATGTGGGATGCTTTATGTCCTGTCGATTCGTGCTTGATGTATGATGCGGAATCTTTATATTTATTTGATGTTATCGATTCTTGCTTGATGTATGATGTGGAATATTTATGTTTATTTTCATGTGGTATGTATTTATCATGGATGGTGATTTAAGTTGTGAAATCCCTTTGTTTCTTTGATGGTGGGTTACTATTTGTCACCATGTGTGAAGTTTTAATGCTGATAGGAGGTCTGTATGAGTGAGAGTTCCCTACAATGGAACGTCTCGTGCAGAGAATTTGCCACTCATTTTGAGGACCCATTTCCTTGTATGATAAATCAAAAAATTCCATGTAAACCATAACCATTTACAACACCAAATGAAGTGGCTAACAACATCGAGACATCAAGGCCTGAAGACATAGTCCACACTGGACGAACTCCATCATTAAACGACTTGCATTTTTGTTGTGTGATTGTTGACATGTTTTCCTCTTGATTATACTTGCATATTTGTTCATTAATGCTTTGATAAAATGTAATTCTAGCACATCACATGAAGAAAAATTTCGTGGTTAAAAGGGTAACAAAAATTTACCCGGATCACCGCCCTACCAATCCTGGTTCTCATAGAATTTGGAAATGTGACCTCATATACTTTCCTCATTAATTTCTCTCCCAGTGTTCCCATTCCATGACTCAATCACACCTTCATTTATTATGATCCCAAGCTCTTTCATGAAAAATCAAACTCATCTATATGGACTTGTCTCCACAACTCTCTGAATTTTAACCAATTGACACAACTCAGCATCGATTTTTAACCAATTTACACAAGTTGCTGCGAGATGCGCAATATTCTATTATAGCTTCAATTCTTTGAGCCTTAAAAAAATTATAAAACTTGCTCTAGCTATGATCAAGTGCTATTTTTAATGAACTCAGTCTCTTCCTAAAAGGTACATCAATCCTTCATTGGATTCTTAGTTATGCAGGGGCATTTCTTCTCAGCTACCACTGTCATTTTGAGAAATAATGAAGAGAAGTCGTGGATGGAATATTTATCTTTACAACATTACAAATTAGTTAAATAACACTACATTGAATACATCAATAATAAATGACTACAGTGATACTGAACTGAAGTCAAGATAACTGGACTAAACTAAAGTAGATTGTGACACTTGGATGGACAATTGTGACACTTAGTAGGTGGTTGGAATTAGATTCTCCAACACTCCCTCTTAATTTCAACCACATAATATTTTAATTTAGATGTCTGTTCATCTATGTCTCAACTAGGCTTACAACTTAAAATTTTGATATCATCTTGATTTCCTTTTCATTATCTTTTCTTCCACATGTTATATCCTCTAAATTGTTTCAAAATTTTCTTTTTGTTGTATCCTTCAATCCTCAGTTTCCTCATTTTCTAGTGCATGTGTTCCATTGTTCCATGTTGTCTAAGCATATGCTAGACTTCTTCAAAAATTGGCTATCTATGGATTACTTCCACATGTCATCTTTTGTTGCGTGATATTCATCGACATTTTTTTCTAACATAAGTTTATAATAAAATAAAATTCTTTAGGACTTCGATACTTGAACATTTCATTAATTTTTTCATCATCCAAGTGGTCTTCAACATTCATTTCAGCAGCTTCTATGCAAACTTTAACAAGGCATGGTGTTTCAAGACAGTCTTCAATGAACTTTAACTCTTCATCATAATCCTTATGTGTCTGCACACTGGAAATCAATATTAGAATTAAAATTATTTACAAAACCACATTTTTGGTTTCCTTCTACTCTGCAATTAGATATTTATTTTGTTTTTTTTTCTTTCTCTTCCTTTCCCTCTATCTCTGTTTTCTCTTTTTTGGATTCCTTATCTGCCTATGCCTCTATCTTTGCCTCTATCCTTATCTCTATCTTTGTATCTACCTTTCTCTCTCTCTCTTCCACTTCTTACTAACTTGTGCTGCAAACTCACATTATCTTCCTTCAACGAATAAAATCATTCGATATTATGTTTCTGTGTTCATCATCTGCAACCATTCATCATTACTCACCAAGTCTTCATCAAAGTTTACATTGACAATATTAATGGTTGGATTCAACATAGAATTGACTGCTCCAATGGAAGCTTTACTGTCATCAGAAAGAAGTGTTATTGTATTCACCATATTTTCATCAAGAATCTCTATTTTTGGATTAATCAAATTGTCATAATCAAGATCCATTGTTGGATTCACCAAATTTTCATCAACAAGCGCAATACAAAAAGCTACATGTAAACGGGAGCAGGTACGGGTTTGAACCCTGAACATCCACACCCACACCAACGCTTTAACCAACAGACCATCCTGGATTCTCCACAACACCCCCTTCCAATGCTCCGTCCTTCTGCGACACTGACGAGTTCAAAAATTGGGAGAACAACCCAGAAATAGCCGCGTCCGTGGCAACCATAAAATCTCGGATGACCCTCATTAAGCAGAGCCCTCATGAGTTCCATGGCTTCACAGTCTATAACTATGCTTAAATGTGGCGCTTTATCTAATGCTTAGAGCTCGCGTGATGGATCTCTTCCCTTGATCTAGAGCTTGGCAATATGCCACTCTAATTCTCAGCAATCACCACGTGATTACTCTGTCAAGTGAAATGTCCTTATGGCCCAACCATTTATACACACGATCCTTGCCCTTGCAGCATTCTTTGCCTTTGGGCCTTCCTTGAACCAAACCAACCTTGATCTTTGTTGCGGATCTATGTAGAGGCTGCAATATTGGTCCCAAAGGGATTTGGAACCTGTAAGAATATAAAACTCGATACCAATGTCTTCAAACCTGGGAGAACGATCAAACCAATGTCGTCAAACCACAGAGAATGATAAATGCCAAAACCCCAATGATTTCAAAACTTTAAGTCCAAAAACATGCAATGCGACTGTGAGAGATCGAATCACCTAGGTGAAACGACCCACCTCTTTCCATAAAATGAAGAACAACAACAGGGCTATGAACTCATTGAACCAAAACCTACATGCATAGTTCAAGTCCCCATGGATCATCACCATCAGAAAAGCTACTCGTTGACGTAGGGTCAGACTCACCTGGCAACGCAAAAATTTGAGTCTGCATGGATGACATAGGCCAAGCAAGACTGAAGAAAGAAATTTTCATTCTAATGTGCATAACATTAGTAGTGGAGGGTTTGAACAAAATCCACTGAAGGTTAAAACGAATTACAAAGTATGAAGCCAATAGAGGAGTCACAGAGAGAACTATGTATTGCACAAAGGAGAGCGTATGTTACAGACTTAGAAATAGAACACATATCAACAATCAGGGTTTTTAGGGACACACTCTAGCGACTGGATTTTGGCCAGCTTTAGCCAGAATCTAGGAAAATTTATCAAATGAATAATTTGTCTCCTTTAGCCTAAATTCAGGTATTTTCAAAATACATGGTTGTTTAATTTAAATAAAAAATAATAATAAATTTGGAGGAGTAGGCCATGACCCCCCATCCCCCAAACCAACATATAATAGAATTACATTAAAAAGGGTTGGACTATGACCCTCGTCCCTCCCTAACTTTCCAAACCATATTCCGTGTAATTTTGGGGGCAAGCCAGCAGTGTTGGACCCAACCACCACACCATATATATTATATATATCGCATCATAGCGATGGGGTAGTTTGGAAGACTGTCCAAGGCAGGCCCAACCCCTCCAATAATAAAAACGCACCCAAAAATGTTTTCATGTGGATTTTTGGGGGGAGACGAGATTTGATCCCCCAACCTCCTCTTAAAAAATTACCCTTTTTACCACTGCCCCATGTCGGAACGCTTTGTAAAGGGTTTTGACTAAAAAATATTTAAAATTCAAACCCGCAGAGGCACCTAAGCAGAGGAGGAGCGCAGAATTCGAGACAAGGATTATTTACTTACAGGAGGAACCATGAGCCAAATGCAAGGGCAATGGAACCATGATTGAGCCTCATTTCTAGAGGGGCCAAATTTTCCTAGTGTCCAAATTGGAAAAAATTTATATGGATTTTATACTTCTCGGTGACAAGATTCTAATGGCGGTGTCAGTTTTTGCAACATAGGTCTCGATTTTTTTTCCATTTTCTAGAATGGGATGATGGTGTCAGATTTCAGCATGTGGACAGTCGATTTCATGCCATTCGATAACACTTTTTTGATAGTGCATTCAGATCCAGCGATTGAGCACCATATTATTTATCCAACAACAGATTTGAGGTATATGAAGTGTTTTTTCCATGTAATTCATTTATTATTAATGTGGGATGCTTTATGTCGTGTCGATTCCTACTTGATGTATGATGCAGAATCTTTATGTTTATTTGATGTTGTCAATTCTTGATTGATGTATGATGTGAAATATTTATGTTTATTTTCATGTGGTATGTATTTATCATGGATGGTGATTTATGTGGTGATATCCCTTTGTTTCTTTGATGGCGGGATACTCTTTGTCACCATGTGTGAAGCTTTCATGCCGATAGGAGGTATGTATGAGTGAGAGTTCCCTGCAGTGGAACGTCTCGTGCAGATACTTTGCCACTCATTTTGGGGACCCATTTCCTTGTATGAAAAGTCAAAAACTTCCATGTAAACCATAACCATTTACAACACCAAATGAAGCGGCTAACAACATCGAGACATCGAGGCCCAGAGACGTAGCCCACACTGGACGAACTTCATTATTAAATGGCTTGCATTTTTTTTGTGTGATTGTTGACATGTTTTCCTCTTTATTATACCTACATATGTGTTCATTAATGATTTGATAAAATTTAATTCTAACACATCATACGAAGAAAAAGGTCTTGGTTAAAAGGGTATCAAAAATTTACCCGGATCATCGCCCTACCAAGCCTAGTTCTCATAGTATTTTCAAATGTGACCTCATATACTTTCTTCGTTAATTTCTCTCCCATTGTTCCCATTCCATTACTCAATCACACCTTCAGTTATTATGATCTGAAGCTCTTTCATGATGAATCCAACCCATCTATATGGACTTGTCTCCACAACTCTCTGAATTTTAACCAATATACATAAGTCGCTACTGATTTTTAACAAATTTACACAAGCTACGGTGAGTTGCACAATATTCTATTATAGATTTGATTCTTCGAGCCTTAAAAGAACAATAAAACTTGCTCTAGCTATAATCAAGTGCCATTTTTAATGAACTCAGTCTCTTCCTACAAGGTACATAAATACTTCATTGGATTCTTAGTTATGCAGGGGAATTTCTTATCAATACCACTGTCATTTTGAAAAATAATGAGGAGAAATCATGGAGCAAATATTTATCTTCACAACATTACAAGTTAGTTAAATAACACTACATTTAATACATCAATAATAAATGACTACAGTGAGACTGAACTGAAGTCAAGATAACTAGACTAAACTAAAATATATTGTAACACTTGGATGGACAATTGTGACACTTAGCAGGTGGTTGGAATTAGATTCTCCAACACTCCCCCTTAATTTCAACCACATAATATTTTAATTAAGATGTCTGTTCATTTATGTCCCAACTAGGCTTACGATTTAAAATTTTGATATCATCTGGATTTTCTTTTCTTTTTCTTTTCTTCCACGTGTTATATCCTCTAAATTGTTTCAAATTTTTCTTTTTGTTGTATCATTCAAACCTCAGTTTCATCATTTTCTAGTGCAGGTGTTCCATTGTTCCATGTTGTCTAAGCATGTGCTAGACTTCTTCAAAAATTGGCTTTGTATGTGGACTACTGCCACATGTCATATTTTTTTGTGTGATATTCATCATCACTTTTTTTTAACATAAGTTTATAATAAATTAAAATTCTTCAGGACTCCGGTACTTGAACATTTCATTAATGTTTGCATCATCCAAGTGGTCTTCAACATTCATTTATGTAGCTTCTATGCAAACTTTAACAAGGCATGGTGTTTCAAGACATTCTTCAATGAAATTCAACTCTTCTTCCTAATCCTTATGTGTCTGCATACTGGAAACCAATATTAGAATTAAAATTATTTGGAGAACCACATTGTTTCTTTTCCTTCTACTCTGCAATGAGATCTTTCTTTTGTTTTGCTTCCTTCTCTTCCTTTCCCTCTATCTCTTTTTTCTCTTTGTGGGATTACTTCTCTGCCTACACCTCTATCTTTGTCTCTATCTTTGTATCTATCTTTGTCTCTATGTTTGTCTCTCTCTCTTCCACTTCTTTACTAACTTGTGCTGCAAACTCACATTGTCTTCCTTCACTAAATAACATCATTCGATATTATGTTTTTGTTTTATCATCTACAACCATTCATCATTAGTCAACAAGTCTTCATAAAAGTTTACACCAACAATATTAATGGTTGGATTCACCATACAATTGACTGTTCCAATGGAAGATTTTTTGTCATCAGCAAGCATTGTTACTGGATTAACCATATTTTCATTAACAAGCTCTATTGTTGGATTAATCAAATTGTCATAATCAAGATCCGTTGTTGGATTCACCAAATTTTCATCAACAAGCTCTATTGTTGGATTCATCAAATTGGAATCAACAAGCTCTATTGCTAGATTCACCAAATTGTCATCAACAAGCTCTATTGCTGGATTCACCAAATTTCCATCGTTAAGCTTTGTTGTTGGATTCATCAAATTTTTATTAGCAAGATCTATTACAGGATTCACCATATTTCCATTAGAAATATATATTTTTGGATTCATAAAATTCTTCATTTGCAACTGGAATAATCCCCCTTACACCAAAACTCTTTTTTTTGTTTCCAAATAATTTGAAAAAAAAAAATTATCCTCTTGGATTTTCCCATTTTTTGTGGCTCAGAAAACAAATTTAATTACAAACATAGTGGCTTCTCTGATATATGCTTCTGGATCTAATAATGCCTATGGTTCATAGTAGGAGCATGTGGTGGTGGTGTCTCAAGAATCTCAAGTGGATTCACGCTCAATATAGTAATTTTCCATCACAAGGGAAACACTTCCATGAATACTTTGACAAGGGAAATAGTGCTCAAGGCTGAAAATGCATACCACAAATATAGTGCCAAAAAGAACCTCTTTATAAATATTTTCTTTTTTCTTTAAGCAGGCAGCAACTTGCCTTTTTTTTTTAAAATGAACCCTTTTAAAAATAATACCACCACATTTCTCATTAAAATATTATATAATAACTTCTTAACACTTTCAATAAAACTTCTTCTCTTTTCTAAAATCAAACCCCCTTTTTTAAATGAAAGAAACATACTCCTTTTTAAAGCCTTCAAACCTTTTTTGAAAAACTCTTATAGATAATGCATCCACTTTCATTTTTAAATATAACCTTTTAAAAGAATATAAGCATAAGATTTATGAAGCTTCATTCATTAATAAATAGCCCATATGATTTTTTTTGTGTACCTTTGAGTTGCTCTCAATATTATTTGTGCTTTGTGATCATAAGTAAATTTCATACGCCTTTTTTAATTGAATTTGGCGTTGATGCTCGGGGAATTGACCTTGTTCCTGGTGGACCTTCACCCTTTTTTTCCATATTATGTGTAACTCTTTGTTTATTAGGAGAAGTCATGTTTGAGCAAAGTTGGTGCAAGTAATGGAAACTAATGTGACACTTAGACCTTCTTACATGCATTTGTAACACGTAACGTGGATTCACAATTTATGGCATGTGGAATAACATGTCTCTTGAACAACTAGGGTGCAGTAATAACGCTATGGTTTGACTGATGAACTTCATTACTCTCCAAAAACAAATGTGGCCCTTGCCATAATGCAGACTTCAGAATTCTTCTTTCCCTTGAATGAATTCACAGTAATAGTATTTTTAGCACTAGGAGGCATCTAATGGCTGCCCCATTTTGCTACATTCTCTACTCCTTATCTGTGAGTATGCACACATATGAAATGGTTTTCTTAAGGAGACATATGAAACCTCTCCTCTTCTCTTCTGCTACTATAAATGAGTCTTATGGAGACTAAGCTCTTATACCATGACAAAGAATGAAGATAAATCGTGGAAAAGAGATTTGTATTCTCAATATTACGAATTAGATAAATAAGATCACATTGAAGACATCAGTAAAAAATTACTCTACTGAAAATAAACTGAACTAAAGATAACTAGACTAAAATAAAAAAATCTCAAGGTGCTTGGAATTTGATTCTCCAGCACTTTTCTGGACAGTTAATCTTTCGGTAACAAAGGCACACTCTCCTTATGACAAGATTTTATTTATTTTCCTCAATGCACATACATTCTGTCAAAGACGTAAAACAAAGAACAATCATGAGAATTGTATTAAATTCCAACGAAATATTTACAGAGGAGCAATATGATGGCTTTCTAGTGGTGCTCCTCTTTATTTTCCTACACCTATAGTTACATCTCGCTATAATTATTTAAGCTTGAGGAAGTATATACATTGTTAAAGAGAAAATTGGACATATGTCCAAAAATACCTAGTTGAAATTGGACATTTCTCAGTATATGCAAAGCACCACTTGGCCCAAATATCAACTCTTCAAAATATCCTAACAACATAATGATCCAAATTCCAACAGAATCGTGACACTTGGCTCTACAAAAAAATCCCTCTAATTCTAGTTTATAAAAATAAATTGGACAAAATAAGACCTACATCTATAATCTACATGACCCCAATTGGGATCTTAAACAAAGTGAATATCCCTAGGGTGATCCTCATGCATTAGGCTCCACAGGTGGAAATTGTGTTGACCTCCTAGTCAAATGTCTTAGTATATTAAGTCCTCTAGGATCCCAAACAAAATTTTGTTGTTAATAATGCACCTGGATGTGTTTCTTCACTCCCAACTTCAGTCTTCCAGGATCCCGAACTTTATTTTGTGATATGCCACTTGCTTGGCTAAGATATTCTAACACGAATAGTTTCTCCTTGGTGCTAAATATTAGTGTCCTATGTTTTTACACATTTGTGGATACTTTTTGTATGAAAATCCATAACGTATAAAATTCATCTTCTATTCCAATCCTATTTCCATCCTATTTCAGCTCAAACCTTACATTTTGAATGTTTATCATCTAATTCATCAACTTCTCGTCCAAATATTTCAGCTCCACCAACAACTTTAAATCCTCCTCATCACTCTTCATGAGAAATTCATATAAATGTTTCTATTCATCTTCATTAGATTTCTCCTTATGGTATTCCCAAGCCAACACTATATTTTTTTATTTCAGCAAAAAAAATTATACTTGTATACTCATCCCTATCTCGGTCCATCATGGTATCCCCATGTACTATAGGAGATAAATTTATTGTTCCTATCCTATGCCACTGAATAGTTGGCTCATATGGTTTTCAGTACATTCCTCTATTCCTCAAAGCAACTGGGATTTTCTTGAACAACTCAGTAATGCATGGTACCCAGTCATATTCTCCAATACATGCATTCACACACCAATTGTTAATCTTTAAACCATAATGCTTCCCATCCTATTTTTCTCTCAGACCCCTAAGCAGATCTGAATTTTCTTCTATATTCCATCTCCACTCACATTCTTCATTTTATCAAAGGGTTTAAAACCCTTTATCCAATGGTTTTTTTTCACATTTCTCAGCTATATTTGCTTCCAATCACAGATTAGAGTGTTGGATGCACAACTTCAAATCAGCTATCCTCCCCTCTAGGAAATTATATTTCTCATACAATTCAACAAAAATAAATTGAAATAATTTTTTAGTTTCATCCTATGTCATCCATTCTCCTCCCTCAAATTATAGCTACATTTCTAGCAAGTCAATTTCTTCTTCAAGCTTGATTAGTGCTTCACTAAAACTTTTTCCAATATCTATCTCGTACAATTACAAATATGTTCCTATAGCAATTTTATTGTTTCCGTTGTCTCCTAGAAGAGACTTCATATTATCCCCTTCTTCTATGATAGTTTTTAAATACCATCTTCCCTAATGGCCTTCATTATTTTCACATGATAAAAACATATTAGTTTAAAAAATGTGAGTATCTTGAGCCTCTATTGATGCTCTTGGAATTATTCATTGTTTTGGACATTTCACATGGTCCATGAGACTTTGTATAGACCTCTTCTCTTCATCTTCATCATCACCTTCATTTCCTTGTATAATATCCTTTGAATTTTTTTCACCATCATTGTTCATATATTACATTATTGAAATATCTGGAAACTATTTGTACCACTCATCTATTTGCTTGCATTTTTGAGAGATAGTACTTGTGCCTCCTTATCTCTATTAGACACCTTGTTCATTCCATTGGTCGAAATTCACATAAATTTCACCCACCTTAAAGGAAAAAGGCCATCTAGCCACCTCAACTATCTCTGCTACTAGTTGTTCTTGCTAACCTTCCACAAGACATTCTTCCCATTCGTTGAGATAATCAATTGGTGTCTCATAAACATTCTATTTTTGCAGCTCTCTCTGATGCTTTGGAATTTTCATACAATCCATGAGACTTTAAAACAATCTCACCTCAACATCTTCCCCATATCAAAGGATTGAGGCTTTCTCTTGTTCACTACAACAAATTTTCTTCCCAAGTCCGACCACCCTGATTCCTTCTTCCTTCAACTTAGAAATTAATAGTGTCTTTACTTTCCTCCCTAGCTTTATGGCTTTAGGGATTTTTATTTTAAAACGATTATGCCTAACACATAATTTGAACCTCCTCATTTGGTTCCATTTTTTTCTCTAGTCTTCGTGTTCCAACCACATTTTCACTCCACTAAGCTTCTCCTTCATCTTAACCATCCCCTTTTCAAATTCCTATTGGCTTAATTTCCTCCTCATGCCATTTATATTTGCATAAATTTATCCTTTGTTGTGGCTTCTATTTGAACCCAGATTTAATTCTCAATCACTTTCGACATTGGGCCATTTCTTATCAGCTACCATTTTTCTTTATGGATAATTAATCTCTTGGTAACAAAGGCCCGATATCCTTCTAAGGAGAAATTATTTTCCCCAAACCACATACATTTAGACAAGACATAAAACACAATAAAATCATACTAATTTTATTCAATTCCAAGGAAATATTTACAAAGTGCAGGTGAAAATGTGAAGTTGGGTAACACTTTTTTCCCTTTTTTGAGAAAAAAAAATCATTTTTTTTCTGTTCTTCAACTTTGTTCAAGCTAAAACAATTTTTTTGTATAGAATTTCATTTTGTGATAAAAATAAAAGTTGTCAGAAATTTTATTAGCTTTCTATTACTTAATTTTTGGGATTTTTTCGTATATTTTTGATATGTCAACTTAGCATTTATTTGAGTGTGTTTTTTTTAACAATCAAAGGATTGATAAGAAGTCATGTTAATACGCACTGGTGTATTCATTGAAACGTTGTGTTTTTGAGAAAAAAAAATGTTTTACAACAATCTAGACAGAGTCTACTTCGGTTTCGTTATATTTACAAAAGCAACTTATGCATATCATAATTACTAGAATTTTTTGAACTAATCCAATATGAAAAAACTGCATATTTTGAATATGTTTTGCAACGCATGAAATTTCTCAACATTTAAGTTATAAAGAAAAACTCTAGAAACTACCCATTGCAGACCACAAACAAATGTAATGCACCATAGTTTTTTCAATTTTTTTACAGTGTATTTTGGAAGCTACAGAATATTGATTTCACTGAATCATAATGACCTTCAGAAATTGTTTGCACCCGTTTTATTACAAATTAATTAAAATTAGTAAATATTTATGAAATTCCATAAAATTTATATTTCCTGAAAGTAGATTGAATTCTGAAAATGCTTATCTTGGTTCCAATAGTTAATTCAGAATTTTTCATGGAGTTTAATGAGGCCAAAGTTGAAGATATGTATTCAAAGCTTGGCTCTGCGTAATTGTAGATGTGTTAGTTCGGCCGAACTTGTAAAAAATTTTGGCAAAATTATTTTTTGCGCTGACGGCCTATAAAGTCTAATGACACAAAATTTCAGCCGAATTTATTATAAAAGTTAGACTAAAAACTTACTTGACTTTTCGTCAGCCGAAAAATACAACGAAGCCCCTCCAAAAAAATCATTTCGCAGAAATATAAATTGACGTAAAAGCATTCATTATTTTCACATAATTTCGCACATTTCTTCATTTGGTCTGATCTTACAAAGGATTGTTTTCGGTTTAAGGAATCTTCTTGGAGGTACATTCAAAGGACATTTTTGCAAAGGATTGTTTTGGGTTTAAGGAATTTTCTTTGAGGTACATTCAAAGGATATTTTTGCAAAGGATTGTTTTGGATTTAAGGACTTTTCTTGGAGGTACATTCAAAGGACATTTCGTGGAGGTATGTGATACATTTTTTGGATGTTTTTTGGCCTTCATTTTGTTTTAATGTATTTTGTTTTTAGAGGTTTTGGGCTTAATTTTCCTTGTTTTTTTTAAGGTATTTTGTTTTTAGAAGTTTTGGGCTTAATTTTTATTGGGTTTTTTTTGAAGTATTTTGTTTTTTGAAGTTTTGGGCTTAATTTTCAAAGGATGTTTTTCAAGATGTATTTTGTTTTTAGAGGTTTTTGAGCTTAATTTCCAAAAGACATTTTTTGGTTTTAAGGTTTTTTTTTAGAATTTTTGGGCTTAATTTTTATTGTTTTTAGAGGGTTTGGGCTTAATTTTCAAAGGACATTTTTTTGGATGTGTTTTTTTTTGAGATGTTTTTGGGCTTAATTTCCAGAAGACATTTTCTTGAATTAATTTTGAAAGGACTCTTTTTAGGCTTAACATTCAAAGGATATTTTTTGGAGGTATTTTTTAAAGTGATATTCTTTTAGAGGCTTTTTTGAAGTATATTTTCAAGTGGCATCTTTTAAGAAGTTGGAATTAATTTTCAATGAACATTTTTTGGAGGTATCTTTTGAAGTGACATTTTTTAGAGTGCATGTTTTGGGTTGATGTAAATCTCTTATAATGATTTTTTAAAATGAGTTTTTGTCTAACTTTTTAAATGAATTTTTTTTGCAGGACTTGGAAGGAAATATTTTGACCTTCATTTCATTTTTATGACATTTTTTTCTCAGATTTTTTGAAGTAAGTCTTTTGGATTGAAGTATGTATTTTTTTGCAAAAAATTTAAAATGAGTTTTTTTTTTTTAAATTAAATCTTTTGTGATGTTTTTTTTAATTGAGTTTTTGTCTAAATTTTTGAAGATTTTTTTTTTAAACTTCATACTCTATTATCATGGGAAATCGAAGGAATTACACGAGAAAATATGATCGAACAAGAGACCCTGAGGAATGTAGAGAACAGGGGAGAGAAACTCGCAAAAGAAAGAAAGAAGAACTCTCAAATATTGAAAGGAAAAATCAACCTCAACTAGAAGTTGAAGCAGGTATGTAAATGTAAATATTATGAATTTGATATTTAAAATTTTCCTAGAGTAAAATTTTTTCAAGCTTAATTTTTATTTTATGAACTAACTTGAAAAATATTTTGCAATGTAAACAAAGAGAGACATTCCTGAAAATGTTGATGATGAGAAATTTTTTTTTTAAAGAGAATGTGAAAGAGATATTAAACCAATGATTGAAGATGGTGAAAATTTTGAAAGAAATTCAAGTGAAGAAATTGAATCATAATATATATATATATATATATATATATATATATGTTGAACACATGCACGTATTATTGAAATTATATATATTTATTAATTTAGTTATTTATTGAATATGTAAATTTATTATGTACTATTCATTCGAATATCTATAGATGAAATCAATGTTGATGATGAGATGTTAGAAAATTTTGACACTCACACGTATGCAGATAAAAGAGCTGACCATGTTATACGATATTGTGTTAAACAATTTTTTTATACGTACTTCATAAAGGAAAATGTGACAGTTCAAGCCCAAGTGTTGAAAGGTCTCCTTTGATTAAGGAAATGAAAAGAAGCTATGACTTTATTGGGTATTCGAAAATCAACAAAAGATAAAAAAATGAAGGAAAATGTGATACAAAATATAAATAGTGATAGAAATTAAATTAGAATATCTAGATAGAAAAAAAATTTAGTTGTATGTAGAGAAATACATATGGTAGTGGTTTCATAAGTACGAAAGAGAATCACTTGGTAAAATATATGGCACAAGCATTAGGAACCTCACGAATTTTTTTTCACAAACATCGGAAATTTCGGTTGCAAATAGATGTAAATGATGAACTCACTTGTTGGAGAGCTATTTGTAGGCAACCATACAAAGGTAGACTTGGGGAAAATGTTAAAGAAATAATATATGAATATTGGAAGAAAAATTCACGTGTTTCACCAAATGCAAGGGATGTGATGCGAAGAAGAATAGCACAAAATCAATACGAAGAACATGAAAAACATATCTTGGACACCAGTCAGATAGATTTTTTCAACAATTTCGAAGGACAGAATCATGAAATTCATGTCTCAATCAATGATTTTTTTCAACAAAAACCATAGTATGTAAAACCTATCAACGTACGCGACACTTGTCATTGTCATTATCATATGGAATTTTAGTTATATTATGACACATTCCTTAATTTTGGTAGAACATTTTGGAAATATTCACCTCCTCCTTCAACTATCCGTGATTTCATATCTCAAATTCTATGTGAAAGTGAAAGCGATGAATTATTTTACGAAAATAAATGTGTTAGTGGTAAAAAATGTGATGATTGTGGAAATTTGACTAAATTTCAAAAAAAATATTGTACTAATATAATTTATCAATCATTTTCCAACATGAAAGTGAAATGGAAGAGATATGAATATTTCCATACATTGATTCAAGGTTCAAACAGTGCTAAAAGAATTGAAATATAAGAGAAAGAAATTTTTGTGATATATTTTTTGACAAATTTTGAGGCAGAAATTTTTAAATACACCAAGAATTCCCATAGAGCTTGATGGAAAGATATGAAATCAAAAAAATTCCGTGAATTTTTTCCACCAGGAACCATTTTTTCAGTAATTGATTTTGCAGAAAACTACACATTTGTTCCAAAAAAAAGAAATTCAAAGTGAATACTATCATTTCGACCAAGTCTCCATGCTTGTCCATATTACATATAGAATTTCTAAACAAAACGTCGATCATATAGAAAGAACCAGTGAAAATCGGCATGTTATTAAAGAATATCACTTATATTAGTGATGACCGTACACATTATACATATATTGTACAACACTGTTTTGGAAAGATTTATAACTCCTTGAAAAGATGTGGAATAAAATTCAATGAAAATTGGATATGGTCGGATGTATGCGCAGGTCAATTCAAATCTTCATGATAATTCTTTTGGTTGTGTTGTCTTCATAATAAAACTTGCATTAAACATTGTTGGAATTTCCTTGAGACTGGCCATGGAAAAGGAGAACATGAAAGTGTAGGGGCATGCATAAAATGAGCACTTCGAAGATATGAAATGAACCCCTCTGAAAACCAACTTGTGGATGCTAAAGAAGTTATTCAATGGTGCATCGCTTCTCTAAGCCATGAGACTAACCGATCAAGGGAAGTGCGAAGGTACATTAAATTTAATTTTTATTGGATATCCACTTTTAAACAGTGTACATTTATCACAATGATTATCTTTGATGGTATTTTGATATCATATTTACATTCTTCTTTGAAGTTTCCATCTATAGGTTTTTCTGGCATATTGGGATCGAAGATGTAGATAGATCAATTGGAAATGATGTTGAAACAATAAAATGGACTTGAAAAATGCATTCAATTAAAACAATGTTGTCCACAAATGTGTTCGCATTGGATAAAAGAAAATATTCTTGTTTTTGTCATGTTTACATAGACAACACAGAATCCAATGATGTTTGTGAAAACAAAATGTATGTAAAATATTGGAAACATACAGAGCTAAATACAAAGGGGAAAATGTCTGTTGCAATGTTTGGGGAAATTCAATCAGAGAAAACTACAATATAATCTGATGGTGATCGAATTTCTGATATTGTTAGAGATGGTAACATTTGAATTTCTTTCAAATGATAGAGATCTAGAAATAGATACTAAAATTATTTTAAGGTTAATTTTTCATGTTAATTATGATCTAAATTTAAATACATAAGTTTGTTAAGTTTGTTTTATTGTGAAGGAGATGTTTTTGTTGTAATTGCACCTACTAAAAATGATGAAAATGTGAAGTATTGTTTGATGCGTTGCATTGACGAAAGATGAAATTATTAGAAAACTATAATGATCATGGGTTTCCATATGATAAGGATCTATTATACTGAAAGGTTATTTTGTCAGACAAACTAATCAAAGTGGGGATTTTTGTAACACCCCTAGTTTTATGTTTTTCAAGTTAGACATTTGAACTTCAATCCAAAGGGGGTGGACCCCAATGGATAATTATTATGTGGGTGTAATTAATTATTTAATTATGAAAAATAAATAAAATATTTCTGTGCATATTGACCAAATGAGATTTTGAGATCACTTGCGAAATCCATCAGGTATGGAAAGAGGCTAAGACTTTCCCCAAAAATATTTCAAAAAAATCCTTGAAAGAATTTAATTATAATTTAGATTTTTGAGGAAAAATATAGATTTCCCCAATGAGGTGGAGAGTAGTTGGGAAGAGGTAAGAAGATGGAAAAGAAGAAAGCAGCTTTAAAAGTCCCTAAATAAGGGAAGCCTAGGCAAGTAGGAATAAAAGCATCCTGTAATTCTGGACACAGAATTATAAACAGGCTTTGGGGAGCATAAGCTTAAATAAGCTACTCCAGAACAGATTGAGGTTGGTCTGTTCTAGGAAATGATCTCAGGTCGGGGGTGAGTTCTGGAAGACAGCAAAACTCTAAGGTTGGGAGGTTGGCCATTTTCAGAAGTGGTATGTTCATAATTTTTCTATGAATGGTTAAAATACCTGTTATTGTGCAATATGGTTAATGGTTGTAGATGTTATTTTAGATTAAAATTCTGAATTTGTTATTCCTTAAATTTAACAGAGCTATTTAGAAGAAATTAATTCTCTTAACTCTGTATAGTTTTAGGAATAAAATCTGTGGGAAGAATCCATCAGAGTCTCTAAACCAATGTTGGTTTAAATCTGAGGATACATCTTACCCCAAAGATGATTTAGTTGTTTTACTTTAATATGCTTATGGACTAATAAAATAACTATTGCATATATGAAAAGAAAGAAGGACACCCTTACATGTAACAGATATAATTGAAACTAGACATACTTCAAACCTGTTTAATTTAGGTAATGATATAATCTAATAAGGTTATTTGTTATAGAAATAAAATTATACAGGTGGAAGTATAATTGACTAAAGTATACAGGAATTACCTAAATAGCCATGATAATGTAAATAAATGTTACAATTGATATGAGCATGCCATGAAAGCAGGCTGTATAGTGTTAAAATAGTTAAAGTTCATCCAGAGATCTGCATTTATATAGATGTATTAAACCAAAGTATGAAAATTAAAGCTAAATGTTAATAGATATATTTTATATCTGTACTGTGGATAGAATACTGGAAGTAAGATAACTAAAAAATGCTCTATTATGGCTGATATGAACATGCATTTTAAGAACTTTGAATTTTAGAAAGTAAATTCCATTCAGAGACTTTCATTTATTAGAGTAAAACCCTGTGATATAGGACAGAAAAATAAAATGAAATTGTAACAGGCGAAATTTTATATATGTACAGTGGATGAAAAATCAGAAATTCTAGAACAGATAATCATTATATTATAGTCTATGCTGGACATTAACTTATGGCAAAGAAACATAAAATATTTTGCTAGAAATTACATGGGAAAAACTTTAAGTACACCTATGTACTTAAGTGATAATAACCCTTTCCGGAACTACAATAAAGTATGCGTAGGCCTAAACAGAGGTGAGAACCCACATTAAGTGCACATAGGATTTTATCCCTATATATGTAAAATAAATAATTGTGTTGTTTTTTAACAGTGCATGAACAGTGTATGGATTTAATAGGCAGGAAAAATATGAGTCAAAAGTAGGTTATGTAAACCGAAAGTGGTCTCTGATATATGTACATGTGAAAGATTAATTATTTGCTAGAAATAAAATCTTTTACAAGCTACCAAGATATTAACTTAAGATTAATAGTATATACGAAGAAGGATAAGATTTCTTTCTATCAGCTTATGAAATTAAGTAATCAGTTCTTTGGAAGAACTATTGATAATCAAAGAGAAGGAACAATGTAATTATATAACATAAAAATCTAAAATATAGAGAAAACATGTGTAGAAAATGAACCCATTTCTGAAATTAAAATGAGATACATAACCACAATTTAACTTCTTATAAAAATAGACATTAGAAATGAATACTCCTGGTATAGAAACCAGTGAGAAATTCTTCCTCCATTATAAATCAAATCTGAATAGGATTTGTATGACAAAACAAATAAAAATATAAAATAAAATATATGCTTAATACAGTAACAAAGTCCATAATTCCTCGTAAAAATGAGCATATAAGTCATAAAAATGCTATGGAAAACTCGCTAATTTCAATTAATGCGGAAGCGAGATCTGAAATGAGGGCTAAACGCTGAAACCCTCGCAAGACTTCCAAGGAAGTTCTAGTGAAGTGTGTCCAGATTGAACAGAGGAAGTATTAAATCAGATCACCTACCTAGAAACTCGAATAATTGTATAAATGAGTTCTTAAACAGAGGAAAAATGTGGCGATACTTGTACAAGTCAAAACGATACAATTTTTAACTATGTGTTATAATAATTTCCAAGGGAAACGACTTGGTATACCTACGAAGAATGAGATATAGTTACCTGAGGGTACTGATACAAACACCAAACAAATCAGGTGTCTGATAAAATACAACTTCACAATTAGATTTCAAACTTCGATGGATTATTATTATGAGAAAAATGGATTATCAAAATTCAAACTAGAGAGGAATTACCTCTATGAATGGCAGGGAATAGAATTCATTCGTAAATCCAAATTGCAAAACCTAACCTATCAGTCACGATGGGAAGGTCAATTTAGGATGAATCGAAATTCTTCCTTTACCCACGTCGAGAATGAATAATTCAAAAATCATATCAATGGAAAAATCGACATTTTATTATGACCCAGAACTTAATATGTTCAAAACAAACGATACAAATGAGTTCCATGAAATGTTCATAGGAGAATCAAGAGGAAATCTGTAATAATAACTATGCGTTCGAATTAAAATTTCAACAATGCCATTACTATATTAAGGTATTCGAACCAAACCATATAATGAAACCAATTACATTCAAAACGATGAAAATTTAGTTAAGATAGAAGGAAACCAGAACTCAGCCCTCCAAGAGGAAATAATATACACATATAGAACATGTTTATAACTATGGGAAATAACAGAGGTAAGTCTTACCGAGAGAGAGGTAGTGAACAATTGCATTGTGGAAGAACTAGGAGAAGTTTGCATTGTCGACATATGAACAAATCATAGAAATAAAACCAGAGCTAAACACCACGCTCAGAGAACCAAATGAATACTTCGCAGGAGAAAGTAAACCTTAAGTACCAAGAATCAGGATGAAACTCTCAAGCATCTCGACCTTAGAAGTGGCAAGCATCGGAGTGCCCAACAACGAGTCGATGACTCATGGCCGAGAGTTCAAGAAATGTCAAGTGGAGGAAAACGTAAATTAATAACAGAGATTTATTGCCATAAATGAGAAAGACGTAAGCGTGTACCAAAGATTTTGGAAAACTATAATAACTCCAAAACCATAAGAATTGTTGGTTGGAACCCTGATAAAACGTCAAGTTCATACAATACGGAGATACTACAAATCAAGGTTGTCAGTTCACAAATGTCAAAGTAATCCATAAGCGATCTTCTCAAACGTCGAAAGGAAGTTAAGGGGTGTTAATTATAATGGGTTATTACGTAAAGCCAAACTTAATATATATATATGGTGTTGTAAAACAATAGATAATGTGAATAAGCCATGAGAACCATTACAAACTATAAGCACAAAATTATAGGGGGAAAACGAAATAAAACCATATGTTTATATGAAATACTTACGTTATAGGTATGCGATATATATATATATATATATATATATATATATATATATATATATATATATAAACACATATGTTGCCTCTTAATAATAGTAGTAAAGTGAAAGATCTATAATGGAAAAAAAAATAACCATATGATTATATGGAGTATTAGAAGAGAGCATTATATTCATTATGATTGAGAAGTGTATTAAAAATGTTGAAGGTGGAAATAACAAGAAAATTCCCACTAGGTGAAAGTAATTTATAGAAAAGAAAAACTTTGTGGGAGTTGGCAGACATTACAACTTTGTTTACTTTGAAGACTATGAACCTGATGTCATAAGTTTTCAATATAGTCACTTGGTGTGTGCAAGACGCATAACGTTGATAGAGTTTTAGTCAAAGAAAAAAACAAAAATTAAGAAATGGAAAATGTCGAAATCCGATCATGAACGGATCATTGAAGATGGCATTCCATTGGAATTTTTTTGATTGAATTGCCCAACAATTTCTTCTCTTTGGATTCATGTTTTAGAACTTCCAGAACTCAACTAAAAATTGAGCGACCTTGTTATGTTATCTGTGCAAGTGTTTGCACATGTACATTGTTTTGGTACATGCACACTAGTATCAACTGAAAGTAGCTTTCCTATACATGCATTGATGAAAAATGTTGCATGTATTGGATATATATATGTTCTAGAATGAAATTCACTGAAAGTAGCTTTTCTATGTGCCTTGATGAAAAATGTTGCAAGTACTGGATATATATATATATGTGTGTGTGTGTGTGTGTGTGTGTTCTAGAATGCAATTAACTGTTCAAGTAGTTTTACTATGTCCATTGATGAAAAATGTTTCACGTACTGAATATATATGTTCTAGAATGAAATTAACTGAAAGTAGCTAAATTCTATTTGCATTTATGAAAAATGTTGAAGTACTGGATATATATGTTCTAGAATGAAATTAACTTAAAGTAGCTTTTCTATGTGAATTGATGAAAAATGTTGCACGTATTGGATATATATGTTCTAGAATGGAATTAACTGAAAGTAGCTTTTCTATACATGCATTGATGAAAAATGTTGCATGTAATGGATATATATACATTATAGAATGCATTTAAAATTTTAGGATTGTTTGACACATCTAATAAGACCTAGAACCTTATGATTGTTTATATATATATATATATATATATATATATATATATATATATATATATATATATATATATATATATATATATATATATATTGTGTAATCGCTTTAACATATATATTCAAACATGTGTAAATCATTTCTACATGTACATATATTCATGTGAATTTGTTTTTGTTTGGAAAATGACAACTTGAATTTTAAAAACAAAACATAATATCATAATCACATGCCAAATGTAATTCAACCATCCAAAACTTGAGTTTTAAAAACAAAAAAATTATATCACAACGTTACTTCACATGCCATGCCAATTGTAGTTCAACTATCTAATAAAAACAAAACATTATTTCAAATGCCAAATGTAGATCAAGCATCCAAAACTTAAGTTTTAATTTAAAAAAACATTATAGATCACAACATTACTTCACATGCCAAATGTAGTTCAACCATCCAAAACTTAAGTTTTAAAAACAAAAAAAATTATTACACAACATTACTTCACATGCCAAATGTAGTTCAACCATCCAAAACTTGAGTTTTAAAAGAAAAAACATCATATCACAACATTACTTCACATGACAATTGTAGTTCAACTATCCAATAAAAACAAAACATTATATCACATGCCAAATGTAGTTCAACCATCAAAAACATAAGTTTTAAAAACAAAACATTAATATAGATCACAATATGACTTCACATGCCAAATGTAGTTCAACCATCCAAAAGTTAAGTTTTAAAAACAAAAAAAATTATAACAAAACATTACTTCACATGCCAAATGTATTTCAACCATTCAAAACTTGAGTTTTAAAAAAAAAACATTATGGATCACAAGTATCAAGTATCAAGTAACATTACTTCACATGCCAAATGTAGTTCAACCATAACACGTTAAAAACAAAAAAAATTATAACACAACATTACTTCATATCACATTTCAAATGTAGTTCAACCATCCAAAACTTGAGTTTTAAAATCGAAACAAATTATATAACACTATAACATTACTTCACATTCCAAATGTAGTTCACATAAAATATGCCCAAAATTTGTAGATCTCACAAGTATCAAGTATCAAGTATCAAGTTATATATGACTGAATCTAGATAAGACTATATATATAAAAGTAAATTTAAGACTAAATATATTGAAAATATAATGTTGCACGTGTGCATGTGCATCATCCATCAAATATAGATGGATGTAGTGTCTCTCCTAGAAAAGTCACGATCCTTGAGCTATCGTGCGAAGCATTGGGAAACTGTACACGATGTGTACAAACACTAAAATTTAATGTTTTAAAATTGAGTGAGAATATATATAACTTCATGTAAAAAAAAAAATGTAAAAAAAAATCATGCAATACCTGATGAGTTTCCCTTTCCATTTGTTGCTCGTCCACTAAAACTTCCCCCAGAAGAACATCTTCAATAGTAAACTGTACAATATACATGTATAGTTATATATAAATTAAAAATTTACAACTGAAAATGCATATATAAACTTATTTTAAATAACATTAAAAAAAAAGTTAGACAACTTGTTCAAATGGTTGAAATGGTGTGGATGTTCCTATCTCCATCGCTAGAGTTCGTGGAGAAACAGAATCCTCTATAGGGACCTAAAATTCAAAAAATTTAAAAGTATAAAATAACTCAAGATCAAGATCTCAATTTATAATAAAAATTTTAAAATTAAATTCATAAATTGTAACTTAAAAACATATATTTAAGTGAAAAATTGAATACCTTCAACTGGTGGATTTGGCACATATCCACAGAGGCTCAAAGAAAGTCTCCAAAAACCTAAAATTCAAAAAGTTTTAAAAATAACTCAAAATATCAGAATAATTTATAATAAAACTTTTAAACTTCAATTTATAACTTATAACTTGAAAACACAAATATATATATATATATATATATATATATATATATATATATATATATATATATATATATATATATATATATATATATATATAAGTGAAAAATTGAATACTTGTGCTGGTGGACTTGGCACATCTCCTAAGAGTTGCTTAGAAAGAAAATCTCCAACGACCTAAAGTTCAAAATATTTAAAATAACTCAAGATCTGGATTATCTCATTTTTTAATGAAATTTTTTGAGGCTGAATATATAACTTAAAAAGATAAATTTTAAAAGTGAAAATTTGTCCATACTTGTAGTTGTAGATTTGGCACATCTCCCAAGGAAGAAGAAGGTACCTCCATCCCAAAAACATTGGACGGAATCAGAATTTGTTGAAACATTTTATTATATATATGTACATGTACATGTGTGCACAAATATTTATTTTAAAAATATCTCATCATGTTTAGATATATATAATAATAGATAAAAAATAATTGTACATCATCATGTTCACTTAAAAAACACTAACATTTGCCAACATATCTTGATAGTGAGAACCATCTTGATTGTATGATTGATTGTGAGGCCCATCTTAATTGTTTGAACTGGAGGCTCCGACCGTGATATTAACATTTTCTTCGTTCATCAAGCATGACAACTGCAAATGGTGTTAGCATATAATGATACATTTTTGTTAGATTAATGTATACAAATAAATGTATGTATATATGTATTTATTACAAATTGTACATGTGTTAAAATATTTGAACCCTAACAATTAACACATACCATTCCCATTCCCTCTTGCTCATGAGAATTTTGGTCCTACAAACCATTGCGAAAATTCTTAGCATATGTTTTGAGATCTTCAAGACTCATGTTGTAAATCTCTTCATCTATATAATACACAAAATTAGCGCGTGCATTCTCATGTGCTCTTTGTTGATTCAGAAAAACATCAACTTCACCCAATCCATTGTGAATATTGTCAACGATGGCATCCATTGCTTCTCGACTAATTTGAGAAGTGGCTTCCATCTCTGACCGCAAATTTTTGACACGAAAAGGTTGACTATCCAATGGTGGCTCAAGGCAAGGTGACTCAACATCATGCCTAGCACCCCTATGGTCACACAATCGACCTTTCCTAGGACCAAAAAATTCAGAGGGAAGGTCATTGTAATTGGGTTTCATTTGCTAAAATAATTTTGCAGAAAACAATTTTGAAAAATAAAGCAGAACCTCGTCATTCCATGGGAGTCTTTCATAGGATGCAAGGTGTCTATCATACAAATAGTGACTATATTAGGGTGCTTGAAATATTGCACTTTTAACATCTTTATTTTCGACCCTTCTTTGAAATTAAACATAGACTTGGCCATTTCTATTTTAACTCTTTGTTTAACAACCTCCCATTTATCACGACCCATCATAGTTTCCTTTCTTTTTCTCATCACTTATACAAAAGTATCAGTGGTTGGCCCAAGATTTTAGTACACATCTACTAGTTCGCCTAAAGACTGTGTAACTATTTCCAAGCTTTGTTGACTCTTAGCAGGTAGAGTGAAAGCCACAATATCTATGTTCAATTTTGCATGAAGATGTTGAAACCTTTCTAAGGTGCATTGCTGCATGTTTTTTCCCAATATATATCAAAAATTTCTGACGGATAAGTCTTGTTTGGTGGAAAACCTTCTTCTTGAATGATGTGTTCTACCCTACATCTTTTTTTAGCAACATTTGGAGAAGTATTTTCAGCCTCTTCATCAATATATAAAATTTTGTATATTAAAAAAAAAATCGTAACAAAAAATTGTACAGATTGAATGAAAATAATATATTCAAATTGATGGCCACCTCAATGTGGTTGGCTAGCATCTTGCCCACCCTGAGACTGTTGAGAACTAGAATGACCCTGCTGAGAACCAAAATGACCACCAATTTGTTGAGAACCAACATGAACATCCACTTATTGGCCTATGGGGGAATATATATCACCACCTTCATGCAATCTGCTAGCATTTATTGGTGGCCCTCTAAGGGAATGTGAACCACCACCAACCTGATGAGATGAGAGAGAAGATTCATAAACAAATATGAATTTATAATAAATTCAAAAATACATTCATACATATAAATACATGTACATATTCATTGATTAAATCACGTGAACCATACCACGATTGCGTCAACCATACCATGATTGCATGAACCATGGGCATGCTCCATTGATGGAGTAGACACCCTTCTCCTCTGAGCTCGTAAAAAATAGAAATGAAACTTATTAACAACTAATTTAACTCACAAAATTGATAAAAAGTCAATTCCATATGTACACACATGTATGTATATGTATGGATATTTAAGATTATATTTAAATACCATGAAGATCCATCGATCCTTGATCCCCCTCTCTCGTAGAGATATGCGATTATGTTGATCTTTGTTTTTATCCTCCATGATATATATATCTACAGTGGAAATTTACAATTATTTTTTTAAATTACTATTTAAAATCAATTCAAAATAAATTTCAGAAAATTAATGCAATTTAGTGTACACAAATTATGTAAAACACAACTTTCAAATCACTAATTGATGAGTGAAATTCAATTGAAGCAAAAAAAAATTGTAAAAATGTTAAGTTCACCAAATTGCACTTTACATGGTGGAAGCACACTTTGTTTAAAATTGAAAAAAACACATGGTCATTAAAAAAGAAGTGTGAACCTCCATTTAAACAAGAATTTGTTAAAGTCCTCACATTTTAATTTTATAAAAATGTGAAGTTAACCAAGTTGCACTTTACATGGTGTGGTGGCACACTTGGTATATACTTGAAAAAAACACATGTTCATTGAAAAAGACACATTTATAAGTACAAAACACAGACATATCCAAGATATGTTACAATGTCCATCAATAAATTTTGAAGGAGAGCGTCTCAACGCTAATTCATCTTTGAGTGATGAATCTTGAATTTTAGAAGAAGAGCGTCTCAAAACTAATTCATATTTGAGAGATGAATCTTTCATTTTTGAAAAAGAGTGTCGTAAAACTAATTCATCTTTGAGAGAAGAATCTTGCATTGACATTGCCCCGTATAATTCTAGTTCATCTTTGATAGATGGATCCTGAATTGGCACTGCTCCATGCAATAGATCAGTAGACATCTTATTCACATTTGTACAATGTCTTATACTAAAAAATTGAAATTGGCTAACAATAATGTTTTCTATTCCATGCAGTTATTTTAGCCTCTCCTTCTTAACTTGGTACACGCCGTTCATCTGGTTGCACACAATTTCAGAATTGGTGAAAACTACAATTCCATTTGATCCATACTCCATACCTGTTCCCAAGCCTTCTATCAATGCAATATAATATGCCTCGTTGTTTGTTGTTATTCCCGGTATATTCATTTTCCTTTGGATGACTTTGCTAGTGACAATATTGGAAAGCACATATGTAATCACTTATTTCCCTCTATTGGGATAGCAAGAAACGTCTATGCATAATGTCCATTTTTCAACCATATTTAGTGGGTTTTTTTATCCCTGAAAAAAAAATCAATAAAAATATATTAAATTGACATTTATTTTAAATGAATGGGAGAAATGACACATGTGCATGAGATAAAAGAAATGTGCATGGTTTATCTTAAAGTTTGACTTAAATTTTATGGTAGAATTCACATCTAGAAATGAGATGTGTTAAAGATTGCATTGCCTAGAGTTTAAGGGATATTTATGATACATATACATGGTTCATGCATTGTTTGCATGAAATTTTTCCTTAAAATTTATGGAAGAAATCAAATCTAGAAATTACATGCCTTAAGAGAGGATGAGATCCAGAGTCTACCTGACTCTTTACATGCCTTAAGAAAGGATGAGATCCAGAGGCTACATAGCTCTTTACAAACTTCTTTAGAACTTGTAGAAGTTAAGACTCAACCAAAAAACTAAAATCCTATGGAAGTTCAGCGACTTTAAGTTCAGTTTTTAGGCCTTAAACTTTGCCTTGAATTAATGGGGAGAATCCTTGAGTTTGGGGGATACTGTCCTATGAGATTTCAGCCACTTTAGGTTCAATTTTTAGGCCTTAAAGTTTTCCTTGAATTAATGGGAGAAAGCCTTTATTTTGTGGGAGAAATGACATTTACATGATTTTCAAAATTATTTTATGCACTTACTAAAACAATTAGTTGTGGTGGTTGATGAATTTATGTCCAAAGTCACACCTTTATGATTTTGTGGGAGAAGTGAAATAGAAATGACACATGCATTAAAGTTTGCATAAAATTTTATGGGAGAAGGGATAAATGACACATGTACAAGGTTTGACTTAGAGTGGAAGTGGTTTATGGATATTAAAATGAATAACTTCTATTTTTGTTCCAGAGATTGACTGTAGGGGCATTTACTGGATATGTCACCTTTGAGAAAAGATGAGATCTAGAGGCTACCAGGCCCTCTACAGACTTTGCATTTAGAGCTTATAGAAGTTAACTCTCAACAGACGGACTAAAATCCTATGGAAGTTAAAAATCCTACGAGAATTTAGCCACTTTAGGTTGAATTTTTAGACCTTAAAGTTTTCCTTGAATTAATGAGAGAAATCCTTTAGTTTGTGGGAGAAATGACATTTACAAGGTTTGCAAAATTATTTTATGCACTTACTAAAAACATGCTTTAAAGTTAATGGGAGAAAGCCAACATGACACATGCTTTAAAAAAATTTCCTAAGAATTTATGGGAGAAATGACACATGTACACAATTTGCCTTCAAGTCGTTGTGGTTTATGGATATTAAAATGAAGAGATTCTATTTAGAGTTGTTCCAGAGATTGACTGTAGGGGCATTTACTAGATATGTCACATTTCAGAAAAGATGAGATCTAGAGGCTGCCTGGCCCTTTATAGACTCTGCCTTTAGAACTTATAGAAATTAACACTACTTGGCACTTTACAGACTTTGCCTATAGAACCTTGTAGAAGTTAACACTCAACAAACAGACTAAAGTCCTATGGAAGTTAAACCACTTTAGGTTCTGTTTTTAGGCTTTAAAGTTTTCCTTTAATCAATGGGAGAAAGCCTTTAGTTTTAGAGTGACCTTATAAAATTCTTTAATGTGAAGATAGTACTTTACCTACAAAACAATGGAATTGAAGACTATACTTATATATCAGAGTTATGTTATTACAAATTAGTTATGTGCTTAATAAGAAGTATGATTTATCACTTATCAAATTGTTTAATAATTTATAATAATGTCATCTTTGGCTTGTACTATCATTCATCCTTGATATGTACAAGAATTTTACAACTTCAACATCAACCTACAATATCATCATAGATTAGTTACATCCTTAATAAGAAGTATGATTTAGCACTTATCAAATTGTTTAATAATTTATAATAATTGATATGTACAGGAATTTTACAACTTCAAAATAAACCTACACTATCATCATATCACTATAGCCATGTCAATATAGATTATTTATATCCGTTACATCATAAAACACTCCACTTTTAACATTTTAAAAGAATAAAGCAACATGGAAGGTGTTAATTTAGGTACATTAATACACTCCACCTTTAAAATTTTACAAGAATAAAGCAACATGGAGGGTGTAAATTTAGGTACCTTAATAAAATACAACCATGTCAATCTAGATTATTAAGATCCATTACATCATATGGAATACAATCTAGATTATTTATATCCATTACATCCTAAAACACTCCACTTTTAACATTTTAGAAGAATAAAGCAACATGGAATGTGTAAATTTAGGCACATTAATAAAATACAGCCATGTCAATCTAGATTATTACGATCCATTACATCATAAAACACTCCACTTTTAACATTTAACATTTTACTCACCTTTAGTTTGGGGCATCCTGTCCTATGTAAGCTCAATACATCCATGTTAATCTAGATTATTAAGATCAATAACATCATAAAACACTTTGATTTTAACATTTTACATTTTAATCCATTTGAGTTTGGGGGATCCTATCCTATAGAAGTTTAGCTACTTTCAGTTTTTAGGCCTCAAAGTTTGCCTTGAATTAATGGGAGAAAGCCTTGAGAAATGGCACATTCTTTAAAATTAATGGGAGAAAGCCAATGAAATATGATTTAAATTTTTCCTTAAGATTTTATGGGATAAATGACACATGTACATGATTTTCCTTAAAGTGGTTGTGGTTTATGCATATTAAATAGAAAAACTTCTATTTATATATATTCCAGAGATTGACTGTAGGGGCATTTACTGGGTATGTCACCTTTCATAAAAGATGAGATCCAGAGGCTACCTAGCCCTTTACAGACTCTTTCTATAAAACTTGTAGAAGTTAACACTACTTGTCCCTTTACAGACTCTAGCTATGAAACCTTGTAGAAGTTAACACTTAACAAACAGACTAAAATGCTATCGAAGTTCAGCCACTTTAGGTTCAATTTTTAGGCCCTAAATTTTTCCTTTAAATAATGGGAGAAAGCCTTTAGTTTTAGAGTAACCTTATAAAATGATTTAATGTGAAGATAGTACTTTACCTACAAAACAATGTGATTGAAGACTGTGCTTATATATCAAATTTCTATTATGACATCTTTATCTTTCCTACATGAAATGATATTATCTTCCTTTCCCTGTATATTTCAAGGTACTGAAAGAATGGATTTTCTGAATGTCATGGTTTTCAATATGTGGAGTTGTTTGTCAATTTTACTTGGTATTCTCGAAGGGCTAGACATTTCGAAGCATTTATGAAGGTTGTTTCATTTGAGGTCAATCATGTCATTTTGAAATATAGAAAACTTAAGCAAAGAAGGCCGAAAATGGAAATAGTTTAAGGCATTCCATTAGTGAGACTTAGTATGGCCCTATAACACATCCAACATTAGGCCACTGAGTTATGGATCCACTTACAGCTATTGAGTCCTACTCATTTGACCTATAAGTGTTTATCATTTTTTTGTTGATCACAGAAGCTGGGTTTGGTTGGAGGTTGTGCAGTCAAGGTTTTTTTATTAAATTGCATGGATTCCCTTGTGCAAACTTTAAATTAGTTGTCTGTCAATTTAAGCCTATATGAAACATTTCCTATAAATTGTGGATCAAACTTCTAACCTGAGATTATCCTAATTTTATTTTATTTTGAGCTAGCAAAGCATCTAAACATCTTCTTCTCTCAGATTATGAGGTATTTATTGGTTGTATATCAATGTTTTGATCATTACAATCTATCCCTTTATTAGAAATATATCATTGGAAACCATAAGAAATAGGTACCCAAGGGTCCAAAATATTGGAAACATGAAAGTAGTCTCTGAAGGGTTGTCATCTACATGCTAGATAAAACGCCTTAAACCTGCCAAAATCTGTCCAAAATTAACAACATAGAGTTCCAATGATCTATAGGTATTTTTTTCATAGATAAATGGGAATTTTGAGCTATGCTCCCAAGGGTATTTTCTCAATCTGTCAAAGAAATATTCTCTAGAGAGAGAAATATATGTGAAAAAACCTTAGGACATTCTGAGTCACTACGACATGAAGTTGATGATCTAACTCAGGCCATGGAAAAGTTGAACAATCGAAACAATCTTATCCATGCAAACTGGTATACTGAAAAAGAAAGTTGCAAAACCAAAAACAAATTATTCAGCGATAATGGATAAGCCTCAATCATCTTCCGTATTTACAGATGATCCTAAATCCCGTCTCAAAAGGAAATATAGTTTTAGCGTAGTTGAAAAGGAACTACCTACATGGGATTTTGGGGCTAGTTTAGCCCAAGAAGAAGAAGAAATGGACGAGGTAATTTCTGTCAGTCAAGACTGCCTGCAACAAGTGAAGAAGAAAGGTCCTGCTTTCCAACAAGACAAATACAAACAGTTTTTGTTTTTCCCCATAGTAGAACCGGATACTAATACATTGATGTTAACCCAAGGGAGTACATCAAGACTACCAATGTCTATAGCAAATACAGGAGTTTCAATGTTAAACAAATCCATCCAATAGATGTGTGCAAATCCTAAGTTCATTCCTAACTACCAACTGAAGGTAGAATTAGAGAATGCTATAACTTTGTTAGCCAACTGAGCTACAAAGAAAACTTCTGAAGATCCTACTTAATCGAGGAGAAAATTTGCACATAAAATAATTAATGGATTCGGAGGACTGGTGCATACATGCTGGCACTATGCACGGGAGAACAAGTGTAGTCAAGACTTTCTACAACAAAAACTTTCTGTTAGTCAAGACTTATTGCAACAAGTGCAGAAGAAAGGTCCTACTTTCCTACTGTTTTGCGTAATATTTTAATGCGTCTAGCCTTCGAACCTAGCATCTTGTTAAGAATCATCCAATCCGTCCTTTTTGGATGAGTATTTTTCATTCTGATTATAATTCTTTCAAATCATAAGTTTTTTAAAAAAATTTCCACGGGAATAATTTTGCTCAATTATCAACATGAATTATAAGCAACTAAATAGCACTCTGAACATGGCAAGTAAAGTATTGAATGTCAAAAATGGCTCAATTAAGTTGAGAAATGGATTGCAACGCTCAATTCTTTCAAACATGGTTAGCAAATGTATCAATGAATTAGTGCAAATGTGAAAAATTGTTACCATTACTTATAAATAATTATTGGACTAGAACATGGCCACACAAAATGTAGTCATATCAAGACTTCTAGTTATATGTTTATAGAATTTACAGCAAAGGAAACAAATTATACCTTGAAAGCAAGTGGTAGACATGCAATACTAGATAACTGAGCTTCACTAAATTAAAACTAAATTAAATAAAATAAACTAAAACACCTAAACATAATTATAAATAACTATAAATAACTAGTTGAAATTCGCAGTTTCCACAGCAAGAACACGACCACACAAAATAATTATTGGACTGGAACACGGCCACACAAAATGCAGTCATATCAAGACCTCTACTTATATGTTTATAGAATTTGCAACAAAGACAACAATTTATATCTTGAAAGCAGGTGGTAGACATGCAAAATAGTAGATAAATGAGCTTCACTGAATTAAAACTAAATTAACTGAAATTAACTAAAACACCTAAACATAATTATAATTCACTAAAAATAACTAATTGAAAGTCGTAGTTGCGACAACAAGAACACGACCACAAAAAATAATTATTGGACTGGAACACGCCCACACAAAATTCATTCATATCAAGACATCTACCTATATGTTTATATAATTCACATCAAAGACAACAATTTATATCTTGAAAGCAGGTGGTGCCAACCTGGAAATTCAAAATTCAGAGCCGATGCCGAACAACAAGACTCTGCCAAGACCCTGCAGAGAACCAGATGCAGACGCAGGCACGAATCGCACTAAAGACGCAGACGAAACACGATCACAGCAGACGCAACCACTAATAAGCCGAAACTCGTTAACAACTCCATGCTGGTGTATTTATAAACTAAAGTTTGATCGGACTATTTTAAGAGTTTGACTGAACTAATAGTTCAACTTAACTTATATTTTCGGTTTTCCAATCTCCGGCCAAAAATATGTTTGTCCATGCTGTCAGTACGTCTTCAATGTAAATGGCAGAATGAATTCAGTCGAACTAAATTTGAAAGTTCGGCCGAATTGTTGAGAAAAAGAGTTTTCTGCCCCCAATTCTCACAAAAGTGTAACCCAACTTCGTGGGTTCACCCAATAATATGATGACCTGCTACTCAAGCTCCTCTCTCTTGTCCTACTCCTCTACATACATCTCCCTATAACTTATGAGGTTAAGGAAATATCTACCTTGTTAAAGAAAAAATTGGACAAAATTGTCTACTCCAAAACTGGATATTTGTTAATATATACAATGGCCCACTTGGCCCAACAAACAACTTAAAATATCCTAACAATCTAATTATCGAGATTCCTACATAATCATGACACTTAGCTCTACAATAACATCTATCTAATTTTAGTTTAAATAAATAAATTGGAGAAAATAAAACCTACATCTACCATTTACAAATTATGATCCTAAACAAAATGGATATGCCTACATCATAGACTCTATCAAATACAAATATAAAATGAAATAATATAATTTTCACTCTCAATACTTTCACTTGAATACATAATTTAATAAAACTATACTTCAAACAAATATACTAATCTACATCTTATATATCATTAATACAATCTAATTATATAAACAAAAAAAATTACAATTTTTTTAGATTAAAATATTCAATAATATAGTTAAACTATACAAATAGAAAAATATATAGCCTTTCACCAATCCAACTTAATTATATAAATAATTATACAAATGTAAGATTTTGTAATTATTTTTTAAATTAAACTAATTAATATTAACATAATAATATTATATAAATAGTATAATATAATTACAACACAAAAATAAATTAATTATATTTTTCTTCAAAACTGATTATATTGAGGAAAAATAAAACTCAATTAGAATACATTCATCCACAATACATTTTTACCATTACATAACAAAAGTAATAATACAAAATTAAACTTATAAATAACTAAAATTAAATTAACTTTGTAAATATTTATTATGTTAACATTTTTAGGACAAATTAATTAATATTTGGATTTGTAACCTTGGACCAGAAATTATGAAATTTCTTTCCTAATATATTTTGTTTATTAAATATTAAAAAATAATTATAAATTTGATTTATTAAATTTTAAAAAATAATTAAAACTTTAATTTAGACAGAACATATTTTCTTATATTATATATAAATAACAATTATATATTTAAAATTCGAAATTTTATTATTATTTTATCTGATATTTTAAAGGAATTTTGAATTTGTGTGAGTTAAAATTGGAGATTTGAACTTTTGCATCTCTTGTGATTTGAACTAATTTTACATTTTTCCATATTTTCTTAGCATTTTGTCTAAATTTCAAAAAAAAAAAAATCATAACATTTCTCAAAAATAAAATTTGCTTATCAATTTCATGTTGTAGATATTGAATATCTCAAAATCAAAATATATTAAATAGTGTGATGGGTGATCACACCATATGCAGCTCTGTGGTTGTTTCAGAACTGAACTGACCTACTACTGCAGGCAGCCTGGAGTGCACAGCCGAAAATCCTCATTCCCCACCGACTTCCGCGCTCCTATTTCTATGCCATGTCGGAAAGCTGCTGTCCTAACCTAGAGACAAACTGAGAAATTTGAATTTCACTCTCCGATATCTATGGCGAGTCGGAAAGTTTGTCCTAACCTACACTCCAAGAGAGACCGATCCGAATTTCTTTCTTTTACAGTACTCTCCATTACCTCTGCTACACAGTACCCTCAATCGGCAGATTACCATTCATTCAGACTTTTCGTCGCTACCCATTTTCTGTAGGCATAACAGAGCTAATTATAGCTAACCACCAGAGCAGTGAGCATATTATGCAATATATCACCGTCCAAAAGTATACACCGCAGAATTATTAATATTTTGATATGAAAAGTGAAGACTGAAATTTTGATGATGTCCTCCTTCCGTCGGCGCGTTTGTCTCTGGAATTTTGCAGTACGTTGAAATATCTTACCACTCGCAGTTAAACGCCCTGCGCTGCAGACAAGGACCGAAGCGCAGCTAAGAAATCGCGATTGCGGCAGTGTAATAACAATAATTTCTCCAGCTAATATAAATATCTTAAACAAAATATTTAAATTTATACTTATATTTAAAAATTTAAATCATAAATTATAGACAGTAAGCTGTTTTGCCAATTATTTTTAGAGGCATATTAATTATTTTTATTAAATTTTTAATATGTAAAAAATATAAATATTTTAATAAAAAATATTTATATTTAAATTTGATATTTAAACATTTAAATTTTAAATTACAGATATTAGTTTTTGTTAATGTTCTTTGCGTTAAGAGACACATTATATTATACTCTCTAACAACAAGGGGAGAGTGGTTGTAAGTCTTACCATGTAAAACAGTTGACTTACCGAAAATGAAAAATAAATTAAAAAATTACATATATCCCACACCATATAACATTTATTTTTTTAAAACCATGAAGTACCAACTATATCAAACTATTAATCATAGCATTAAAATAATGATTGCACAACATATTTATATATTTTCATGACCCTTAGATTCTGTATTTTAATTACGGAGGGGAAATTATTATTATGCTTGATAGCTGGAATGATTTATCTCTATCTTGTCGCAACTGTTAAATCCGTGACATAAAAATTTAAATAGTACCATTCAATTATGGTTTATGGATTATTATCCTTCGTTTGATTTTTAAACGCTGGACATATGGGTTGATCTCCGCCCTTGATGTTTTGTTGATTAGATTGCTATGACGAAGGTCGTGTTGGTTAGGGTATAGCTTACTCTTCAAACTCTAACTACTTTCTCCAATCGTTGTCCATGTGATACCGCCGAGCTCTGCAACTTATGTTTTGTGATTTGGTTTTCTATTGTTGGTTATTGGTCTGAACATGGAGGTATTCTTCATCTTTCCACCATTGTCCCTTCCGGCATTGTGTTTGGTCGCTCGCTGGGTTATTGTTGCTCTCACGCACTCTTTCTTTATAGAAAAGAATACGCAGCTTCTGCATGTTCTAACCTATGCTTCTCGACAGAGGCTGCACTCTACCTACCATGTTAGGTCTTCATGGCACCTTCGGCAATCTCCGGGCTTGTCTTCATCCAGACGATGGCTACCAATCTTTGGCACGGCCAAAACAGGTAAGGGTTTTCCCCTCTTCACTATATTTAATTTGGTTTAGGTTTCAAAATGCATACTCGACCTCACAGCTCGCCTTGGTTTTCTTTCAGGCCTTCAAATTCGACCCCTTTACTTCTGTGAGATAAGCTTTAGTTCAATCTTTCGATTTTTATGATTGTTTATTTTTATTTAGATTCTGTACGTATATCCTTCGAACCCTAAAATCTCACCTACACCTCTGGCTAGCATGCGGTCTGCCCGATAGTAACCCCTCGTCCATTTGTTTATAGGTACCACGAGAATTCCTCAAGTTGTCTCGTCCCAGAGATTTCAGACCGTGACCTTAATTAGATATGCTCTTGATGTTTAGTTGAATATTGCGTTATGAGTATTTTCTCATACAAAACAACGTAAACTATGAAACGAGAACTATAAAATCAAAACAAGAACTCTAACCAAAAAACCCCAAAAACATGAAAAACAGCTGGTAAACAAAAAGTGGTGATGTTGGAATAACATGTTTTTTTTTAGAGGTAACTTTTCAACATGTTTCAAAAATGGCAGTAAAAACCAATTTTTGTATGCCAAAAACACCCTCAAAACAAAAAATGAAAATGTTGGAATAACATTTTTTTTTAAGGACAAATTTTCAACATTTTAAAATACAATGTAAAATATATAATAGCATCCCTCCAAAGAAACTTAAAATTTCAAAAGAAAAATGAAAACAAAAATTTACAAATAAAAACAAGAATTAAAACAATTAAAAATAAAAAACAAAAGAAAACAAAAGTTAAAAATAAAAATAAAACAAATAAAAATATATATTAAAAAAAAAAAAAAAAAATTAAAAAAAGACAACAAGAAATCAAATATATAAAAGTATATAAAAAATAAAAATAAAAATAAAACAAATCAAATATAAAAATTAAAAAATTAAAAAAAACAAATTGACATGCAAAGATAAAAATATAAATATAAAAATATAAAGAAATAAATAATTAAACAATAAAAAAATATAATTAAACAAACAAAACTTGTCGAAAAAATATAAATAAATAAATAATACGTTATTAGACAATTTAAAAAAAAACAAAAACAAAATAAATATTACATTTAAAAAAATTTAAAAAGAAACATAGTAAAAAAATTCAAAATTTAAAATAAAAATATTTGACAACTGAAATTAAAAAACAATTATAATTTTTTTTAATAAATGACAGAAAAATAAAAAATAAACATTGAAAAGAATAAAATTAAAATATCTTAAAAAAAAACTAAAATGAATTAAAAAAATAATCACAATTAAAATAATTAAAAAGTATTAAAAAAAAAAAAATAACACACATATAATTAAAATTAAAAAATAAAATAAAATAACTTAGTAAAATATTTAAAAAAAAAAACTAAAAACAAATCAAAATATAAAAAAAATAGTAGCAAATATATCAAAAACTAAAAAAAATTGTAGCCCTCAAGTCCTTGGGTAGGCTCAACCCGATTCTCGGAATCGGGTTGAGCCCGCTGAGGGGCCCGAGGGGCTAAAAGCCAATCCAAAATCGGCTAGGGGGGCAGCTAATTCTGAGAATCAACTATGAGTCATGTCGGGTGGCCCAAGGGGCAACCAACGGAGCTTGGCCAGCTCCACCAACCCACGACAACCACATGGAACAACTGGTCGAAGCCTATTCTCACAATAAAAATAAAAATATATATATTGAAAAAAATAAAAATAATAAATAATAAAAAAGATAAAATTAAACAAATTAAAATACTTAAAAAAAAAATAAAACAAATTTAAAAAATAATCACATTTAAAATAGCTAAAAAAAATAAAAAATATAAAAAAATGAACACAAATATAATTAAAATTAAAAAAAAAAAGATTAAAAAAAACTTAATAAAACATTAAAAGAATTAAAAAAAACAAAACTTAAAAACAAATTAAAAGTTAAAAAAAATCAATAACAATTATATAAAATGATAAAAAAATTTGTGGCCCGCAATCCTTTGGGTGGGCTCAACCTGATTCTCATAATCGGCTAGGAGGCTAACCGACTCTCAGCCCCGCAGGGTGGCTCAACGGGTGACCATTGTGGGTCAGCCGAGTTTCGAAATCTCAGTCGACCCACGGTAGCTACCCCTCGGGCCACCCAGCGGGGCAAATCGGATTTTGGGAATTGGATTTGTGAGGCCCAGGGGGAAAATCCGATTATGAGAATCGGATTTCCTAGCCAGCGGGGAAAATCTGATTCTAATTTGATTCTAAGAATCAGATTTTCCCTACCGGTCAAGCAAATCCAATTCCTAGAATCAGATTTGTGCCTCCTACCAGGAAAATTTGATTAATATGATTATGAGAATTGGATTTGTAGGTCGGCTGAGCAAATATGATTCTGAGAATCAGATTTGCCCCACTGGTTGGGTAAATCCGATTCTGAGAATCAGATTTTTCTTCTGAATCCGGCAAATCTGATTCTGAAAATTAGATTTAGCTGGTTAGCGTGGCAAATCCAATTCTCTTCATGGGCCGGTAGGGCCAGCTCTATCGACCCACGACGGCCGCCCCTCGGGCTACTCGACAGGCCTTGCCAAACCTGATTCTTAGAATCAACTCCGGCAAGCCCTGTCGGGTGGCCCAAGGGGTGGCCAGCATGGGCTGGCGGAGTTTGGCCAACTCCGATGGCTCACGACGGCCACCCTCGGACAACCCAACTGTTATTTTTTATTTTAAATATTTAAAAAAAATTATATATATAATTTTTTATTTTGATGAATTTTATTTTTATTTTATTCTTTATTTTATTTTTTTCGTTTATTTATTTATTTATTTTTATTTTGTTTTTTTTTTTTTTAATAAAATTATGTGATTTTTACTTCCTGTTTTCATATAAGAAAAAAGACATTAAGAAAATAAAAATTTGTATAATGTGATTTTCACTTCATTCTTTATGTGAATCATTTAATTTTTGGAAAAAAATGTTATTATTATTAATATTTGACATAAAATTCATAAAAATTGCTAATTTTTATATTTATTTTGGTTAATTTTTTTCTATAAAATTGGTTTATTTGACATTTCACTTTTAGCAAAAGGACTCAAAATGTGTATTTTTCAGTTTATCTATATTCAAAATATGTATTTTTATGTAAATTGTTAAAAATTCTTTTTTTTTAGTGACAAGTATTTCATGGGAAATGAAATATTATTTAACAATATATAATTAGATAGAAGATCAAAACTTTGAAAAAAAAAAAATTTAACACTACAAAAAATCAAATATTTCACTAAAAAAAATGAAACGAAAAAAAAAACCTTAATAACATTAAAAAAAAAGATGTAAGTGAAGAGGAATAAGATGAGTACTTCAAAAATTGTTAAATTTAGAAAATAATTATTAGCATTTAATACATTAGAAAATTTAAAGTAAAAAATAAGTCTTCTAAAAAAACTGGAAGATACTAGCATCAACACTTTTCAAAATCAACATAAAAATCACTAACATTTTAAAATAATGTTTATACTTGGTACATAAGAAAATTTAATGTTTAAAAAACATGCTAAAAAAAATTAAGAGTATTTTGAATTAGCACTTTTCAAAATAAGATAATTTTTTGCTACCTAAAAAAATCGGGTACTTATTTCCGTTCCCGTTTCAAAGTTTATATTGTTACAAGCCATAAAACTCTTATTTAATGTGAGAGTTTATATCCCTTCAAGGGTGTCACTGTAATTTATATATTAAACCATTTGTTTTTTTTTTCCAATTTTAATTCTGAGTCTGAGCACTTTACTGAATAGCAACTTCTATTCTTTTGAAAATGGGTTGTATTGAAATACATTCCGACTTTGTTTCAAATTGTGAAATTCTAGTATAGACAACTCTACGAGTTGTATTTTTATTTACATATTTATTATAGCCATATCGTTTTTCGATTCTACTATGGTTAATGTATTTGACACCCCCTCGCGGGTTGTATATAATTCTCAATTTTGTTTCTGGGTTCTTCGTACCATTAGTAAGTTCCTGGGTATTGTTTACGTTTGCTTATATAGGGTATTGTTTACGTTTGTTTATATACATGAAATATTTCCTTACTAGCATTGGGATTATAGTGTAACCCTAGCAGAGTGCTTGTGCTCGTGCCTACTCTCTGTGCAATGGGAAATATTCCAAATTATTCTTATCTTTGACAAAGGTTTTACATCCTCTCGAGGGTTTCCTATTTTAAAGAAGTGTCTCTTGATTTCTTATGTCTAGTATTCATAAAAAAATTTCGTTCACTGTAATATTGATATTCCTGTACTCTTGTTTGTAATTGCATTGCATATCAGCACTATAATTTCAGTACTCGTTCAGTTTTATCTGAGTTTAGCATTTTTTTTTTAAGTTTCTCAGATGTCCAGACCGTCATTTAAAAAGGGTTTATTTCCCAACCCTTAGTCCGTTTAAGATTATCCTAATTCTTTACAAGACAGACTATCCTGTCTCTGGATTCTTCCATGGATGGACTAACTGTCCCATCAATTTATATGTTTTCTACAGAATTCCAAACTCTTTTCCACTAATGTTCAAGATGTTAGTTATATTTAAATATTCAGTGTTCTTTGTGCATATAAAGGTGTCATTTTTCTGGACTTAATATACTTCATAATTATACTAGGGAATTTATACAATCATCAAGATCTAAGTATTTAAACTTGACTTAAGTAGCCTATTCAATAATTCAATAATAAGAATAGCTAGCTGATAGGCTACTAGTCCCACTGTTTCCAAGATTTGAAAAGGTCCACAAAATCGGGGAGCCAACTTGGCGTAGGTAGTAAACCTTAAGGTGCTCTTCTTGGGTCTAATTCTCACATATACATGATCACCCACTTGGAATTCTCGATAACTCCTCTTTTGATCTGCATATACTATCTGTCGATCTAGGGTAGCTTTTAGATTTTTTTGGGTCTTCTTTATTTCTTTTTCCATCTCAACCAACATTTCTTCCAAGCATTAGATTAATTTATGGGCTGGTACAATTAATGGATGTTCGACGCTGCCTATTGTACAATGCCTCAAAGGTCCTCATCTTGAGGGATTCTCGATATCCATTGTTGCAAGAAAAATCTATGAGGTGAAAGTAATATTTCCACTTCGTGAGTTGATGCATTACATACATATGTAGCATGTCCTCCAACATTTGATTCACTCGTTGAGTCTGTCCATCCGTATGTGGATGATATGAGGTAGTAAATTGAATTTGTATGCCTAGACCAGTGAACAGTGCCTTTAAAAAGGCTGAGGTGAACTTTATATCTCTATCAGAAATGAATGTTTTCGGAATTCCATGTAATCTAAACACCTCCCTCATGAAGATGTCAAAAATCTGCATGGTTTATAATTTGACTGTACTAGAATAAAGTGAGTTTCTTTGCTCAGTCGATCAAATACCACCATTATCAATACATTGTATCTCTTTGATATTGGTAAGCCTGTAATAACATCTAATGATATAATTTCCCACTTCCATTCTGGCACCGGAATAGGTTGCAATAAATTTGTTGGGTGTTGATGTCCAGCTTGACCGATTGACATTTCAAACATTTAATCAAGTATTCAGTGCTAATTTTACGCATTTGATGCCAAAAGTAATATTTTTTTATTGTTGTTAACATTTTCTGCTAACCAGGTTATCCAGAATAAGAGCTTCGGTGATATTCATCTAAAATAATTTCTTCAAACTCATTTGATTATGAATGTATATCTTTCCTCGAAAAGTCAATAGTTGTTCATTGCTAATCTTATAATCTAATTGCTTTCTCTAATTTCCTGCTTCTTGTGTTTGCTGCCATAGAAACTTATATTCATGTTCCTTTTCCGTAGCATCCTTCACCTGTTCCTAGAACTTAAATTCCACCTAGTTAAATTAGAGTTCATACACATAATGCAATTTCCTAATTAAGACATCAATGACATGATTTTCTTTTCTTTTAACGTGTTGAATTTCAAAATCAAATTCTCTCAGGAATGCACTCCACCTGGCTTGACAAGCATTCAAGTCAGCTTGTTTAAAATAACTAGTCAAGCTACTCTGATCATTTTTTAACATAAATAATTTTCCTAATAGGTGGTTCCTCCATACCTTGAGTGCATGCACTACCACAGTCAACTCTAGATCATGCGCAGAATATCGTTGTTCATGACATTTCAGCTTCCTGGATTCATAAGCCACAACTTTTTCATCTTGTGAAAACACTACTCCCACTCCTTCCTTACAAGCATCGGTGCAAACTTCAAACTCATTGTTTGGATCAACGACCTTTAATATGGGAGTTTTAGTCAAAAATTGTTTTAACCATTTGAAGATGGTTTGGCATTCGCTAATCCATTTAAACGTTCATCCTTTTCAGTGCAACAAGGTTATAGGAAAAGAAATTGTAGAGAACCCCTCGATAAAAAGCTGGTAATAGCTTTCTAATATCGTGAAAATACGTATGTCTACTACGTTTTTGGGTACTTTCCATGTCTATTGCTATACCTTCAGCAAAAATAACATGGCCTAAATACTGGATCTATTCTTTGTAAAAATCATAGTTACTGAATTTGGCATAAATTTGATGTTCTCTCAACAATTTTAATACCATTTGAAAATGTTCCTTATTTTCCTCCATGGTTTTCGAGTAGATTAATATATCGTCAATGAATATTAGAAAAAAACTATTCAAGAATAGATGAAAAAGGCCATGCATTAAACTCATTCATGTCGCTGGTTCATTGGTTAACCCAAACGGTAAAACCACAGATCCATAATGCCCATATCGGGTATGAAAAGTTGTTATATATATATCCTCATATTTTATACGTATTTGATGGTACCTAGATCTTAGATATATTTTTGAAAATACAGTTTTCCCTTTTACTTGACTGAAAATATCATCTATCTCTGGTAGTGAATATTTGTTCTTAACAGTTAATTTGTTAAGCTGCGTGTAATCGATACACATTCACATCATACCATACTTGTTTTTCACAAACAACACTAGTTCCCCTTAGGGAGACACACGAAGATGAATATGTCCCTTGTCCAACAATTCCTATAGCTGAATTTTCAACTCAGTCGATTCAGATACACTCATTCGATATGGTGTTCATGATATCAGTGCTTCCCCTGACATTAATTCAATGGTCAAATCAATGTCTCGCTTTGGAGGTAGTCCTCGTATACTTTTCGGAAACACATCCATAAAGTCATGTACCACTTGTATATTCTCCATGATATGGGTCTTATCTTTAGAATTGGCGAATCCAACTTGAATAACAGAATTTTGACATCCTTTTCTAATGCATTTTTACAGAGGAGATGCAGTAATAGGACGCTATTGAAGTGGTTTCTTAATTCGTTGGAATTCTTCGTGAGTTTCGTCTTCAACCTTATAATAAATGATTTTCTCTTTGCAGGCTACCAGTGACACATGCACTTCCAACCAATCCATTCCCAGTAATATATCATAATAGCCTAAAGTTAGAATGTTGAATTCAACCTTTATGTGTTGGTTTCCAACTTTTAGGGGATAGTTAGAAATTTTAGCATTAACTTTTCTCTTTGACCTAGTGGCCAATTGTATCAGCGAGTAATTTTTAAATTTATGGCTCTGCAAGTCACATTTGTCTACTATTTGAGGATTTACATTCCTTAAACTCGCACCAGGATCAACGAAAATATAAATGGTTTGGGAATACAATGTACCTTTTAGTTCTATCATAGTCAGTTGGTAATTCGCTTGTCGATCCTCTAGTGCTGCATTGATTCTTGATATGTTTTGCGCCACATCCCCCACTGTGGATGCCTCTTGAAAATTAGCTACAGTTTCGTTTCTCCCATGGTGAGGAAAGTGCTTATAGCAATGTGTCTCTCCGCATCCCCGGCACTGTAGTGGCGGTTTCTGGATCTGCCCATGATCTCATCTACAAGATGCTTTAGTGGGTCGTTCTTTTGTTGGCCACTTGGTTTTTTGTTGGTTTCTTCCCTATTGTCTATTTTCTGTATTTCTAGTAGCATTCTTATAATTTCTACATCTACTTCCTTTAAAATTTTAAAAAATTTTCTGCCCCTTCTTCAGCATACAATTCCTACCAACTTCTGCCTTTGCCTTGGACTGCTGATCGCACATACGTTCTTTTCGAATCACCTCATCCATGGTCTTTGAATTCACTAATTTGATCGTCTCCTTCATATGAGCAGGTAGGCTACTCAAGAATCAATTTAATTTCACCTTTTTATCTCTCAGATACGACATATACCTTAATAAAGAGGCAAATTTAGTTTTGAATTCATCCATTCATAGTTGTCTCAATCTCAAATCATGAAATTCTTGAGACTTTTTATCGTAAAAATGTTTGGTTAAGTATTTTTCTTTAAAATACTACTGGAACTCATCCCAAGTCACATTTTGGTCCTCAATTCCTCGCACATTTTTAACCTCCTCCCACCATAATGTGGTTTTTTCCTACAGTTGATAAATAGCCAAACGAGCTTTCAATTTTATGTTTTATTAATATACTTGAAGATATTTGTTGATGTTAATTATCCATGCTTTTGCTACCTCTTTGGCCTCTCCATCAAATGTAGGAGGTTTAATTTTTCGAAATTCACCTTGCAACTTCACATTTTGCTTTTCATCTCTTACTCGTCCGAGACATTTCCTGACTTTTCTTTTTTATAAGTCTTATTTTTATTGCTTCATTGGGTATGGCTAGCTTCCATCTTATCATTATCTTGTTGTCTTTTTTCACCCTCTTCTATGGTGTCTCTTTCTAGGCTTGGCTGAGATGCCCCTTTATTTTTTCTATCTGAGAGGTTTTTAATAATCCTATCCCGTTCTTGCATCAAGCTCTCATTATTACTTCTTACTCGAATGATTTCTTCTTGTAACTATTGCACAATATCCAAAAGTCTACTCGTTTGTCTTTTCTGTTCCTTGAGCAATATGTTGTTTTGTTGTTGTTGATCCACGCTCAGCTGCACCCACATTTCTCGATTCATTTCTAGGTTAGACTGGGAGTGAGCTTCCTCTGTAGCCCTGGAAACATGATATATAGAAACCTTCATTGTACTCTGTCAATCCCTTCTTCCTATTTTTGTGCACAATTTACACGCACCCAATGTTATTTAGGTGACCCATCTAGGTACCATCATGTGAACGTCGCTCCGTGTTACCATGTAAAACATTTAACTTACCATAAATGAAAAAAAAAATTATCACATACCATATAACATTTAACTTTATTAAAAGCATGAATATTACCAACTATATCAAACTATTAATCATAACATTGAAGTAATGATTGCATAACATATTTGTATATAACAACTATGGCAACTACCATAGCGCGATGACATTCTCATGACCCTTAGATTCTGTTTTTAAAATATGGAGTAGAAATTATTGTTATGATTGATATCTGGGATGATTAATTGCCATTTGGCAGCAACTCTTTAATCCACCACATAAATATTTAAATGGTACTATTCAATTATGGTTTATGGATTATTATCCTTTGGTTCAATTTCTCCGTAGCATCAAGTATGGTCATCTTCAAAGGCTGGACATCTGGGTTGATCTCCGTCCTTCATTGTTTGTTGATCCAAAGGCTGTGATGAAGGTTGGGGTGGTTAGGGTATACCTTACCCCCCAAACCCCAAACACTTTCTCCATTTTCCATCGCTGCAATAACGCCAAGCTCTGCAACTTCTATTTTGTGATTTGGTTTTCTATTGTTCATTTTTGGTCTGAACATGGAGGTATTGTTGATCTTTCCACCAAAGTCTCTTCTGGCATTGTGTTTCGTCATTTGCTGGGTTACTGTTGTTCTCAGACAGTCTTTCTTCACAGAAAATAATACTGGGCTCCCACATATTCTAGCCTATGCTTCTGGGCAGAGGTTGCGCTCTAGTTGCCATGTCAGGTCTTCGTGGCACCTTCGGCAATATCTGGGCTTGTCTTTATCCAAACGATGGCTACCCATCTTTGGCATGTCCAAAACACGTAAGGGTTTTCTCCTTTCCCCTCTTTGTTGTAGTTTAATTCAGTTTAAGTTTCAAAATGCATGCTTGACCTCACATCTCGCCTTCGTTTTCTTTCCAAGCCTTCAAATTCGAACCCTTTGCTTCTGTGATGTAAGGTTGAGTTCATTTTAAGCTTGTAAGAATTATTTTCCTTGATTAAAGACCTATTTGGAGATTTGTGTTTCGATTCTTATGATTTTGTGTTTTTCTTTTGGTTTTGCAGGTATATTCTTCGAATCCTAAAATATCACCTACAACTCTAGCATGTGGTCTGCCCGATAGTAACCCTTCGTTCATTTGTTTCTATTTGTTTCGAGGTACCACGGAAATTCATCGGGTTGTCTCCTCCTAGATATTTCAGACCCTGAACTTAATTAGATATGCTCTCCATGTTTAGCTGAATATTGTGCTACGAGTTTTTTTACATACAATCCATAGCACTCTCATTTACTGTGAGATTTTATAGCCCTTCAAGGCCCTCGTTGTAATTTATAGTAACTATAAATTACAACCTAAGAAACTATAAATTGATACATATGTATTTATATCCATCACGTCATTCCTCGTGCTTGAAGAAAAAATCAAGGCATTTTGGGAGCTGAGTTGAGAGCTTTGAGAAGGTAACCAACGATAGCTATGATACTAGAGTAACGTGTTTCAACTCTGAAACACAAGGAACGCCTTTGTGAGACGAGATAAATTCTGCGTCGTGTAGGATACGGAGTTCGGTACAATTCCCAAAAGCACGAAGCACGGATAGCACTATTCATAAAGAAGAGGAGGACAGACTCTCCAGCTGGTTTTTTCATTTTTTTCCATTAATTAACGTTAGAAAATGAAGCAACAATTCAATATGGTAAATCTCAATCGCCCAATTTCAAGGTAGTTGTTTTCACATGATAGGTAACTGGTTTGACTCGGCGGTTGTTTTGAGACAGAAGCTTTATGCATTAAAATGACATATTCTCTATTCAAAAACCAAGGCTTCACATGATTGCGTAACTGGTTTGACTCTGCAGTTGTTTTGACACCGAAAGTTTATGCACCGCTGAAAAATATTACAGCATTAAAGTGACAAATTCTATATTAAACGATATTATTTTAGATTTATATATACATAGATATATAGATATATTCACTAATTTATATAAATATTTTATGAAAATATTAAATAAATATGAGTATAACATGTTTTATGACTAACTCATTCTAATTATTTTCATATTAAAATGTATTTCATACTTAGAAATATTAACATATATGGTAAGCCATCACAAAATGAGGAAGGCCAGAAAAATCCAATGATTTTCATATTACGGGGTATATCATTCTTCACAAAAAATCGAGGTTTGAACGGATATATGGTAGACCATCTCTCACGGCGGGATCTACCAATTAACAAATTTTGAACATTTTGTCCGTGAAGCGGACGTCTGATAGTGGAGGGAGATGACTTTCATACAATCCACCAAGGTTCAAATCTCCGTGGAGACGTATGCCTGTTGTGTCTTGGCTAGAAGAGTAGGCGACCCCAGAGTGGACGTCTCGGCTCTTGTTGAGGCATAAGTTCATTGCTATTGTGTGCGGCTTGCAGGCTGTTTCACCTAGCCTAGGTTTATAGTGGCAGCGAGTTGGATTTGAACCCGGGCCTTGCTCAGGCAACTCTCACCAGTTACCGATTACCCTAGATCTAAAAAAAAAAAAAACAAATTTTGAACATTTCTGCATGGAACAAGTTTTGAAAAATTTGACCATATGCTAAAATATATAAATAAGAATGAAAATGAATAGAACAACTACCACTCACACTTGACTAGACTTAACTAAACCAACAATTTGACACAATTTTGGGTGCCATTTGTAGTCTAGACACAAAAATGGCATAGTATGTACAAATGAGCAGTATAATTTTGAAAATTTGATGTTAAAATTGTTGGAGATAATATAGAAATGATAAAATTGTTGGAGATAATGCTACAACATAACGGGGGTTTTAAGACAAAATTTAAGAGAATTTTTGGATAAATTGCCTTAAATTGAGACAAAAGAAAACTTGTGTATTGTCTTAAATATTGTCTTTAAGCGGGTGTCTCAAATTAAATCGTCTTAAAATTAAATTGTCTTAAAATATTGTCTCTATAAAGACAAAATATAACACAAGCATTTTTGTCTCTCTAGAGATAATTTCATTTTTGTCTCTCCAAAGACAGTTTCATTTTTGTCTCTCTAGAGACAATAATTGCACTACAACACAAAGAGGAGTTTTAAGACAATTTTTGGGTAAATTGTCTTAACTTGAGACAAAAATAAACATTTGTATTGTCTTAAATAATGTCTTTTAGCGAGTGTCTCAAATTATTGTCTTAAAAAATTGTCTCTATAAAGACAATATTCTCTAGAGACAATATAAAAAACTGAATCCATAAAAATATCTCACCATTAAAATAAATCAATATACAAATATTTAATTAAAAATATCTACAATATCATTGAATAATTCATGTTAAGGTATAGTGGAATCGAACCACCAGGTAAATCAAGGTGACTTTAAAATCTAATTATGGAAACCATAATTCCACTCAGCTACCACCCTTTAATAACCATATAACACAGTAACTCAAGGTGACTTTGAAATGAAAAAAATTTAATTCGCAATTACTGATGACAAACTCCTTTATCCATACATTAAGAAATAAATAAATCCAAACAAATACTCACATGTCTAATTGGTAAGCCCTTGGAATTGTGCATGATAATAAGCTTTCTAGGTGTGACCATTATTTTCCCATTTACAACTCCAAAAACCCCTTGTTCCTATGTTCCAAAAGTTACAACAACATCCCCATCCCCTTTGTGCTGTGATATTTTTAAAGATCCCCCTTTGTGCTCTGATATTTTTAAAGATTTTGATATAAATGGTATGTTAGCCCCACACTCGACCACATGTGAGAATTATTACATATAGAAAATATAATCAAAGTCGTTTTACACATAAGATCTACATGGCAATGGTGCGTATGATTATTTGGAGCCATACTGGTCCTCCATATATGGTTATTTTAAGTAATCTGGAACATACCAAAAGCTTTCACCTTAACTTTATGGAGAAACTTCGAAAGAAAATTGAGACCTAATGTTTACCAAATGAATGAAAAAATATAAAAACAATGGTTTGGCCCTAGGGAAGTTGAATATCAGCTACTCATAACTGCAATTTCTAGCCTAAATATTAGCTATAGCCTTCACTCTGCAAAGTACTGAATGAAGATTTTAAAGATTGTAGGCTAAGTAAAAACATTTTTATAACCTATGCATGTACAAAATAACAAAAACCCAGCTAAGAATCTTACCAGTGAAGAAAACCCGAAGAATATTTTTTCATATTGAAGGAAAATGAGGTCTGCCCACAATCACCTACAAGAAGGAATCCATGTTAATCAAGCAATATGTGTTTCTCTCGAAAGTTGATAGATTTCTAAACCATATAGAGTAAGTGATATTCCAGTAACAACAGGAATAGATGTTTTGTTCAGCGGCAGGAAAGGGTTGAAAGTGATGCAATAACAACAGGAATAAATTTTCTTTTCAGTGGTAGGAAAGGGATGCAAGGAAGGGAAACTTACATTCCCTTTTAACTAGTTGTTTCTCGTTAGAAGCTATATTTGAAATCAGTTGTTGTTTTTGTGACTTGCCACTTTGAATATCTCTCTTCCTTGATAGGTTCATATTTTGTAGATGGCTTTCCTGCTGCTGATTCATTGGAACTAACAGTTTTATTGTGTGCATTCACAAGGTCCCTAAATGCCTCAATTGAGACTAACAGTTCCTGATATTGCTTAGCTTGATGAATCTCACCGTTGAACATCAACTGCAAAAGAGAGAAACTTCAGTGTAGAAATTCGAAAAAAGGGGCAAAACTATTAGTATTAAATAATATTTTAAAGTTGTAGAAAATATTTTAATGTGCGATCCATCATAAAAAATTTCCAATAGGGTGTTTACAAGTAAACAAATAGCCTCCACATGACTAACCAGAATAGCATCAAATGCCGGGAGAAAATCAACTTGGTGTGTTACAAGGATTACTGTCTTTTTTAACAGTGCTCCCATTATATATTCCTATACATCAAAATATATGATCAATAGAATATTAGGAAGATAAGAAAGACGAAAATCATTGCTATAGAAAGGTGCAAATTACAAAATTATTACAAGCTACATAATAACTTTAAATGTTTTATATAAAAATGGAATGACCATATTAACATTAAACAATTTTGTAGCAGGATGAGCATCAACAGCACTGAAAGGAACATCCAAAAGATATATATTTGAATCTTGATATAAAACACAGGCAAGCTGTATCCGTTGTGTCTCGCCACCACTGAAATTTACACCTATTTCTCCTATTTCAGTCAGATTACCAAAGGGAAGATTCTGGATATCTTTATCTAGCGAAGACTTGAGGATAATTTCTTAATATTTCTTCTCCTCCATGGGACGTCTGGATAATATGTTGTCTTGTAGCATTCCTATTTGAATCCATGCAGTCTGAGAAATATATGCGAGGGCACCACAGACTTGCAACTGCAGAGGCAGGATTGAGTACAATGAGAAAAAAAATCCACCAATATAAATGGTTGATAATGTTAGGTTAAGGAGGTAAATAATCCATACTCACTATGCCTCTCATCTTTGGTACTTCCCCAAGTATTTCACCTAAAAGAGTTGATTTTCCGGATCCAACTTCTCCACAAATTGCCAATTTTTGGCCATGTTTGACCTCCATATTTATGTTTCCCAACGCAGACTTTGATGAACTAGAATCCCAACTAATTTTTTTCATAATTGATAAGAAGTGAGTGATCAAATTTATGAAGAAATACCTTCTCAACCACCTGATCCTGTAATTTTTTAGCCTCGATAAAGTTGATGATATGAGTTAATGAGGCATTTTCTTGAATGATAAAATCAATTGTATCCGAAATTGCTTTAATTGGTTCTTGAATGAGGAACAAGGTGGTTATGAACGTGAGAACATTGATGGGAGTAAGAGGGATATTAAGAAAATTGCAGGTTATAAACGTTGCAATTGAAACCAAAACAGGAGTTGACCAACCCAAGAACGTATTGTAGGTTCTTTGAAACTGAACCACAGAGAGCCATTTGAACTCTACCTTGTGCAGCTTCTCAATATTTTATTTGAAACGTCCCTCCCATGCATGCAATTTCAGTACTTTCATGCACACCAGATCTTTTGTGGTAGCCTTTAACCACTGATCCTGGGCTGCCACGAATCCAGATTGAAACTTCTACTGAACTTTGCCAATGGAGAGTTACAAAGCATGGTGGTGATGCTAAGGGCCAAGGCTGAAAGTGTCACCTATCCAATTGCATGGACAAGGATGCTTAAAGCAAATATGATTTGGAGTACTATAGTCCAAGTCTAATGAAATGAGAAGGAAAATTCCCCCAATAAGGTAAGCATCTACCGACATATAATTCATAATTTCTCCTGATGAATGCACCTGTTTAGCTTCATTAGAAAAATTTAGTTGTTTTTGATAGATTGCGGCAATAAGTGAAGATTGAATTTGTAGAGCAATCCTTCTAGTGCCAAAATACAATTTCCTTCGAGATATGGACTCGATTGCCTTGGAAATAGATAGTGTTCCTACAAAATAAAACCTTCGTATATGAATGAATTTCTACCTTCTAAAAATCCAATAAAGGCATTTAGAAGAATTGGTTCACAGGACAGTGTAAGTATATTGAGAAAATCATAGAACCCAGTCCTTGCCAGATTTTTCAAGTGACAACTAACCAAAGCCCAGAAAACTATTGGAGTGGCAGATGGTTTTTTTGTTTTTGCCTAAGCAGTTCTTCTGTAACTTTTGTATAACTATTCTTTGCTTGATCATCTCCACGCACACAAGGAAAATCATCTTCTTCTAGAGGCCTCTTTATTCCTTTTGACAAAGGAGAATTCAACCACCAAAATGTCATCCTATTGAAGAATCCAGCCCTGGAAAAAGGATTCATGTTGGAATTTAGCTTCAATAGCCTTTGATTTTCCTCAGAAAACCTTTGGCTGGAATTGAGAGACCCATAATTTCGGTAAATCCTACTTATAAAAATTTCTAACATAATACCACCCTTTGAATACTTAAAATCCTCCTTCACAACATTAATGAGCATCAAGAAACATGTTGGCCATGCAATAAGGGAGAGAATGGTCCCATATTAATTTTCTCTATCATTGATAAAATTCATCCCAGCTGAAATACCATCCACCATTCCAAGAAAAAAATACATGATCCACCAAACATGCATAAATCTCGTCATGGACCGTTTTAACCCTCTTGCGACTATTAATCCGAGAGTAAACCATGCTAATATTTCTAATAAAAGTACAAGCCATTCATGCAAGGGAGTTAAATGAGATCCATTGCCTAATTTCTCTTGTAAAAACCAAATCCCCAATCCCAAATTAATCGCACCCAATACAATACTTATCACTGCTACATATACGTGAAATGGCTTTTGAGGCTTCACTTTTCTCAGTATGCTTCTCTTAATTTCCCATTTGATGAGAATAATGGACCAGAATGTCAGCAAGAAGACTAAATTTATGATTGTGATCAGAGCAAGCTCGATGCAGGAGGTCTAATGGAAGGTGTGTAGTAATCCAGAGCTGAGAGATGGGGGTAAACCACAGCTATCTTCATAGTTTTTAATAGGGGACGATGAACTCGAGGGCCAAAAAATTTTCTCTAGAGCTTTGGGTTTGATAAATCATTTCAATGAATGATAATTAATAAAAAAATATTAGAAGTTACTAACAAATTTCAACTATCAAAAAAATCTTAGAAACATATAAATATCAGATTATAAATATGCCACAATATGAGAGCCATGCCAGCCATTTTAGGTTAGGATTTTTCTAGTAAATTTTACTTGGTCAATTTGACAATGGTTTTTAGGCTCCAAGTTTGTGAGAACCCATGGTTTTTCTCATGGTATTCATATGAAATATAACGTTTTAAAGATGGAAAGACTCCAAGTAAATTGGTCCTCATGACTAGTTGTATCCTAGCAATGGTGTCTTTAGACACCATCACTACTCTCAGTATTTAGTGATACTAACAACTGGTATCAAACTGAGAAAGGCCAACTAAAGATACTAACAACTGGTATCAAACTAGATATTCTCTTGGCATGACTTTGCAAGATCCAACAGAATCCAATACTGCCTTCATGCATTGCTCTATTTTAATACAGATAGTTACAACAACATTCTCCTCTCTTATATAGATTTTGGGAGGTGATATTTTCCCAAAACTCTAAAAGCTAATAATAAACAAAAGGCTCATTTTTTAGCCTAATTCACTAATGTGACTTATTACACATGTAAGCATTATATTCTAACACCTTCCTCAATGATATTTTGAAGGCAAAGGCTTATATGTGGCAACCTCACGATTTATAGGTTCCTGGAATGGAACATATGGTATGTAGATTGGTTAAGGCTCTTTATTTTCCCAAATAAGCGCCAAGAGCTTGGTACATCAAATTGACAAACATTTGTAGGATAACAGATTGAGAATAAGATTTTCTGATTAAAATCTCTACATTAAAAGTGAGGATAGTACATAGATACATTAATGATATATGTAGATGACATCGTCATCATAGGTAGTGAGGCTAGACGAATTACCAAGATAAATTGAATCACATTTGACTTTTATTCCGAAATAGTACCCTTCTATTGAAGAGTGGCAACACTTAACTAGGAGAATGATGATGACCACTAAGGTAAAAGAAAGAAGAAGGCATAATTTCTAAGCATCATGATTCATTATCTAATTCAACCCAAAATCCCTACTTTCATGTCAAATACATTGGGCATAAACACTTGATATGAAGCAATGGAAAAATGTACCTCATGTGCATTGAGTTGAGAGGCATATTTGGGTAGTTGTCTAGAGAATTTTGAATGTCATCATCAGCACCATTTTCTGTGATGCAGGTCATCAAAGAAACTCTCATATAGTTGTCCTTGGAAGTGATGAGGTAACAAAAGGAACTTTGGTTTTGCTTGTGTAGAAGAAAATTTGAGAGTGCATTGGCTGGCTAAGCTTCCCTCGTAATGCAATAAATAAAAAATAAAATAAGAAACCAAAAAATTTGAAAATGAATGGAAGTCTATCAGACTTCATTAGAGAAGATCCAATTTAAAGAGACATCTGACAGAAAGATTCATAGATATTGAGTTTTCCAAAATTCAAACAATAATGAATACAATAAATGGGACTACTATACAACTACCCATTCCAAAATTATATTCTGGTGAATCTTACACAAACTCAACTCTAATAAGTTGGCTTCCTAGAAATGTAATAGCCAAGGTTTTCCATCTTGAAGAGGAAACTTGTGCCCTACTCAATTTTGAGTGCTGGGTGCACATGCAAGTATTCAAGTTTGCTAGAAGTAAAAGGATCCAGTTGTGGAAGGAAAGGCTTCTTCCATGATAGAAGATCCCTTTGTGAGCCTAATATGACACAACAAACTCTCTCTGGTGATAAGCGCAACTTGAACCTCTTCTTATATGGTAACAAATACCAAGCCTAGTGTGACCACTAGCTTCTGTCTGCTACAGGCAAGGTTTATGGAGTCCAGCCTCTTGGAAATTTGATGCTCTTGATGCTGCTCTCATGTTTGGAGAGTTCAATGCGGCTCTTCGAATTTTCTGGAAGAAGGCTACTTTGTCCCCTACACCGCTACATGAAAAAGGAAGCAATGCCATCCATCTAGGCTAGCATGGGAACAACCCTTCCAACGAATGTTTTGGGTGAGTATGAGATCAGTTTATCCATGGGATCGGTGTTGACAATAGTGATTATAAGAGCTAGAATTTGTTTTGGGTGAGTATGAGATTGGTGTCTCCATGGGATCACCATGGGATCAGTGTTGGCAATAGTGATTACAAGAGCTAGATTTTTGATATTATGGAAGTTTACCTCCAAGTTAATTAACCCAATTTCGGAAATTCCAGTAAGAAGTTGAATTTGGCTGTTATGAATTTCATCTAAGCTGTGCTCCATGTGCCATGATAGGGCTTCCTTTCTCAAAGAGGTTCCAATATTTCCTGTGGCAACAGTTTTGGTCTATTTTTGTAGTCTTTTCATGATTTATATTCATGGGCAGTTGTGGGGTAATTTTTTTGTGATTTATTATTGGCAGTATCCAAACTACTTCCTCAATGCTCTTATGCTTGAAGTTTTTTTGTGCTTTGTATATTACCCAACTTTAGAAGCTTGCTAGTGGGGCCGTTAATACATTGATTTTGGACAAGTCTCTCTGATTTTTCAATGGGTAAGTACAGTAAAAGAGTTCAAAATATTTTGCAATTAAGGCTCATATTACATGCTTATGAGGTAATAGGTTTGGATTTAATAATATGCCAGCGCTTTCACCCAAAGGGTCGATCTCTTTACATTGATCATAATTGGTTTTAGAATCTAAGATAGCCATCTGATGAAGTCTCAATAACCACAATGCACCTCAGGATTGCTACAGAAAAGCTTAAGTTTGAGTGTCCTAGATTCTACAAGTAGTATCCTTATTTCTTGTAGAAAAATATCTAAATAAGTAGTACAAATTCCCTCTCTAACTAGAAATAGCCTTCCCTGTCTGAATGCTATTATTGTTGTTCATTCCAATTAGATCTATAATATCTATCAACGTATGGTAAGCTCACCTATGAAATGTATGATTGTGTAGTAAATTGAACATAAGCATAGGTCAGTACTCATGCAACAAGGGTACTTCTTCAAATCATGCAACAAGCAACGTAACTCCAACAAGATACAGGAGTAATAAACTGTGTGAATTATTGTGAACCATGCAAGTGACTACACGAGGTCATTTTTGTATGCCAATTCAATTATACATATGGTGGTCCAGGCTTGTAGGGAATTCAATTCTTATGCCATGAGATAAACCGCCACTTAAATTTGTGTGTTATTCCCATAACCTGTAAGCCATTCAACACGGTGTAGTACTATTCAAAAATCACTCTAGGGCAACAGAGGCATATGTTAACCATATATATGCCACCTACATGTTTTGTGAGAAGATAATGGAAACCTTAGGCATGTACCATCCCAATCTATGGCGAAGCATCCAAAATAGAAAAATAAATTTACATAGATCCGAGCTACAACTAGTGAGGGTGTTGTGCTAATTTCAATGATAATTATCATGCATCCTTCAGAGGTAATCATGAGGACATTAATTTCAAGGCATTCAATTATACATCCATTAGATGACCAGAAACCCAAATTTCTTAAGAATGGTGATAAGATATGCATTAAAAAGTTATAGTGAACTTTGTCATGGTATCCAAACTATGAATCATATGGACATCAACAGTTCCATCATACCATTGATGTAATATATTGTGTTGTATATTAGTTTTTCCTCAAGACATTTTTAACATCAATAATGAGAAATTATTACAAGGAAGAATCAACAATCTGAAATGGGTTATGTATCAATGGGCTACATGTAAAAGTGAAACCTGAAGTTACTAATACTACAATGAATTTTGTAAAAATATCAGCGTTAAACCATGCAATAATGAACAACGCCATTGACATCATTTGTTGTGTCAATTTACTACCCTTTTACATCTATTCACCTTGACGCATTATCAATATCGAAGAACAATTACTACAAATAAAATCAAAATATGAAATGACACATCCATATGCCTACAACACTTGAAAACTACGTGTATTTGAGTCTCGTATCTTAAGGCATTGGTGAGATAGTTGTTAAGCTACTTAGTACTTCAAGCCCTCATTTAGGTCCAAATAAGAAAAGGATCCACAACAAGGCACCCTACAGTCCTTATTGCAAATGATGGTTAATTTCCTAAGAATTTGGTCATTTTCTCGCTACCAAATCTCTTAGCTAATTACTGTGTAGCACCATTGTATACAACACTTTAGGAGGAAGAGGCACCCATCTAAGTTGGAGGATGGAAATCTGGGAAGAACTAAGTTATGATGAGTAATTTCCATCACTCTTTTCCTTAGAAAGTGCGTCAAGAAGCCACAGTGGGAAATTGGGCATAGGAAACCTTGTGCTGCTAAACCTCATGAGGTGTCAACAATATGTACAGTTAATAACCATAAGGTCTATGAATTACAATTACAAGGAAAAACCTCCTAGATTGTATCCATTAAGGATTGGCCCTGCTTCACCTAGGGTCCATACATAATAATATAAGAATAACAGAACAACTATCTAGGTATAGTTACATGTTCAGGTATGATCAAACATCATCTAATTATTGTTTTGATTTATCTTACTAGCTGAGATTGTTGTTTGTGGTCATGGCTAAGAACGGAGGGGAAGAATGAAGACCCTAATGATAAAACTTAATCAGAAAAGGAAATACAAAGGTTCATGACCAAATTCCAGTGGAAATCGCTACCATTAGAGGGTAATTCAGAAGTATTGATGAGTTGCGTACAATACTATAGAGTGCATACAAGAATACATAAAGAAAGAAATAAAGAAAGAAATTATATTTGTACAACGAATGACCACAAAAGTAGGTCAATGTCACTGCAGAGTACAATGATGTCGATAGAAGGAGGAGTACCAAAAGGTCTCCTATATTAAGAGCAAGGAATAAGAAATAAATCAAGAAAAACATAATTCCTGAAAACCAAAATGAGGAAAGTCTTGGACTCCAAGTGCAAAAGGCACAAGATAATGGTCCACTAAATCTCTCTCCTAACACTTGAGGTTGAATGCAAAAAACTCAGTTCTGAGGGAGGGCTAGGGGAGGAACTGGAGCCTCTATTACGCCGCTGCTGAGAAGAAGTGATATGTCGTTGATGACTGGGCAATCTCAACTGCGTGCTAGTAAGAGATCTGTGCCGGTAATGACTCATGGGACCTTGTGCTAGGGGGATGGCCACTCTAGCCCGCACTGATCTAGAGTTTAATGAAAAAATGTTATTAACTTGTTGCTTTGTGCCTCTTATTGGCGGAAGAACTGTAAAAAATGATGTAATCCACTACACAAGATCTGCTCTAGGACGAGGCTGGGGAATCAGTGTGCGAAGTCTCGTGGCCTCCTATATGTACAAGGCTAGACATCTTTGATCTGGGTATCAAAAGAAGCTATATAAGTTCTATATCCCTCTGAACAAGCAATGGAATCTCCCACAAATCTCATAGTAAATGGGGTCGCGGAAGATGAAGTGCTCCTCTGACTCAGTCTCTCGAAGGTGGCACAACTGTAAAATCCTGTCTAATCGGGAAATCTCATGGTCAGTCTCAATCCGTAGTTTACAAGAACCTACTCTGATTTGACCCAATGAAATGTAAAGTGTGTGCATCCAATGGTGAAGCATGTAAAGGGGCCGAATAATGAGTCTGTCTCTCAACAACATGAAGTGCTCAACATAGAAAGTCATCTTCAGATGTAACCCATCCTGAAGGTTTTGTTAGGATCCCGTGATTTGGCTGATTGGCAAACCAAATGACAGTGTAACATCAAACCAATCTTTGGAGTCCAAGGACCTAGCCTTTCTGGACTTAGAGAGGGCTCTCTCTATATGTGTAGAGGATATCTGCATGTTTTACTTATTGTGTTCTGATTTTAGGATAGTTATGAAGTAGGTTTTTTTTGTTTTGGTTTTTACGTTGTGAGGGATGAAACTGATCAAAGATATAAGATAGGTAAAAATATGTCAGATCAACTGGGCTATGGGGTCGAAAAGGTCTAGAAAGCTATCAGACGGTGATACAAGGCTGTTGAAGGGCTGATTTGATTCGAGGTAGAAAGGATCTTTGGGCAAAATGGAATAAAAAGGACATCAAGTTTGGGAACAACAAGGGATTTCAAGCATAACTAGTTTAATAGCTAACATAAACATGGTAGGGCAAACCATTAATCATGAGAAATGGAACTATAAGCTAATCAATACATAGAAATAAACATTCAAGCTATGCATAGAGATATATAACTCTCTAACTTTGGGAAATGACTATCAAACTTTGGGGAAATACACTTAAGAGAGACAAACAAATCAAATCACTATGCTAGAATGCCTAAACATAGTAATTCAAGTTATTGGGCACTTTGAAAACAAGATTGCATAGTCTTAGGCAAAGGGCAAGATCGGAACAAGACCTCCTTGGTTCAACAAATGACAATCTAATCAGTCAAAGAGAAATTTCATGGATGGAGCTATGGATAGCCATTGGTAAGCAAGGCTTACCATAAATCATACTTAACATGCATAAAACCACGAATGAAATAAGCAACAATATCCTTAAGTTATTAAAGAGCAATCAAGAATTCTTTAATGTGACTAAGGAAGAAGAAAACATGGAAGCTATGAAGAAACAGGAAATTTGAGGTGCCTTCAAGGGCATGTCTCAAATTTTTTCTCTAATAATCTATAGCAAGCAAGAAACATGGATTCATGAGTGAAAACTAAAAAAAAAAACAAAGAAAGAGACACTATACCATTCTACCAAGTCATGGAATCCAACAACAATCCTCTTTCATCATCCAAGAACATCCAAGAGACTATCCAAGAGCATGAGACAAGTATTTCTTCCAAAGCTTATATGACCATATATTGCTTCTATCATCAAGTTCAGCCTTGTGTACAATGAAAGCCTTTGGAATATATAGGCTCAAGTGAGGAAAACCTCTTAGTTCAATTTGCACTCTCATTGGCCTATTCAAAATATCTAAACTTGTCCTCAAGGCTTTGCAAAGCCCAAGGCACAAAATATCTCATAAAATATCTAAAAAATGATAAAAAAGGGAATTAAATTGACTTTTCATAACTTCTCATGTGCAAAAATAGCTAAACGCACATGAGGAAAAAGCAATTTTTAAAGGTTCAAATTTTACAAAAATACTCAAAAATTACATCAGCAAAAGTTCCCCTCACTTGCCAACAACTTTTGGCAGCCTTCCCGATGTCGAAACGAGGCTCATTATAGCTCGTTGGAAAGCTCTGAGTGTCTTCTTTCTGGAACAACTTTAATTTTCCCAATATGATGCCTAAAACTCCTCCAAAAATAGGCCTATGTGTAAAAAACCAGAAAAATAAGATTTGCTGATAAACGGGGCAGGATGTTGAAAAAGTGAGTTTTTTTGTATCTTTGGGGGACCAAAACAACTTCAAATGCTCTGAAAATTTCTAAGTAGATGCCCCTAAATTTAATGCATCCAATGGTACCACTCTCAAGAGTTGAGGATGCTCCAAACCAAAATGGCAGCGCCCATGATTTTATGCGATTAGGCCCAAAAATGTCAAAAAACAAGATCGTGTCAAAATTCGCTCAGTTTTGGTGAGAAAGTCCCTCAAGACTTTTTAGAAACATGTCTAGAAACGCGGACCAAAATTCCAAGCCTAGAGGTGTCTTTCTCCTTTTTTCTCATCGGGCACCCTCTTTGGGCAGTTTTGAGCTTTTCTTGGTTTTCTTCTTTGTTGTTTGGCATTCTAGATTTGGTGAAGAATTCATGGTCCATTTCCTAGGAGAGGCAGCTAGCACATGATTTGGAGAGTGTCCTTCATGCTCTATGTTTTTTTTTTCTTGCCCTCATCAGTGCTTGTTTGGGGGCTGTCATGATTCCCATCATGGGTGTCTCTTTGAAGAATGTTATGTTCTTCATGAATCCCATCACTTTTCTTCTTCCTTAGTTGATAAATAAGCTTGTTGTTTAAAAAAAAAATCATTTCTTTGAGCACTATGTTTGAGCAAAAATTCCTTTATCAAGATCTATTTGTGGTTTTTGGAAAACAAAGTTTCCTTTTGTTTTTGGCACAAATAATCTTCCCCCTCAAACATTGCCCTTATGAAATCACTATTTGATCAAGGAAAATTTTCCTCAAATGTTGTGTAAAATGTTTTATTTGCTATTAGGTCCCTTCTCCTTCAAAAACATTGTTCTTTCTCTTTGTATGCCAATCAACAAACAATTTTAAGAATAATCACATAGTCAATTTAAAATACATACACAGTCAACTGATTTTCTGAACTTGGATAAGGTAATAGAGCCTTTGGTGTTTTTGATGTGAGCACAAAAAAAACCTGTAGCAGTCAAATAGAAAAACTCCTCACCATCAACATACCCTCTTTATACTTCATTGTTTCTCATACTCATTTTTGACAAACACCTCCAAATGCAATGGTAGCTCCACTCACTAAAGTCTGCTTTATAGATCAAAGGAGGCAACAGTGGTTTTTTGCCCCTTTTTACCCCATAGAGATGACTTTTGAAATAACAGAAACAAACCTTATACCATGATTACTACTGTTTGACAATAGACCCACTGTCTCATTTATTCAAATACTAGGTTTTCTGCCTTTAAGTAGTTCCCTCCACTTAACAATGTTTTCACCATACACTGAGCTAACCAAGGTTTACTTTGCCCTATCACAGTTAGGGTACTTTCAATAGTTTGACAAACTTCTGCTGTTGTGTATAACTTGGCTATCTGGTTTTTGCTTTTAGCACTGTATTGAGGGGAGTATCCAGGCCTTTAAGCATTACTACAAACACAATGCTACTGTTATGTCGATCTTGGGCAGTCAACACCACAGCAAATTTTTGAGTTTTAAACAGAAAAAACCAACCTTTCCTTTCCACTGTAACAAATTTCATTGAAATACTCACAAATCACCTTGCCTTTCACAAATAATTTCACTGTTTTAAACAACACTTAACAGCTTGATCATGGCGAGTAAGGAAACGAGAATACCTTTAACAATGGATGGCAGACCTTGTAGACAAGCTTGAGCAACTTCCAGATTTGTTTTGAGGGCGTTTGGACAAATTAAAGTGTGTGCGGCAAGTTTTTTGTGGAAAACGCCGCACAACCTGGGTCTGTTGGGTCACTGTCAGGCCGACGTGACCAATTCCTACAGGTGCGCCATGCGCTCCTACAGGCGTGCCGCGCGGCCTTGTATTCTTGTGTAAAAAGTGTGCCTGAACGCGCCACATAGGTGTACAAGTGCGCCACGTGGTCTTAAGCCCGAAAAAATTGATGAATTTGCCCAAGACTTCCTTCTTCGACCCGGTTGACCAGCAAAGGGGAGTTTTTTTCATGTATGGAGAAATTTAAACAAGCTTGCAAAGGTCCATTTGTCCCTTTGAATGCAAACAAATTGAAATCCCTTGACTTTGACTTGTGAGGGTTTTTTGAAAGTTTTCTTCTTTGAAACAAATGCCTTGGTTTGTTTTTGAAAACCATAATGATTTTAAATGCGCTATGAGGGGTCCATTCTTTGAATAATGTTGGCAAAAGGATGTGCATTCTTTTAAACAGCTTCAATAGGTATTAACCTATTCACTTATAAAAAATATTTAAAAGGTCAAACTCTATTCACTGTGTTTACATATTTGAAAGGTAACTTCTGCCACTGCTGACCCTTTAGTGATATTTTCAACATGGAAGATCCACTTAATAATACACCAATGATTGATGGAGCATATTTATCCATTTGCAAGGAGGTGAATTATCTCTTCAAAACTTGATTTGGCATTTTCTGCTCCGTATACTTATATCTGCTGTTTAGAGGAAAACTGGCTCAAATCCACCTTGTGACTGTAGATGCATTCTCCAAATGATGCTTCATTTTTACTGTGGGTGAGACCTAGTTGTATTCGCCCGAGCTTTACTATCCTTTGTCTATCAAGAAGGGCATTTTCTTCTAAAAACCTTTCCTCTATTCAAAATGTAATAGCAGAGTGCCTTTGACCTATTTTTATAAGGAAATTGCCTTCCTTTGTAACAGTGGCATGCATATATTGCTTTTAGTGAGTTTTAGAACCTGAAAAACATGTCATGATCTTTCTTTCACATTTTTGAACTTATGTGTTCAGTTGTACAACATTTATGGGAAAAATAAGCTCAAATCGACTTCTGTCCAGTATGATGAGTAATTTAAAGACATTCCCTCATGATCAGGAAGGAAAGTATCTTTTGAGAGATAATTGTCATTCCTTAGCCATGTGGTATGACCCATCTCTCTACCATCAGCAAAGTTGTCTTATTTGGGTTCCAGATTGTCTTTGAAGCAACTCTGTTAGGAGATAAGCCATCCTCTTTGATAGTTATAGTACTGATTCTTCCCCCCCTTTTTTTACATGCTTGCTCTGTTCGGAAACTTTAAACTATCTTCTGTTGCTTTTACCATTTCTCTCTTGATCAATCAAACCCTGAAATCAGTCACTTCTCTGGCCCTCTGCTTATGAATGAAGGAGACCTATCTTGAAAAAATTCCTAATGTTATTTCAACCTCTGTCTCAGTCAAATTCAGACTTTTTGATGAATCATACTGAAAGTGGCCTCTCTTATACATGATGGCAGAGGTTAGTTTGAGCTCAAGACTATTTGACTCTTTTGGCCATCTGTTTAACAATCCTTTCTTCAATGATGATGAACCTGTTGGCTTCACATTGTAACTGAAATAATAGTAAAAGCATGCAAATCATTTTTAAAGCCCACTGCTTTGCCTCTGCCTTTGATCATCATTTTCATGTAGAGACCTTCAGTTGTTGTCTCACTATACTTCAAAGCTTGTCTTCACAGTTAGTGAAAAACTAAAAAACAAACTTTACCTTTGGCCCTCTTCTTATAGATGAAGAAGGCGCTTCAGTCTTCAAACCCTCTGCTTACAGATGAAGGAGGTTTTTAGTCATGTCATATCATCAGCCCATTTGACAGTGTTATTTTTCCTTTCACTATCCTTTCAGGCTTTGAATGTGATTACAAGAGCTTAATGAAAAAATCTATGCTCTGTGGCTGCATCCCAGGCTCAAGATCACATTGAGAAGCAGTTGTCTTCTCATGTGGAGCCAAATATTGTCTTCTGAGATGCTGGTAGGCCTCTATCCTTGAAATATCTATTTAAAAAACTGTAAAAACACCTAGAATCAGTTTGACTTATGGAACATGAATTGCTGAGACTTGAGGGTGTATTAGTAGTGCAACCTAGGGCTGTAACCAACTTTATTTGTAGAATGGGAAGGTTTGTTATGACTGGTCTATAGCAGATGGAGGTTCTTTGGCTTTAGGATAATTTTCCAAGGGAGAAATGCCTAAAGCACCACTTCCTAACTTAGGGGAGACTTTTTGGACAGATTTGGATTGTTTCTTTAGAGCCTATGGGCACACTAGTATGGTTGAGGCTAGGTAGGATTTGATAATGAGGTTTCATCTTGTCATGGGTGGGATGAAAGGTAGAAGGGATAAAAGTTTATGGGTGTCTTCCAGCTGGAAAATTTGACAAATTTTTAGATCAGCTGCTAGAAAACTTGGTTGTTACAACTAGTCATCACCAACAAGTGAAAAATATTGATGACTAACAGGTTTATCCAAATAACCTGTACATATTTCCTATAAATATCCTCTCAGATGATTTTATTCATCTCTTGTTTGGTTGGTAGGAGGTGGCTTGGTGCACAAAAAGAATACTTGAATGGAAGGAGTTGGTCTATCTTGATACCAACTAAAGAAAGTATGAATGGAGGGAGTTGGTCTATCTTTATTCTTGTAATGTCTGGGAGAGGTCGAATAGGGCTCTCATTTGTCTCGATGATGAATAATATATCTGAAAGTCAAATAGAATCATATAATAGACCTGAATATTCCCAAAAATACCCATTCCCATTCCAACAACTGACAAAAATGGATGTCCCTTGTTGCCTCCCCCAATGACCCTGTCATTTGGAGGACCCGAAACGGGGCTTCCACCTAGGTGGAAAAGTGTCCCGAATCACTGCTTTGAGGTTCCTGATAACTTCCCATTTCCCTGGCTGACGTATTTTTGTGACCAGCTCCCTAGAGCGTTTGAGCTCAACAACCTATGATTTATTGAGATCTTCATCAAGGAAGATCTTACTAGGAAGTGGGAATAGCTTTTTCTTAGCTCTCAGAGCCTAAAGGTGATCAGCTGTCGACATGAACCAGAGAAAGAGAGTCGAATCGCACCCAAGCCAAGCTCTCTCAAGGGTCACATCCTAAAGATCTAGTTTTTCATTGAGGAACAAGGTCCCAACCACAATGGGGTCTAAGGATGTGAGAGGCAAACTCACTTTGAGGTTCAATTCTCATGCTTGTCTAGAGTGTTCTTCCATGAGTTTTGATCGTATCACCTCCTCAATTGCAGCTAGAGGGGGAGAAAGAGGGTATCCCTCCCTCTAGCAACTTGTGCCCATGAGTTGATGTGTGTTTTTTTTTATTGTTTAAAGGCCAGTTGCTGAGCTTTGATCTCCTCCTCTTTGTTTTTCAAATCGAGAAGTTCAGTGTGTAGAGTGTCATTAGAGGGGTGATGGTGAACTACTTTCTCCTTGTTGTCCCCCAACAGCTGCTTCAGTGAACCATTCTCACCTTCCATTACAACTACTTTGATCATGAGTTCATCGACCTCTCTTTTTAGTGCTTGGTTAGAGGATTCAAGGGTTTCCAATCTCTTAAATAGTTCCTAAAAAGCCCTGTTGTCACATCAAAATCCATAATCTAGCAAAGGTGAAGGTTTCGAAAATATTTGAAAGAAGTGTTTGACACCTATGTCTATGTTAGTAGGAGGTCCTGACTGCGTCATTAGCTGTGGTTGGGTGCCTAGGGATCTAGGCGTCATGGTTTGTATCTATGTATGGTTAAGTTATGTTCTTAATGACATCGGCAGAGGCACCTTAAGGGAAAAATCAAGAAATGGACTCAGGCGATCAAGATTGTTGTGAGGGCTTTGATTCACGGTGATAAAAGCTCTACAATCAAATCTTTGGGTGCATGAGTTTAGTGGAACAGGTTTTCTTCTCAGAAACCTGCGAATTAAGCATGATGCAGTGCCTAATCTTCAGCAAGGAAAAGGTGATTAGCTGTCGTCCGTTAGAAAGGCTCTTCAAAATATAGTAGTACCTAAAAATTAAGCATGATGTAGCACCTGATCTTCAGTGAGGCAAAGGCGATTAGATGTCGGTCATCAGAAAGGCTCTTCAATTTCCAGTAGCACCTGCAGTTTTTACGAAAATTCTGTGGCTGGTTAACGTTGTAATTGTTGAAGTAACAGAGTTTTGTCTCTGAACTGTGGTAGTGGGGGTAGATTACTGTCTTTGACAGCTTTGGTAGGGCTCTCTCGGAGGCCTTTTTCGATTTCTCATTTGAAGAACTCTTCAAACTTAAAATATTTTAAATATTTCTCACCTCTATCACAATAAATTTGAGACTTCAAAGATTTTTCGAGAATAATTTATATCTTCAGCAATTTCCCATTGGAGAACTCTTCAAATTTAAAGATTTTAAATATTTCTCACCTCCGTCACAATAACTTTGAGACTTCAAAGATTTTTCAAGAATATTTTCGATCTTCAACGATTTTTCCTTCCTTTCGCCTAGATTTTATGTCTTAAAAGCCAATGTGTGTTACACCATTTTTTGGTCATCTAACTTATTATCATTAGATGGACCCAAGTACACCATGTAAGACCAGTTTTACCCTAAGTAAAACCACTTTCACTATGTTAAAACAGGAAACCCCAAAAGGAAATATTAAACAAACCTATATTTGTTTGATTTTCCTCATGGAATAATTAATTAAACCATAATTTAATTATTATTCCCAGTCATGTTTAACCCAAAACAAAGGAATTAATTAGATAAACCTTTATTTATCTTATTATTTTCTAGGAATAATTATTTAAATCTTATTTAGATAATATTCCTTGTTAAATATGACCAAATCACCCACAAATAATTAAATAAATCATTATTTATTTGATTATTTTCCAACCACTTCCTTAAAAAGATAAATAAATCATTTATTTATTTATTTCTGACTAATCAAGGGATTTGACCCAAGACAAAGACCCTTTCCCTCCAACAAATATAATAAAATATTCCATAAAAGGTGGATCTAGATTTGGTTAACATTATTTTAATCATGCACCAAGATCTAGAATGACCCAATGTTTTGTTATAAATAGGAGGGTTTCCCCATCATTCTTCACCTTTTGTTGCCTATTAGATCACTCTGGATCTATACACTTGGTCTCATTTTTTCATCATTTGCTCCCATTGAGCTACATTTCTGCATTGGGTTTTCTACACCTACAAGAGAGAGAAAGCTTAGATCTAAAGTGCTGAGGACTACAAAGAACCCATCCCATTGAGGAGAGCTGGATACACCTTCTTGTTTTCCTCACAGGTGCCCTGTAATATAAAAATTCTTTCAAAAAATTGTGTTCTTGTCTTTTCTGTTGGATGCATGGAGCAAACCCTTTATTTTACTGCTTAATGTCTTTCCATACATAGATCTGGTGTTTTGCAGCTATTTTCTTGTCTAACTAATTGCAGATCTGAAGATATTGGCAACCACTTTTGTTGTTAGGGCTATTAGTTATGCGTAGCTAAAGTGGTCCTTTTTCGTACACTTCGACAAAGGATTCATACTAACAAATGGCGACTCCACACGGGTTTTAAATTACGACCACTGTCGTTTTTCATATTCCTGCATATCTAGCTACTTCAGCCCCTAGGGTTTCTTTTCAGCTGTTTATTTTTCCTATTTTATGTTTTTTTTCTCACATAAAACCCTAAAACCTTCAAATTTCTAACTTCCGTGTGTTTCTGGCCCTATTGCGCGAGGGTAAGCAACACCGAGCGCCGGCCCCGAGACGGCGACTTTTCGAAAATATGCCGCCAAGACATCCAAGACAACTTGGCCAGGGTCCTTGCTTTTACAGCCCTAAACACCGTGACACAGACCTCCAAGTTGCACTTTTTAGCACATTTCACTGCGACACCTTGCTAAAATCGGAGTCGAAGCTGCGACACTGCCATTTTTGACATTTTTCTGCAATTTTTACGGGTTTTCTGCAGCTTCTGTCAGGGTCCTCCAGCCTCTGTCTCAGCCTGTTTTGACCAAGTTCTGATCTGTTTTTACTCATCTAAGTGGGAACCTAGCCCCTTAGGGCTTTAGTACCCTCCACTTTTTGTGGAAGAGTTTTAAGTTGTTTCAGTCGTCTGTTTTTCAGAGCTTCAGCCTCCTTTTTTCCAGATCTGTTACCTCCCTTTCAGATCCTTTGAAATCAGCCTTTCTTCCTTTCAAATCACCTCCTGTCATTTTGTTTGGACCTCTTTTGAAGGCCTCCGCCTTGCACCCTCCGATTTTTTGCTGATTTCCTTTCTTTTTCCAGCCACCTTTCCTCTGTCTTTTGGCTGTGATCTGCACCTCTTTTCAGCAGCTTTGTCCTCTAGATCCCTGTCCCCTTTGACCTTAGATCTATTGGCCCCCTTTTCCGTGTGTTTTACATAGTTTTTCCCTTTCTTTTCAGCATAGATTTGAGAGACCCACCTTCTTGGGTTAGATAGATGCACAAGTAGCTGTTATTTTTTTTGTTATTTCAGCATTATTTTCTGTTCTCTATAGGTTTATTTTCAGCTACGCAGCACACTTTTTCTTGCTCTCAAAATGGAAAGGGTTTAAAAATTAAAATTAATGCACACCACACACTGACCCTAAGCGAAGAAGCGCCTGGTTAACACCGCCTGGCAAAGACTCTAAAATCAATTGTCACTGCACCTTATCTGTCCCTTTCTGCCCCTGTCGGTTTCCTTCTTCCTGTCATCATTGCACCCCCAAGGCGCCTTTCCTGGAGAATTCTTGGCCTTCACCCTCAGTTTCTGGTTGATCGACCTGCTCCGCACCGGCGTCGTCGAGCCATTCCACCTTCGAGTTCGCACTCTGACTCCTCCCCTGATTCATTGGGTCCTCCTTCTCCTCCTGGTTCTCCCCCTGTCACCTTCACTATGTCTGGTCTAGGACCTAACGCTAGCGGTTCTCCCGGCCCCAATGCCGGCCCTACTACTAGCGGAACCGCCACAGGAACTACCCAGGCCACCCCTGTGCTGCCGTACATTGCAGGCCTCAGCCTCCCCGATTTCCATCAGTTGATAAATGACCCCATTCACCACAATGCTAACTGGCCCGCTATGCCAACCAAGCTCCCCTCAGACATCCCTAAGTTTGAGGGCCTTAATGGAGAAGATCCAACTAATCATGTCCGATCTTTCCACATGTGGTGTTCCTCCAATTCCATTACCGATGACTCCATCCGTCTTCGTTTGTTCCAACGCACGGTTACCGGCGAAGCTTCTAAATGGTATGTTGAGCAAGCCACCTCTACCCATACCACCTTTGAGATTCTTGCCCAAGCCTTTTTGTCATACTTCCAGCTCCCTCTCCGATACGATACTGGCATGGAGCTCTTGACTTCCTTTAAGCAAGCCTCTTCAACACGCCTTTCCGCCCATGTTCAGGAATGGCGACGAAGACGGAGCTTATGTCGAGCCCCTCCCTTCGAAGATCGGGTTCACATGGACTGGTTCCTGCGCACCCTTCCCGCTCCCATTGGCAAAGATGTCGCCTCTCATTTTCCTCAAACTGAAGAAGCCGCCCTCCAAATAGCCTTGAAATATGACCTGATCTACGCTCAATCTGGTTATGTTTATACCGTTCTTCCTGACCTCCCCAGGCCCGGTGGCGCTAACGCCCCGAGGGCATCTCATTCCGCCGACGGTATCGTTGGAGCCCTTTCCCATCCATACGCTCAACCTCCTATGGGCTATGGTCTCCCTCAGGGAGGGGCCAGCTCCTCCAGCACTCTTCCCCCTCCCGGCAACATGTATCCAGGATACGGCATGCCTCCTCCTTTTGCCCAACCTCCTGCTTACCTCAATGTCGCCCAACCCAACCCTTACTTTTATCCACATCCTGGTGCGCCAGCTCCTCCAGCATATGCGCTTCCGCCTCCCTTGCCTCCTCACAACCTGCAACAGCACATACAACCCCCTCCAGGGCAAGTATTTGCACGGCAGGGTGCGATTAACCCCCCTTCTTCTCAAAGAAGGCGGCGAGGCAACCAAAGAAGCAGTACGCACAGTACCTTTGGGGACCCAATTATGGTGTGGACCCTAACAACGGCAGCCGACAAAGGGCATTCGGCCCAAGCCGGACAGTGGCTTCGCCTGTGAAGCCTGGTGTGCGTGTTGCGGTGTTTATGGTCATTACACCCACCGATTGTCCCTCTTACCCGGATGCGAGCGGTGTGGGAGTCTCAAGCCACATTGCGCGGACAACACGCCTCCCCTCATGCTCCTCCTAATGTGGCCACTACCCAGCCAGCTGTGTTTACTGATCCTTTCCCTCAACAAGGATTCGTGGCTACCCAACCGCCCGACAGCCAGGTAGCCGCCCCCCCTTGCATTTCTGGTTCCTCTGACTACCAGATCCTTATGATGCACTCCGATCCTACCCCATCCGTCGATCTTCACCTTCAAACTCGGTCTCGTTAGTACCCCAAGCCTCCTTCTCAGTCTGCCCCCGAGCCTCCCTCTTCAGGTTCCATAGAGCCTCTTTCGACATCCAGTGGTTCCTTACATATCCCTCAACCCAAAGTTGAGGTCCCTACCAAGATCCCTAAGGGACCATTACGTCAAAATGCTGCTTCTGGTCGAGCTGCTCATTTGTATAGCATAGTAGATGATCTGGCACAATCTCCTGCTGCCATTTCCACACTGGAACTCCTCCAGTCATGCCCTTCCCAAAAGAAGGCTCTATTATCTGCCGTGGGCGCTGTAGATCCTGCTGATGACCAAATGATTGTTTTCGACGCCACCCAATCGGACCATCATCCCCTTCCTCCTTCCGTCGCCTTCCAAATCCCAGTCAAAATCCGGAACGCCAACGTGTCCCGGTGTATAATTGACGAGGGGGCATCCACATGCGTGATGTCCACTTCGGTTTGGAAGCAACTCGGATCTCCTGAGCTGGCCCCTTCCACGATCACCCTTCGCGCGTGGGACGGTCATGCCTCCCAGCCCATTGGCCTGTTTCGTAATTGTCCTATCACCCTCGCCGGTAAGACTGTTTGCGTTGACGTCGAAGTCATCGACGCCCCGCTAGATTACAACATTCTATTGGGGCGAAGCTACACCTATGCTATGTCTGCTGTCCCATCTGCGGTCTTTCGCAAGATGTCTTTCCCTCATAATGGAAAGATAGTCACCATTGACTAGTTGACATATCATGAGCCAAAATCTCAGACCTCCCCTGAGACGACTATCTCTTCCGTAGCCAACAAGCAAACCGTTGATTCCTTGACCAGTGTCTCCCCCGGCGTTTACAAATATTCCTCCCTGCTTGGAACTTTCCCTAACCTTCCTCCTCCTCCCATCACTGATCCCAGCTCCTCGAATGTTTGCATGATGCAATTGTCTCAGGCTGCCCGTAAGCGGCCTGCCTCGGCTAGTCAGCAACCTCCCCCTCGCCCTCCGCAACCTGCTCCTAGCCATTCATCTCAGCCAGCCGGACCTCCTCCTTCTGGCCCTACCCCTACAGCTGGTCTCCCTGAACCCCTTTACCCTCCTGGATCAGTTCCTCCTGGCCTTAACCATCTCGAAGCCGTCCCTCCTGGTCATTACCCTGCTGGGCAGATCCCTTTCCTAGCTCCCCCTCTCGGAGTATATTCTGTCCCTGTCATGGCCACCCTCTCTCTCCCTAACTTGACCTTGGGCATACCGGTCTGGTACCTTGATCCCCCAGCCGCTACCCCTCCTGGTCACCCCAAGCCCTATATGGCTTTGACACCAGTTCAACCGGTCCCCCTAGCTTCCTCCGTTGCCTCCGTGCCCCCAGCACCTCCACAGGACCCTTCTCCTGTCGTGACGGCACCCGGGAGGAAAGGCAAAGCCCGCAAGGGGGCACCCAAAGACAAGACTACCACGACTGACCCAGTTCCTCCACCGCTCGCAAAGCCTTGCGCTTTATGTGATGTCACTGGTCATGCCACCCATGCTTGTCCTGAGTTGCCCCGTATTCAGCCCATGGTTAAAGTCGCATTCCCCGAGTCTATGGTCCCTGAAGCCCCCATTCCTTCTTCATCCGTAACCAAGAACCCCAAGACTCTCTGCACCAACAAGCCATGTGCTTTGTGCGGCGTTCATGGCCATTACTCCCACCATTGTCCTCACCTGACACACTACCGTGCCTCTTTAGAGGTAATCCGAGAGTATGAGGTTGAACAAAATCAATCCGCCTCTCCTATCCTCGCGCAGTATGCTTCAGGTCAACCTGAGGATCCCCCCGCTCCCATTGACATTCCCCCCCGTGATGTTCAAATGACGGAGTTTACTGTAACCATCCCTTACCTATATTCCTCTGCGAGACGCTCGGAGCCTAGCCCGTCTGCATCCTCCCCTGTTGTGTCCCTTGATCACCCTGTTCCTCCTCATACCCGAGATCACTCCACTTGTGTCTCTGTTGACCTCCGCAGCCCGAGTCCTCACCATGTTTCCGATAGCCCTCATACACCACCTTGTCTGAGTCTTGATCATCCTGCCCCTTACACTCCCCCCTGCGGTTGCCGCCCGATGATTTCTGTACACTCACGCTGCCGTCATTTCCTTTCTTCCCCTCATTTATTGTCTTGTCACACCATTCTGCAGGACCCCCCATCCACACCATTTATCGGCTACGCCGATGGTGCCAGTCGCTACTCCAGGAATCTAGCCTCGGCAGGTTGGGCCATCTTCACCCCCTTGCATGCCCTTGTTCTTTCTAACGGGGTATGCATTGGTTCTGCCACCAACAATCAGGCCGAATATGATGCAGTGCGTGGTCTGTTAGCTGATGCCCTCTTTCATCGCATCCTCCATCTGCACGTTCGTTTGGATTCCCTGCTTCTTGTAATGCAACTAAATGGTGTTTATCGTGTGCATAACCCTATTCTGTTTAGACGCTATTTACGAGTGAAAATCTTAATACGTGTGTTTGAAACCATAACTTTCAACCATGTACCTCGAGAACAGAATCACTATGTAGATAGTATTGCAAACCATGTTCTAGATTGGCATTTATCACACACATTTCACACAAGACAATAACATTAAATCAACCATCAAAAGACGATGCATATCCATAATATTTTTCGCAAAACATATGTTTAGAGTCCATCTACTCTGATACATACGACATGCGCATAGCATGTTACAAACAAAATACCCAAAACTGGGGGCACCACCTGCCCCTACATACACCATAGGGGGCACCACATGCCCCTACTCCTCATCACTATCTGGAGGCTCCCGGGCCAATGGCTCTACCCCTGCAGCATGTAGATCATGCATAGCCTGACCGACCATCGCCATGCGCCGCATGACACCTCGCCACTCCGAGGGGAGACCAACACATGGCTCTATGTGCTAGTCGTCTAAGTCCTGCCACCCGCGCTCTGATACTCCGGTCAGCAACCTTTCACATCTACGGCGGATGTCCTCCAGCAGGGTGGCCGCATCCTCATTCTGCGCCGCTCTCGACCCACTTGGACCTGTAGCTCCAGACGCTGCCAGTCGTCCCATATATCCGGCCGGTTTTACCGGTGCTATATCTGCATACCAAAAGTCCATGAATCAGTATCATCAATTACTATTCAAAAACTTTAACATGCCCACACAAGAATAGCAATCTGTCACTTACCATCGGACCCCCAGACTCGACCAGGCGGAAGTGGCAGATCCGGATCCCCACAGTAACTCATCGCACTATAGGGGTAGTCGTCTATGTACAGCGGCATCTGATCCCAATGGGCAAAAAACTTCGGTCGAAACACCCGCCCGACCGCCCCTCCTCCTCCTCTGCACAGTAGCCGTCCCCAACGGCGCATCCTGGGCTCCCTCGGGCCCCCATCTGGAAGCTGTACACGAGGCCTCAAGGTTGGGATCCTCTCAAAGAAGAAGGCGCACAACAAAGTCCCATATGAGCAGTCATGATTCACCTGCCACCTGCATAGCGACAACTGTCGCTTTAGCGACACTAATAACATCTGGGCCCACCCATAGTAGGTCCCACCCAACACACTTTCCACTATCATCATCTGCCCCCCAGTGATGTGATGGAACGCCTGGATGCCACAGATTACAACCGCAGTGCTGACTTAACACACACGGGTTTCTAGCCTCCAGTCCCCGATCGAGTGTGGGTCGCAAGCTTGGGCGGTGTCAGCGTTCCGACTCCATGATATGCCGCCACGTGGCCTGCCTTCTGTGTTTCCCACCATCCCCGGTGGTGGGGCAGTCGAAGGCACGTCCTGGACCGTCAGCTCAATCCTGTGCCCCTGCACTACAAAGATCTCCTGATCTGGATCCCAGTAACTGATAATCCGGGCCAGTAACGGTTCCCCTGCTCTCATCAACGGGTTCTCCAAAAACTTGAGAACCCCAAATCTGGCCAAAAAACGACGGACGCCCTAATCCACCTGGATCTCTGTCTGTAGTGTCCCCAGATCTCTCTCTCTCTAGTTGACCCGTAACTCTGCCATACCTGCACAAACACATCATTTTTGTCAACGTACAGATCGGGAAAACCATAACCTAACACCAAAACCCAACTTCCAGCCATAAAATAGCACCAAAATCCCCTCATCTCCGAGGTCGCAGTTTTCTGCTCTTTTCCGGACCAGGTCGCACTTTTTGCCCTGATACCTGCATCCTAGGTCGCACTTTTTGCCCCAAAAAGTCCGACCCGGCCGTAGAGATGAAGGAGGGACTGTTCCTGGATTTCTGGACCCTAAACTGAAAAAGTAATCCATCAAAATGCAAGAGAAAAGTTAGACCTCCTACCTGCAACTGATGGATCGCAATTCCAACGGTCGGTTTGTCCGCTACGTTCACCGCAAGATTTAGGGCCTTCTCTCCTCTCTACATTCACCACAGCAACAATAGCAAATGAGTGATTTTGGAGGGAAAACCGCCTTATTAAAAGAGAACCCCTGTTTCGTCTTTCGACTGCCGTGACCACACCGTAGCCCCGTTTGACGAACCGTCTGCACCGTTGGAAAGCTCTCACCGAGCCCTCAAATGGGTATCTCTTAGTTTTTTGAGATCTGACACTACACCTGGACAGATTTTGTCCAAGAAGGGTCACTTCACCCCTCCTCAAAATCGAATTTCCTCACTTACGACACTTGTACTTGGGGCACCATCTTGCCTCCTTACTTGTCTTCGTTCATGTTGATTTTCGTCATGAGTTCCCATCATGTCCTCATGTTTCCATGGTCCCCCATTGGGGCCTTTACTGTGTGGCAGCACCATCGAGTCGCCCTTGTTTAGAGCATTCAAGTTGAGTCATCATTCCCTCCATCGAGTCTGTATCGTGTCCCTTTGTACCCAACTATAGCCCTCCATCTATCATTGATTGGTCTCTCTCTTGTGTCGCACATTATGACCTTCAGTTCCACTGTCCCCCATCCCTGATGATGTTGTGTCAGTCGCTGCCATGTCATTCATGCCCTTTATGCTCTAGCAAGGGAAGTCGTCCATTAGCTACTCAGTCCGTTCCACTTCACTATCATCATTAGTGTCAGTCTGTCCATCGCTCTACTGTTATCTCTCGTGCCTTAGTTGAGGGTCTCTCATCGCCTCAACTCTGGCGGACCTCCTTCTGTCGACATCAGCTCATTTATTCCAGAGGCAAGGTCTAGAGGGTGGTGTACCTTGGTTCCAGCTTTCACTCCTGTTCGGGGCCTTGGATCAGGCAAAGGGATATCTCCTTTCCCTTTGGCTTGATTGTTTCTCCAGCTTCTTCAGCATGATCAAGATTCGTATACTTGATGGTCCAGTTGATCCGCAAGAGTCTTCGATGATCTCCCGGTGTGTGTGAGATGTTTCAACCCCTCCTGAGGGGTGGCTCCGTGTAGCTCCCCACATGCCCGCATGACCTCTTCGTTACAGTTCGATGCAGCCCTGCATATTTGACAATGCTGGCCGTAGCCACTGCGCGCTCGATTTGCATGTATCACTCGTATTTTTTGTGAGCCCTTCTCATTTGCAGTTGGCCTCGTTGTATTTGTATCTCATGTACTCAGATATTATTGTACAAGTCCTGGCTGTTATCCCAGGCACAGCATGTATATGGGATTCTTCATTGTATTTTTATCCGGCTCATGATTATGCCAGCTGTACTTTATGGTTCGGTCCCTTGTTTACTAGACACACTATTCTTTTGTACTTTGTCTCGGCGGGCATAGGTATGCCTCCCCCGCCGCCTTCAGCACAGGTACCCTCTCATAAAAAGAGACTTGTTGCACCTACGAGTCTCGTCTCCTCAGGGTCTAGTCCTTCAGCACACTATCTACCTTACATTTCTCTCTCTGACATCCCTTTTGTTGTCTAGTGATTGTGTTCTTACAACGTACTTCGGTCATACGATTTGCTCCTGACACTCGCACGCTGGGGGGCAATCTGTTACACCATTTTTTGTTCATCTAACTTATTATCATTAGATGGACCCAAGTACACCATGTAAGACCAGTTTTACCCTAAGTAAAACCACTTTCACTATGTTAAAACAGAAAACCCCAAAAGGAAATATTAAACAAACCCATATTTGTTTGATTTTCCTCATGGAATAATTAATTAAACCATAATTTAATTATTATTCCCAGTCATGTTTAACCCAAAATCAAAGAAATTAATTAGATAAACCTTATTTATCTTATTATTTTCTAGGAATAATTATTTAAACCTTATTTAGATAATATTTCTTGTTAAATATGACCAAATCACCCACAAATAATTAAATAAATCATTATTTATTTGATTATCTTCCAACCACTTCCTTAAAAAGATAAATAAATCATTTATTTATTTATTTTTGACTAATCAAGTGATTTGACCCAAGTCAAAGACCCTTTCCCTCCAACAAATATAATAAAGTATTCCATAAAAGGTGGATCTAGATTTGGTTAACATTATTTTAATCATGCACCAAGATCTAGAATGACCCAATATTTTGTTATAAATAGGAGGGTTTTCCCCATCATTCTTCACCTTTTGTTGCCTACTAGATCACTCTGGATCTATACACTTGGTCTCATTTTTTCATCATTTGCTCCCATTGAGCTTCATTTTTGCATTGGGTTTTCTACATCTACAAGAGAGAGAAAGCTTAGATCTGAAGTGCTGAGGACTACAAAGAACCCATCCCATTGAGGAGATCTGGATACACCTTCTTGTTTCCTCCCAGGTGCCCCGTAATATAAAAATTCATTCAAAAATCGTGTTCTTGTCTTGTCTGTTGGATGCATGGAGCAAACTCTTTACTTTACTGCTTAATGTCTTTCCATTTATAGATCTGTTTGTTGCAGCACTTTAACTACTAATTGCAGATCTGAAGATGTTTTGCAGCCATTATTGTTGTTAGGGCTATTAGTTATGCGTAGCTAAAGTGGTCCTTTTTCGTACACTTCGACAAAGGATTCATACTAACAATGTGAGCGCTTACAAGCATCCTGTTCCTGTAAGAACTCATTGGCCTCTTCTGCTTTAGTCTAATTTCTTTCGCTACTTCAAGAATTCAAGAATTTGGGAATTTCTCTATGTTTTGCAAGAAATAATCCAAGAATTAAGATCGAACGAGAAAGAAAAGCATGAAGGAGGCTTGGCGGCAACAAGAGGCTCTTGATGTAGAATGACAGGCACAAAGGATTGAAGCTATTCAATCTACTACCTCAAGAATTCAAGAATTTCTCTCTATTTTGCAAGAAAAAATTCAAGAAAATGAGCTCAACAGGGCTGCAGATTCACTCTCCAGAAAGGGACTTGATGCGAGGGTGAGTTACCTCTTGGATGTACAGTTGTTATGGAGAAATTACAAAAGCACACATCAAAATATCAAATATTCTTGCAAGAACGAATTCAACTCTTAAAAACATTAAAAATGCGATATTCTTGAATTTTCAATGATAAAGAAATAAAGCCTATGAATTCCTCAATTTTAATAGTGAAATTGCACCAAAACTTACAAAAATTTCAGTGATTAAGAAGTAAAGCCTGAGAATTGTTCAATTTTGACAGTGAAATTGCACCAAAAATTACAAAAATTCCTTTGAATTTGACGGTGAAAATTGCAGCAAAGACTCATGCAAATAGTTCTGTGCATTCTAACCCTTGGGCTTTGACATGAAAATGATAATTTCGCTAGAAGAATTTTGTGTATATCACGATCTCAAGCACGTGAATTCTTATCACAACTAATACTGCGATTGTTGCCAAAGCTATACAGAAAGATAATCATCCTCCGAACATTGATTCTTGATTCTTTAAAATTTAAACGATAACTGGAGGTTTCAATTGAATTAGAGCTTAGCGTGATGACCTTGAATAGATTTCCAAATCAAAAGATAACAAAAACTTGGATGTGAAGTAAAAATTCTTAAGAAGAAGCCCATAATGGAGGGTTTGTCTCCCTAATTATCTGTACCCCAGATCCTATGCATGCATGGCAATGGAGATTTTTCTTCTATTTTGTTGAACATATATCTAGCTTGTCCTTTGGCGACAATTCTACATGTTATTTTTTTAGATCAGAAATTTTATATCAGTCAAGGTCTGAGAAGGAGAACAAGTAGAGAAAATTAAGGATTTTCCCTTTATAAATAGGGCTAAGCTTTTACAAGCCCTAGTCAAGGCCTTAATACTAAATCCTAAAAATTGGGTATGGAAGTGGCAACATCCTCCAATAGAGTGTATTTATTTACAAACCCTACAAACCCTAGATTTGAAATTCATTCATGTGGTTGGTCAGGGTTCCCTAAATAGGTTTTTAAGGGATTTGGAGGCATTAGAGACCTTGGTCCTACAACTCATCTATACATTTATAAAGATTTAAGTGTTTGCATTTTTTAAAAGCAAGAAACGAGAGAAAGGAGGAGTGCACGAAACCTGAGATTTGGATTTTTTTGGCATAGCACTTCTTCTGGACTCTGTACACCATGGATGCTGAGAGAAAATTTTTCCGTCACACTAGCCGTGTCAAGATGACGAGGGAAAATAGTTACTGTGGCTCCTAGAAATCTCCATGCAGCTTGGGACAAAAACTACTGTGGATTATGGCAATCTCCATGTTGCTCTCCAGTTTTTGCCCTTTGGTTTTGGGCTCCCACTGGATAACAGTTACTATGGCTTATGCCAATCTCCACGCTACTCTCTAGTTTTTCCCCTTTGGTTATGGGCTCCCACCAAAGAACAGATACTGTGGCTTATGGAAATCTCCACGCTACTCTCCAGCTTTCCCCTTTGGTTATGGGCTCCCACCGGATCAATTGAGCATTTAGCAACTAGTTTTTCTCCTTGCTCCCATTGGATCAATTAATCGATTAGCAACCAGTTTTTTCCCTTTGGTTATGGGCTCCCGCCGAATCAATTAAGCAAATAGCAACCAGTTTTTCCCCTTTGATTATAGGCTCCCACCGGATCAACTGAGCGAGCAGCAACCTGTCAGTTATGGGCTCCCACCGGATCAATTAAGCGAGCAAAAACTAGGTTTTCCCCTTTGGTTATGGGCTCCTTCCAGATCAATTTAACGAGTGAACAACTATACAAAAATACATGTAAACGAATTGAAAAATAGTTTGAAACAAAACAACTTTTGATCGTGCAAAATATATAAAGGTTGTTAAAGTTACAATGAATTAGATTTTTCATATTGCATTTTTTATATTCATTACTATTATGGAAAAAGGTTAATGCATATTTAATATTAGGATTTATATGTAAAATGTTAATGCATATTTAATATTAGGATATATATGTAAAAGGTTAACGCATATTTAATATTAGGATTTATATGTAAGGATTGAAAATATAGTTAGAGGATGTTTTTCTTTCTTATTTTCATTATTAGGATTTACATGTAAGGAGTGAAAATATAGTTAGAGGATTTTTTCTTTCTTATTTGCATCATTAAAATTGAGAGTGACATAAGATTTATAAATATCAATAAAGGAAATATATGTAATATCACATGGTAGTGTGAGAGATTATGTTGGGATGAATATGTTTTTGACAAATTGTGGTGTGCCTATTATTTGGGATCATTTTCATTAATGGTTTTTCTACGAGGATTTTATTAATATTTTCACCTATGGAATGGTAAGTTTATATTTTTAGCACAAGACAAACTAGATAAAGTGATGAGTGACATTGATTTTCGTCATCTATAGTTCATGTAATATATCATAAAAAAGGTCATTTTCATATTTCATGTAATAAATCACACAAAAGGCCATTTTCATGTTCAACCACTTCTCTAATGATTTTGCATAGAAAAACATAAAATTTTGACAATTGGTTTCCATGATATATCTAAAGGATCGATTATACATGTAAATATGTAGGCCATTTTTAAAGACCTAACTATATGGAAGAGCCCATTTACCTTCAGGCCTAAGATATTTATTGAAGGAAATGTTGATATGGATGCCCATGACTATGGAATACTTCCATTTGGTACAAGATGTAACATGTAAACTATTGCAAAATTGGGTGTTAATTTAGTTTAGTCTATGTTGGGATACATATTTCATCATAACATAGGAGAAACTCCTAAGAAAATGAGGGTAGAAGGCACAGATCTCACACTAAGTCCAAGGTTTGTTAATTTCATGGTCTCTCGTTTGGATGTCATTTCCATTCCTCAATTGCATACTCATATTAATAAATGATAACCACTAAACTAATATGATGATGTATTTGAAATTTCCTTGCAAAAAAAATTAACTTCTGGTTTTCCCCTTTTTCGTAATCAAAGTAGATTTCTTTCTCTAAACTAGCTCAACTTAACCAAAAAATAAATGTATAATTTCAATGCAAATATGATAATAGCCAATCTCAATTTAGTTTTTTATCTTTATATGGTGTCACTTGTGTAATTTTAAATGATATATTAAATTTATTAAAGTGTCTTTACTAATCCTAATAGGTAGAATGAGTGGATTGCAATTCCAACAGGAACACATATCATTCCACTATGGAGATTTAAATATTTATAAGTCATTAATAAATCTTAGTGTTTGATATGTTTCTCAAGAAAGGAACCTATTGGACAAAATGGAAAAATAAAATGCATTGAGGTATACAAAAATTTCCATGCACACCATAGAACTAAGCTACCTCAATAATATTTGTCCTCGTGTCATTGAATAATTTTTCCCTTATTAACTAATTGATATTGTTATTGTTAAGTTATTTGATAAATTGGAATATATCAACCACTAATTATACATGTTTTTTATTTCAATGTTTTTAATAATAAAGTGTCAAAGGTTTAGTTAAGAGCTAGTAGCAATAAGGATTAGTTCAATTGGTAAATTCTCTTTCAAAAGAGTTCATAGAGCACGCGATACAAAATCTTAATGATTATTTTAGGGTTACTAGCTGGTATTTTAGTTTCTAGTTACTATTGTGTTCCATCTGAAGACAAAGAAAGGGAGTAAATCTAAGGTATTGAAAATGTACCAGCCTCCCTTACAACTTTTAATACATTGGTGAGTGAGGGAAAATATTCTTTGAAAAATGAAATGAACAATAGTTCATTTACTAAGTAATAGACACATATTAATAATATATAAGATATATATGATAAATATAAGGGAGCCATTTGTAACACCCACTCCCAAACCATTTTATGTTAGGATTAGTTATTATCCTACCTACTAAAAGATTGATTGCTTGGTAATTTCTTGTTGGTATTATTACTATATATACAAGGTATGTGTATGTTATCTACATATACATAACTCACATGGATATGTTAGTATTCTAAGGTTTATTATGCTAAAATATTGATTAATGATTAAGCTTATGATTAGCGTTAATATTTATTAAGCTTGATAATTTTTTAAACTATAGTCTTATGAATAAATTAATATTAAATTAATTTTGGCCCTCTCATGACTCTTTTACATTGATTAAATTACTAAAATCATTTGATTATTTATCATGTGTTAATTATTATTGTTTTGGTTTGTTGAAGTTTTGGGGAGTGAGGAGAGGAATAAAGTTGAAAGAGTTTGGATACTAAGGATTCTATAAGGAGGCTAAGAGAGGTGATAGCAACTTGATTATCTGAGCACATGGCTTGAAAACACTATGGGTGGAAATTATGGCTTGGGCACAGAGGGTTAAGGAATTTGGGGAGGTTCCCTAGGGCTAGGATGTTGGAAAGGTTGTCCTAGTTGGTTGGGTCACAAATTCAGTCAGGTGGGCCACGAATCTTTGCCTCAATAGTTGCATTTACCATCGCATCGATTAATGGCATGTTGTCGCCCCAGTTTCCTTCAGTATCAAGTGACATCATAATAGATAGATGCAAAGTTTAGTTGTACAGCTAACATTATCAGCACTCTGCAATCCTACCTATACGTGCACCAAAGTAGATAACATTAACAAAAGATGCCTTATGTAGTAGTGTCTGAAAAAACCTTGATAAAATATGTAAAAAAGGTAAATTAATGTCACTTATAAATTATATACCCCACTCGATGTAAACCATCACTATATCATTCCACTAGGACACCCCCGCAAACACAATAGATTTTCCAATCATCTCCATCCAATATCCTTCAGAAAATCTCAACAAGCACACAATCGACAAAGATCTTCAATGGCGATGCAAACCATTAATGGATTTTCCCTCATATAATAAATGACCAACTTGGAAACAAATATCCCCCTAGACCAATTAAAGACCCCAAGAGACTCCTTCATGATAAAATTCCAAATTCAAATATGTTACCAACTCCACCAACCAAAATTAATTCACTTATGTAGCAGTAAAGATCCTTGGAAACCACCCGATTAACCAATCCCAAACCATAGAGAAGTAGGATTATCCATAGGAGAAAAGGTTCAAAATAAATACCACATAAAGAAACTAGCTAGCGTGTCTCAGATAGACCATGAAGAAGACCAACAGGTAGCAGCTAATATCCTCAGAAATCCTCTGATCAACCAATCCCAAACCAGAGAAGGAGCAGGAAGATCCATAGGAGCAAAGGTTCAAAATAATGACCACGTAAAACATCACACTACAAGAAAAAAGCACATTGGTGAGGGTCATGCTTGTGATGGACCTTTAGGGTCCGCCACCAATGTCACATATGGTGACGGCCATTTAAAAACTGTCACTGTAAGTGTATATAGTGATGGTCCTTTATGGTCCGCCACCAAAGACATTTTCAGTGACACTTTTGGTGAGGGTCGTTAAAGGCCCATCACTAATTCTCTCTTTGGTGACACTTCCAGTGACGAACTTTTAATGACGCTCACCAATGCTCTTTTTGTTACTTTTGGTGACAGTCAAAAAATGTCCGTCATCATTGATCACTAAAAACCGTCACTGTAAGTGTATAGAGTGATGGTCCTTTATGGTCCGTCACCAAACACATTTCACTTTTGGTGAGGGTCATTAAAGGCCCATCACTAATTCTCTCTTTGGTGACACTTCTAGTGACAAAATTTTGATGACCTTGACCAATGCTCTTTTTGTTACTTTTGGTGACGATCAAAAAATGTCCGTCATCATTGATCATTCCAATGAGTTTTTGATGACACTAAGTGCCTATTATTATATTTTTTGTCAAAAGATAGCGATTTAATACCATTATTGTGGAGAATTTTTTATAATATGTCCAAGGCCATAGTGGTTAGGGTCAGTCAATTTTTTAAGAAGTAATAAGCATGTATCATTTCCCTCAAGTAATGACTATTCGAATAGAGATTTCCTATGATTCAACACATGATTCATATCTATTATTTTTATTATCTAGCGAATTCCATTTACATAAAGTTCCACTATTGTGTGTAGGAAATATATTATTTAATACATAATCGAGCTCTGACAATTCTATTAATGAGAAAGACCTAACAATCCTCAACAATTTGGGCACACCTTAAATTAATGCTTTGGCACACACTAACATTTCTTAGCACCCCACATGTCTTGGAACATCTTTGTACCTAGAACATCTTGTGATGATACTGACACCCAAGCACATGGTGGCATGTGCTAGCAGAACATGGAACTCTCCTATCATGTGTTGGCATGCTGCATATAGTCCCTAACATTCCTTGGAACACCTTCGTTGAATGCATTGACATACATTAGCACTTGGCACACAATGCCACTTGGCATGTATTGGGACCTATTATTAGTGTGCCTAGCATGCCCCTTTTCAAAAAGATAAATTTTTGACTTATTAACCCTTTTATTGGTTCTTCCTTTTGTTGCCTTGACACATATTGATATACCCTGGCACCCTATGCCACATCCTTAGCACCTAGCATGTATTGGCATATCTTGGCACTATTAATTAGCACAAGATATAATTAGCACACCCTGGAACTCCCAAGCACACTTTGGGAGTTCTTAACATGCCTTGATATTCCCTAGCATGCCTTACCAATGCTTAGCATACCTTGTCATTCCCTCCTTGGCATGATGACTAACACTAACCATTAACACTAGTCTCTGGCAGTACATGTTCCTCATATTCATTGAATTTTTACCTAGTGCTCCCTTAATGTTTTTTCCTAGTACTCCTTAACACTCATCAACATGCATTTTCACTCTATAGCACACCTTAGCACTCTTCAACATTCCCTTCCACTTCATAACATGCATAACACTAGTCCCTGACACATATTGGCGCTTGGCATGTGTTGGCGCTTGGAAAGTCTTAGCATGTATGGAATACGTTGAAATGTCTTGGTATGATTTAGCATGGTTTAATATTAAAATTATTTGTGATGATAAATTGTTGGAAAGTAGATGAGAAGCAACAAAGGAATACTTGGCACTTAGAATGCACTAAAACTTTGCACTTGCCACCTATTGCCACCTAGTGTTAGTGTGCCTAGCATGCCCCTCTTGGAAAAGGTAAATTGATGGCTTATTAACCCTCTTATGTGTTCATTTCCTTGTAGTTTAACTTTTTTCTCCCTTTTGTTGTATTGAAAGTCCCTGACATGCATTGAAACACCCTTGCACATCTTGACATGCCTTATCACTTGGCACATCTTAGCATGTTTGACATTTATTCCCACTATCTAGCACATCAAGGGGGTGAAGAGAGATGTAGTCCTAAAGTAGGTCGAGTACGAGGGCCGAGTAAGGGTTGATAAAGGGAGGTCATGATCATCCTCCAAGAGCAAGATCATCATGTGAGGGTTTATAAGAATGTTGCATACCTTAATGGTCGATTTGCGCTAGGAAGTAGGATGGCATATTGTTGGTTCTCTTCTGGAAGATCACGCTTAAGAGAGGTTTCTCATGAGAATATGGGCATGTGATTTCAATGGTGTCTTTGTGTGAAGGCCTCCAAATTATGAAATGTTGAAATTTGCAACAAGAAACAGTGAGATTGGAAACCAGAAAGGAAAAAAAAAAAATTCACCCACACTGGTGAGGAATTTTGATACACCAGGAGTGAGGAATGTGGGGCGTCTAATTTATGTTTCCCTTAAATAAATTGGACAGTAAATTGTAATTTCATCTCATAAAAACTTGTGTCAGTTAATTAAGTCACGATGACCAAGTTAGCTCAAGAAATTCAAGTTGAGGGTCTAATATGAGGCCTCTAGAGGGATTCTAATATTTTTCGGGTCCAGTTGAAGTTGATGCATTAGTGGGGTGCAAGTGTAATTAACTCAATTAAATGAGTTAAAATCAGTTTAACTAGTTCTAACTAAGTGATGATCTAGTGAGAGGTCCAGTGAATTAAATTAGATTTAATTCACAATGAGTGATCAATCAAATAACTGATAATTCACTATTAATAGTTGCATGCATGTCAGTTTTTAGGAATACCCAGTTGAGACAGAGGTTAAAGGGAACATGACTATCATTTTTTTTCAGAGAAAATTTCCCATGTGCAATTATAAAGTCATTGGGATGCCATGATGGATTGTGCAATCAAGGAAGACTAATTTTCCTAATTAATAAGGAGTTAATTCCCTAGGAATTGCATGAGCAAGGCCGGCTGAAGTAAGGATGAAAAATTGCTAAGTACTAGACCGAGTTTGCCTAGATCAACGGGAGACAATTGAAAGAGTGCTAGAGAATCTCATGAGAGATTAAGCATTGTACTGTTTCATGATTCCTTGACTTAATACACAATAGAGATAGAGGGGTTTTGATTAGTTTCTTTCCCCAAATACATCATGTTGTTGTGCGATTGATAATTTATTTCTCTTACTTATATGATTGTGCGATCATGTTTTGCTTCCGTAAATTGTAGGAAGGATTTAGTATCTTGTATTAGTAGATTACAAGATCATATTGAATCTCATTGGTTAGATTTTCTACATGGCATCAGAGCAGGAATTTTTTGGGCAGCAAGTTTGTAGAGAATATTTTAATATTTTGGTGTAAATTTTTCGAAAAAAATAGAATATTTGGATTCCTTGTGAAAATCTACCCAAATGGAAGAAAACAATTGGTCAAATCGGAGCTCGGATGAGGGAGATATCATCGATTTAAAATCAACTCTTTTTTTATAAACTTTTTGTAACTTCGGGACAATTACACTGTGCACGAGTCAAGAACCTATATGCACTTGAGGTACCAGATGCATGCAAATCTTTTAGGAGAAAGGAAAAAGTTAGATACTTGGCGGTTTAGAGGGAGCATAAATTACCTCTCAATATTCATCCTCATTAGAAGCAGTCTCAGAAGGTTGTGGAGTAGCTGCCATAATTGGAGAAGCAGAGAGGAGACCGAGTGGAAGTGTCCACTCAAGCAAAGACCTCCATAAGGGGGAAATTTCGAGCCAGATGGGAGGAGGGAGCAGCTATACCTCGAGGTGTAAGGTGGGGTATGTGTAGACATAATCCCAAGATAATAAATTTGGGCAAGGTCCATTGAGATGGCGTGTCTCATGGGTCGAACCTGGCTACGAGGAGCCCAGAATACAATAGTAGTAGGAAGGATCAGTTAGATTGATGTAGTCAGATGTTAGCAAGACAGAAATCAGAGTGATAGATGTCAAATACTGGATCACAATTAGAGTTAGCAATAGTTCAAAGGGCACAGATGCAGATGTCAACAAGATTGCAGAGAATCTAGTACTAGACAGGTGCAGTAGCTAGCAGCAGTCAGAATACTCTGATGACAGATGCATTATACTGAGTCAGTTGTTCAGAGGCTATTCAGTTTTAGGATTTGCAGGTGCAAACAACACTAGAGAAGTGTAGCATGCAGAACATTCCAAAGGTACCAGATTGGGATAGATTGAATTCCTTTCTTGTTGAGAGGGAGTGTTGAAATTTGCAACAAGAAACAATGAAATTGGTGACTAGAAAGGGAAAAAAAAAATGCACCCACACTGGTGAGGAATTTTGATGTGCCAGGAGTGAGGAATGTGAGACGTCTAATTTAGTTTTCCCTTAAATAAATTGGACAATAAATTTTAATTTCGTCTCATAACAACTTGTGTCAATTAACTAAGTCATGATGATTGAGTTAGGTCAAGAAATTTGATTTAAGGTGATCGAGGGGGATATTGGTGGCCACCTGCCTATTCCACTTGGGACCTAGCCATTTTTTGGCCACCTATAAAATGTGTTCTATCAAAAGGTGGCCAAAACATTTTGGAGCCTTCAAGGAACAATTTTATTGCGAAAATTTTATCTCTTGAAGCCTCTAGAAGATCTCATGTCCTTGTCTGAAAATCTTCACTGTTGTTTCCCTTCAGAACTCAGAAATTCTGCTAAAAATTCCATGAGAAAGACTGCTATAAAATTCCCTTTTCTCCCCTTCCTTCACTCAGAAAATAACCTTCATTTTTACTCTCTTTTTTCCATCATTTTGCTCTATTTTCCATTTTCCTAATCTTCCCTTCATAAAATCTCCTTTGCAGAGTTTAAAACTCTTTTTTGAACTCTGCCGAAAACCTCAAATCCTTTTGAAAACCATTGAAAATCCGTAAAAAATGCCTTCGATGTATTAAATACTTAAGCCCCCTTGGGCTAAGCCTAAACCACTTCCCCTCCACGTGCCCACACCCTAGAACCAGGTGGTAGAGTCTCAAGGTGCTTAAATCGCATTTCAAGTTTCAAATGGGTTGATTGAAAGACCGGGCCTGATAGTTCCGATGGGATTGACCCTTTATATATAAGCCCTGGACCTATTATCATTTCATATAATCAAAGGCCCCGCAATCAGGCGCCAAAAATTTCATAAATATATATTCTGCCCCTGAAGCATTAAAACCTTTGTTTATATTAAGTTTTGGTTTTCATAAAGTATAAAGGGTTTCCTCCGGTGCGTAAGCTGAAAAGATATTGACCGTTGATCTAAGGCCGATCCAACGGCCAGCGCTACATTGCATCGCACTTTTCACTCGGTACATTTGTTTGTTCCCCCGATTCGCCATCCCTTTGATTCATTCCCCACCATTGATCTGATCCTCAGATCAACGGTTAACGTGCAATCGCATCGCCCTCCCCGATCACATAATCGCATCGGCGATTTCCATCACACTCTTATTCTCTCCCCACCGATTGCGATCCTCCGATTGGATCTGGACCGTCCATGTGTCCAGATCGGATGGTCCCAGATCTTTCCCGCTTATTCCATCACCTTTCGCCTTTCCACCTTATGTTTTTTGAGTAATCCCCACCTTCGATCTCCGCGCGATCGACGGATTTTATTTATTCTCTTCCTCCATCCTTTTTTGACCTCTTCTAAATGAATCCCAACCCTTGGATGATACCATCCAATGACCCTGCTCTCTTCCCATGCCTCTGAAGCAGTTTAACCCAAAACGCAGGATTTCTTAATTGGTTTCGTGTTTTGCAGGTGATTAATGGTTTTCCATTATAAATGAAAGAAAATCCGAAGGCTAGGAATGACGATTCCCACGCCTTTAATTCATCAAAGGGAACTATTTTCTGGGCTCAAACTCCATGACTCGTCAATGTTTCATGAGGCATTGATGTCGTATGAGCCCTGTGTGGCCTGCACATCAACAAGACACAGCAATACATAAAAGATGTAAAGAGTATCAGTGTTAAATATCTAAGCCAAAGAAAAAACTCATGTTTGAAGGATTAACACGCATATTTAGAAAATCAAAAGCCTAAATCCACGGATAAAGACATCATAAAGACTGGAAGGCACAGGGTAAGCCTGATCAGACCTAAAAACACAGATCTCAAGTGAATTAAAGGTGTTTTAGGAAGAGACGAAGACATATGTTGATCTGAGAAAGCTTCCACCGCCCTAAGCAGAGGCTAATCAAACCCTCTCCAGCTCCTAAAGGCACCTGCCACCTCACAAAAATCAAATAATGCTTAGTCATTATCTGAAACAAGAGGTGTTTGCCCAAAGACAGCTGAAAAATTAATACAAATCAAAGATCTTATCTCTAATTGTTGGCAAAACTATTTTAAAGATTAAGAACAGCCTAGAAATAAATCTTTTCAATCATTAGGCCTCGGGGAGCAGAATTAGAGTTACTTCAACATGACACAGAGCCTCAAAAGTCAACAAAGGCTCCCACCGAGCTTAATTCATAAATGTACATCAATTTAATATAGACAAATCATCTGTAAATTACTTCATCGAGCCCCTTAAAGGCCAAGGAGTCATTAGTTCATATTAATTGACCCAGGAGATCTTTTATCAGATCCCACCTCCTCATTATTCTATAAATACTTTTGTAGAAGATGAGAAAATCTTGGTCTCTGGACATCTGAATGCATGTAATAGTTTCTGAAGCTACTGATGCCCTGTTTGCGACTTGAAGATACATAAGCTGATATGAGAAGTTCAAAGTTATAGAGACCCACCAGGCTTGCTGATTGTAACTGGTTTGAACATCAAATACAAGCTATTGATTTATGGGATCTTGATTTATGTCATTGGTGATGTGTTCCTCACTGTCAATTTTTATTTTCTTTAATGTTTTTCACTCTGTCCACTTTCTTTGATAAAGAGCAGCAAACATAGAGCTAAGATTTACTCTCAACAGTACCCCACTCTTACTGAAAGCTTTATTTCTATGTTTTCTTCATTCGAACGTTCTTTTTGAAGAGTATATTAAAGGAGGTTGGTTTCAAAGCACTTGCCTAATCTAGATTACTCTTTATGATGAGTAGTTTTGTGTTTTCCTTTAGAGTATATTAAAGCAGGTTGGTTTGAAAGCACCTGCCTGATCTAAATTTCTCTTTGTGACTGTTATCTATGGTTCTCTTATTTGAATATGTTGAAAGCAAGGTAGTTTGAAAGCACTCACCCGATCTTAAGCTATTCCAACTGTTTTTAAAACGTTTTCCAACTAAAAGTACTTCAATGTAGGATAGTTTAAAAGTACTTACCTGATCTCATAATACTTTTATGTTTTCCCTACGTACATGATGAAGCAAAATAGTTTGAAAGCACTTATTTGATCTTAGGTTGTTCACTGTTCTTCATTTGTTTGTTTCTCCATTTCCTATCTGTTTCATTCCATAAATCATTTTAAGAGATCCTTTGACATAAGTGACTTTCCCCATAGATCCTTCTTGAACCTTGCTGTCCAATCAAAATCCTCCTATGACTCCATAGCCCAATGGGTTAAACTGTTTTTTCCTTTTCTATCAGCTGAATCATTCCTTCACTTGCAGACATCGTCACCCTTTATTTTGAACTTCTTTCACCTTCATCATGTCTTTTCCCAACCAAAAAAAAACAAACAAAACCCATGCTCTTCATAAATAGCCTAAAATCACATTTCAGGTTCTAAATATCACATTTTTGAACTCATTCATAGAGAGATCCCTCTCTGGATTCAGGAGGGCTAGATCCTTGAATCCCAAAGCGGTTTGATGTTGTCTTATCTTTTGGTTTTGCCAATATGGACAAAACATAGGAACCCCAACACCATTGCCTCTTTCATTTTTTCAGATTCCTTAATTATAGCACAATTTACTATTTTTGTTAGTTTTTCAAGTCCTGAACTTTCGAAGCCATTTTGAGGCCCAAACGATGTTTTTTGGGCATGAAAGGTTTGGAGATTTCATAGAAATAATATTGGCAGTTGTATTCCTCGGAGATATATTTCTAACAAGGTATCATGTGCGTCAAACGAAGATCATATGACCAAGTTACGACCTCAGGAAGTTGGTTGCCCAACTAACCCCAACGGGGCCCATAAAATCTTGGTGTTACATCTCCTCAGGATAGGGTTTTGGTTGTTTAGGGTTTTATCTTATTTTAAATAATAAAAAGACCCTTTACCCTTGGTTGTTTAGGGTTTTATCAATGAATAGGTGGGAAGTGACCCTCGAAACCTTTTCCCTAAGATAAAATAAAGAGTGGGACTTGCTTTCCTTTTGAGCAAGTGAATTACCTTCTAGGGAGAGAGGAGGGGGATTGAAGGGTTGAGGGAGAAGAATAAGACTTATTAAGGAAGTTCTCAATCCCTAAAATCATTTGGGAACTTGGATTCCCAAATGGTCCTTGATGAAAGGCCTTTTACACCAAATGGGGCCACATAGGGCCAAGTGGACCCAGCCCAGGTTTAGGGATGGAATTTAGTAACCGATGATGTTCCTATCCTAGACAAGGTGATGGGAAAGGATAAGACACGTGTTTTTACTTCGATAGGTCAAATTGATCCTACTAGATTCTATCCTTGGGAACACCTAGGAAAAACTTGATCCTAGAGCTAGGGCTTGAGGTATCCGGAGATTTCACCTTCAGAATTGGCCCAAGTTCTGAGGAGAGTGAGGGCACCCAGCAAAGCTGTTGCCTCTAGGAGATAGAATTTTTCCTCTAGCTAGATTCCTGGGAAATTGTTTCCCTAGTTGACCTAATGGGGCTAGACCTAGGGAATGTGAAAATTTCTTAATCTAAGAAACCCTATTGCAGCATCTTGATTTACTTCTCCCACTTGAATTAATTTACAAGTTAATTTCTGAAATATTCAATAAATTAGCGAAGTAAATAGTAAATAAAACTAGAAACCTACACATACAGATCAAATACTGAATAACATGCTCATAGACAAAGTGACACACGGATTTTCTGGACAATTATCCCCAGAAAAAACCCAATGTGGGAAAATCGGTGCAGCTAGCTCTGGAGGGTTTTCATTACTATGCATAATCTAAGTACAGCAATCCTGTGCACCAAAACTGGTTCACCCAACAGAGAAATAAAAAACGACATAAATATGCTGCTTTGAATCCCTCTACGTCAACCTAACTAGCCTGCTTCGGCCTTTGCGCTGCTCAATAAGGGCCCATGTCACACCTGAAGGGCTAACACTGCCCTTTCACTGCCCTGACTGGGCCTGCGTCAGCCCTGCGTGGCTCCTGCTGCCTCCGCGCTGCCCCTGTTGGGCTCTGGCTGGACTGCGTGGCTCCTGCTACCCCTGTTGCTTTGGCTGGCTCGAATGCTTAAGAAAAAAAATCATAGGTAAGAAAGAAGGCACTGGCGAAAGGCAATGCATAATAGTCAGAAAATTTGAAGAAATGAAATGAAAATAGATCAATGTCCACAAATAACTGAAATAGACCAATGGGACTAGAGAGTAAAAGTTTTGACAAAAAAAATAAGTGCTTATAGAATCAGCTAAGAGAACAAAGGAGACTAATTAATGAGGTTAGAATGTTGTATAATTTTTGGCACAGGAAAACTGTAGAATTGTTAGAGTAAATAACTGCAGGTACCATTAGTTGGTGATCATCGATAATCATTTCATTTCATCAAATACCCTGATGAATGGGCCTTACAAGCTATTTGCGTAGACAAACCCCACAGAAGTTGTGTGATGGAAAAATATTCACACTATATTGAAGAAAACACCTACCAAATAAGGATTGCATTTCAAATGGGGCAAGAAACAATAGAGAGATAGACATCGAAAAAGTTAAAATGCTAGGGAAATAGGAAAGCAACTAGGTAGCAAGGTAGAAAGCACAACAAAGAAAATTATAAAAATGGAAAACCCTACAAATTAGCACCCATCCAAACATCACCACAATTTTTTCTTCAACTCTAAATCTCCAAATTCATCAAATTATATCCTGTATTCAAACCTAATCCTCTCTGTTAGCCATTCTAAAGATAAGACTGAGAACTTACTACAGAACCATCACCTACATGTAGTGATATTATTCTGTGACCAGACAACCTGCTTTCGTGAAGACACGGAAAGGTAAACACTCTCTGCCAAGATTTTCCATACAGCCCAGGTTGAGAAACCACATATACATCACCAACTTTTTCTCTTCATATTTGTAACTTAGAAGAGATTTTTCTGACCACCTCCGGGTTGCTCCCAGAGTCACCCAGGAAAGCCCTCTCAACATCATCCTCTTTCTGTAGTACCTAATTAGTGATTTAACTAACCATAACAGTTTCTTGATCATGCAAGTATTTCAAATATATTTCAAATAAGCATAAAGCTTTCATGTTAAACAATCAGGTCAAAAGACTTTAGACTATGATGCAAAAAATACAAAGAAACCTCACCAACACTCAAAGGACAAACAAAGTCAAACCTCTACAAAGTATAAATATATATCTGATAATCTTCATTCCACCACAAAAATGTGCTTAACTAAAGAAAATTCTAATTACTGTGCTTTCAAAAAATGCTGGTCATAAATTTAATAGGAGGCCAACATAATCAACAGAGCGAAAGGGAAAATATATCAAGGGGCACAAATATTAAGGGCCCATGTCAGCCAAAGTCAAACCAATGGCAAAATTATTTTTCCTTGATACCATCTCGACTTAAGAAAATGAAACTAAATATAAACATATATGTCAAACAGAATACTCCAATACCTACCATAATTAGTTGCATGTTGTTCAAAATATTGAATGAATGACATGCAAACTCTAATTTTGTTTCAAAGTGTCTCACTTTTCGAGGAAAATACACGAATGGTGAAGGTCTATCATATGTGCTTCTTTGTATTCGAAAAAAAGAAGAAGAAGATAATTTATGAGAGAATTATACAAGATGGGATGTCAAAGATAAAAAATCACACTTGCAAAACCAACGTTTAAGGAGTACGGTAATCAATTCATGTAGCATAGTTTTAGAGAATCACATGGGCTGATGACTAGGCTAGGTACGATACTAAACCTATCTCATTCTAAACGAGGTATTAAAGATAATAAAATATGATTAATCAACCTAGCTATGGGTTGGATATAGAGCATTCCATGGGATTTAGGCTAAGTTTCTAAGGCTCATCATCATAACTATATATTCGATAGAAAAGTTTGGATCGGCCCACAGCCAATAATCTAAACTTCCTTTAAGAGTTATAATAAACCCCTTCATTATGAGGAAGCATAAAATGTATTTTTTAGGGGTTGAGTCGTTTGTTGGATTCATATGTCCTAGAGGTTCCTACATGATAAATAAGCTATGAATATATAAGAGGCATATAGTAAAGCATGGAATGAGTGAAGTTGTGTGGCATTCCTATCATTTAAGCATAAAATTGATATTAAATTGAGTATAAAAGAGGCCTCTAATGAAGTGTGTACTAAAAATTGGTCAATGGAAGGTGTTGGAGTTTCATTCCTAGCCTAGATAATTCTCAACAATAAAATGATTTTATATTTAATAAAGATTCTAGATTTTTACAACTTGGTTTGAACTTCATTTGTAGTTTTCTTAAAGAGGTGGCATTTTATAACATGAAAAATAAATGTTTCATTTAAAATATTCCTTGCTACCATAACCACTTCATCCCCTAAAATTACGGTTTCCTCTCACCTTTTCCTCAACAAAATACAATCTCAAACCTTCGTTCTAATAACAACAAATAAATAGTGTGCATAATTTTTAGTCTCTAGCTCTCCCTTTCTCTCCCTCTCTCTCCTTCCCTCCCTCCCTTTATTTCGTTGTCCCTACCTCTCTCTCCATGTCTCCCTCCATTTCTTCCTCTCTGTCCTCAATGGAAAAACTAGAATCCAAACCTTGAGAATTGGTTACCCAAATATTTATGGCCTTCCATCCAATTGCTAAACCCCCTAACCTTCCATTAGCATCCAAGGAAATGAAATTCCACCCCTTTAGTAGGCCTTCTAGAAAAATGACAACATAAACACCATATCTTGACAATTGTCACCAACGACTTGGAGGATGTGTTGCAGAGAGGAGTTGCACCATTTAGCTTTTCCTCAATGCCCAAAACCTCCAATCCAGAACCCTTTTCTAACCTAATATGTCCTTTCCTCTAGATGGATAGTCCTAAGCAAGAAAAGGGAAGCTTATATTTTTTAGCCAGGTGCCCATACCTATGGCCCCGCCTACACCTAAAAGGTATTCCTTCATAACGCAATATTTGAATACACTCCACCCCAATCCTAATATCCATGCCTTCTATAAGCCCTTCTATGAGGTCCATATTAACCAAAATATGGGTGTATGTCTTAATCCCCATCTCTAAATATGTAGATTCATGGGCTAAATAAGATCCTAATGAGTTACCTATATCTTTGAAAATTAGGGCATCCCAATAGGTGGGAGGGAGACTTGGAAGATGAACCTAGACTGGGGCCATATCCAGTCTCTCCTACTTTGCATTGAAGAGGGACATCTAGAAATTGAAAAGGATAGGAGATGAATCAGTTTTCTAAACCATTTATTGTACCTTTTGGGTGTCTGCTACATCTTTGAAGCACAAATGAATCTAACCTTGGGCTAATAGTGACACCTATGGAGAAAATTTTATAATAGGTAAGATTTCATTGTCCACCCACATGTTTAGGGTTGAGGACCTAAATTTTCAACCCCTTACTTGCCCCACCAAGTATTTTTGGGACATTTCCTTAGTATTTTGAATGGTGACATTGACTCCCAAAAATAGAGAAAGCGGGACTTTGTTCTTCTTCTTGACACTACAATGGATTTTCCTCTTCCTCGCTTTCTCATACTCCTTTTGAATCATAATTCCTTCTTATTCACAAGAGTGTTTCTACCTGAAAACCACAAGACCATTCATAATGTTAGTTTGACCTTCTTTCGTTGTCGAGGCAAGGCTCTCCTTCACTAATTCACTGAAGGAGGGCGAGGTTGATGGCACTTGAGATGAAGGATATACATGAAAACAATCTGGAGAGGCTTCTGAGAGTGAAGAACCCCCACTGTGTTCAAAAAATTCTGAAAACCCTAAGGAAGTAGTAACACATTGTATGTCTCCCTACAATATATGGGACAATAGGGAAACTAAACTTAGAGTCACACACCCCAAGAAGAGTTCTCTAGCCCCTGACAAACATCCTCAGGCCCCGAGCTAGCCGAAACTAAAGGACCTGAATAGTGCGTGGCTGGAGCAAGGGTTAGGGCCTTCGAACCGCTAGATAGTTTCCTATTGAATTCTTAACTTTTCTTTCTAAAGATCTGGTAGGCCTAGAAACTGCAGTATGGTGACCTTATAAGTTGAATTTGAAATGAAAATGGATAAAATCCTTGTGACTAGACCAAATTTGTTGAAAACCCCCCTCCTCTAGTTCATAATCCACCAACTTCTCCTCCTCCATGTGGGTCCAATAGTAAGCAATCAACATCTCATCTTAAAAGCATATTTGATAAGTAGTTGCATGTCTTCAAAGAGTTTATCATGGTGACCATCTCTCTACAAAATATATATCAAATGGATAAAAAACTCATGGTTACCATTTAATCTTATCTTGCATTTTGACAATGATATTGGAGCCTAGCATTGTCTAGAGCCTGTTCACTCTTTGTCAAAACTACGACGCTTTCTTCGCCTGCAATTTTTCCATGGGCCTCTAGGGTTTCTCTAGTGTTGAATTCTTCTCCTATGGTAAAGATGTTGTAATGTTCTCTTTAACATTTTGAGTCTGTCAAAATAAAATAAAAATTAAAAACATAAAATTAATAATTAAACCAATCTAGATCTATCTTAACTCTAGATCTACTAAAGGTCTAGAGGGAAGAATCAAATCTCTTGAAGTTCAAACCTCTTTAGATTTGATCTCTAGACACTTAATAAATTCGAAATGAAGATGAATCTAAATTAATCATATAAAATGTAAAAAAATAAAAAAACATAAAAAATAAATTGATTTGCAAACTAAACATAGTATCGACCTTTCTTTTGAAAAATATTAAAATATTTACCATATTCGAATAAATTTTAAGAAATTAAAATATTTATTATATTGGAATTATTATATTGTGATAAACGTTTTTGACCCTTCCGATTAAAATGATTTGAGCCATCCGAAAACCATTTTCCCACTCGATTTAAATTTCAAGAGGGTATTGTCATGGAGGATTGGAGGGCAAACTAAACGGGGGCAAACTAAACACAGAGAATTTTGTTACCAAAAGAGTAGAGCAGAGCTAGAGCTACATGAGGGGAGCCTTGACACCCTCTCATCGATACTGAATGCATTGAAGAGTTCGACTTGAGCAAAGATGAAGAAGCGATTATTTAGTTTCAAGAAGAAGAAGGCAGCCCCTCCTCCATCTGTTGAGAGGCATACAAGAAGGTAAGAGTTTAAGAAATTATTGCATATATAATGTAGCTATTGTGCCATGGAAATAAGAAATCAGACCATCATCTGTGCACTCTCGCAAGACAGGGCAAAATCCACAAGGAATGTTCGTAAGAATTTGAGCTTGGGAACCTCTATAGCAGTAGTCTCTGGTTCCCGTGCTTATCGCTTCTTCCACATCACCATTTTCTTGATATCTTCAACCTTCAATTCCACCTTTGATATCCCTGATTTTCTCACAAAATCAACGACACTCTCAATAGTGGCTACACCCTACTGCAAGGTGAACTGCAAACACTGTTGCTTAACAATGTTAGTGAACTCTATATCAAAGTTTAGCCCTGTGTACCATGCATCTCCATTTATCTCCTTTGAAGGTGTCAATTCTGCTAGCATATACACCTTCATTACTCGGTTAGAAACACACTTCACCCCTTTTATGAAGTCACGAGCTTCTATATTTTTCAATGTTTTGTTAACCTGTGGCTGCTGTAAATTTGTTTCTCTTTTCATATCTTTTGTCCATATACCCATATTTCCAACATTTTTTATGACTTGATATATGAGCATATCTTCAGATGAGAGGCCCTTAAACCTTCATATTCTTCTTTCGTCTGTTGCTTCTAAAATATGAAATCACCCTGCTTGAAAACCTAGAGTTGACGATTTTGAAGCAGAGCATTGAGTGCCTGAGATCTAACATTGAGATCAACATCTTTAAGATTTTAATCCATGATTTTATCTGTCAATCCATCAAAGAAAGTATTGAAAAGATCCAATATTCTATTGATGGTAGTAGCCATTTGTGAAGCTGATGTTGCGATCTCTAAGATCTTCAAAACTATAATGGGCTTCGAACCCTAGCCACAGTATGTGCAATGCCTGGCCTCAAGCAGAAACCAATAATGTATGTATATATGCTCTGCATTTTGAACATTTGTGTGGCTATTACTATGTTTTGATCATAGAAAAAAAAATTATGCACAATTGAATTTTGATAATTTGGATACCAAATGTAGAATTGAGTGGTGCCTGAAGCATTGTTTGGTGGGGGACAATTTCTAACCAGTGGATTCAGTTTCGAACTAATTTATGAACAGTCCTAAATTATTTTTCAGTTTTTTTCATCTCAAACACATCAATGTCCTTTTACAACATATATTATTACCATTTACTCATGCAACCTGATGTGCATAGGGTTTCAATGTTTCATTTTCTAGTTGTCACTGCAGAGGAAACCATGCCCTCCTTTTTCCAAGCATATCTAGCTGTAAAATTTTTGCCTTATTATTTACAAAAGGGGTAGGTAGGTGTCATTTATTCAACTCTTTATCATCATTACTCACAAGTTAATTCAATGATATCCCGCATCCCATAGATTTAATGTCTTAGCTTCGTATGATCTATCATAGCCCAGATTCTCATGGTTTACTTTTAGAGCCAAACATTTTTCAAAGATTCATCTTTTGGTGAACATCATGAAACCTTCTTTAGAGATTTTGATGTGCTCTTTTGATTTTGAGTTTGCATTCTTGAATTTGAAGTGTGCTTTGAATTTTCTTTAATTGTTCCTTCACATGAATTGTATTCAATTTCTTATTGTCTGTCCAAACATGAAATAGCTATAGATAAAAACCTGTTGATGTATGTTGTATTCGGTGCCTCTTTGTAACTTGTAATCCAAGGGACTTAATGCGATAATCCACTGTATCCAGGAACATGGATCTGTGCTTCTATCACCAATGAATGCTTCAACTTACTGTTATTATTTTGGCACTATGAATGAAAATTTTCTAGATGCTTACTTTGAGATTGCTTATTCCTGGCATGTGATACTGATTTGTTTGTCCATTTTTTTCTTAGCCAGGATTATTTGGCAAATGCATCAACTGTGACATTGGATATACTGTACTTTTAGAACACGCGCTTGTAGAGAGGGACCAAAGGTATGTTTTTTCTTCTTCTAATTCTTGTTTTATTTTGATTCATATCCTTACCACAAGAATAAACTATGTGGTATTTGAATGAATAGTTGTTTGTGTTTGTATCGAAATATGTGAGATTCTCTACACCTTGCTTGGGGTGGGTGGGTCCGTCAATAGTTTATTTGCATGTAATTACATTTAATCTATACTATGTGTTAGGTGCATCGAATATAATATCCCAAATCCATCTAATTCTAGTTTCGATAGGGTCAATATTGCATATCTTGAGTTCAGAGAAATGACTAATATATTAAATATTGAAATTTGAGATATTCAACCTCAAGCTTCGAAACATTGATGTGCATATCAAACACAATTTTAGATGTGTCTGTGCTAGTGTATACTGATTTCCATTTGATATTAGTGCGATTAATCTCATTTGTTGTGGGGCTGACTTTGTTTAGTTTGGAGGCTTTGCAGGTTTTTGTCATTTGGGTCAGAAATGCAAGTGTGCATTTTGATATGCAGTTTCGTTTTGCTTTGTATATTTGTTACTCTTTGATGTTATTTATTTGTGGGAAGCATAGAGAATGAATGGAGTTAATGCATGCCATTGGGTTCTTAGTCTATTTCTAATTTGTATACTGTGAAAATTTTTGAGCACAAAAATCCTACTGCTAAATATTGATTTACTTCTCCTACTTGTTTTATTATGCACAAGTTATTTAACTGAAAATATTCAAAAAAACTTCAAGGTAAATAGAACTAGCAACCTACACAAATACAAATCATTTACTGAACATCACCACATATGAAAAAGGACACAAATTTTTCAGACAAATGTCCTCGGAAAACCCAATGCGGGAAAACCGATGCAACAGATATGAGTGTTTATTATTATTAAGCAACAATATTCTGAGTACATCTAGGGTGCCATAATCCGGCTCACCCAATAGAGAAAACCTTGGCTACAAAGAAAATGTGAGTTTTACCTCACTCCCGCAAGTCCTGGCTGATCTGGATGAGCCACTAGTGAAACCCCAACTAGCTTTGCACAATCTATATGCTGACACTATGTAAGGTTGCGTGGCGCTAACTGAGGGACCGCGTCACCCTTGCTCTGCGCTGATCAACTTCTACCGGAGTCTGGCTTCAACCCTGCCGGCTCAGAAACCCTAGTCTCAAGTTGAATTTCAAACTTTCCTTGGAGGGTTTGTGCTGCCCTTGCGTGGGCCTACGTCACCCTCTCTAGGGATTGCGTCACACCCTCTGATGGCTGCGCTGCCTCCACTGCGTCTCTATTTCCCTTGCTTTGTGTTGTACTCTCGGTCCTCCTGACCAATCACTGCATCCTCTCCTCATTGCTTCTCTAAATCTCTCAGATCTGATCTTCGTCTGAGCACTGCTCCGTCAGAAGAATTCGATCTCTTAGATTCTGTGTGTGTGTTCTCCAATTGACCCCAAGTCCTTCCTTTATAATTTTCTTGTTGACAAATAAATGGCTGTGATCTTATCACTAATCAATGTCTAAGATTAAAAGAATCTTGAGCCACGTCACTTAGAATGTTCTCATCACATGTGTAAATTAATTCACTTTAATTTTTTTAATTTCCCTAAGTTAGACTTAGGGTCCCCATTAAAAAAATTAATTATTTGAATAAATTTTACACCAGATGGAATTTCTCCACATGCTTTTCTGGGTCTTCGAGATCTCATGTGTTCTATCCCCTCCACAAAGTTTTGGAGTTAGATCACATCCGATGCTACCCCAAAATCTCAACACTCCCTCTTAGCGAGGACTGTGCTCTAGCAATAGTTCCCCACTAAAGTGTCACCTTGATCTCTGGCATCAGTCTTGGCATTGATGCTTGGACTGCTGACCTCTATCCACTGTGACCCTGCTCTTTGTACTGTTGCCCATGTCACTACCAATGACATAGCCACATCTGTATTGCATCTCCCTCTCAAATTGTTGCATCATGCTGCCCATAGCACCGCCAGTACTAACTGTTGCATTGCAACTCAGTTGCTGAGAAGTAAGTAGCTGAAGGACCACCACCCAATCACCAGACAAGTCAGTTGGGCTGCATCTCATCACTGAAGCACCCTCTGCTGCTAGGTTGCGCTGTCTCTCTGAAGCTCTGCGATGTCTGCTGCACTGTACTATGTAAGCATTGCCTTTGCGCTACTGTCTCTCATCTGCGCTGCTCCAAACTTCAACATCCCAACATTGCCTCTGCTTCTCCATGATTTTCTGCACCCAATTCTCTAGTCATCCTGTTATTGCCTTAAGGCTCACGTAGCTCGTATTTGATCCAAGAGTTTGGGCAACTCAAGGATCCCGCCTTCCCATCTGTAGCTGCTCTACAGATCTATATCACCCACCTCTACTCTCGAGACATAACCACTCATGGCCACATCATCCTCACTACCACTGTCCCTTATAGTTGTTTCTGCCTTGGAATCTAAAGCTTCCTTATCCTTCCTCTCAAGACAAGTGCTAGCGAAGTGTCCAATTTAGCCACATCTAAAGCACCAGACCTTGGATAGGTCCTTCTTCTTCCCTTGCTGCTGTTGTCCCTTTGATGCTAGGGCTGCATCTCCCTCCTCCTCCTATCGAAGGATAGCTCACATGTCACCCCAGTTTGGGAGTTGTGCTCTGCCCAAGATGCTTTGGACAAAGGTCTCCCATTCATCAGTAACTGCATTCAGGGCAGTCCTCACCAAGAGCCCTTCATCTGGAGTTTCCCTCATGGAAATCAACTGATCTCAGATCGTTTGCAATCTGAAGAGGAAGGGATCAATCTCCTCTCCCTTGTGCATTTGGAACATCCACATTTGGTTCTCTATAAGAATCTTTTGTTGGATGAAGCTACCTTGATACAACATGGTCAAAGATTTCAACATATCATGTGTCGTCCTCTTCTCGAAAATGTGTGGTACCACATGATCCTTCACCCCATTCATGATCAAGCGCTTTGCTCGCGCCTGATTTTCGTTGAACTTATTTAGAGCGTTCACATTAGTGGGCACAACTAGGACATTTTTCACATGATCTCTAATACCGTACTCCTTTAGGACTGTTAGGATTTTGGCCTTCCAAATCACAAAGTTAGACACACCATCCAACCTATCCCGATCTCTCAGTCCGTATGGGGCCATCTTTGCTCAAACTGTTGAAATAGATACTCTTCTCCCTTCTACTACTACTGCACTCAATAGAAGACCGGATCTGGGTTTCTTGGTGTTAGAAACCCTCTAGAGATACTTCTCCCTCTGACAACTGATTTCCCTTTCGAAAATCCTTTGCCAATTCTGCTGAATCAACCCTCTACGATCACCCTCTTGATCGAATCTCAGAGTTTAAAAAATCCAGAAAACTAATTGGTAAGGAGGCTTTAAAAATCCACTTGTCATATTATTGCATATTTTATTTCAAATTTACACCAAAAATATCATTGTAATCTTCTAGAGTTACAAAATCGTAATATTCTTTTAATACGTTCCTGCATACAGGGAATCAACAGGATTAATTTTATTTTCATAATATCAAATGTATGTTTGACAAAAGTCTCTATCACTATATCCCTGCTATCCACAACATCAACTATTGTCTGTTGAGCAACATCTTCACCCACTTCCTTACCAATACAAGACATGTTGAATCCATATACATTTCCCAAAACGATAGACTAGTTCCACCTTTTCCAACACCAGCCACATACATCTTAGCTATGTTTGGAAGGATTGCTCCACCAGGTTTCAACCAATGATCACGAGCATAAATAACTGAGTTGAGCAATGATTCATAAAACATGCATTATCCCATCCACTCACTCACTATCCCATCTACACTTTGACTTTCAATTGCCATGCAGTTTTCAATATCTTCTATCATGTTGTGGACTACAGTAATAACTCCATGCGAGTTTTGATTTTTGGCATTTTCACTTTCTTCTTTGAGCATGTTATTTTGTTTTCCAGCTTGACAAGCTACAAATTCCATATTCTCAGTTGCTTCAACTGCAATTACCTTTACAGCTCCTACTTAAGATTATTTTACAACTCCTACCTAGCTAAGATTATTTTACGACTCCTACCTAATGACCACCTCCAAATGTTTATTTTTCATTAATTTTGCGGGAGAGGGATTTTTTTGGTGTATTGAACGGGGAAAGGGGAAATAAGGGTATCATGGATGGGTAGAAGTGAGAGTTACTGAAATCTATAATCCTAACATTAGGGAATGAGATGGGGCCTTATGACCTGAGGGCAGAGGGGCTAGTGGGCATAGAGAGAAGGCAATAAGAGCAATTGATAGGGGGACCCCCAATAGTTGTGATAAGGGGACTAGGGGCCCTATTATCACAACCCATAAGCCCTTAACCCATAACCACTAAATTCCCTATCCCCGTAACCCCCAAACCATAATCCTTTAACCCTTACACTTATAACTCATAACCCATTAAACCCTTGATCCCTTAAACTAAGCCACTAAACCCTTAACCCCTAACTGCTAACTTAGAATCCCTTAACCACACTTAAAAGTCACGACAATGTAACTTTTGGAAGTAGTTTTGGACAATCCCCCCCCCCCCCCAAATGTCATTAGAATTAAACTTTTAGATGCGGTTGTTAAGTGACCGCCTCCAAATTTCAAATTTTCATAAGTTGTATAAGGAGTAGAAGTCCAGTGCCTAATCTGATACTACTCCATGATAACTTTGATTAGTTTGGACGTGAATTGTGTTTCATGGTCGGTAATGACCTCTCTTGGCACACCGAGCCTGGTAAAAATCTCCTTATAAAGAAAATTGACAATTTCCCGTTCATTTGCTGGAGCCAGTGCCTTGGCCTCGACCCATTTTGTAAAATCGCCAGTGAACACTAGAATATATTTCTTCTTTTGGGACATTGGCGTGATTAGGTCTACAAAATCAAGGACCCACCTTTTGAATGGTTTGACCGATACTTGGGGTTGTAACGACATTTTTTTCACTTGAACTGGCCTCCCCATCCTATAGTAGTTATCACATTGGCTGGTATGGGGGATGATTAATCAAAAGGGCTTGAAGTGCCATTGCATGGGGCTTCATTTGATTCAATTCCATGGTGCATATTTTTTTATTAAAAAAATGGTACCCATGGTGAGGAGATCTTTACCTTTTTAATTGCATGAAGAAAATGTCAAGGGAGAGGGCGCCATTAGGTTTTCCCATTGAACCCTAATTCGCCCAAATTGAAATTCACTCCTTCATATTCCATTGTATTTGATTCTTGTTTGTTTGCCCGGAGCACATGATATACATAAATGGAAGTGAATTAACTATTATATGATGAATAAGGAGTTTAAAATCACCAACAACAATCAAAGAAGAAAAATGATGTTCTTTTGTCAACATTAATCCTTCATTGAACCTCAATTCACCCAAATTCTAATTCACTCCTTCATTTGCCATTGCATCTGATTATTGGTTGTTTTCCTCGAGCACATGATCTACATAAATGGAAGAGAATCAACTACTATATGATGAATAAGGAGTTTAAAATCGCCAACAACAATCAAAGAAGAAAAATGATGTTCTTTTGTCAACATTAATCCTTGAAGTAATGCATATGCTTCCACTTGATTGCTTGAGATTGATCCTATTCCCCATACATAAAACAATTCTATTTTTCCTTTGGTACAAAGTATAACCCCTTCTACTACATTATGTTTGCTATTTTGTGACAATTTCTTCTCCATAATAGGTATAAAACACCTTACCATTTTTTTTAAAATGGTGGGAAAACTTATCACAACTCAATGGCCAAACCAAGAACAAGGACAATCATCACTAGTTGTTATCTTCTAATGCAGGTTGACTCATCAATACTATTCAAGTAAAACCACACCACCTGTAATTACCCGCAAGTGGTCCATAATGGGACAAACTTTTACTCTTGCGAGATGCCTCTAGGTCATGGGCCATTGACTTGTTTCCTTACATTTGAACAAGATGAGTATGATGCGCAACTAGCTCATTCCAAACTAGATAAGAAGAGTATGAGGCCCATTTATATAATTATTCCTTGAATATTTATATGAATATTTTGTTTCATTTCTTCTATCTTTGAAGGATATTGACAATTTTCGAGCAGACATGGCTTCTCGAGCAGTGAAGAAGCATGCACGAACATCAACCCTCAAAATGGCATTGGTGAAAACCCCAAACAAGACCCTTAAGAGTGTTAAGAAGGCCTTGCTGATGAAGCCCGAGCCAAAAGTTGTTGAAAATGTCGAGAAACTAAAAAACCAACTCCTGTGGAGGACATCAGAGTTGTCAAGGTTCCAGTAAAGAAATGGAAAAGCAAAAAAATTGGGAAATTAAAAAAGCGGTGCCAAAAATTTCATCGCTCCTGAGAAGCCAACCCCTCTGAGTGAATTTGGGCCCAACAAAGGTAGAGTTTTAGGGTCTATCTTATAAACATCTCAAGTTGTTTGGTAGGGTTTAAATTTGTGCATATGAAATGATTAGGATATGTTAATTAGAATAATTTGAGGTTTAATATTTTGTCACCATGCTATTAATTGATTTTTGTTTTATTAAGAAAATGTATCATCTTCTTGTGTTTTAGATTTCCGTATATATAGAAAAATGATTAGCAACACTCTTGGTTTATAGGGTTACACAATTTTTGTGCTATTTTGATCTTGTGCCAAAGTTTGTGCAAATTATCTCTATCATGCACTAGGGTTCTTACATGGTCTTCTTGAAACTTGTATCGACTACCCTCTCGAATCCTGTAGCCAAAACCCCAACTAGGATATGGCCATATATTTTTTATGAGAGTGATCATCAAACCCAACAATATATCATAGGTTTATCATTACTAAAAATGAAAGGAAATTTTTAGTTAATCTAGGTACATGTAAAACACCATTGAGCTCAAAGATATCACCCAATGGCATTTGGAGTGAGATAGATCCCATTCTTGTTGTTGCATATTTGAAATCATCATCAAACATCCACTTGTATGCTTGCCTCATACTCTTGAAATTTCCCAAAGGCCATATGTTTGGATGCTCCACTATCCATGTACCATCTGACACCATCATGGAGAAGTATGTCACAAGCTTGAATGAAAGCTCATCCACTCTAACAAATACTGTTTCTGTTGTTATTGCTCGCCCTTCCCCTTCTTTTGAGGACACTAATAAGCATAATTGTCAAACTCTTGACACATGAAACACTTGATATGGCCCAAGAATTTCTTACCATTGATTAGAGGAACCTGAATTCTCTTTCTCTCCTGCTGACCTATACTAGGTCCCCTTTTTTTTCTGGCATTCAATATATTTATAGTGAGGGTTAGAAATTTTCTCTTTCATCTCTATACCTTCAACTCGCTCTAGTTTGTATTTTCTTGGATAAAATCATGCCATAACTTATCAAGAGTCAAAAGTGGAAAGCTTTCTCGGGCATAGGCACCTTAGACATAAAGTTTCCATGAAGATGAAAGCCCATTCAAGGTTGTGTACCGAATCTTCATGCTTGAGCTCTTTTCAAGTTGTTACACATTGATCATAGACTTTATTAATCTTTATCAAAGAAGTGGCTGCAGTATCTATTTTTTTTATTTATGTGGCTCTAAGCTTGATCCTTAGAAGCATATTTCAATTGATGTTCTCACCCCGATATATAGTGAAGATAGCATCAAACATCCCGTTACTCATGGTTTTACTGATAATGTGTGGGATCCTTCATGGAGTCCAGGATGACTTGCTTTGTTTTGGCCATCTTCTTTTTATTTTTTTGTCAACTTTATAGATTTGTAGGTCGTTCAAATTTGGTCTTTACAAATGCCAAAGATCATTATCCTCCAACAACATCTATATTTTCACTTTCATGGTATGAAATTGGAGGGACCTTATAATCTATCTTCGTATCTAAGATTGAATGTAGTAAAAATAATACTCTTGGATTACACCGTTAGAAAAAATAGATCAAGTACCTAAAGAAAAACTATCATAGGTCCATGGTTCTTTTCTCAAGCATGAATCCAAGGCATCCCACTGTTGAAACCTTCTGACAACTTCCTATCCCAAGTAGAAGTCTGGGGTTATTGGAAGGCTTCAACAAACATGCTCTTTAGCTATGAGAATTCCATTGGATTCGGAGGTATCTCAAAAAAAATTTCCCTGAGACTATCAGTATCTTCTGTTGTCTTTGTGTGGTTAGTCACTTCTCTTGTCATTTTGTGGGTCACTCCTTTTAGCCCCAAGTACATCACAGTACTCCAGGTTCAAGGTGTAGGGTAAAGAATTCAGAGGAGTGGAATTTGTTCCATATTTTTATGATTACATCCCTTAGGGTGCCAGACAAAAGTGCGCCCCACTCCTTAAGAAAATGTTGAATTATTTCCAAAAAAAATGTTGACACCCTCCAAAATGTCACATCAATATGCCAAAGTAATAAAAAATCAACAAGTGGCTCCATTATGGAGAGAAAATATCGACTTGATCACATCAAGCCTCATGAAGAATGGTAATTCTAATCCAAATTGTCTTTTGAAGTTTGCCACTAAAGACTGAACCATGGAAGATAATTTTGTCCTCGTTTCTACTAATTGTTTAAACATGATATAGTCAAATTCAAATCTGGTTTCTCCAACCTTTAGAGTTGAAGATCAACAAATTGTCAGTATACTGCTTCAGCATGTTGGTGGGTAGCAATAAAAATTTAAATTTTTATTCCATTTTCACTCACAATTTTTATCCCTTGAACTTCAACAACGATATATTTCATAGGAAAATTTAACCTATGAAGCAAAGGGTCAAAAAAATATGGTCTGTTACTTTGTGTGAGCATTTTCTTTGATCACCTGCATGACATTTGAAGGACCAATGATCTTAATTGCTTCTGATTTTTTAGCACCCCAATCAATTGCCTTCTCCTCCCCTGCAGTTGCTATAGCCCTCATGAAGTATGGACCTGCAGGAGATAGAGTCATATTGGTCTAACCATCAGAAATATAATCGACAAGCCATTACAACTCCAACAAGTACCAATCAGTTCTAGAATTCCTTGTAGCTAATCTCTACTTTATACAGAGTAGTGTGTAGTTTCTTGAAGTTTGGTCCCTTGTACCTCCTAGGTGCTTCATTGACCACCTTAAGCATGTCTTGAAAACACATTGACCACACTATATTGAAGGGTATACCACATGAAAATTCAAAGCCATTACAACTCCAACAAGCACGGATTGGTCTTAGAATTATCTCTGTAGTGAATCTCTCCTTTCATAAAATAGTAGTGAATACTTTCTCAAATTTTGGCCCCTTGTAACCCCTATTTTCTTAACCACCTTTAGCATGTATTGCCAATATTTTGACCACATTACATTGAAAGGTGTTCCATATGAAAATATGGCCTTGGAAACTCTATTTTCCATCTCATCCTTTCACCAATATAACATTTTTTGTCAAGGGTCCACTATTAAGTCACTTGCAGGGATCTTCAACGGTTGAGGGAACATGTTATCCCTGTTTTTGGATTTCTTGCTTGCTTGGGGAACTTGGAAAAATAGGCTTCATTGTGTTCCCTTTGAAATTGATTTATTTTTAGGAGACAGCTTCACAAAACTAAACTCGTTCAAAGGGTGTTTTAAGAAAATGGATTTTAACTCTAGTGTAGGACACACTATAAGCCAACTTAATTGCTACAATTCTGCAAGCATCTTCCACCAAAGGCTTATTTTCCTTCTTCCCTATCTTTTTCATATTGTTCTAACCATCAGAAATATAATGGACAAGCCATTACAACTCCAACAAGTACCAATAAGTTCTAGAATTCTCTGTAGCTAATATCTACTTTAGAAAGAGTAGTGTGTAGTTTCTCGAAGTTCGGTCCCTTGTACCTCCTAGGTGCTTCATTGACCACCTTAAGCATGTCTTGAAAGCACATTTACCACAGAAATATTGGTCATATTGGTCTAACCATTAGAAATATAATGGACAAGACATTACAACTCCAACAAGTACCAATCAGTTCTAGAATTCTCTGTAGCTAATCTCTACTTTAGAAAGAGTAGTGTGTAGTTTCTCGAAGTTTGGTCCCTTGTACCTCCTAGGTGCTTCATTGACCACCTTAAGAAAGTATTGAAAACACATTGACCACACTATATTGAAGGGTATACCACATGAAAATTCAAAGCCATTACAACTCCAACAAGCATGGATTGGTCTTAGAATTATCTCTACAGTGAATCTCTCCTTTCATAAAATAGTAGTGAATACTTTCTCAAAGTTTGGCCCCTTGTAACCCCTATTTTCTTAACCACCTTCAGCATGTATTGCCAATATTTTGACCACATTACATTGAAAGGTGTTCCATATGAAAATATGGCCCTAGAAAATCTGTTTTCCATCTCATCCTTTCACCAATATAACATTGTTTTCCAAGGGTCCACTATTAAGTCACTTGCAAGGATCTTCAACAGTTAAGGGAACATGTTATCCATGTTCTTGGATTGCTTGATTTCTTGGGAAACTTGGACAAATAGGCTTCATCATGTTCCCTTTGAAATTAATTTCTTTTTAGGAGACAACTTCACAAAACTAAACTTGTTCAAAGGGTGTTTTAAGAAAATGGATTTTAACTCTAGTGTAGGACACACTATAAGCCAACTTATTTGCTGCAATTCTACAAGCATCTTCCACCAAAGGCTTCTTTTCCTTATTCCCTATCTTTGTCACATACTTATATAGAGTGAAATCAACATGAGATTCTGAAAACTATTCAGCAAATCACCAACATAAGTTGGGTGGAAAATCACATAAAATATGCACTTAAACGAAATCAGCAAAATAGTTTTGGAAAATCACATAACCAAGAGAACTACTTGGAGATGGAAAATGTGCATTTAAACGAAAGAGGGAAGCCCTTGCCTTACACCATTTGTAGCATGGATCTAAGTGCAAATGTTGTAGACCCACATCAAGGCTGATTTGTAACTAACATAACATATATGTGGGTTTGGTGATAGTGGGAAATTTTTCATTTTTAAGAGCCATGGAATGAATTATGAAGGATTCAGTTTTGAGACCATGCAGTGTTCTAAACAATTCCAGTAAGAACTAAATAGTGGATTATAAATTGCAAATAACCACAATCCACAACCAAAATAGAAACATGCATATACCACATGAAAACCACAGCTACCGATAGAAGAAGTTAGATATAGTTCTTTTGTTGTCCCATCCAATTTTTGAAGAAATATTTTTGATGGAAATCTCATTGATTTATGTAACCTATTATAATCCTTTCATCTTGCCTCAGAAGAACACCACAAAAGAGTTCTAATGAAGTAGTCTTACCCCAACATTAGATAGAGACAATTTGCATTGAAAACTTTCGATGAAAATTCGAATAAATCATGTTATATCCTTTTCATAAAATCTTCTAACAGAACACCAGCAGAGTTTGTAAGGAACTATTATTACACCAAAATAAAGAAATGTGAACTATGGTACATCAACATATAGAAGCTACCTGTAGTTCCTGAGTTTTTCCCTCTGACTCCTGAGTATTGAAGAAATCTTATAATGGAATCATCTTCAAGGAATCCTTCTTCATGCTTTTAATAACCTGAACATAATTTAAAGCTCCGGCAACTGCGGTTATGATCGGAAGTTTATATGCTAATTCCATTCGTCTCAACTTCTACCCATCTATTTGATATAATGCATCTGAATCTGACCATTTGCAATCATGTCATCTACATGTGGGCACTCTTCATGGAGTTTCAAAACTCTTTCCACTGGAATTCCTTCCATTTTCAACAAACTGGCTGTGCTAGTTGTTGCAACAATTGTAAAACCAAGTTCAATGAATCTTTTTGCAATTGTTGGGAGTCTTGGTTTGGTGAAATCACTTAAACTTAAAAACACCGTGCCTACAAGAGAAAATTTTTGATTTTCTGCAATTTGTGCCTTGGAAAATGCCATAGGAAATTTAAATTCTATGCCCATCACTTCTCCAGTGCTACGCATTTCAGGACCAAGAACCACATCACAGCCTTGAAAATTTTCAGATGGAAGGACTGCTTCCTTGACAGATACGTGACTTGGAATAACTTCTTGTATAAAACCAAAGTCTCGAATAGATTTTCCTGACATAAGAAGCATGACATACTTTGCCAAGGGGTGGCCAATTTCCTTTGAGACAAAAGGTATTGTTCATGATGCTCTAAGATTTTCTTCAAGAAGGTAAACTTCACTAGCAGGTGTGATTGCATATTGTCAATTCATCAGTCCACAGACACCAAGCCTCTTTGCCAATTTATATGTCCATGATCTAATGATTGACAAGTATACAGGTGACACTGTTTCCTTAGGAATAGAACAATCTAAATCACCAGAATGCACACCTGCTTGCTCAATGTGCTCCATGATACCACCAATGACCACACTACCTTTAGAATCTGTCAAGTAATCTACATCGATATCACAAGCATCTGTCAGGTACTTATCAATAAGTACTGGCCTTTCTGGGTCCACTTCTACTGTAGTTTTTAAGTAATGCTTCTATTTGTCATCACTGTATACAATTTCCATTGCATGACCACCTAAAACATTAGAGGGCTTGACAAGAATAGGATAGCCAACCTTTCTTGCTATTGCCAATGCATCCTCATCACTCTTAGCAATACCACCTTGAGGTTGCTTGAATTTTAGCTCATCCAACATTACATTTAACTTCTCCCTATCTTCAGCAACATCTATTGAAGCGGGAGAAGTCTCCCAAATTCACAAAAGACCTTCCCCACTTGCATCCATGGGCTTAAACTCATCGAGGTATTGTTCTATGGGTAGAGCTAGATTCAAAGGTGTTTGCCCTCCAAAATGTACAATTATACCATCGGGCCTCTCTTTGTCAATGAAATTCAAAACATCCTCTACTGTAAGAGGCTCAAAGTACAGTCTAACACTGGTATCATAATCGGTAGAGACAGTCTCAGGGTTTGAATTCATCATGATGGTTTCATATCCTGCATCCTTTGAAGTGCAAGAAACCTTAGAAAAATTCCATAGAGGTCAATAATTAGCCATTCAGATAGAGGAAAATACTCTAGTGAATAATGTAGATGAGTTCAGCCACAAAACCAATCGAGGTTTATCCCTCGGGTTATCTGAATACCCTCCTATTCTAGGGCTGAAATAATATCAAACAAAGGTTTTTCGTGTGTCTCAAGACTCAAATAGCCACAATTATTAAGTGAATAGTGCTAAAGAATGTCCAAAAGAACCCATAGTCATTATTCCTCAAATGTGCATGTAGTAGACCTTGGAACAGTGTGTAATCGACCTCAGATTAGCCTGAGAAAGGGTCAAAATTCAGCCTCTAAGGTTGCCTTAGATGACAGAGATGCAAGCCTTAGAAAAACACAGAAATTTACCTTAGACTTAACATGAATTCATCCTCTTCTCCTTTGAATCTCCATTAAAAAAAAAACATAAAAACGAAACCTAAAATCACAAGTAGAATGGCCTCTTTCTTCTGTTTTGCGCTCTGCCCCAAGCTTCAAAATTTTAGAGAAAACAACCTACTTGCCAATTCTCTCTTTTGGAGAGCAGACACATTTCTTTTGATAGTGGTCATGGATTATTTTTTGATATTATTCAGTACAAATGTGCCTCTGAAAATCCTAATTAGTATTCCTTGCTCATGTATGTTATGGATGGGATTGCCTTAGAGAATATGATATGGATCTAGGTGATGCAAAAATTGGAACCTTGTAGATGGCATGTGTATGCCAATGGCCACTAGCAACCTGAGTATGCATCTTATGTTGCAACCTAGAAACCTAGAAGCTAAACTTTATCAATTTATAAGATTTATAACCATCTACTAAGACTTGAAACATAAGATTTCAACTTTATCAATTTGACAAAACTTATAATATGACAGTCTTCTCTACATGGGCTACATGCTAGATGTCACCATACACTACTTGAAGGTTGGAAGGACAAGTTTTTCATTCACAGTTTTGTCTATACCTGATTTTTTCTTGTACATTTTCTTCTCTTTGTAGTTTGATCTAATGTTAACTTTTAAGTGTTGTACTTAACAAATATGAAAACTCTCTTTAACATGCCCCTTTTGAGAAGTTGTTTTTTGTAAACCAATCAGGCACTAATATGGAAATTGGAACTGATAATACACTTCCCTATATTTCTTGTAAATATTAGTTAGGGATCAACCATAGGATAGTTGTTTCTTGCTGGTAAAAAGGTATTGAGTTTGAAGGCACAACTCTGAACTTAAAACACCCTTAATTGTAAAACTTTCTGGCTTTAATGGGTACCTTATGCCCTATTATTAAGGTGTTGCAAATTATGATAGAAATTATGATTATGGGTTTAGTTAATTCTATGGTTGTCTCATAGTGGTTTTTGCTTAGACACCACATATTCATTCATTCCAAAAACTAGGAACAGGATTTCGAATGCATCATAGTTTAGAGTATGAATATTATACTTGATTGTTTTAGTTAACTAGTTCTTGTCACATGGTTATGTTTCCTCAGACACCATTTTTTCATTAATTCCAAATAGGAATGGGATTTTGAATGCATATTAGGTCAGCTCACCTTGTTGAGCCATTAGATGATCCTAAATTCTTGGTCAATTGGATATGTTAATTTTATTTTCAATTGGTGTTGTTGGGGAGGTTAATTGGGATGGCTAGAAAATTTGTTTGAAAGGACTGTAGTGTGAAGAGTAATGGGCGATAGTGATGTTCGACACCTTAATCCCCATAAAAAATTCTGGTAGAATAATCACCGCTAGAGAAGCCAACATTACTAGAGGTTTGTTCTATCACTGTCATGCTGATAAAGGGTTTGGATTTTTATTTTGTAGCTTCTAGTGGGTAGTATTTTTGTTTTTGGGATATCAATCTGCCATTTTGCTGAAATAAGCCATTCTAGAATTTGCTACCTCCATGCAGACAAATCTTAGTTATGCATTCCTAGTAATCCATCTTTTTATGTTTGTAAGTACGTCTTTCTTGTTTCCTCGGTGGAAATATTTGCTTCTGTATTTACATTAGTTCATGACATGGGTTTTATATCTAGAATTTTTCACTTCCATGACGTTTCAGTCTTTCATCTTCAGAAATTGAAGTCCCAGTATTCTACTATTTGCGTAAATAGGTAGTTATGGATTTTGATACCTCCCAGTAATCTTTCAATTTCTTCTATATGTATTCACAATAGTAATATTTTCTTGTCTCATCAGTTATTGTAGCATATGCATAGATTAATAGAAGACTGATATTTAGTGAATGTTTTCAGTTATAATGGTTGTTAAACTGTACAATTTAAATTGGAAATGGTAACTAACTTTTATTTTTTGTAAAAGTGTTTTTAGTCTTCTTTATCTTTGTAAATGTGTTTCTCTTGTTTCACAATAGGAGCAGTTGCTTTTAATATTTGTCTAGTTCGTTTAAGCAAGGGCATCCATGGTTTTGTGAAATTCTCCATTTCTAACGCTTATGCGTCTCTGGACCTTACAAATATAATTGGAGACATATATGGAGATGGATTTAAAGAGTTTATGGTGCCAAGATAGATTTATTAATCTATGATGTAATCATCAGCCTCTATGCATCCATGGTTTTTTGAAATTCCCCATTTCTAGTGCTTATGCATCTTTGGACCTTACAAATATAATTGGAGATATATATGGAGTTGGAGTTAAAGAGTTTATGGTGCCAAGGTAGATTTATTAAGCTGTGATATAATCATCAACCTCTATCTTTTGAATTTATATGCCAAGGCTTATGTGATTGTCACCGAATATTTTGTTTGTAAGCTTGTAAGTATAACATTAAGTCCGTGCTTGGACAAGGAAAATACTCAGAAATTTTTTACATTGTGATCTCCTTCTTGCATATGCCTATAAGCTGGTATTGTTTACTATCACTCTTAAAGTGGGGCTACATATGATGTCATAGTTCAATACATTTTTGTAGGTTTAAACTCTACATAAATTTCCAAGAACAAAACAAAATTTGCATTATCACATGCTTCAACTACACTTATCTTCCTCATTTGTTGGTGGCTAATTGAGATCCGAAGCAAACACTGTCCATTTTGTCTCCAATTCTCATGACTATAGTCACTAATTTTGGTGTTCAGAAGTTGGACCTACTCCTGCAACCCCACTAACTGACTACAAAGAGCCTCAGATTCATTTTGTTGCATGGTGAAATTGGCTTTCAAAGCCTGTGACCGCCTCTAATGCTTGTACACTTGTCATCATTTTCTCTTTGAGCTTCAAATTAATCACTATAAAGGATACTTGGAGTACATCCAATTTCTTCATTAGCAGATTTACCTTCTCATTGCAGCTGCAATTAAAGTGCCATGCACAACTATTGGTGCTTCTGTTCCATCTTGGCCTCCCCACATTGTATTCAACTTTTTCATTGCCGTGCCACACCAAATCACTTACCCTCTATTTACTCCATGACCAACATATAAAATTACTTTCTCCCAAAAACAGCGTGAAAATTTCAGTGATGCTCAATCTAGGGACACATAATACCTCCAGATTGACTTTTTCTCTTGCACTTATTTGCAAAATTCTTGCACAATTGAGTCATACCAATCTGCAAACTAGAGGCTATATTTGCACCAATAACTATCAAGCATAGGGGAAGTACATTCCTAGGCTCACTTGTGGAAAATTTATTTCCAGGATGTTGCTTACGAGGTTGAGCCCCCAGTCACTGTTGTGAATTAGCTCTCCACATATTGCCAACAGAGTAGTAGTTAGGAATTGGTCAACCTCCAACCAAAGCCTGTTGCATTTAGACATTTTTCCAATTGCTAGCTCATGACAGGAGGCTGAATTAACATTGAATTTGCGGCTTTAATTTAATTTATTGAAAGTTGTAGAATTTACAATCTATAAAGGTTTCAAGATATCATTTTTAAAAGTCTAATTTAAAGGGTTCTAGCTCAATGGAAGAGCACCTGCTTTACAAGCAGGAGGTTGGTGGTTCGTTTCCATTGTGCCCTGATATTCATATGGAATGGCGACGATCAATTTTTGGTGACGGAGGCTCTTTTGACCATCACCAATGAGCTTATGGTGACATTTTTTGACCCTCACAAAAATATGAGATGGTGATGGCCAACGAATGCCACCGTATATATGCATCAATAGTGACGACCATGAAAGAATCATTGTTGTTGATATGAAATGGTGAGGGTCATTATTTGTCATTTTAGTCATTGTTCATGATGGAATTTGATGTCACCAATGAGCTTATCATGACACTTTTTGACCCTCACCAAATATGAAATGGTGACGGTCAACGAACGTCGCCATATATATGCACCAATAGTGATGGCCATGAAAGGTCCCTCACAAAAAATCGTTGTTGTTCATATGAAATGGTGACGGTCACTATCCGTCATTATAATCAATATTCGTGACGGACCTTGAATGTCACCACAACACATACTTTCAGCGACGCCACCTTTGGTGACGTTCAATTTTTTGGTGATGGAGGCTATTGTCTGTCACCATTGCTCATATGGAATGGTGACGGTCACTATCCGTCATTATAAATCATTATTGGTGACAGACCTTGATTGTCACAACACCTATACTTTCGGCAACGCCACCTTTGGCGATGCTCAATTTTTGGTGACGGAGGCTCTTTTGACCATCACCAATGAGCTTATGGTGACATTTTTCGCCCCTCACCAATGTCTCTTTTTCTTGTAGTGCCAACTAGTGTGTCTCAAATAGAACATTGATTAGACCAATAGCTAAAGCGAAATTTTTTTTTTTATTAGTGTACCTCGAAACAAAAAACTAGTAGAGATACTTCATATCAACCAGAATCAGCATAAAAATTGAATCTAGCTTAGATAATTATGCTTAGACGTATTGCACCAAACAACACTGACAACTAAACCATCGAAGGCTACATTTTATCCATATACATCCACACCTACAGCCAAAATTACAAACCTTGTGAATTTTGTGACTAATGCTTCCATAATCTAATCTTTTATCCTTAGTGTTTGCTTCTCGAAAAATTTGTCGTAGATATTTTGAAGTGGCCATATTGTCTGCTAACGGATATTCTGTAATTTTCGTCCACCAACCTTGTAGAAACTATGGTGTATATTTGTAACTACTCATGAAGTTTTAATCAAAATCACAAGACACAAACCTACTCTACTACTCCGCGAAAGTTACTTCACAATTTAGAACAAAAATTTCAGACATGCAATAATAAATAACACACATGCACACAATATTTTTCTTGGGGAAAGCGATCTGCTAAAAAATCCAATGTCTTCTTGCATTAATATGATGAATAGAGATGAAGATATAGTTGGTCATGTGTTCACAAGATACATGATTGAACCCACTAGCTGGCGATACAAGGTAACATCCACTCCTTCACCTAAAGTGTCATCGTCCTTCCTCCAGTTTCTCACTAGAGGTGTCTCCATGGGTTTACAACTCTCCATGTAGAATCTCTGCAGTATCTCATTTACATACATGCCTTGAGAGACAAAAAATTCCCCATCACCATGACATACTTCCAAACTGAGGAAGTAGTGCATGAGACTCATCTCCTTCATTTCAAATTCCCTTGCAAGTTCTTCCTTTTAAGATCTGATCAGCTACTAATCACTAGTTAAAATCAAATCATCAACATATAAGGCAATAATAAGGGATTTAACTTCTACTAATATGTGATAGAGGTTTTCATATGATTCAATTATGCTGAAGCCCAAACCAGTGATACAGTTATCAATCTTGGTGTACCAAGCACGAGGTACTTGTTTGAGACTGTATAATGCTTGTTTGAGTCTGCACACATGAGACTCTCGATCAAATGTCTCAAGAATTTTTTTTTTCTCGATGTACACCTCCTCCTCAATAACCCCATTGAGAAATTTTTTTTTTAAATCCATCATGTGGATCTTCCACCCCATTTGCGTAGCCAGAGCAATAATTGTTCTAATGGATGAGTACCTTGCTATATGAGAATAGGTCTCCTCATAGTCAATATCCTCAACTCGAGAGTACCCCTTGGCCACAAATCTAGCCTTATACTTCTTTATGCTTCTGTCTGCTACCGGCATCACCTTGAAGATCCATCTCGAACCCACTCTTGATTTATATGATGGTATTGGGACCACTTCCCAAACGTTATTATTTACAATGGATTCACATTCCTCAACCATTGCATCAACCCATATAGGTTGCTCTACTTCTTCCTTGAAATAGGATGGCTTAGTCTCTATAAGCTCAGCCACAAGAGCCATGTAGCCAGTGTACCTCTCAGGTGACCTCGTTTGCTTGCGCAAATTTGAAGGAGCTCCCACATTCTCCCTCACATCCTGCACAAGTATATCAGCTTCCCTGGTTCTTTTTCTACCTCCTCTGGATGGTTTTTCTTGAGTGAATGTCTCCACTCTCTGCTCCTCAATATTTTTGTTTCTCCACAACTTCATGAGGCTCCTCCTTTGGAGCTAAAATCTCCTCTCTTGGTGGGATCTAAAGATCCCTCTCAAGAGATCACCACATCGCATTCTCCTCATTAAACTTTACATCCCTTCACACAACTATCAATATGAGGGATGGAAAGTACACATGGTAGTTGTGGGGAGTTTCTATGTAACCCATAAACAAAAATTATTTGTTTTTTTAGTTCTCCAACCATGGAAGTGTAATCACCAATGCTTGGAGGTGAACTAGAATGGATCGAATGATATTGAATAACTAAGGGAATAAGGTGCCATCGAGGAAGCACATGTATTAAAGAGGGAAAAATAGGATTTTAATAAAAATTCAATAATTAAGAAATGGTGGATGAATAGAACGAAGGGGTTTCATCATGATACTTTGGTAATGAAAATGGGTATTAGTGAGGATCGAAACATACAGGTGCAAGTAAAAGAATTCAATAGGTTTCAAAGGTGTCAAGAGAATACAAAACATTTGTTCAAATAAGGGGATTTAATAATTGGAAAGAGCTTGGAGAGAAGAATAGGTTGGGAGAATATGTCTAGAAATTTGGATGAGAAAAAATAAGTGATGGCACAAGGAGGTGAGCATGTTTAGTTATATGGATCATGATTGTATAAAAGGAAGCCTTGTTTTGTAAGGTATTGTTTAGCCTATGGAGAGAGATATCATCACATAGAAATAAGAGGAAGGAACACTTAATAATGTGTTCTAATTTTTTGAGCTAGGGTAAGGTCAAGTAGTATACATGATATATCCTAAGAAAAGTGGATCCAATCCAAACCAACCACCTTATGAATTTTAAAAGCCTAGAGGTAATCCCAAATTTTTATTCTACTTTTGACTTGAAAGCACCTTTTCTTACTAGTTTGGGATATAGTAGTAATGAAAACAAAATGAATTTGGGAATAAAAGTAGAAGTGGCATATGTTATGTTTGAATTTTAGTTCAAGTGGGGTAGAAGGCCTAATTATTCAAACATGTCCATAAGGTTTTATCTTTGTGAACAACCCAACCAACGATATGGTTATAGTAGTTCCAAGAACTTTATGAAGGGTGATGGTGATGAAAAACCACATCGATACTTATGTGGATTCATTTAGAGGGTGAAAAGGATTGTAGTGCTAGTTTCTAAGTTGATAAAGTTCCTAACCACATTGTGGGGGAATCTTCTCTTATGGTGCATGAAGTTCATATAGATTTATCCATAGGGTGTAGCTAAGGCCTTAGAAAAATTAAAGGTGATATTTATATCTAAGTTATAGAGGCTAAACATTGATCAAAAAAAAAAACTAAGTTGAAGGAGATTAAGAAAATGGTTGGAGAACATTCTCACAAGTATGATGAAAAATTACAAAACTTGACCAACAAACTCTCCTATACTCTCCATGAAACTGAACACAAAGAATGATCCATTCAAAGTTTGTTTCTCTTTAATAGTGTACCATTAATGCAATAGCTGTGGGTGACCTAGAAGGATGCCTTATCTTAGGCCATGAGGATAGAATCTTGTAGGGTGAACATCCATTTTACTAAAAGGTTTCATGCATGGTAGGATCTAAGAGAAAATTATGTAAGGAGTTCCTTCTTGGTAAAGGACATTGGTATTAATTTTGTTAAAGGGGGTGAACTACAAGGATACATTGGTAGCTATTGATGCAAGAGTGTAATTTCAACATTTATTTCAAAATTTGTAGTTGTCCTCTAGAAGGTCTTAGAGATTTATAGAAGCGTAAGTTGGTTTACTTGTTGCCCTATAATTTTGTAGAATTTATAATTTCATATTTAGGATAGGAAATTTTAGTAATTTTAGGTATAAGTTAAGAAATTTGAGTCTTATGATTAGGATTACTTGTGGTATCCTATGCATTTTTCAAACTCCAATACACCAAGGAAAATACGTGGAGGATATTTGGGGGGAATGTGATTGTCCATAAAATGTAGATCGGATTTGGAAACCTTGTAGCTCTTTTCCTTTGACCCTACTAGTTCTTAGAGGTTGTATTTGGAGCAATTAGCATGAAAAAACATAATATGCCCAAGAATATTAGTGTTGGAGAACCTATGGTTTGGGAGAAAGGATAAGGGGTTCTAGGATCTAAGGGGTTTAAGGGTTTAGGAGCAAGCGGTTAAGGGTTAAGGGTAAAGGGTTAGGACTTATGGGGTTTAGGGGTTAGGGGGTTGAGGTATAGGGCGTTCAAGGGTTAGAGGTTAAGGGATTTAGGGGTTAATGATTAACCATAAAGGGCTTACATCTCAGGGGATTTAGGGTTTATGTTCCTAAGGGTTATAGTATTTAGGTCTCAGTAGGTTAAGGGGTTAGGGGTTAATGAGTTTAGGGGCTAGGGGCTATGGGTTAAGGGTCAATGTTTAAGAGGATATGGGATTAGGGTTTATGGGGTTCAAGGATTCTAAGTTAGGGGTTAGTGGCTTTGGGTTTAAGGGATCAAGGGGTTAATTTGTTATGAGTTATGAGTGTAGGGGTTAAGGGATTGTGGCTTTTGGGTTAAAGAAATAGGGACTTTAGTGGTTATGGGTTAAGTGCGTATGGGTTGTGATAATGTGGCCCCTAATCCCCTTGTCACAACTATTGGGGGTTCCCTTATCAATTTCTCTCATTGCCTTACCTATACGTCCCCTAACCCCTATGTCATAAGGCCCTAAGGCGCCTTCTCATTCTATAATTCTAGGATTATAGATCTCAGTAAACTATGCTTGAACCTCTTACTTCTACCCATCCATGCTACCCTTATGTCCCCTTTCCCCATTCAATACACCAAAATACCCCCCTCCCCCAAAATTCATGAGAATTGAACATTTGGAAGCGATCATTTAACAACTTCACAACTAATCCAATTATAACGGTGCCTTGGAGCTATTAGATGTCATTTCATTGAGCTACAATGATAGGTGAGAGCTATGCATAACTCACTAAAGGTGTATCAAGAGGTTATTAGCCTATTGGCTATATAATTTGAATCTTTTTATTTGTAACTTAGTGAAATGGAAAATATGTGGAGACAATCTCCCTTCTTCTTCTTTCATCGGGCCATGTAAAATAAATGAAGAAAATGGTCTCAACCCCTTGGAGAAGGAAAGCTGAGAAAAATAATTAGCATGAACAAACAAAGAATCCAATGAGTTAATCTTAGAGGGGTCTCCCTTTGTAAACAACCATCCATAAGCTTTTTAGAGTTATTATGAATTTTTACTAGAAGTTGAGTGGTCTTCACATCACCAACCACATCCAATAGAAAGGTACCAACCCCTATAATAAAAATGATGTCTCCAAGTAAGGTGTAGTTAATACCAATAATATCATCTTATGAATCTATTATAATATTATTTGGAAAGTACATTTCCATACATATGTGAAAGAAAAAATCCATTTGGTTAGCAAAAGGAAGTCTTTTTGAAGACCTCAGGAAACCCCCTTGAAGGAGACAAGGGTTCGAAACCATAGAATAAAAGTTAACCTATGAACCCTATTTCTAATGTGTTCTATGCATGTGTTTTTTCACTTGGTTTGACATGTGATAGACAATATATGAAGCCTTTTTTTTCCATATATCATCTTCATTAGATATCATGTTGCTAAGAATGAAGTGTCTGGATTAGAGTTAAAGTTAATATTTTAGTTTGTTGTTTTTTTTTGTCTTTTAGAGTACGAATATTTCTGGTCTACTATGCTAAGGCAGTTTGGCTTTCAAATATTCAAATATTCAAGGAATTTTCCACCTCAAGAGGGTTGTTAGTTTTTGTCTAACTAAATTGTTACAACATTTTTTCTTATTTTATTTATTTATTTTTTCTTCAAGGAGGTGTTTCCTTTAAACTCTAGAAGAATCATTGCAAGTGGCCTGATTATAGCAGTCATCAGAAGATGTCTGCGATCATGGGCAAGACAAACCTAAGAGGGTGAAAATTCAGTATGCTATACCTATGGAAAACTTTGGCTAGCATCCAATTAGATATGTTATATGTAGTTCACAATTAAACCATATTGTTGCACATAAAAGTGCACTACTCCTCAAATATCAGGGTAAGTGCAAAAGTATTTATTGAATATAGTTTAGCCACATGATACAAATATCCCACAACTCGACAGTAGAGAGACAAACTTGGAAAAAAAAAATTAAAATTGATCAATGCACTCACTTTCATGGGAAGTTCATGAACATTTTTATTTTATTAAATATAATGCACTTTTACCCACATTTGGAGATCACCCAAAAGTGGTAATCATAATAAAGTTTTCTGGGTGAGGAAATTCATTTTTCCTGCAAGATCAGGTTACATAGTTATAATTTCTCGTGTTTTTTTGTACATCTGACCAGAAACATAACTTGCAGGAATTTTGAAGGAAATCCCACTCAAATTATCAGAGAATCTCCTGGTGATCTCATTAGAAAAGTATGTTTCCCCTTATATGTTGATTATTCTTTCTCTTCAATGTGTTTTATATATATATTCATTTCAATTCATTCATATTAGATATACTCTAGCTCATGGTTCCAATTTAAAGGTCGAGTTCTCAACATTGTTTGTTATTCTTTATTTGGAAAGTGCTTGTGGTTTGAAGAGGTTGCAAGAGATGGGAATCTCAAATAGTTGTTGATTGGGCTAATGCAATTTTTATAGGTATAATGTGCGGCTTCAATCCCTGATGTCTCAAATTTGGCTGCACATTCTGGTGCTAGAATGGTCATCCTTCACCCACATTTATCATGAGCTCAATCCAGTAGTAGATAAGCTCTCTGAGGAGGCATTCAAGTATCCAATTGATGAACTATCAACAAGATCAAGGTTGTGGCACACCCAAAAAAAAGACAAGTGGTAAATTTTAAGCTAATAACAACCCCTACTCCTAAAGCTGACAACTTGTCTCCCTTAAGGACCACTGGCTTCTCCTTCATCAGGAAATACTTCCTCAACAACTCACTCAACTACATCATTTATATACCCCCACCAATCTATTTATGTTATTGTGCCCATAACATTTTTTGAATAATCTGATGTTTCATATCGGTGAATGTCAAATGCCAATATACTATTTGAAAACCAAATTTTCATCCGTTCTACCTAATGATCCTTCTTCATTGAATACTTTCTTGCATGGAATTTTTTTTACTATTTTTTATCATTTAATGATTTCTTATATGTCAGGATTCTTCTCTATTTCATGCCTTACGACGATTCCTTTGCAACATCTGGTGCAATTGCTAATTTATTTTTTTTCACATTAAAAAATAAATAAACAATTTTAGTTCATGGAATGTAACTCAATTAGCAATCACCTTGTTATGAAGTATTATGTTAAAAGATGAGATTCAAATTTCAAATCCCCTTGAGTGGCCAACCAAAAAATAATACTTTTTTTATCTATTTATATATTATGTTTTTAGAATGTGGTCTAATGAAAAAAGAAAAAATATATTATAAAAGAAATAAATATGACATGATTAAATTTCATGTGGTTTGAATATCTATTTTCAAAAATAAAAAATATAATTATCCACCATCCACTCATGAAATTTCAATGCTAACTGTCTTAAATGGGTTTCTTCTTAATTTTCATTGTCTTAAGTAGTCATTGTCTTAAATATAAAGTTTTGTCTTAAATATTTTTTTCTCAAAGTTCTTTTGTCTTAAATATAAAATTTTGTCTAAAAATATTTTTGTTTCAAATTGCTTTTGTCTTAAAATATTTTTGTCTCGAACTACTTTTGTCTTAAATATAAATTTTTGTCTTCAGATATTTTTGTCTCAAAGTGTTTTTGTCTTAAATATAAAGTTTTGTCTTAAAATACTTTTGTCTTCTTAAATATTTTTGTCTCAAATTGTTTTTGTCTTAAATATAAAGTTTTGTCTCAAACTATTTATGTCTTAAATTTTATATTGAAAACAATTTAATTGATATTAAATTTTAATATAAAACAACTAAAATAAAAAGTGACTTTTTAAGACAAAAGATTTCTTTTGTCTTAAAAAAATGTCTTAAAAATGTCCTTAGTCTAGTAGTGTAATAGAGAAACAAAAATTTTAGATGATTAAAGTTTCAAATTTTTATGTTAAATTTGTTAGAGATAGTAGAAAAAAAAATCTATATTATTGAATTTTCAATATTGTGTTTAGAGTTTCAATGCTGTGTTCTTAAATGTGTGGGTTTTCAATGTAAAAATGTATCAGTAAAATCATTATTTTCCAAAAATTGTTATGTTTATCCAGTCTATCATTCCTATAAGCAAACACTATATTGATGTAATTTGTGTATAAGATAGTTTTATATAATGAATCTTTGTCATGTATTTTGTGCATAAGAGAGCTTGAATAAATGAAAGTCGGCAGTTCTGCTATGTTGTCATTTCTAATTTTTTTTAAAGACTAAACCAAATTTACAGACTAAGCCCGGACTTGTAAATAAATTGCAACATATTCGGTCGAGCAGTGGGAATCTCTATTTGTGGGTTCCATTGGCATCGAAATTTTACAGACCATGGGTGGAACTATTTTATTGCAATTAAATAGGGTTTTGGAAACTTTTGAATTTTGCAAAGTCATTATGAGTTTAAACATTATTTGTTTTTTTGAGATTGCAAATCTAAATCTAAATTTATATTTAAATTGCAGCGCATCTCTGCATCCCATCCCATCCTCTTTTTGGCACAATACTACCGGAACGCCACCTTGATATTTGAGGGGCCCCTTGTTATTGGTCGGTATTTTCTGCACTGTATGGAGGCTTCAGTTACTAGTATGCCATGTCGAGTTTTGATTCATTTCTGTTTTTGCTGTGTTGCCTGTGGTTTTTTATTTATTTTGTTTGTGTCTTGATGGCTGGCAGCAATGACACTTAGGCTATAGTTTGTGGGTATGTATTGGTAATTTTGTCAATGAATGTATAAATGAGTTTTTTTTTTTTTGGGTCATATGGGCGTCTTAGAGAAGCAAAAATACCATGTTATGTGTAATATTCCTAATTAGCGATAGCTAATTGGAATATTCTATTTTTTTAGTTTTCTGTCTATAGTTTGTAAATAAATAAAAACTGAGTGAAGAGGGTCTAACTCATTTAAGTGAAATAAGACATCCACCTAGTAGCACAACGTGGTGACTTAAGTGGGAATGAAGGGGGGCCTAACACCACGTAAAGGAGGGGGCCTATGTACACTCTAGAAGCTTCTGCGCAAATAAGGATGAGGATGTGGAGGAGAGAGAGAGGCTACGTTGGGTTTTGGAGGGAAACCAACGTTATAAAAGACGGAGGAGCCTCATCATTTCATTCATTCTGGATTTGTTGATTTTAGAGTGATACTTTGGTCTTCTTTGGCACGCTGGCTATTTAGCCTATCTGTAGCACTGTTTAGTGCACCGAGTGTCTCCGTGCGGAGATCTCACCCTTAGCCCCGGGGGACTTCGAGTGCCTGCTCGGGCAAGGTTTGTTTCCTTGTATTTTGTGAGTTGTTTCATTGTTTTGGTTTGTTGCAGAGCTAGAGCTGATAGAGACTGCGCAGTCACTGGGGGAGAGGACACAGTCCATTGTGGAGGAGCTCCGGATTGGTGTTTCTACAGAAAATTTCATCAGGATTCCGAGCAAAGGGTCAACCTTTGCCAGTCAGAGGTTTTTTACAGTGTTTGTGGCAGTATTTCAGCTGTTTCTATCTAGCTACAGTGTTTTACCTTGGAGGCTAGCATAATTCATTGGGGAGGCAATTTCTGGTGTTTTTGGGATCTTGTCCGGGTTATTGAGGAGAGGATTTTTGCCGATTTTCAGCTCATTTCGGTAAGGGGATTATCCCCTAGTCTTCAGTCCAATCCAACAGTTGCAGCTACTCAGCAGTTTCCAGTAGCTAGGACGCAGTTCCAAGAGCAGCCATTTCTGGTTTTCTTTGAGAGTGTTTTCTCACTTGCCTTGTGCAATATTAGCCTATTTTACTCCATTACATTTCTCAGATTAATAAAATGGCTCATTATTTCTTCTATATGTTTTCTGAATGAGCTGCCGTAGTTGCCGTTGTTGCCGTATACTCTTTCTATTGTATGTCTATTATTTTTTTTGAGCATTCTAGTTCTATACCACTTGGTGTGTTATCTTTCACTCTTAGACAGAGTCTGGAAAAGGCCAGGTAGCCTCCGGATCTCATCCTCTTTAGAGGCGACATATCTAGTAAATGCCCTCACAGTCTATCTCTGGTTGGATTTTTCTTGTGTTTTAGAGATATCCCCGAAACAGGATATTACAGTGGTATCAGAGCATAGTTCTGGCTCAGCCTGTGGTCTATGACACCAGGAAAGAGACTGTCCAGAGGCAGGAAGTATAGAGACCGTGAGCATAGGTTGGAGGCCACCTACGAAGAGGAAGACTATGCCCAGGTAGGAAACACATACCAGGAGAGAGAGCCTGTGAAGGACGCGAAGGAGGTAGAGATTGTAGTATATTTGAGGTAGGAGGAGCCGATGGCAGGTGATGATGATGCGAAGAGATTTGGGGAGATGCTCCTCAAATTAGTACAGGATCTGTCGAGGCAGATTGAGGTGATGGGGCAAAAATTCACCACTGTGGAGGCTAGATAGCGTGAAAACCCAAGGGGTTTCCAGATTGGCGAGGGATCAGGCACATCCCAACATTTGTCGGAGCATGATGCCATTCAGTATATGGCATCACATACACCCACACATTCCACTATGCCCACTTTTCTGGGTGCAGACATAGGGGCAGGAGCACAAAAGGAGCCAGAGCTTGGCCACATGGGTGATTATTTCGCAGATTATCAGGCATATGGGCAGGAGTTCAGGGATGCCCTTCCATTCAGAGATTTTTTTCAGCTCCAGCGGGATAGCAGACCCCACAACTTTCACTGAGGGAACAAGCACTCACATGACGGGGGCTTACAATGCACAGTGGGAAGATTCCATTTACCAACATTTGACGGGTCATCCAAGCGTTCGAAAAAAGCTTGGGTGGAGAAGTTGGATGCCTCTTTCTAGCTTGACCGAGTATCGGAGGGGGAAATCATCAAAATGGTTACCTTGCACTTGGAGGATGTGGGCACACAGGATTGCAGGGAGTTCAAGGATACACCTAGTGTGACACAGGACTCATCTTCATTGGATGCCTCCTTGACCGTGTCGGTTGATATCGTAGTGGAGAAGGTAGAACCTACCCCAGTAGAGCCATCCATTGAGGTGATGACCAAAGTCGTGTCTGAGTCTTTGGGTGGTAGCAGCACACGACAGCTAGGTGAGGTGTCAAGAGATGTATCCACCTTCGATGAGGCACTAGGAGATACAGAGGCATTGGATGATGGTTGCAAACAGCGGTATCATCGGCTTCGGGCAGACCTTCTATTTTTGAAAGGGAAGGCCACATCAGTACAGGAGGCCATTTTTTTACAGGACAAGGAGCTGGAGGGCATAACAGTGGCTTGTGCCGAGTCGGTGGCCAAGTTGGCCCACATTGGGGAACGACTGGATTCCCTAATGGTATAACCAGAGGGCACGTTGGAGCGTCAGATCATTCCCCTTCAGGCATGCATGTACGGGACTAGCAGCATTGTTGGGACACCTCTTCCCATTGGAGAGAGAGAGACGGAGTCACCTAGTCAAATCTCATATGTTGACTTGGTTAGCAGGATGAGACGATTGGGGTTACACAGGGTGCATCATCCACTTTTTGAGGTTGGATGGAGAGAGATTTTGAGTTGGTACACAATTGAGTGGGTTATAGATATAGTGGTGGACCCGGGTGTAGTTCAGCAGGAGTTTCCAGGTGTTGGGAGTACAGGAATCCCAGACTAGCATTGGGATCTAGGCGGGACTACCTGTTGTTTCCCAGGTAGGTCGGTTGACTATGTCTTGGAGGGTACAGTTGGCCTAGCAGTTGAGCATGCACATTCGCTTGGGGAGTTTTGGTTAGATCCAGTGGCCAACCAGTTTTTGCGCAGACTCCCTAGGTTGTCTTAGTATGACACTCATACACGGGATCACGGGGTGGTCAACATACCTTGGTAGGAGCTGTGGCATTAACAGGCCACCAGATGGCATCTTGTATGGGGCCAAGGATTCTTCACCTTTGTGTGGGGCATAGAGGACGCAGCGGAGCTGAGCAGTGGTGGTAACACTACTAACACATAGGGAGATTCACTTCTCGGACCCCTCGAGAAGGGTTTGGAGTGATGATCCATTCCTCAGTGGGTATAGTGATGTGACGGTGGAGATGATGATACCGATTGGGGGTAGTCCGACATGTAGAGGCACAACTCTACGTCATCACATCCATGGATGTGTGGGAGCCTCTAGCATTGAGCAGTGGACTACCGATGGACACGGAGTTGCATGGTGGTGTACCGTAGTGTGTGGGACTGCATTGTGGAGTAGGAGTGTCCTACATCACATTGAGAGCATGCAGGGGGGTGACAGATGCCTAGACCCAGTCAGGGCACGAGACGGTACAGGGTGGTACAACAGTAGCATGGGGTACCCAGCAATGTACAGGGGTATGCCTCAGTGTGCAGTGGCATGTCGAGGGGTACATGGATGATTGGTGGTATGCGAGGGTGTACGGAGCTGCACAGCAGGGTTTTAGAGTATTGCATCCAGGGAGAGTCCCGGACAGGGACACCAGGCTTACCTCTGGGAGTATTTCACCCAGGATCTATGGGGAGACAGATGAGCGATACTTGATGGTATCTGTGGGGATTCACTCCCCTGAACCTCTTCTACATCACTCACGGGCATAGCTGATTTTTTTGTTGTCCTTTGGCACTTTGGGCATGAGCAGCAGGGTACGTGAGGCTCACCTAAGATATTGGATGGAACTCAACACACTAGGGGAGAGACTTCTTAGCAGTGGCACTGGGTCGGTGCACTAGTTGGCATCCACAAGTCAGAGGATGAGATGATCCTCTGCAGGGGTAGCACATCAGTCATCACTGAGCCTACAATTTGGGAGCAGGTCATGAGGGAGACATGCGTCACTCTTTTCTCAGGGCCTGTCGAGACCATGCATGAGCAGAGGATACTAGGTACAATAGAGGTAGCATCCCAGTATGTGTCTGGGCTCCAGACATTGTATCGCCACTTTATCGAGAGGGTGGACGGCATATTCAATGCAGATGAGGTGGCGGAGGTAGAACAGGAGGGCATTCCTTCTGTATGCCAGGTTGAGGACTCTTTTTCATATGAGTCCATAGGAACAGTTGAGGACGCTCTTGGGGAGCGAGACTAGTCATGCAGAGGTGGTGACAATAGACCAGAGCTACATTCCAGTGTCCAGGGTGAGCAGTCACGGGACTCTGCAGGAGATACTCTGGGTGAAGAGTCACTTGTGACGATTTGGCCAGAGCAGCAGGTGATGGAACCTGAGTTGATAGAGGAGGACACTATTCACATCAAGAACGATATTCCTTTGGGGGAGAGCCAGATGGGTGCCCACATTGAGATGATGAGGGGTATGCAGCTAACATTGGGGTCATCCGTTGAGGTGGGGCAGTCATATGCACTGACATCGAGTTTGGTGACAACAGTTACAGATCCATATCCTCTGGAGGTGTTGGAGGTTGATTAGATTGTTCTGCAGGGGTCTAGTAGACAGCAGGAGCATGATATTCCTAATCAGGAGTGGGAGGAGCTGTTGGATATGGTGGAGCATCCATCTGTGGGTCGACACAAGGATGAGGCACAGGTAGACGTACACGCAGTTAGTAGAGTTGCAGTGTTTTTAGTGGGTAGCACTCTCCAGGAGTACATCGACAGAGCTTGCAGCATATCTTGCCCACTTTTGCCCATTATAGAGAGAGGGGCTTCCTTCTACATACAAATTTCATTGGCAGATAGGGAAGAGCAGTGGGAGTTGATTACGAGGTGGCGGCAACACTCTAGGCGTGTTCCATATGCAATTGTTGTTGCTACATCGGATTTTTCTTCCAGGATGGACTGGTAGGAGATCATGATTTGGTACCCTCTTTATGGTACGGTATTATTCATAGGGAGCACAACAGAGCAGGGACCCTTGGACATAGTAGATGTTACAAATTTCAGATGGCAGGGGGGAAGAGGTCATCATTTCTTCAGCACTCCATCCTGATTTCAACAGAGCAGTATTAGCGTGGGATTGAGTTAGGACTTGGATTGGAGAGAGGCGATGAGTTGGTACACAGCTAATGGGACAGCTTACACAGTCACAGATACAGTGCAGCATGGGTCATGGTCTTCACCTCTTAGAGCATCAGTCATAGCCAGAGGCAATGTGCAGTCCGAGCCGTGGGACTTGGGCGATTATTGGCCAGGGTGGCGATGGGATCCGAGAGGACTGTTGGTTGGTGAGAGATCAGTTTAGGATCCTAGCATTGAAATATACCTTCATATCAGGGTGATGCAGAGGTCAGAGAGGTTTCAGTGGTGCATCTGGGACCCAGGCACATTTTGAAATGTCAGTGGGGAGCATCTACTAGAGAGAAGGCTTGTTCAGGCAGTTTCTTGAGGACAAGCAACATTTTTGCGAGGGGGACTGTAATATTCCTAATTAGCGACAGCTAATCGGAATATTCTATTTTGTTTAGTTTTCCGTCTATAGTTTGTAAATAAATAAAAAGTGATTGAAGAGGGTCTAACTCACTTAAGTGAAATAAGACATCCACCTAGTAGCACAACGTTGTGACTTAAGTGGGAGTCAAGGGGGGCCTAACACCACGTAGAGGAGGGGGCCTATGTACACTCTAGAAGCTTCTGCGAAAATAAGGATGAGGATGTGGAGGAGAGAGAGAGGCTACGTTGGGTTTTGGAGGGAAACCAATGTTATAAAAGATGGAGGAGCCTCCTCATTTCATTCATTCTGGATTTGTTGATTTTAGAGTGAGACATTGGTCTTCTTTGGCACGCTGGCTATTTATCCTGTCTGCAGCATTGTTTAGTGCACCGAGTGTCTCCGTGCGGAGATCTCACCCTTAGCTTGGGGGGACTTCTAGTGCCTGCTCAGGCAAGGTTTGTTTCCTTGTATTTTGTGAGTCGTTTTGTTGTTTGGGTTTTTTGCGGAGCTAAAGCTGATAGAGATTGCACAGTCACTGGGGGAGAGGACGCAGTCCATTGTGGAGGAGCTCCGGATTGGTGTTTCTGCAGACGATTTCGCCGAGATTTCAAGAAGAGCATCAGCCTTTGCCCGTCAGAGGTTTTTGGTGGAGTTTTGGGCAGTATTTCAGTTGTTTCTATCCAGATAATGCGTTGTACCTTGGAGGCCAATGTAATTCACTGGGGAGGCAGTTTCTGGTGTTTTCGGGGGTTGAAGATTCTTGGAATTGTTTGTGGATCTTGTCCGGGTTGTTGAGGAGAGGAGGTTTGCCGATTTTCATCTCATTCTAGCAAGGGGATCAACCCCTAGTCATCAGTCCATTCAAACAGTTGCAGCTACTCAACAATTTCCAGTTGCTAGGACATAGTTCCTAGAGCATCCATTTCCGGTATTCTCTGAGAGTGTTTTCTCACTTGCCTTGTGCAATATTAGCCTATTGTACTCCATTACATTTCTCATATTAATAAAATGGTTCAGAATTTCTTCTAGATGTTTTCTGGATGAGTTGTCGTAGTTGTCGTTGTTGCCGTGGTTGTCGTATACTCTTTCTATTGTAAGTCTATTATTGTTTTTGAGCATTCTAGTTCTATACCACTTGGTTTGTTATCTTTCACTCTTAGACAGAGTCTAGAAAGGGAAAGGTAGCCTCCGGATCTCGTCCTCTTTAGAGGCGACATATCTAGTAAATGCCCTCCCAGTCTATCTCTCGTTGGAGTTTGCTTGTGTTTTAGAGATATCCCTAAAACGGGATATTACACTATGTGTAAATTTTTAATTTTATCAATAAAAAAATTATTTTTTTCTTGAAAAAATTTAAATTTAAAGTGGATAGGTTTATGTATATAAAAATTTATAAAATATCAATCAATTCATATTATATTTTAATTAGATAAAAAAAACTATATGCTCACAACCTCAAATAGTTATGATAATAAGATCTTATAGTTAAACAAATTAAATCACAAACTCCAACAATTTTTCCTTTCCTGGTATATTTTTAGAAGAAAATTTACCCTTTTTTCTCTCTTGGGATACCTTGATTTTTAGAAGCACATTTAGAAGGGGATGTGTTTGCAATTGAATAGTCAATAAAAATACATGATTGCGTTAAGAGGTGCAATGTATAGCCCAGTATGACCCGAAATCTACAGCTAAGTATGACCCCGTTGTCTGGTATGTCAAGTTCTCAAAAAATAATAATTTTTTTTTTTTTTTAATGTCGGTCACAGCATTAACCTAATCTTGAATTTTATATAACTTGAATATTTGGATTATATATAACTTTTTTAATTTATTAATGGGTTGAGATTAACTATTAAAATACAACTATGTATTATTTATATAATTTGAATGGATAGTAAATTATATACCTGAATTTGAATGGATCTTAAATTTACCTTTAACAAAAAAATTTACCACATTGAATTTCCAAATTAAGTAAAATTTTAAACATCTTTACTCTTTACTCAAGTCAATACAATTTCCAAAATCACAGGAAAAGAGTTAATTCAACACAAACAATCAAAATTGTCTGTGGGGTCTTGGTTAAACGGTGATGAGGTGGGCTATTGTAGCACTCATCACAGGTTCAATTCCCTTCCCCAATCGGGGTGATGTATCTGGACATGTTATGAAAATGGAGTAAAAAAAAAAAAAAAAAAGGTGAAAAAGTGAAAAATTGAATGGTACTACCAAACTCACAAAAAAAAACACAAACAATCAAAATCCAAAATCTTTTAATATTTCTATTAATTAAATATTTGTAAAATGAATCTTTAAAAGGAAAACCCATATTCTATGGATAAATTAAAATATTTAACGACACAAATATTTCCCCATCAAAGTTGCAATATTTTAAAATTTAAATAAATATAAATATAAATATAAATGAGGTATGGTAAATAAATAAGGCCTATTTCTATACTCAATCCAAAACTATGGTAAATAAATAAAAATATATATAAACTATATTTATGGCGAATACATAAAAATTCTTTTTATATTTACTCCATAAACCTTTTTATATTTAAAAAAAACTTAGAAAATAGGTTTTACTTAGATGAAACCTATGGGATGAATACCATGGAACAAATTAATATTAATACCGTGGGCCAAATACCATATTTATAAAGTAAGTATGGTAAATAAATAAATATAAAAAAGGTATAAAGAGGTATGATAAATAAATAAATATAAAATAGGTATAAAGAGGTATAGTAAATAAATAAATATAAAAGAGGTATAAAGAGGTTTGGTAAATAAATAACAATATGTCAAATAGGATTATAAATAAAAATCTAATGATATAACAAGCCTATGGGAAAAATACCATAGTAAATAAAAGAGGTATCGTAAATAAATAAAAATATAAATAAACGAGAGGTATGGTTTAAATAGATAAAACCTCTTTTCATATTTACTCCATAATCTTCTTTATATTTACAAATATTTATGTTCATTAGTTTACATAACTAAGAATAAATAGAGAGAGAGAGAGAGAGTGATAAGGGAGAGATGCAATAGACTGTGTATGTTTAGGGGTGAGATAAAGAGACAAAGTAAGATTTATGGAAAGAAGGGGGGAGAGAAGAAGAGAGAATGAGAGAGGGAGGGATATAGTAATGTAGTTGGAGAGAGAGAGGGTCGGAAAGAGAGAGAGAGAAAGGGAGATGGGGGAAGAGAGAGGATTAGAGAGAGAGGGAGGGAGAGAGAGAGAGAGAGAGATGGGGGAAGAGAGAGGAGGAGAGTGATGGGGGAAGAGAGAGTATTGGAAGGAAGAGAGAGAGAAGAGAGAGGGAGTTATAAGAGAGAGAGAGAGGGAGAGTTAGGAGAGAGAGAGAGAGAGAGAGAGAGAGAGAGAGATTTGATCCCTCTCGGGGCTTGATAAATCAAAGTTAAGATGGATCTAGGCTGGTGATAGGCCAGATATGCTCCGTGTTTACTCAGGAGAAATCAACCTGCGACATGGAGATTATACCGCATACCCAATTTTAGATCTAAGAGTAGAAGAACAATTTATTAGAAGACAACCATATTCAAGGAAAGAGATTTGCATAAAGACCTTCCAAGTGCATGAGAGGAACAAGAGGAACTTGTGGGATAAATGAAAAAGTCAGTTTTTATACACTTAGTAGTATTGCAATGAGCCAATAAACAATTTTATGTAAATTTGGGATACCTTTATTGGACTTTCTTGTAAAATTGATAGTACTTATATGAGACTTGGGACATTAGACATAAATGTAACTATCATGTTATAAGGTTTGAAAAAATGATCTTAAACTCAAGATTGTTCCCCGAGACAAAATGTGAGAAAGAGTTTTCTGACAAAATGGTTGTCAAATTTAAATAGAAGCCCATTACATTCAATATGTTAGAGTTGGACATTAGATATGAAGGTCCTTTCAAAAAGTTAAAAAAAAATGATTTTAAATCTAAAATTAAGTTCTATTGCAAATAGTTCCCCAAGTTTAAATGTCTATCAATGCTTTAATAGCACTTAGAAAGTGATCTCTAAACAGATTTTAACAAAGTTGATTTCTAACATATGGAAATTTTAGATGGTAATCTGATAAAACATATTATATCATAAAATAAGATAATTGTATTAATATTAAAAATAAACAAATAAATTAATAATTTTAAATATTAAATTCCTTAAACACACCCAGTGTGTACGCATAGCATGTCAAAAATATCATTCTATAACAAATAACATCAAGTGCTCCAAGGGTTCGAAGTCTTTAATTTTGTATGCTCCGAGAGTTCAAAGTCTATAAAGACTAAAAGTAGGTGAACTACAGTAGCAATAATATATATTTGATAGAAACCAAAGATGACTGCTGAAATAAGCTGATATATCATTATTATAAAGCAACAATTTTCACTGAGTAAACTTTACATGCTCCTCCAATGAACAACAAACATAGGAAAATGACAAATTATTACTAATCCCTAGAATTTGCCAAAACCCTAGGTCTAAGACTAATGGTGATTTGGACAATCCATGTGCCCCATGTTCAGTTCCTTGACTCGAGAGAATCACAGACGTGTCGAGAAATCTGCTCATAACCGGTTAAAAAGGAAGTATTCATCCATAATTTTAATCTATCGAAACAAATAAATAAATACAAGAAACAGAATAAATTATTTTTCCAAGGTTCTTCAGTTTTCGTTTATTTTTTTAAATATTTGATATGAATGTTTCCCAATCATAATTAAAAATCGATTTGATGGCAAAAGGGCAGGAGTTTTCACAAGAGCAACGTTTAGTTTCTATAAGAGAGTGATGAATGTAGAGGTAGAGTGCAACCCGAAGTGATTTTCATTTTCATAACTTAAATATATTACTCTTTTTTTTTTTTTTTTACAGCAGAAGCCCTATACATCTTCAATATATATACTTTAAAAAATATTATACATCTTCAATATATATACTTGAAAAAAATTTATTACAATACATGATGTAATCAAGATAGGGGTTCTATGAATAAATAAGTTGAGAAAATATCACATTCCGAAAATTGTTCATTTCAACTTATAAATAACTTATTCATCAATTAATATGTCTATTTTGCTGAAATTTAATGATAATTTTTTCATAAAATTATAATTTTTTATTACTTAAAATTTATTTTTAAATAATATATGAATAAATTAATGCCTTGAATTTTAAATCACTAAAACTATGATTAAGCATCTCAAACTTACCATTTTCAATAATTCATACCTGATTCTAAACAAAATCTAGCCAACAAAGACACCAAACAACCAAAAACATCTCAAAATTAAACTAAGCTGAGAAAATATCCATGAATAAAAAGTCGTGTTAAACCGACGTGACATAATTGGAAGACAGTTGTAATTTATTGCCATATTGTACTGTAACGGCCGTTCAACATGCATACAAATGACCTTAAAATTAGGAATCTAACAGGTTCAAAGATGATCCCTCGATGTTCTCGAATCTCTAGGCGTACATACACTCACCAAAAGAGGAAGCGGGCATATGGGCGGTGCTTATTTCGTATGCTATTGCCTCCTTATTAATGCGGTGGCAGATACACTAGATTTAAAATTGTTTTAAAACAATTTTAAATCTAAGATAGACAATTTTAAATCTAACTATGGACAGTGTATCTGCCACCGCAGATAACATACGATAAGATAGAAAATAATGTTCGCCGGTCATATGCACCTCTCGAAACCCCAGTAATAGGTGTACGCCTCACAGGTGTAGACTTGCCTGCAACATTGAAACGATAGATGTACTCTTTATGTTAAAGATATTCATAATTTTGAAAGGGAATTTGGACGGATTTACTGTATAACATATCACAGATATTGAAAATGTTGAATAGGGAATCTCTCAGTTTACTGTTAGACACGTCACGGGCCCTAATCTATCCCTTTTACCTGAGATATTTTATTATTGTTAGGCCACCTTCGTGAATAAGTCTTGGTAAATAGTTTAATAACCACTCATTATACAAATGATTTTCTTTATGAATGAGGTCAAAATTAGTTAGTACTGTTGTGATTATTGGATTTGTATAGGTAATAATCTCAAAGATTTTCAATTAATAGTTAGATACTAGAAGGGTATATCATTTATTGTCAAGAATTGTTATTGTAGAGTGTTTTTTCTACAAGTTTGTTTTTTTAAAGAGGCAAGTAAATATAGCTTATTGATTTTTTAGTCTCATTTCTAGATATAATAATTTACAGGGATTATCTATTATCTTTTATGTTTTTTTGTTTTTATCTAATGTTCTTGGATCGCTACTTGCATTATTTTTAGATTTTTAACAGTAAAAAATTGGACGAGATCATTCAAATTGATTTATGAAATTTTCAATATATATATTAAAACAAACTATCCATACATATGAATCTTCCATATATAAATAGACAAGTTCAACAAAAAAAAATAATAGTCCAAAACAAAATTTATACGGCAGAATTATTATTAGTTAAAATCAACATTTTTTTACGGCTTTTTGTGATAGCTATGAATTTCACATATTGGATATAACTTGATAAAATTCATATATTCTAGTCAAACTATTGTTAGTAGATATAAAAACCCATATAGTTTCACTTCAGTCATAATAGACAATCTTAGAGGTATAAAAAAATTATAATAAATTTACATTTTCGACATCAAACAATACCTTGAAAAAGTAAGTAATACTCTAACATTTTTCAAGATATTTTTATTTGGTCAAAAGGCTTCTAAGTTTTTGAATTTTTTTAGGGATGTTGTTTGACATCTTTAAAAGATATAATGATTTTTCATTTAGTACATAAAGTTTTTGTTGGGGAAGAAAATACATAGAAAATACGAGTGAAATTGAATTCTTTCAAAATCTTATAAAACATTTTGGTGACCCGTCAAGTGGCACCACATCAATTAGTACGTGTATAAACAATTTCACTTTTGTGTATACTTGGTTATATAGGAAATCCCATCGGTATACCCTACCTTAGCTACGTCTCATTGGTCCAACTTCCAATGGCTTGGCCCTCTTCTATTATGCTCAAAAGTGTGTTTACATATATTTACAATGCTCAAACAGCTCTCAAACGCGTTCCAATCAGCTCTAGAATGTCCAAAAGTGCTTGTGTAGCCTCTTTCTACCTCTAATTTGGCCGAAAACTCATCAAGTTATGATCTCCCACACTTTCTCCACTATTTGTTCCACATTTTCCCCAAAATCTAGCACTTAACCCATGATTTCACCCCAAAAAGAGATATTTCAATGCTAGTTATGCCAAACATAGGGCGAAATTGCTAGGGCTTTAACTTTCCCTCTAACACCTAAAAGTCGTATTTAAAAAAATATTAACTATAGTTAAATACAAATTTCTTTATATATAAAGCGTTGGTAATTTAGGGCTAACCGCGAGCATTATCTCTTAGCATGGACACGTGGCGGTCGACAGTGGTAAACAATTAATAGATGATTGGTTTTGACAGTTACCACGGCGGTCAACCATTGCGCTGATATGCAATCTCCGTCAGTGTTTAAATGTTATGATTACGGTTAGAAATGGGCTAGTGGTCCCGCCTCCAGCATGGACCAAGGCTGGGGCTATGCCCTGACCCCATCCCCCCAATGCTCCAAATACATGAAATTAAAAACAAACTCAATCCATAGGTTATCAAGCACTTTGTTTATATTCTAAACTAGATCTTCTCACAACAAAGCTAATATTCCAATTCAGATCAAGTTGGTGTGAGAGCGAGGTTTTGATCTCAATGGAAATATTATTTTTGATGTGCTAAGATCCAATTCAGAATATAAAAAAAGTTCTTGAGGATTGAGAGGTTATTTTCAAGTTTAATATAAGTTTTTATATGTTTTCATGTGAATTTCATGGGAAAATTAACATAAAGAAAAACATTGAACAACAACATATAACAGACATGAACATCACCATAAACACTCACACAACAACACATGATGAAGAAGTTCACCTTGCTTGGGCTATGTCCCCTTGGTCTAGCTTCCAATGGCTTGGCCCTCTTCTATTATGCTCAAAAGTGTGATTACATGTGAACTTACAGTGCTCAAATAGCTCTGAAACTTGTTCCATGCGCTCTAAATGGCCCAAAATTGCTTGTGTAGCATCTTTTTTCATTGAATTTGGCCAAAAACTCATCAAGTTATCATCTCCCCTAGTTTCTTCACTATTTGTTCCACATTTTCCAGAAAATCTGACACCAAACCCATAATTTCTCCCCAAAAAGCATTATCGAAGTTCCAATTTGTTGGGTGTGGAGCCTGATTATCTTGTTTACTTTGTATCACAACATTGGACCCCTGTACCTTAAATGGGGTTGCAATCCCGCCCGTAATTAATTGTTGTCATGGGGGGTCTAGGGGGGGTGGTAATGAGTTTATGGAGGCCCACCCCGGTGGGGGGTTTCGGGGGCAGCGCCCCCGAAGCTAAGAAAAATGTAAAATTTCCTTGTAAAAGTATAGTAATTTCTAGTCAATCTCGGTCGTTCATTAGGCAGATGATTTGACGGTAGAAGTTATGTTTAGTTTAGGTCTTTTTGCCCTAGAAGGCAACCCCTCTCTTTATATGAGGGTATTGTATTGCGGCTCTGTATTACATGTGTATTCTCTGAGAGGGAAATAGATAGGGAGACTGTGAGAGAGAACAGAGGATATTACAGTGGATCTGTTGTAGGTTTTGTCTCTTCATTTTTGTTGGATAATAGAAAGGAAGGACTGGCTATTCGGGGTGGACGTAGCCCAAAGTGGGTGAACCATGTATATCTATGTCTCTCTGGTTTTATGTGTTTTTTGTGCTTGTATTTTCCGCATATTTTATGTGTTGCATTACTCCATAATATATAATTTTCTAACACAATTCTGCCAAAAATAGGTTGAAATTGTCAGGGCATTAATTTTCCCTCTAATGCCTAAAAATTAGATTTAAAATCATATTGATTATGGTTAAATAAAAGCTATACATATATAAAGCGTCGAACGGTTAGGGTTAATCGCCAGGATTATCTACTGGAATGGACACATGGTAATTGGTGGTGGTAAAAAATTAATAGACCATTGCTTTCGATGGTTACTGTGGCGGTCAACTGTTGCGCTCATATGAAATCTCTGATGGGGTTTAAATGTTATGGTTACAGGTAGAAATGAAGGTGCGAGGCTAACCTCCCTCTTGTGGTCCCACGACCAACGGTGACCAGGGCTAGGGCTAGACCCTATCCCCCTCCCCCCAACGCACCAAATACATGAAATTAAAACCAAACTCAATCCATAGGCTATTAAGTAACATGTACAATTGTGTGACGGTATGCCTTGGCGGTTGGTGATCGTAGTTGCAGGTTTGACCCTGACTACTATTGTTCGGACTTGAACCATTATTTTGGTGGCCCTGGGGCTACCATGTGGCATCCCCTAGCTGGGCAACATGGCAGCTTGTTGTTGGCCACCAAATCAACCAATCAAAACTTTCCATTTCAAACCAATAGAAAAGTTCCATTTGGTACCAAATCATTTGCCCATGGAGACCATTGAAAAATTCAAACTTTGTAGATTCAACCTTCCATGCACACATGCCCAGTTAGCTGTACGGACTACTGACTGGGCTAAACTGCATTTTTTTTTAAATTGTCATGATTGACAAATTGTACATAATGCGTTTCTCGGAGCATCCGGTGTCAGTTTTCCATGAAATGAGTTGCACCAGATTTAAAGTGACAATATCTATGCGGTCATTTAGGTTCCTCAACATTCAGACAAATTTTATTTTTGAGCATAATTTTGAGCACCCGATCAGTACACATGAAGCCTTTTTTAAATAAACCAATCAACTTACTTGTTGCCATAATACACTAAGAATATAGCTCAAAAATTTCATTCCCTAGTACTGAAGTCATAATGTACTATACCACATTCTTTCTCTAAAAATATTTAATTACTGACCTTGAGGAAGAGACTTATACACAAATAAAAATGTAGAATTCCACTACATGGCTAGAAGTGTCTAAGGGATGTCAAGAAGGAAAGTTCATGACAATGCAAAAAATAAAACCCTTCCTTCACTACCCTCACTTGGCCTCCTCAAGTTAATACCCCAAGAAAAAAATCTACTCATGCCTTGAAAGGATAATGGTCGTCTCTTGTAGAAATGGAAGATTTCCAAAGACATGAAATATATAATAGTTGTGATGAAAAATAAGCTCCAAGTCATAGCTATAGAAAGAAAAAATCGGTCGAAAATGATATGACCACTTTGGCTTTGAAACAATACACAAAAATTGAAGTAACACTAGAGTTACTATTTGAATACATCAACCTTCCTATTAACATATCTAAAAAATCTCAATTCCCATAGGAATAATCTCTAATATCCATACATCCATTAATAGGATATTAGAATCCACAAACCTTGAAACTCATGGGCTACATCAAGCACATTTACAGGTCATAGTCCTAGCTCATAGTGGTAGTACTCCATTCAAAAGTGAGGGGAAAAGAAACACATTGTTTTTTCCACCTAGTGCACAACTCTGAATCATGATATCAATGCTGGTATGATGAAGTGTGATGGAAAATGTCAAAATTTCAAACTCAGATGGTTGAGTATCAACTTGAAACTCATATATTCACCATTTATATGGGTGGTTTTCATATACTATTGGGGACATAATATGCAATTTGGAACCAATCACTATGGACTTCAAGCACTTATACTTAATTTTAAATAAAGAGGTTCATATACATACCTCTTGGCTCTTTGGATAGGCCCTCCTAAAATAATAAATCTTCATTTTATGCAGAAGTTATAAATTAAATTCCACTTTGGAATGATTTATCAATTTAATGCCATATAGGTTATGGAAATTAAAGCGTAAGAAAACCACCTAGGCTTCTAGTCCTTTATAAACATTATCATGTCTTTGAGAATCCAAAGGGTTTATCCCTTTCCCATTTAGACAATGACAATGGTATTCCCTTGATTCTAGGAACTCAAACACCAATTGTATGTATGTATTGAAACCATCTTGCCAAAAATAATGAAACGGAAAGCATGTTGTAACCTGAGATGTTCCCATGATAAACAAGAACATGCCAAGAACATTTTAAACAAACATTTAGACTACAATATTACCCTTCTAGTCAAAGGAGTTCCCCTCATATGTTACCATGAAATTTGCTCCTCATTGTCACTAAACAACTTGAACATTTAAACACAATGGCTAGACTTAGATGATAAAAAATAGGGTATTGGGTTTGAGAGTAACGGTGGTAGAGGACTAGATTTAAAATAGGTAATTTGAGAGGTCAAAAGAGTAGTCATTGGACATGAAGTCTCATTGGTTTGAGAAAAAAATATAAACATGATAGGTAGAAGAACACAAGAAAACATTTAAACTTCAGACATAATGGAGAACACTACATTCTTAGAAAGGTTGAAATGAAGCAAATGATTGGGGCATAAGAAGTATGAATCCAACATGTAAAATGGACATTAAATTCAGTGAAATTTTAAAAATGAATCCAAACATGAAATGTTCAAAAATGAAATCTGTTGAAAACATTTGAACCTATGACTTAAGGAGAAAAAGTTCATTACTCATGATTTTTTTTTCCATTAAAAAAATACGTTCATGTGAATATGTCATTTTTGTAAATCAAACGGCATGGGAAATATAATATATTTGAAAAATATAGTTTGAAAAGTACATAAAATAGTGAGAAGACAAGGCTCAATAAAAATTATGCATGAATTACAAACAATAATTTTTCATGGAGATTAGAAAGAAAGACAAATTCTGTCAAAATTATATTATCTCAAACCCCCCACCAATAAAATAATATTATCAAAGAATAACTGGTAGTATTGATATTTTATAATGATTTTAATTATAATTAACCAAAAATGAGTATTTACTTCTGGTTTTTATAACCAAAAGGTAGTTTATTTTTATATTGGAAACAACAATTGATTTTTATTTTCAAGGAAACACATATGAATTCTAGCATCATAACAGTTATACATCTTCTTCATACTAGGTTGTAGAATGTGTCTCTCACAATGATTATCAAGATGTAAATTTAAACTTATTAGCAAATTAATGCTCAAAACATCATTCATCAATATATATATATATATATATATATATATATATATATATATATATATATATATATATATTGATATTTTAATTCATTCATCAATCAATATCTCTCTCTCTCTCTCTCTCTCTCTCTCTCTATATATATATATATATATATATATATTTATTTTAAAATATTTCATTAAATTTCTTAATTAAAAAATAAATTAATATAATTTTTTTTTTAATTCTTAATTTTAAATATAATTATTAAAATAATTATAATATATATATATATATATATATATATATATATATATATATATATATATATATATATATATATATATATATATATATATTATATAACAAGAAATTCTAGAGGCAGATTCTAACTAGGAAAACTAAAGATAATAATAAAATTTCTTTACACAACTGGAATTCCTACCTTAAAAAGCTTTACAAATCTCCAAATGCCAGGGATTTTGAAACACTGCTCACAATGAAAGAATTTTTCTCATTAGAAGACTTTGATTTTGGGGTTAAACGCCTGGAAAATGGGAAAGCTAAAGACATTGAAGGTTACCAAGCGGAAATCTTAAAAATTGGAGGTCCTGTCCTCATCCCCCACATTCAGAAGATTTTCAACCAAGCAGTCAAGCAAGGGTTCCCTAAACCTTGGACTTAGAGCCTCATTATCCCTATTTTTAAAAGTGGAGATACAAATAACCCCTCTAATTATCGAACAATTATGATCAACCCTTTCTTAGCCAAGTTATATGATATTATTTTGGAAAAGAAGTTGAGCATTTGGCTTGAAAGTGAAGGCAAGCGGCTAAAGGCCAAGTGGGTTTTAGAAGGTAGCACTCAGCAATAGACCACCTCATTATGCTTGGGATCATTATGGAAGAATGCCGCAATGATAAATCCAATCTCTTCTGTGGCTTTGTGGAATTTAGAAAGGCTTTCGATATGGTTCCTAGAAATAACCTATGGAATAGATTAGAAGAGCTATATGTTCCTTTAGAGCTAAGAGCAGCTGCTATAAGGTTATATGAGAATGCAATTGCCAAGTTAAAGAGAAATGAGGGGTGGTCGAAAGATATTAAGTGTAATATCGAAGTTAAACAAGGTTTCCCCCTCTCCCCTACCCTATTTTGCATTTACATTGACAAGCTAGAAGGTTGTTTAGAGGAAGCAGGATGTACTGGCACGATATTAACTGGGATAGTCATCATCCTTCTTCTCTATGCTAACGATATTGTTCTTCTCGCAAGGTGCCCATCTGATCTTGATAAGCAACTTAGACTTCTTAAGGATTTTTTTTCTACCATCGGTATGTCTGTTAACACTGACAAATTAAAAGTTATGATTATCAAATTCAAGAAGGACACTTACGCTAATTTTATGTATGACAATAGTAACTTGAAGGAAGTGTCTTCTTACAAGTACCTAGGAATTGATATTCATCACAAACTCAAATGGAACTATAGCATTAAGAAAAGGATTAGTGGGTGGTGGAAAGCTTATTTGGGTCTTGAAAATAATTGTAAAACCATAAACCTCGTAATGTGGGATAGAAAGAAGTTACTCTTTGAAAATTAGTCACTCCTGTTATCTTATATGGATGTGAGGTTTGGGGTTGTAGCATCTCTAGAGAATCCTGGAGAAATATTGAGCAAATCGAAAAGAATTTTATAAAATATAACCTTAAAATTAAAAGAAATACACCCTTTCCTATTCTCCTTCTAGAAGTGGATCTTTCCTCTATCCTGAGCCTAGCTATGACTAGGCTTATTTTGTACAAGCACAAGCTCAATAGCATAGGAGACCATAGACTTCCTAAGCTAGCTTCAAATTCCAGCCAAAACCACCTAAGGCTTAAACGAGGTTGGTATAAAGACACCAGGGCCTGGTTAAACCATTGGGAGATCGACGAGAATGTTGCATTGCAAAACATCGATAACATTAAAAAATTTGTTACTTATAAGTTCAAAGAAAAAATGTGGTGTGAGAAAGATCTAGTAGCTAAAAGAAAATTAATGTATTATAAGGAGGTCATCAACCCCACCTTAGAAGATCAAAAGTATCTCTCTGTTTCAACTAGCTCAAAGAATAAAATTAATATAGCCAAGATTAGAGTGAACTCTCATGAGCTCCATAGTGAAACAATTCGTTCGACAGTTCTGAAAACACCATGGATGGAAAGGATCTGCCATCTTTGTGAGAATATGAACATCGATGATGAAAATCACTTCATCTTAGAGTGTCCCACGTACAACCACATTAGAGCTCAATTTCATAATATTTGTTGCAATACTGGCATTCCTAGCATATTAAAATGTCAAAATTATAGTGAGTTGGGGAGGCTTCTCTCCAAGCTTTTTGAGGATAGAAATACAATCTTAAATCAAATTAAATAACTCTTTCCTTTAGGTCTGATAGACCAAATATTGGTCTCAGTGGAGGCTTCTCTCCAAGATTTTTGAGCATAAGAATAAAATCTTAAATCAAATTAAATAACACTTTTCTTTAGGTCTGATAGGCCAAAGATTGGTCTCGATGGAGGCTTCTCTCCAAGCTTTTTGATCATAGGAATAAAATCTTAAATAAAATTAAATAACTCTTTTCTTTAGGTCTGATAAACCAAAAATTGGTCTCAATGGATGATAACCACCATAATCATCATCATATATATATATTTATTAAAAAAAAAAAATTCATAAATTATGTTTATAATTAAGAATTCTTTATAAATATATATATATATATTTTTAAATAGAAGGAATATTTTCCATAAACGGTCATCCCGCTACAAAAGGTATTGTAAGCCTTTCCTTCGTTTAAGTGTGATTGGAGAAAGGCAATTAATTCAACTGTTTATACATTTCAATAATATTTGTTATGGGAAAATAGATTTATCTTTTAAAATGCCTTTTCAATATTGTTTTAGCTTTTTTTTTGCAATTTTATATATAAGCTTATACAAAAGTATTTTAAAAACTATATGTCATTTTACAAAATATATTTATCAAATAAAAAAATTTATATACTCTATAATATTATGTGTAACAACCTCATTAAGGTTAACTAGTATTAACTAGTTAGAGACTTTTATTATTTTAAATTTATGTTAAGGAAAAAGACTTGAAGCTTTATGGTACATTTTAAATGAAAACACAAAAAAATTATTTTATTAAGAATAATTAAAGTAGGAGGATTAAATAATGAAAAGTAAAATCTTTTAAGCTGCTGGTAAAATTTTCCGAGAATAGGAGGTGGTTGGGAACAGTTGGGAAAAAAGTTACCTACCCTCCATGGATAAAAGGAAAACCCGGGAGAGGGGCAGGGGTTCTGTCTTTTTAGTTTTTGTTTTCTGAGCAAGAAGGGTGAAGTATTTTCTAGAGCTGGAGGAAGTCTAGTTGAAAATAGCTTCTACAACCCTAGAGAGCCAGATTACCTGTTTGTGACTGGATTGGCCATCCAGAGGTCACAGCAGAAAGTTTCCACTATTGCCTGTGGCACCATCCATGTTTTGGGCTAGGGGGAAAGAGGGGGACGTAATAGCCTCCCTTGAAGTTTGGGTGGACAGCAGCTTAAAGTTCCTATATGTACAGATAAGTATCCCTGTGTTTTGAGTATTTACTTAATTTTTAACCTGGGAAGAAATTCTTTCGTTAAAGGGAAAGCTGGCATTGTAGTCTGTTAGCTTAAATATTTTTATGCAGACCTATGATAAAAGAACAGAAGATAGAGGAATCTGTAGGGAACTTTATCTAATTTTTTTCTTATTAAAAAATATTATTATTCAGAAAAAATGCTATCATGTAACATAGTTTGGCTACCTTTCGTTTTCTGCACTATTAGTAGGCAACAGAGTCAACTAATTGGAATAAAGTGATTTCTACGTTTAATGAATTACAGTAGTATGAAAGAAAGAGATATTTATATTACTTTAGATGAGAAAAACATAGCACTAAACATTTTTATACAGTGTGCTTCACAGTCGGAGATATACAATAGAGCAAGAAAAGAGAAAATTGGCGTATGAATAAACAATAGTAGAACAAGTACAACATAGCCTAGCAAAAAAATAGAACTCTGTAATAACCTAGAATAGGAAAACATGTATGCAATAAATAAATGATTAACATTGACATCTATAAGATCAGAACAAACGAGCACTGTCAAAGAACGGGGTGTTGTTCACAACCTGGCTCTTCTGAGTGACAGCCAAGGTGAAATGGAGCCACGACGTACAAGCATGCAAGAGTGAAAAGTTTAAAAACATAGCATATTAACAGGAAAGTATATATTTAATAACACTATATTGAACGTCGGATGATGGAATTATGTTGCTCAAGACGGTAGTGCTGAGAGTATCAAAGTACAGTACTATAAAGAAAAATGGCTACATCTGAAAATAAAAACCCTCCAGTAGGAATTGAAAAAAATGTAAACTGAACTTCAAGACTAATAGTACTGGCCGAGCATGACCCAAATACTTGGAGTATAAACATATCAAAAAAAAATGGATTAGGTTTTAATTGACAATTCGTCTGAGGGTGACACCCCCAAACACATCAAGCAGGGTATATACTACTCAAATAATAAAACCACAGTCGCCATAGTGCTGGGGGTTTTCTCCAACTCAGAAATTACTACTTAAATCTCGGAGGTAAGCCCACGCCTAACGGGTGCAGAGAAATTCTGAAAACCAAGACATTTAGGCCTCATCGAGGAGAGGGCTCCACCCTTCGGATAAGCGAAACTAAGTACCTGTGCCATGAAGTGAAACTTGTCAGCAAGACAGCCACAAGAGTGTCAAGCCAAACATTAGTAGTGAGGGTTCGACTCCTCGTACCTGCGGAAGAAAAATGACGAGTAACCTTTAGTGACAGATAACTGTGAGGGTATCATGGTAGTAAACACGCTTTACAAGCTAAACCTCTTAAGCAATATTCCAGTGCAAATATGAAACTGTACCTATAGAGGTGATTCGCCTAGACCATCTGCCTTTGATAATAACAGAAAAATATATTACCAGCTATGAGATTTGAACATTGAACTAGCAGAGCGAGAGTATTAATCACATAAAAAAAAACTCAAGTCGGGTTGGAGGTAAATATTACCTTCAGCACTGTAAAGGTGCTTGTAGCCTTCTGCGGTAGCTCTGCCCTTGTTTACCATATCCCAGATAAATGATACTCCACTGCTACAGGCCTGTAATATAGTATGCAATGAATTAGTATAATTCCAGTTAGAAATAACTAAAGGAAAACAAGAATAGCTGGTGGAAGCAAACCTGAAAAGCTATAAATATTGCAGCTGAGCATCAAACCTGGTTTTTATATATATAAACCGGTGGAGGAATCCAATATGAGGGAAAACAAAACGCCAATTGGTAGCCCTCGACCGCCAGCAACGCACGGTGCGCTTTGTGAAGCTAAGGTGAAACGCTGAGTGCGGATTTCCTGAGCGCCGACTACAGTCGAGCCAAAACCCTCCCTACTCACAGTGAAACTGGCGATGTGAGCTGTAGACACACTCTACTCCTTTGGAGGGAAAAACAAAATCCCGAGGGAAATCGAACACCTGTAGGATCAGTACACCTAGAAAATAGCGCTCATATGGCCGGATGCAAGCCACGTGGAACTTCATACTCTAAGATCACCATTAAAAGTCAGCTTAATTTAATATAACAGTTGGCACAAGCTCCATAGGTACAAACCAGATGTATAACATCATTGTGTAGGTTCATATATTAAAATCTATGCGTAAAGATCCAACCATATTGCACACAACCCGAACCATTTATACCTCCATGATGTTCAATTTAATGGTATGAAACATATTATTTCAATGCACAAATAAATGTTGTTCTACACTGCATAGGTGCAATAATGTGAAGTACGGGTGTAGTAATGAGATAATTACTTATGTAAGTAAAAGGTTGCATAAGTTAAACATGTATATATTTTTTTTATGTTGGTAAATTTTATTGTTGAAGGATGTGACAAGTGGTATCAGAGCAGGTTGCTACAATGGGATCCTAAGGGTCTACTAACAGTGAGGTTGTGCATGTGTTTAGTGCACTGAGAAGAAGTACGTGACATGAGGGAAGTTGAAGCGTCACAGTCACGACTGGAAGCTCCAACAGTTATGAATCCAGAAATGTGGGTTCAACTAACTGTTGAACAGCATCAAAAGACCAGTTAATTACTGGAGGCACAGTAGCAACAAACTGCATCCTTTTTAAATACAATGCAGCAACTACAAGAAGAGATGATGAGAGTTTGGAAGGATAATGAGAGGTTGATGCAAGATCAAGAAACAATCTTAAAAAGTTTGTCTGACAAACAAAATCAAGACAAGGGGCATCCCAGTGTGGAGAAACAATTTTCTACAGAACATGAGGAACAACAAACTGGACATCACACCACAGGCAGGACTGAAAAGAGTGCTTCTCAAAGGAGAAAAAAAAAATTGTAATGAAGCAGAGTCAGACAATGAGTCTGACCAGCAAGGTCCTAAGAGGCAGAAAGTGGAACTGCAGGGGGACTTTCGCAAGATCAAGCCACCAACATTTGATGGTGAGGCAGAAGAGGTGGTTGAAGCATGGATGATAAATATAAACAAATACTTTCAGGTATACGAGTACAACAACAATTTGAAGGCCAGATTGGCCATATACCAGTTGCAAGAAAAGGCCACCCTGTGGTGGGAGGAGGTGAAAAATGTGCGCAACATCGATGAGCAAGATATTACATGGGAACTATTTCAACAATATTTTAAGGACAAATATTTGATAGAGAGATTTTATGATGACAAGACTAAGGAGTTCCATGATATTCGGTTGGGGCAAATGACGATGGATGAATATGTCACAAAATTTACCTCCTTGTTGCGTTATGTACCTTATCTTCACGAAGAAAAAGCCAAGGTTCAGAGGTTCCTAAGAAGTCTACCTGCTCATATGAGAGAGCAGATAGAATTTGTTAACCCGCAGACCATGGATGAGGTTATTCGTAAGGAAAGAATGTGTTATCAGCAAAATAAAGCCAAGGGGGAAGGAGGAAAATGCTGGCAACCAAGGAAGAATCAGAAAAATACTTCTACATTCAAAAGCAGTAAAAGCAGTAACCTTAAGGGTTCAACACGAAATGCCATCAGCAAGCAGTTTGGTAAAAATAATCAAATAATTAAGTGGCTAGCAGAGGAGAAGCCCACGGAAGCATCTAGCAAGCCAGAATAGGGGTAGATTTCAAAACCTCCCCTACAGTGTTGGGGTTGCGGAGAGGCTCACTACTATAAAAACTATCCCCACCGAAATAAAATTGAGACAGTAGAAAATCTACAAGAGGCATCTACAGTGGGAGACATGGCGTCAAGTGTACCTCGCATAAATGCAACCTTGGAGGATCGACAGGCTGATTTCCAACCCACGATGATTGAACTGGAAGGTACTATACTAACCAAACCTGTTTTGATTTTAGTAGATCCTAGAGCAAGCTTAGGTTATGTAAGTCCTAAAATAGTGGAGTCATGCAACTTAAAAGAGCAGAAATTCAAGAACTCCTAGTTAGTTCAATTAGCTACTGGGGCAAAGTGTAAAGTAACTGCGAAAATTCCTAACTGTGTTCTGGAAGTAGTAGGGCAGCAGTTACAAGTAGACTTAAATATCTTACCATTGGGGTCATATGACGTATTGTTGGGAATGGATTGGCTGGAAGGACATTGGGCCCTAGTGGATTGCAAGGAAAATGTTATTCATATCAGAATGCAAGATGGTACGTGTAAGGAAATTCAAGGGGTTAAAAGACCAGTAAAATTACGTCCCATAACAGCATCTCAATTGGGCAAGTGTATCCGGAAAAGATGTCAAATGTATGCCATCCAAGTGGGTTATGCAGATTCCAAGGAAAAAGCTCCAATAATGGAGGATATTCCTGTGGTATAGGAATTCATTGATGTGTTTCCAGAAAAAATTCCTGGATTGCTACCCAAAAGGGATATTGATTTCACCATTGAATTTCTGCCGGGAGCCACTCCGGTATCAAGAGCACCCTATAGAATGAGTGTCCCAGAATTAACAGAGTTAAATATGCAGTTACAAGAATTAATGGAAAAAGGCTATATCCGCCCAAGTGTGTCTCCTTGGGGAGCACCAGTTCTTTTTGTCAAAAAGAAAGACGGAACCTTACACATGTGCATGGATTACTGACAGCTTAATAATTTGACGGTAAAGAACAAATACCCTTTGCCAAGAATTGATGATCTGTTTGATCAAGTGAGAGGGGCTAAGGTGTTATCTAAGATAGATTTAAGATCTAGGTATCATCAGATTCGGATCAAGGATGAGGACATCTGTAAAAAAACATTTCGCACATGTTATGGGCATTATGAGTTCGTGGTGCTGCCCTTCGGCTTGACAAACACACCAGAAACCTTCATGAGGTTGATGAATGGCATCTTCCATCAGTTTTTGGATAATTTTGTGCTTATTTTCATAGATGACATACTGGTATATTCAAAAAGTGAGGAAGAACATAGAGAGCGTTTAAGAACAGTTTTAAAAATACTGAGGAAACATCAGCTTTATGCAAAGTTTAGCAAGTGTGATTTCTTTAAATTAGAAATCCAATATTTGGAACATTTTATATTAGCTGAGGGGATATCGGTAGACCCCGAGAAGATAAAAAATATTATTGAATGGCGGATACCTTTGAATGTAGCAGACATTACATCATTTATGGGTCTAGCTAGATATTATAGAAGATTTATAGAAGGATTTTCTAAGATTTATTTTCCCATTACATCTTTGCAGAAAAAGGGTAAGCCTTTTAAATGGACAGAATATTGTCAGAGCAGCTTCGAAAAGCTGAAACAACTCCTAACCACAGCACCAGTGTTGAAGGTAGCTGACCCCGGAAAGGAATATGAAGTATGCACCGATGCCGGCAAGGAAGGAGTTGGTGAAATATTAACTCAAGAAGGCAAAGTGGTAGCCTACAAGTCTAGGAAGTTGAGGGAACATGAACAGAGATATTCTATCTATGACTTGGAGCTCACAGCTGTGGTGCATGCCCTCCGAGTATGGAGACATTACCTGCTGGGTAAGAGATTCATACTTAAAACCGATCATAGCAGCTTGACAAATTATTTCAAGCAGGCAAATTTAAATTCTAGACAGGCAAGATGGAACGCCTTTCTGAGTGAATTTTATATGGAGATCCAGCATGTTAAGGGGAAGGAAAACCGAGTGGCAAATGCATTAAGCAGAAAACTGCATGGTATTTATGCTCTATATTACAGTCAACCAGCAAGCCAACTGTTGGAACAGTTCAAAGAAGAAGTGCAGAAAGACCCGGAATATCAATATCTGTATCAGCAAATGGAGTATAATTTGCAGCAAGGCAAGTCCTCAGAATTTGGAAAGAACAAGGATCAGATATTGACCTTCTGTGGAAGAATCTATGTACCTAACCGTACCGGTCTTAAAGAGTTAATCTTAAATGAATACCACTGCAGTAATTATGCTGGCCATCCAGGTTATCATAAAATGCTCACTGCCATATGAAAGGTATACTATTGGCCTGGTATGCGAAAGAACATTGCTGAATATCTAAGTAAATGTTTGGAATGTCAGTAGGTTAAAGTGGAACATTAGCATCCTGCCAGACTATTACAACCCATACCCATTCCTAAGTGGAAGTGGGAGGTCATCTCCCTAGATTTTATCACTGGGCTACCACGAACGAGAAAGAAAAATGATTCCATCATGGTGGTAGTAGACAAATTAAGCAAATCTGCCCATTTCATACCAGTTCAATCTACATACAAGACAGTGCAGATTACAGATATATTTATGAAGGAAATTTTTAGGTTGCATGACATACCTAAAAATGTAATTTCTGGTCGGGATGTTAAGTTTACATCCGCATTCTAGAAAACCTTGTTTACCGGTTTGGGAACTCAGATACATTTTAGTACTGCCTACCATCCTTAGACTGATGGGCAGACAAAGCAAGTAAACCAAGTTCTGGAAGACATGTTGCGCATGTATGTGATGCAGCAACCGGTTAAATGGGAGGATTACTTACATCTGGTGGAATTTTCCTACAACAATGGGTATCAAAAATCTTTAAAAATGAGTCCCTTTGAGGCATTGTACAGAAGGAAATGCCGTACACCCATAAACTGGAGCAGTCCAGAAACAAAATTATTGTTGGGACCCGAAATGTTAGCTGAAGTTAAAAGAATAAGGCAAAATTTAAAGGCTGCACAGGATAGACAAAAGATGTACGCAGATAAGAAAAGATCCTACTGTGAGTTCACTGTAGGAGAGCACGTATATGTAAGAGTTAAGCCCAAAAGGAGTACCATGAGATGGACCTCCTGTGCCAAATTGGCTCCCCGATATTGTGGACCTTTCCAAATACTGGAAAGGGTGGGACCAGTAGCTTATAGACTAGCCTTACCCAGTCATATTCAAGTACACAATGTATTTCATGTGTCCTTACTGAAGCAATATGTACATGATGAAAGACATGTGATTCATTGGCAAAATATTTAGGTAGGAAAAAAAAAAGGATAGGAATCCTAACGTAAGGTTTTGAATAATTGTTGTATGATGACTCGAAAATACTTGTTTTTTTTAGGTAGAACCGGATGGCAAGTTTCTAGTTGAGCCGCAACACATACTTGACAGAAGAGAAATTGAGCCCCGCAAGCGAGAAATCATCCAGGTGAAAGTGCAGTGGAAGCATTTCAGAGTGGATGAAGTTGCTTGGGAGGATGAGAACTTTATGCGGGAAGCTTACCCGGAACTCTTCACAAGGTTTGGCTGAGACACCGAGGATGGTGATGCTTCCAGGAGGGGAGGATGTAACAGCCTCATTAAGGTTAACTAATATTAACTAGTTAGAGACTTTTATTATTTTAAATTTCTGCTAAGGAAAAAGACTTGAAGCTTTATGGTAGATTTTAAAAGAAAACAGAAACAAATTATTTTTATTAAGAATAATTAAAGTAGGAGGATTAAATAATGAAAAGTAAAATCTTTTAAGCTATTGGAAAAATTTTCCAAGAATAGGAGGTGGTTGGGAATAGTTGGAAAAAAAGTTACCTACCCTCCAGGGATAAAAGGAAAACCCAGGAGAGGGGCAGGGGTTCTGTCTTTTTAGTTTTTTTTTTTCTGAGCAAGAAGGGTGAAGTATTTGCTAGAGCTGGAGGAAGTCCAGTTGAAAATAGCTTCTACAACCCTAGAGAGCCAGATTACCTGTTTGTGACTGGATTTGCCATCCAGAGGTCATAGCACAAAGTTTCCACTGTTGCCCGTGGCACCATCCAGGTTTTGGGCTAGGGGACAAGCAGGGGACATAATAGCCTCCCTTTAATATTGGGTGGACAACAGCTTAAAACTCCTGTGTGTATAGATAAGTATCCCTGTGTTTTGAGTATTTACTTCATTTTTAACCTGGGAAGAAATTCTATCGTTAAAGGGAAAGCTGGCATTGTACTCTGTTAGCTTAAATATTTTTATGCAGACCTGTGATAAATGAACAAAAGATAGAGGAATCTGTAGGGAACTTTATCTAATGTTTTTCTTATTAAAAAATATTATTATTTGGAAAAAATGCTATCATGTAACACAGTTTGGCTACCTTTCATTTTCTGCACTATTAGTAGGCAACATAGTCAACTAATTGGAATAAAGTGATTGCTATGTTTAATGAATTACAGTAGTATGAAAGAAAGAGAGATTTCTATTACTTTAGATGAAAAAAACATAGCACTAAAATTTTTTATACAGTGTGCTTCACAGTTGGAGATATACAATAGAGCAAGAAAAGAGAAAACTGGCATATGAATAAACAATAGAATTGTTAAAAAAGTATACAGCTATAAGTAGAACACAACCTAGCGAAAAACTAGAACTCTGCAATAACCGAGAATAGGAAAATATGTATGCAATAAAGAAATGATTAACATTGACATCTATAAGATCGGAACAGCCGAGCACTGTCAAAGAACGAGGTGCCGTTCACAACCTAGCTCTTCTAAGTGATAGTCAAGGTGAAATGGAGCCACGACGTACAAGCATGAAAGACTGAAATGTTTTAAAACATAACATATTAACATGAAAGTATATATTTAATAACACTGTATCAAATGCTGGATGATGGAATTCTTGTGCTCAAGACGGTAGTGCCGAGAGTATCAAAGTACAGTACTACGAAGAAAAATGGCTACATCTGAAAATAAAAACCCTCCAGTAGGAACTACAACAAATGTAAACTGGCCTTCAAGACTAACAGTACTGGCCAATCATGACCCGAATACTTGGAGTATACACATATCAAAAAAAAAAATGGATTAGGTTTTAATTGACAATTCTTCTGAGGGTGACACCCCCAAACACATCAAGCAGGGTATTGCTACTCAAATAATAAAACCACAGTCGCCACAGAGCTGGGGGTTTTCTCCAACTCAGAAACTACTACTTAAATCCCAGAGATAATCCCATGCCTAATGGGTGCAGAGAAATTCTGAAAACCAAGACATTTAGGCCTCATCGAGGAGAGGCCTCCACCGTTCGAATAAGCGAAACTAAGTACCTATGGCATGAAGTGAAAATTTTTAGCAAGACAGTTGCACGAGTGTCAAGCCAAACATTAGTAGCGAGGGTTCGACTCCTCATACCCGCAGAAGAAAAATGACAAGTAACCTTTAGTGACAGATAACCGTGAGGGTATCGTGGTAGTAAACATGCTTTACAAGCTAAACCTCTTAAGCAATATTCCAGTGCAAAGATGAAACTGTACTTGTGGAGATGATTTGCCTAGACCATCTGCCTTTGACAATAACAGAAAAATATATTACCAGCTATGAGATTTGAACATTGAACTAGGAGAGCGAGAGTATTAATCGCATAAAAAAAAACTCAAGTCGGGTTGGAGGTAAAGATTACCTTCGGCGCTGTAAAGGTGCTTGTAGCCTTCTGCGGTAGCTCTGCCCTGGTTTACCATATCCCAGATAATGATACTCCACTACTACAAGCCTGTAGTATAGTATGCAACGAATTAGTATAATTCCAGTTAGAAATAACAAAAGGAAAACAAGAATAGCTGGTGGAAGCAAACCCGAAAATCTATAAATGTTGCAGCTGAGCATCAAACCTAGTTTTTATATATATAAACCGGTGGAGGAATCCAAGATGAGGGAAAACAAAATGCCAATTGGTAGCCCTCGACTGCCAGCAACGCACGGTGCGCTTTGTGAAGCTAAGGTGAACCGCCGAGTATGGATTTCCTGAGCGCCGACTACAGTCGAGCCAAAACCCTCCCTACTCACAGTGAAACTGGCAATGTGAGCTATAGCCACACTCTACTCCTTTGGACGGAAAAATAGAATCCTGAAGGAAATCGGACACCTGTAAGCTCAGTACACCTAGCAAATCACGCTCATATGGCCGGATGCAAGCCAAGTGGAATGTCATACTCGAATATCACCATTAGAAGTCATCTTAATTTAATATAACAGTTGGCGCAAGCTCCATAGGTACAAACCAGATGTATAACATCATTGTGTAGGTTCATCTATTAAAATCTATGCGTAAAGAGCCAACCATATTGCACACAACCCGAACCATTTATACCTCCATGATGTTCAATTTAATGGTATGAAATAGATTATTTCAATGCGCAAATAAATTTTGTTCTACAATGCATAGGCGCAATAATGTGAATTACGAGTGTAGTAATGAGATAATTACTTATGTAACTAAAAGGTTGCATAAGTTAAACATGTATATATTTTTTTTATGTTGGTAAATTTTATTGTTAAAGGATGTGACATTATGGCAAGACTTTTTATAACAATTTAATATGTTTTATAAATAAAATTATAAATTTTTTATTACAGATTTATAATATTGATTCTAAACTTTTTATTAACAATTATATATAACATATTTTCAAATAACTAAAATTTATGTAAAAATTTTCAATATACAAATCATTGTAAATGTAATTTGGTATTCTTTACACAACCAAATCATTATAAATATAATATGGTATTCTTTACACAATGTTTAAAGTTAAATTAGATTGAAGATTTATTCATTTCTTATATCAATTAAATATACATAATAAATTGAAAACAATTTAAATGATTTATGATTTTATTTTTTTAATTAGAATTTGGTGATATAATTTATGATGAAATTGTATTTTTTAGTTATTCCAATTATATTTTTAAATATATAAATAAATTAAAAACTTTTTGAACATTTAAAGTGTGTAATCTAAAACTTTCAATTTTACAATTTTATTTTAGATAATATATTTATCAAAAAAAATTAAAACTATTAAATTAATCTTTTATATATATATATAATTTTAAAAATAAAATATACCTAAATTTCTTTTATATAATTTTAGAATATCAAATTTTACTATATTACATAAAAAGCCAATATTCCTATATAATATGTAAATTTTTGTATTAATTTAAATTATTATTAATAATTTATATTATTCTCAATTATAAAAATATTTAATAATTTATATTATTTTCAATTATAAAAATATTTTAAAAGTGGTATATAAAGTATTTTATAGTTTATATTATTTTTAATTATAAAAATATTTAAAAAATGGTATGTAAAATTTCTTTAGTGTTTTGAGAAACATATTTACTAAAAACACAATTTTCATTTTAGTTTTATTTTTTTAATATTCTAATGCACAACATAATGTTTTATTGTTCTATTTTGTCATTGCCACATAATTGTATTTTGTACTTAAAGATAAATTTTATATTTTTATACATATATATTATTTTTTTTTATAAAAATGAGTTTATATTTTTATACTACTAAATTTCTAAAGTAAAATCTAAATTTTAAACTTTACAATCAATAGTAGACCCAATAAATAGGAAATTTCCTGCCAAAAAAATAATGACATAATATTTTAAGCGATATTCACTCATATTTTGGAATCAGGTTATCATGGGATAGAAGGTCAAGGACCCAACTATTTTCGTGTTCACAAACTTTTAGCAAGTTTTGAATATGCCTAGAACTAGCATATATTTATGTTCATGTTTTATTTATAAGATGCTGAGCGACAGTATTTTGATCTGATGCATAACAAATATTTAGAATGAGAGTTTGAGAATTTTATATGGTGTAGAGGATATATTCTTTTTCCTTTCTTCAAAAAATATTAAATGGCATTGAATTTAAATAAAAAGTTTTGGGAGTTGAAGAGAAAATAAATCATTTAAATATCTGAAACTCTGATATAATTTAGGTATTTGGTCTCTCATAGATTAGTATATATAGTTATTCTATATATAATTTAGAGACTTATATGGTTCTATGAACTTATGAAACAAAGAAATAATATTTTTCATTAAATGAATTATATAAACTTGTATGCATGTCTTACAATGATCATGTAGTGGTTAAGAGTTTTAGTAATTTTGTCAATTTAGATCCAATTCGCGCTTCGATTTCAGATAGATGTCAATAGTATTTGGCTAGGGCTAGAGGTAATTTGTTAAATATGTTGGGTCCCGGGTTGTTGTCTGTGGATGGCATCAACTCTATAACCATACATAATATTTATATTGATATTCTAGGTTTATTGGTATTCTAGGTTTCACGGTTCTGTCGAACAATACTCTCTTTTTAGTAAATATATGGGCCATGTTCTGTTTTAAGGAATATTTATATTGGTACTCTCTATACCCAAAGAGTACTATGAGGAAACCATGATACATTGTACACCATATAGTGAAAGGAACCAGCCAAACCAAGTGATATTTAAGGAATTAGAAACAAAAAACAAAAAAATACGTGTGTAGTCTTATCTTCCATGTTTTTCCTCGGAGTAACCATTGTGTTAGGGAGCGAAGTACAGGTGTAAACCAAGACGTACTGGTTTAGAATCCACTCAAAGGGAGAAGCCCTTGGAAGATGGAGTAGCGACACATAAATGGGGCAAGTAATAGAGTGATAGTGGAAGAAAAACTCAGAATAAGAGTTATTCGCTTCAGCGTAACCCAAATTATCCACAACCTTACGATTAAGAATACAAGTGATCCACTGTTGATAATAGCTAATGCCAAAAAATAAATGAGGCCGCGTGCTTTCATGTCCATTCACCTTGCATGGCCCTGCCAACACAATACAAGTTGAACTTGGTGTGGTTAGAAAATGTTCTAATTATGAATTAAATAAATATATGAGAGTTCACATTCAATAAGTTCATAAACCAAGTGTATATTGCACAAATACAAGTAATGATAGGTTAGATGCATGGATCAATCTAGGTACCCATGAGGAAACACTATCGAATATTGGTAGAGGTGTGAAAATACATAATGGAAACATTTCATTCAGGTTCAAAGGCTACATCTATAAAGCATAAGACCTAATTATCGGAATCATGAAAGAAATATAAAGAAATTATAATAATGGTGCAGAACCAAAAACTACAACAACCTAAAGTATTATCAAATATGTCATGATTTTTACCGTCTTAATATAATATAATTAATACACTTAATATAATTATTATTAATATATATTAATATTAATATATTGATACATTCATATAATACAATTAATATAATTTATATTATTATTGCAACCTATATTAATAAAATTTCAAATATTAATTATTTATTATTTTTACATTTATATTATTTTTACAATTTAATTAAATTAGATTAAATTAATATATATTTATTATAATTATGAAATTATATTTTCAATTATTAAATAATACATGATATAAAATTTTATAGAATTAATATTGATGTATGCCTCACATTTATCCATATACAAAAATGATCATTCATGTAATATAGATAATGGACATTACTAGATATTGCTAAATTTTCTTAGTATTAACTTTATTTTTTTCAATATTCATATTTGTTATCAAGTTAAATATTTATGCCTTTTATTAAAATTAATAAGTATTTATAAACATAAATGTTTCAAATTAATATTAATTAATATTGATGTATGACTCACATTCATCCATATACAAAAATGATCATTCATGTAGTACAGATAATGGATATTACTAGATAACTAAGTTTTCTTATTATTAACTTTATTTTTTTCAATATTCATACTTCTTGTTAAGTTAAATATTTATGCTTTTTATTAAAATTAATAAGTATTAATAAACATAAATGTTTTAAATTAAAATATTAATATTAACATTAATATTAGTATTAATATTAATATTAATATTATTATTAATATTAATATTTGTAAGAATTTTTAGTGAAAAGCACATATAAGAAATTTTTGTCGATGTGTTTCGAACTAGATAGTGTGGTTCATCATCAGGACAAGATGAGAAATTTAGGATTGCTCCAACTAGCCATTGGAAAAACGAATAGTTTGACTAGAATAGGAAAAGAAATAAATTTTAATTTTAATTTTAATTCTATTATATTTTAAATATAATAGAATTAAAATTAAAATTAAAATTTATTTATTTATTTATTTTTTACTAGTCTAGTTAAACTAGCTGTTTTTCCAACTGCTAGTTGGAGCTGTCCTAATCTACTTGAACTGGTTTCCTGATCAGATTTCTCATCTTGTCCTGATGATGAATCACACTGGCTCGTTCGAAGTCGACAAAAATTTCTTATATGTGATTTTCACTGAAAATTCTTACACACATTTTATGGATCACAGAAGCCAAATTCCTAATATTAATATTATTTTTTTGGCTACTATTAATATTATTATTATAAATATTAATTATTTAATACTAACATTAGTATTATTCAAATTAATATTGATTGATATTAACACTAATAATAATTATAACTATTTCAAATTAAATAAGAAATTATTAATATTAAAATGAAATATTAATATCTCTTTTAGTGTTAATTAATATTAATAATAAATACACATGTTAAATTTAAACATATAAATTTATATAAAAATAAAATTTTCATTTATATATTAATGTGAACATTGAGGTTAAACATCAATATAGATATTTCATTAACAAATAGGATTGATAACTTTAGGTTTATATAGGTTCTATGACATTGAAATATAACTTAATGTTTTTTTAGGTTCAATAACATTAGAATTAAAAAAAATTGACATTTTCATATCATTTGGTTAGATAACATTATGTTATTTTATAACTTAAAGTAAGTTTTCTTATTATTAACTTTATACTTAATGACTGGATCTGATCTCTCACATAGTCCTGATGATGAACCACACTGGTTGGTTCGAAACGCGTCGACCTCGTTCTTTTGCATGTGATTACTACCGAAAGAATTTCTACAAATTCATATTTATTATTAAGTTAAATATTTATGTTTTTTATTATAATTAATAAATATTGATAAACATAAATGTTTTAAATTAACATATTAATATTAAAATTAATATTGATATTATTATTATTTATATTAATTATTTAATATTAACATTAGTATTATTCAAATTAATATGGAGTCATATTAACACTAATAATAAATATAAATATTTCAATTTAAATAAGAAATTATTAATATTAAAATTAAATATCAATATATCTTTTAATGTTAATTAATATTAGTAATAAATACACATATTAATGTTAAACATATAAATTTATATAAAAATAAATTTCACATTTATACATTAATGTGAACATTGAGATTAAACATTAATATAGATATTTCATTAAAAAATAGGATTGATAACTTTAGGTTTACATAGGTTCTATGATATTGGAATTCAACTTAATGTTTTTTTTAGGTTTAATAACACTAGAATTAAAAAAATTGACATTTTCATATTATTTGGTCCATGTCACATTATGCCATTTTATAACATAAAGTAAGTTTTCTTATTAATAAATTTAATTTTTTCAATATTCATATTTGTTATTAAGTTAACTATTTATGCTTTTTATTAAAATTAATAAGTATTGATAAATATAAACGTTTTAAATTAACATATTATTATTATTATTATTATTATTATTATTATTATTATTTTCATGATTTATATTAATATTATTGTTTTGGTTACTATTAATATTATTATTATTATTATTAATGATTTAATATTAACATTAGATTATTCAAATTAATATTGATTGATATTAAGACTAATAATAAATTTAAATATTTCAAATTAAATAAGAAATTATTAATATTAAAATTAAATATCAATATTTTTTTAATGTTAATTAATATTAATAATAAATACACATGTTAGTGTTAAACATATAAATTTATGTAAAAATAAATTTTGCATCTCTACATTAATGTGAATATTGAGGTTTAACATCAATATAGATATTTCATTAAAAAATAGGATTGATAACTTTAGATTTACATAGGTTTTATGACATTGGAATTTAACTTAATGTTTTTTTAGATTCAATGACATTAGAATTAAAAAAATTGGTATTTTCATATCATTTGGTCCATGTAGCATTCTGTTATTTTATAACCCAAGGTTTATAAGATAATGCTTTTTAATATAAAAAAAATGTTTTAAGTTAATATTTATATTGAGAGTCAAACATTTACATGAATATTAAACATAGACATTAATAGAGACATAAAAAATATTTATTTAGATTAATAAGAAAATTGTGAGTTCTTTTTAACTATTGTAATAATGTTCCTGTGGCTCATATGATTTTATACATTATCTATATGTGCATTTTACTATATTTGTAGATGGAAAATTGCTTATGTATGTTAATTTTAATTCTATTCACCATTAATTGAAAATTGTTTTGTTGATATCATGTGTGTTTTCTTTTATATTAGGTGATTTCCTTATTTTATCATGGATCCAACTATTTGGAGTTGTCTTCCATTTGAAATTCTTGAAATTGTCTTCCTCTGGCTCTCTTTATCGGTTGCGATAAAGTTTAGCACTCTTTGTAAGCAATGGAAGAATGTTTTGCAAAATCCTTCTTTCTTATTGCGTTGCAAGCATATCTGCACAAATGAATTTGGATTTATGGTTCCTTTCCTCAATAATGAAGAAAATTATTTTGCTGCTGAATACCTTAATCGAAATGGGCACATATCTCTTTTTCATTTGCGATTCATAGATTCAAGATACAAAGTAGAGTCTACTATTGAACCAGTGGGAAAACGTAAGTAGCAACAAATATGACTGGGTTGTTCTAAAACATATCTATGATAGAATGCAGTCTAAATTTTATGTTTACAGTAGTCTTGATAAGGTTTAGAAAAGGGTTTATCTTCCATTTGGTGGCACTTCACCCCATCAGAATGGAGTGTTTTATAAAAATAAATTGTTTTGGCTCTATCTTGACACAGATTATGAATATTATCCTCAATATGGGTATACAATCTACTGGTTTGATGTAATAAAAAATGAATGGGGTTTTTCATTTGTTCCAATCATTGACATACGGTGTATGCCATTAGCAATATGCAAGAATCAGTTAATATGTCTCATCAATGATGGCTACACTTCTGTATGGTCAATTGAAGAAATAGATAATTTCCAATTTGGTCACCTGTGTGTTGAATGGAGAATTGACTATTTTGATGATGATTGGAGCCTATGATGGAAGTTTTTGAAAGAAATGTCTACAAATATAAATATCAAATGTCCTGGTTATCTTCCATTTCGAACAATCCAAGGTGTGGCTTTTATGTGCAAATGCGGTGAAGTTCCTTTCCTATTATATGACATGATCACTGGCCTCTACTTCCCTAAGACTTTAAAATTACAATTCTATGGATATTTATATGGCTCCATTCTGAGGGGGTATCTTCTATATGTGTATGTATTGGATGTTGGACATTGAATTCCATTTAAATTTGCTCGAAAATATTTATTTTTGTGTCCCCTTTAATTCTTTTAATTTCATTTGAATGTGTTTGGATGTTATCCATTTTTCATTGTTTTTATAATTATAAGTATTGTGACTTATTTTATACATGGTGTTTGCATTAGCTTTTTCTCGTTGATTCTCAAACAATGTTATATATTTAGGTTAATTTTATTATTTACATTTACATTTTGATGGTATATAGTTCCAAATATTTAGATATATTTCCAATTCATATAATTCTTATAGTATTTTGTTCTAGTTATATGGATTTCCCATTACAATTATAATATGAGACATGAAATTTTATCCTTTTTTGTTTTGGCCATGTAAAAAAATCCATTTTTCTTTTTATCCATGTGGAAAAATCATTTTATGTTTTCATAACTTTATATGGTTGGAAAAATAATGTATACAATTTTAATGCTTATAGGTGGTTGGAAAAAAAATGTGTTCCTTTTTCATTCTTTTGTGTCTATGTATATTGGCTATGTTATATGTTCCATGTTTATGGTTCCATTATAAATATGTTATTATTCGTTGTAGACATGTAATCTGAAGGCACAAGCAAGAGTACAAGAAAAAGGAATCAGTCACCAGCATCGCGTGACAAGTCTAATGAAAGTCATCGTTTATGGTATCAACAAAATAAGGACAGAATAAATGAGCATAGGAGAGCTACATATCATAGAAGAACGAGTGAAAAAACTCTTAAAAATGATTTTATGATTCCTCGTAAGTATCGTACTATGGATGATATCATGGAAATAACATTTCCGCTTCATAGTTCATTTCCAGAATATGCTCCTCGTCAGCATAATTTTGTTTTTCGATGCTCTCCTGAAATTTTCCATAATATTGGGGAAACGTCTGGCAATAGGGAAGAACATCATATTGATAACGTGGATGCAAATGTTAACCCTAACCCTTTTGTCTCCGCAATTGAATCTTGTGAGAAAGGGCAAAGGTTGTAAAATATCCATGGTGGAGGCAATGATGACATCGTATGTGATGACTTGGATGATAGTTTGATTGGCCATTTGTTTAATAATTTGGATCCAGCTGGTCGAAACATCATATCTTCCAATCTCCCTTCTCAAAATAATGTTGTCCCACGAACATAATCCGTCATATCTGATAGCATTTCGCGTGGAACAATGGAGGTAACCCAATGATATTTTTACAGTTGCTGCAATAGTGGTTGTCTTATTGCATTCCTCTATTTAACTTTTTTTTTTACTAAACTTGTCAGGTATTGTTGTGTAACCAGCTCCAAAAAGAGAAGAAAAGATATATCAACGCCTTAAAAATGAGCCACTTCGAGGGGGAAACCTCCAATAAATTACATAAATGAACAATTCTTGGATGATACAATTTACAAAACCTCCTTTCTATATATAGGAGTCCATGGGGCCATAATGTAATCCTAGTGGGCCACAATGTAATCCTAGCCGACCTAACAATAATAATTTAAGGGTACAATAATAACAAAATGGGGGTTACAAGGGTACAATAATAACAATAATGGGGTTACACTAACAACAATAAGGGACTATACTAGTAATATAGGGACCTAACATGCCCCTCTCCTTCAAAAAAGTGTTGTCCTCAATGCTTGAGTAGCTCTGGGTGCTTCTGTATAAAATTATCATTCTCCCATGTAGAATCTTCAGTGGGTAAGTTCTTCCACTTGATGAGATACTCTGAAATTGATCGATTCCGTAGTTGTCGAGTTCTTGTTTCCGTGACCGCTTCAGGTTCCAATATGATTTTTCCTTCCTCATCAAGTTCTGGAAATATTGTTTGAGCTGGAAGATTTTCACCTATAACCTTCTTTAAGCATGAAACATGGAAAACTGGATGTACTCGCGAAGAAGCAGGAAGCTCCAATTTGTATGCCATAGTACCAATCTTTTGCAACACCTTGTAAGGACCATAGTACTTTGGCGATAATTTATTATCTTTCTTAGCTTGCTTGAGGGACATTTGTTTGTATGGTTGTAGCCGTAAAAATACCCAATCTCCTACATCAAAACTTCTCTCGCTGCGATGTTGATTTGTCTGCTGTTTCATTCAATTTTGTGCCAAATTCAGGTTATCTTTTAAGAGTTGGAGAACTTCTTGCTGATGCTCGATGTGATCTTCCACTGCTTGAACCTTCGAATTTTCCCTTAAATATGATGTGATTGATGGTGGATGATATCCATAAAGTGCCATAAATGGGGTCATTTTTGCTGCAGTATGGAAGGAAGTGTTATACCACCATTCAGCAAGAGGTAACCACTTGACCCATTGTGTTTGTTTATCAGATACAAAACAACGAAGATATCCTTCCAAACAGTTATTTACTATCTCAGTTTGACCATCAGATTGAGGATGATAAGATGAGCTATGAGCTAATTGAGTACCCAAACAAGAAAATAACTCCGTCCAAAAATTTACAGTAAAAATTGGATCTCTATCAGTCACAATAACCCTTGGACTTCCATGTAGCTTTTGAATTATATCCATAAATGTAGTAGCAATTGTACTTGCTTTAAATGGATGAGATAATGCACAAAAGTGTGCATATTTGGTAAGTCTATCAACTACCACCATGATGACATTCTTTCCTTCGGAATTAGGTAAACCTGTGATAAAATCCATTGAAATATCCTCCCAATGTTGAATTGGAATGGATAAAGGATGTAGAAGTCACGGGGTCTTAATTGTCTCCACTTTATTCTGTTGGCAAACCAAACATTCCGCCACAAACTTTTGAATATCAGATTTAAGGCCATCCCAAAAAAATTCTTTCTTCACCCTGTGGTAAGTTTTTAAAAATCCTGAGTGTCCTCCTAAAGGAGAAGTGTGCAATTCCAGAAGAATATTTTGTTTTGGTTGGGAATTCTTACAAAGATATAAGCGATCTTTGTACCATAAGGAATCATTTTTCCAACTAAATGTATCAGATGTACTAGGATCTTGCTGCAACTTTTGAATGAGTGTCCATACATCTTTGTCCTTCTTCCATTCATCTCTTGCTTCAGTTATCCAATCTGGTTGGATAATAGAAATGGCACAAAAGCAATGCTTCCACCTCTTCATTCTTTCTTGAGAGTGCATCTGCAACAACATTAAGCTTTCCTTTTTTGTATATTATTTCAAAGTCATAACCCAACATCTTTGTGACCCATTTTTGCTGCTCTTCTGAAGATAGTCTTTGTTCCAAAAAGTGTTTCAGACTATCATGATCAGTTTTTACCTTGAAGTGTCTTCCCATTAGGTAAGTTCGCCATTTCTTTAGTGCATGCAGTATTGCTAACATTTCCTTCTCATAAATAAGTTTATGTAAATACTTTCCTTTGATTGGACGACTTTCAAAAGCAATGGGTCTTCCTTCCTGCATTAAAACTGCACCAATTCCATTTCCTGAGGCATCACATTCCACAATAAAGGTTTTTGTGAAGTCTGGCATAGCTAAGACCGGTGCTAGGCACATTGCCTCTTTAAGATGTTCAAAGACCTTAGTTGCTTCAGGAGTCCATGAAAATGCATCTTTCTTCAATAATGTTGTTAGAGGTGCTGCTATTCTCCCATAATTCTTAACAAACTTGCGATAATACTGTGTTAACCCGAGAAATCCTCGCAACTGCTTTATGGTTATGGGAACTTTCCATTCCTTAATGGCTTTAATTTTGTTAGGGTCCACTTTAACACCCTCGTGAGATACAATATGACCCAGATATTCCACCTCTTGTACTCCAAAGAAACATTTGGACTTTTTTGCATATAATTGTTTCTCCTGCAATAGTTTGAGCACCCTGTCAACATGTTCAACATGATCCTTCCAAGAACTGCTGTAGATTAGTATATCATCAAAAAATACTAGCACAAATTTTCTAAGGAAGGGTTTGAAAATGGAATTCATCAACCCTTGAAATGTAGAAAGTGCATTGGTAAGGCCAAAAGGCATGACCAAAAATTCATAATGACCCTCATGAGTTCGAAATGATGTTTTTGGAATATCTTCAGTCTTCATTCTAATTTGATGATACCCTGAACGAAGATCCAACTTGGTAAAATAAATTTTTCCATGTAATTCATCCAATAATTCATCAATCATAGGAATGGGAAATTTCTCTTTAATGGTGAGCTTATTGAGCTCCCTATAATCCGGAAAAATTCGCCATGATCCATCCTTCTTGTGTACCAATACTACGGGAGTAGAGAAAGAACTTTGCTAGGTTGAATTATACCCGCCTCTAACATTTCTGCAATCATACATTCAATTTCACTCTTTTGGAAGTAAGGATATCTATAAGGCCTGATGTTTGGAGGAACACTTCCTGGAATCAAATGAATAGCATGATCATGATCACGAATAGGTGGGATTCCTTTGGGATTTTCAAACACCTTGGAATGATTGTCCAAGACTTGTTGGAGATCTGCAGAAATAGATGATTTTGATGTTGGAACTTCTAGTGAGCATAATTGTGCAATTACGCCTCGTTGTTCTTTCTTTAGAAGCTTTGTCATGACATTAGAGCTTATTATCCTTCACGGCTTCCCTTCAATACCCCGTAATTCGACTTCCTTTCCTTCTGAAAAAAATTTCAAGAAAAGTTCTTGAAAATTAAAAGCTACCGTCCCCCAAGATTGTAACCATTGTACTCCTAGTACAACATCAGCACCTCCCATAGGAATGGAAAGCATTGGACTAGTCAATACATATTCCCCATGGTTAGCTTGATATTATGGCATTTTCCAGAGCAATTTATAGTTCCTCCATTTGCAACCATCACTTGACATTCTGGTGTTGGGTATAGGAAACAATTTAATTCCTTGGCTACCTTACAATGAATAAAATTATGAGTGCTACCTGAATCAATCAACACTATTACCTTTTTCTTCTTGATTTGTCCTTCTATCTTGAGAGTTTGAGGAGTGGTAATTCCTGCCATTGCATTACACGATATGGTCGGATTCATTTCTTCCTCTTCTAGGGTTGGTTCCTGGTGTATATCCTCTTCTTGTTCATTTTCTTCTTCCTCTTCACAATCTATGTAAAATAATTTCTTCTCAGCACACTTATGACTTTTAGTGTATTTGCTATCACAACTGTAGCAAAGCCCTTTTGCTCTTTTTTCTTCCAATTTTTGTGGTGTCAACCTTGTAGGTTGTGGAAATCTAGGCGTAGCAACACTTCATTCTTTATAGAATTGAGTGGTAGGCTTCCTTGTCGCCATTATTTTACATTCAACTTTTCTTGCCAACCTGAATGCCTTCTCCAATGAATCTAGTTCCAAAACGCGAACTTCATGTTGGATATTATCCTTTAAAGTGCTTATGAAGAGATCGATCCTGTGTTCCTATGGAATATCAGTTACCCTTATATTCAATTTTTGGAATTCCTCAATGTGCTGCCCCACTAACCCCTTTTGTTTGAGATTTATCAATTGGCTAAAGAAGGTGTTGCTCTTTGTATCCTCATAATGTGCTATCATTTCCTCCGTAAAAATTGACCAAGTGACAATTTTTTTACGGGAGCAAAGCCATCGATACCATACAAATGTATTTTGTTCTAAATGTAAAGTTACAATGCGTACCTTTTGTGTGTTTTGCACATTATTGAGATCAAAATATTGCTCCATCTGTAGTATCCATGTTACAGGATCCTTTCCATGAAACTTCCTCATATCCATTTTTGGAATATGGTGGTTCTTCCCACCAACATTAGAGTTTATGAAATCACGATTAACATTTATTTTGTTCTCATCATGAGGTTCTTCTACTATCTTTTCACCATTAGGAAACATTTCTTGTATCAACTTTTTCAAACCTTCGATGTCTATTTTTAGATCATTCTTCATGTTTTCCATCTTAGCTTCCATGCCAGCTTCCATGCCATCCATCTTAGCTTCCACGCCATCCATCTTAGCTTGCACACCATCCATCTTAGCTTCCACGCCTTTCTTCAAAACTTCCATTTCATTTTTTGTTGCTCTTTGCGAGAGTGAAATTTGTTTCACTTTCTCTTGTAATTTTGATAGATCATATTGCAATTCTTCATCTTCATGAGTCATAGTAGAACCTTCTGAAGGCTTAATGGGTGTTGAATTATTTTTACGGGGCATATTTTAGAACCCAATACTGATATCTATTCTACAATATGCCCTTGCAATCAATTCAAATTGATTCTTCAAACAAGACTTATGTAATTTGGAAAAAAAATACACACCTTTTTCTTGCTTTTGAGGAGCTCGATATTGAAATTGGATTATATTTTTTATTGCAGCACTTCAATATTTGATTTTTCGTATCAACGTATCCCTATAAATTATATTTTGAATGCCATAGGTCTGACCTAATTTGGATTCTCCAATATAAAGTTGTGTCCAATCTCCCACAATGACCTAATTCTGGACTGGTTCAGTAGAGCGAACTTGTACGACCTGCCACGTATCATTGTTTCATCCTTCATCTCTGAAATTGATAGCCAAGAAGCTACAGTATGTGTACTTGCGACCACTTTTTGTAGCACTCCAATCCGATGCCCAGAGAGAGAGTTATTGAACTTTTCCCACGATCACCTCTCTGAGATGAAATTCAGAAGCTTGAAAAAGCACTACCTTCCACAGATCATATCTCCAAAAATATTGCGAAGCAAGCTCTAAAATTTTTTGACAAATTTCTTCAGGATTTAAACTTCGTACCATAGGAATTTCAAATTCTGAACCTTCGTAGAAAAAAATTTATAGCGCAAATTCCACGATGACCTGTTTAGGAGCCTACAAAAAGACGTAACTTCCACAGATCATATCTCTGAAAATATTACGAACCAAGATCTGAATTTTTTAGACGATATTCCTCAGGATTTCGGCTTTGCACCCTAGAAATTTTAGCTTCTAAAATTTCGTAGAAAAAACATTATAGCGAAAATGCCACGATGACCTGTTTGGAGCAGCGAAACCCTAGAATCCAAAGCTCCGATACCAAATGTTGTGTAACCAGCTCCAAAAAGAGAAGAAAAGAGATATCAACGCCTTAGAAATGAGCCACTTCGAGGGGGCAACCTCCAATACATTACATAAATGAACAATTCTTGGATGATACAATTTACAAAACCTCCTTTCTATATATAGGAGTCCATGGGCCATAATGTAATCCTAGTGGGCCACAATGTAATCCTAGCCGACCTAACAATAATAATTTAAGGGAACAATAATAAAAAAATGGGGGTTACAAGGGTACAATAATAAAAATAAGGGGGTTACACTAACAACAATAAGGGACTATACTAGTAATATAGGAACCTAACAGGTATTTTATTCTCTTGGAATAGGATACACCTAATTTTAATAGAGGTCTAGAAATTATCTCCTCAAGTCTTCCATCTACTAAAATGAGAATTGAATATGAAGCACATCATAACTTTCCACTACATTCTCCTCAAAAATAAAATCAGAAAACTAATGTAAATGTTCAATGTATTTGATTTGATTTTTGATTTTTTTAATTTTTAATACATTAGACATGAATTTTATTGCATAATTTATTTTCTTCAAACAGGACACAAATCATTTCAATAGAGGCATAAAAATTAACTTCGTAGATGTTCCATCTACTGATGTTATAAGTCAAGAGGAACCATCTCATAACGTTCATCCACATCGCCAAAAAAAATTAAATGTTGAATGCATTTGATATTTTCCTCATTTTTTAATTTATTGTTAGTTGTAAAATTTTAAATCTTTATTTGTTGGACATTTATTTTTATAATGAATTTTATTTTGTTTAAACAGGAAACAACTCATTTAAATAGAGGCATCGAAACTAACTCCCAAAATTTTCTATCCACTGATGTTAGAAGTGAAGAGCAACCATCTCGTACCCTTCAACCGCATCACCAAAAAAATGTAAATATTGCATGAATTTGATTTTTTTTTTTTCATTTTTTCAATTCTAATTATTTGGACATTCATTTTTTTTAAAAAAAATTATGCTAAAGAAACCTTATCATCCTCTCAGGTTCTAGAAATGCAGACCATAAATTTGGAAAGACCATGTCATAGATCTGTTCCACATGTTTCAAATTTGGGAAGGGAATCTTATGGTGCTAAAAATGAAGTACATTTTAGAAGAAATTATACTCTTCCACATCGTTCTCCACATGGTCCAACCAATACAAATCATATTCATTTTTATGAAAACATGTTTGAAGTGCATAAAATATTTTGAGAAAATATAGATAGCTTGTCAGTTTTTCAAATGTGCCACATCTACCAAGAATCATATCTCGGAATCCATGTTTTGAGAGATTCTGAAGGATATGTTTGTAGACAATGTAAGAATGAAACACGTTCACTTCGTTTTTCTGGATATAATAACATGGATCCTGGTGAGAAACCTCATATTTTAAGAGTTCTTACTCAAGTTGAAGAAATGTTAATAGCACGTGTAAATCCTATTTTGCAAGTGACACATGCTCGAGGTGGGAAATATAAGTATAGCAGGCACACAATTAGCTTTCCCCAAGATATTTCTACAATTGCACAAAGTATTCCCCGACATGTTGAAGATCATGACCTTCTAATTGTGAGGAGACATGCTTCTGAGTCTAAATATTATGAATGTTATGTAAAAAGATCTCAAGTTATGGCTGCATTTCTTTTCAAAATTGAACGCGGTCAATATTATTGAAATGTTGTAATTGACTATGATTCAAAGAATGCTCTGTCTGAAAGATCAACAGATGCCTCCTCCAGGCTTAAATTTTTTGATTGTGATATTGCAGAATCTGAGATCAATGTAGCTAATAATGAAGGGTTTCCTCTTGAACATTTTCCCTCTCATCCTTCTTATTCTGTTGCTCGCCTACCCAATGAATGGAGAGAAGTGGAAGAAATTAGAATATTTCTTGATAATGTTGATTCTTCACATGTTCAAGAAATGGATTGGCCCATTATTGGAACATCCCTGGGGAATGAATATAATACTAATGGGCTATTAGATATGGAATTCCCCACATTGTTTCCCACTGGTGATGCTGATTGGTTGCAACCACGCATTTGTACTATTGAACTTCATCAGTATGCATTACATCTTATTATATACTATGATCAGAGGTTTGGAAGCCATCCTCGCTTATGATATTACCTATTGAACATGATAATGTAGCATCGTAGCCAAGTAATTTCTTTATTTTTTGTGAAGAAAAATTTACATGATAACTCACCGACAATAATTGAAAACTTGCGTCACCAACTTTCTGATTTACCAAATAATAAGTCGACTGAGAAACAAGGGCATAATAGACTAAATTTCAGGATGAATTGACTGACATGATTACTAAGTTTGGATGTTCAACTTTTTTTTTTACTTTGAGTGCAGCTGACACAAAGTGGCCAAAGCTGCATAGCTTCATGCCAGTACCCTCACATTCTTGTTCCTTAAATGAGCATTGTATGAAAATTGAGAATGTTATCCAGTACCCTCATATTGTTGCCATATTTATGCACCATAGATTCAATATATTTCGAGAAGAATTTATCCAAAATTATCTTAAAGCGAAAGACTTCTGGTACGGGTATGTTTTGTTGAATTTATTTTCTATTCATTGTCAATTTCTTATTATTGTTCTATTTATATTTTTTGTAGTAATTCTGTATTCATTTTCTTCAGATATGAGTGGCAACATAGAGGTTCAACACATATCCATGGTTTCCTATGGTTGCAAGGAGCTCCTGACATGGAAAGACTTGATTGGTCAAATGATTGTGATTTACAACATGCAAAGAGATTCTTTGACAATTATGTAATTGCATGGAATCCACATGAAATAAATCGTTGAAATATAATGGTTCCAAGAAGTCTCAATGATGACCCTTTCCTATTGAATACTAATAAGATTTTCTCTTGCAATCCTCATAATTATTATGAAGAATTGTTGAACCGTGTCCAAAGGGACACAGAGTGTAGTGTAGATTCTTGTTTCTGCAAAAAGGGCACTATTATTGCTTGTTAATACAATGCTCCATGGGATATTTATGAGGAATCAATATTGTTCATAGATGATCAAGGAAGAAAAAAATATGACCCGACAAGAAATGATGATAGGCTCAATGTACATAACATTGACCTTCTAACAATGTGGCGTGCAAATGTTGATTTCCAACCAATGCTTTCTCGGCATGCTGTCCTGAAATATATTGCTAAGTATGCATCAAAAGAAGAGAAAAGGTCTGAAAGTTATCATGATATGTTAACTATAATTTCAAATTCTATTGCCTCTGAGGATCATGCTTTATGTGCTTATAGAAGGTTTCTTGCAGAAACGCTTATTAAACGTGACATTGGAGCACAAGAAACATGCCATATGTTGCTTAAGCTACCTCTTGTTGTTTTTAGTTGAAAATTTGTTTCATTAAATGTTGGAAGAAAGGTTTTCAGGAAAATATTAAGGGATGGCACGCAATGTTCATCTGAAAATACTTTTGTTCAACATTATTAGAAGAGGCCTTTTTTCCTTTAACATCTATCTTTGATAGAAACAACAAGATCTTGGACATTTGATAGCAAGCATAAGAAATATCCCTGGAATCCTAGAGATATTCATGCGATTGTTCGGGTTTGGCCACAGTTTTATTCTATTCCTAGTGATGGTTTAGATGAATTTGAAACCTTTTGGTGGACATAATTTCTCTTGTACAAGCCATTTTGTGAAATTTATGCAGATATTGGGATTTCGCTTGAAATTATTGTTGAAAATTGAAGGAATTTACGATATCAAGCATGGCATTGTTGGGTATGTGTTATATTCTTTCCACGACTAGCCCCACGCGTTGTACGTTGCGCCGGCATGCAAACAGTAAGGCAGCCTCTCGTTTGGGTCTGTGGCGTGCCTCGGCAAAAAATTTTTTGGTATGCGGTCCCACTCATATGCAGACCCACCCATGTTTTGTGCATGAGTTTGCACATGGTTTTGGGGTACGATGGTTTTCGACCCCTGGTATTTTGTAGATCCGGTCAAGGGAACTACGGTTATGTTCTAATCCAGGGTTAATGGATTGGGGTTTATGTATGCTTCGGCATGTATATATATGTGTTGTAACACTAAAAGGAATATAATGAAAAATCAAGCTGGCCGTCCCGATTTGGGATCCAGGGGAAAATCTCTGTGTTTATCTGTTTTATGTTTTATGCTCTTGCTATTGTTTATTTTCTGTTATAAGAATCGTGTGTAGATATTTCTGTTCAGGGTTAAAACCTACATTTGGTATCAGAGCTATTTCGACTTCAAGGGGACGCCTTTGTTGTTGAGGGTTTTTTGCTCGGGCCTGTGGTAGACCCTGTGCAGTGGGAGATCTACGGGATCGATTCTTGCGGTGAAAGAATATGGCGAGCAGTGGAAAGATAGAGATCGAGAAATTTAATGGTCAGAGTTTTGAGTTGTGGAAGCTCAAGATGGAGGATCTGCTGGTGGATAAAGATCAGTGGATCACGGTAGATCTAGGTACTAAACCAACGGCAATGTCAGATGAAGACTGGAAGAAACTGTATCGGAAGGCTAAGAGCACAATACGATTCTGTGTATCAGATTCGGTATTGTTGAATGTATCTGGGGAAGCTACGACAAAGAATTTGTGGGAAAAACTTGGGACTTTGTACCAATCTAAGTCTCTGGTGAATAAGTTGTTCCTGCGGAAAAATATGTATAACCTGAGGATGAAGGATGGAGACTCGGTGACAGAGCATCTGAACGCCTTCAATACTGTGGTAAGTCAGCTGTCGTCTGTTGATATTAAAATCTCAGATGAAGATAAGTGCATTAGTTTGTTGTGCTCTCTACCAGACTCGTGGGATAGTCTGGTTATTGCAATAGGTAGCAATACAACTACCTTGAATTTTGATGACATTGTCTCAGCCTTGCTGTCGGAGGAAATGAGACGGAGAAATATGGAGGGTCAAAATGGAGATGCCTTATCTGTACGAGGAAGGTCCCAGAATAGAAACAAGAATAAGGTTTCGAGTGGGAGATCTAAATCTAGAGGGAGATCTAAATCTCCTGGAAAGTTTGTAAAGGTGTGCTGGAAATGCGGAAAGGAAGGGCACTACAAAAAGGAATGCAGATCTAAAGCTCCTGAGAAAGGAAAGGGATCCGATGAAGGTCCTTCTACAGAGGCAAAAACCACCTCGGATGAAGGTGGGGATGTGTATTTGGCTTCTTCTTCAAATACACATGTAGATCATGAGTCATGGTTGATTGACTCAGGTGCATCCTTTCACTTCACTCCCCATAGGGAGTGGCTCTGCGAGTATGAGAAATATGATGGTGGTGATGTCTTCCTATGGGATGATAGGAAGGCCAGAATCGTTGGACGTGGAAAAGTCAAGCTGAAGCTACAAGGTGGAAGGATTATAACACGTCCTGGTGTTCTGCATATTCCTGCATTGGCCAGAAATCTGATTTCTGTAAGTAAGATGGATGATGCAGGTGTAAAAACAGTGTTCGAGAAAGATGCCTGCAAGATGGTTCGGGGAGCACTGGCATTAATGCGGGGAGTTTGGACTGGAAATCTGTACAAGCTACAAGGTAGCACTATTATTGATGGGTGTAACAGTTCTGTGGTTCCTGAAAGTGGAGCGGAAATCCTAGCTGTCTCTGGAGAAAAGACCATGTTATGGCATCAAAGGCTTGGACATATTGGAGAGAAGGGCCTTCGGATACTATATAGAAATGGTATGGTAGAAGGTATGCCTAATTTCTCTCTAGATTTCGATTTCTGTGAACATTGTGTATATGGGAAGCAGAATCAGGTGAGTTTTCCTTCTTCTGCTAAGAGGGCAAACAAGATATTAGAACTTGTGCACAGTGATGTGTTTGGACCTGTGTCAGTTCCATCACTGGGAAAGTTTGTGTACTATGTTTCATTCATAGATGACTTCTCAAGGAATAAATGGATATATTTCTTGAGGAAGAAATCTGAATTCTTTGAAAAATTTAAAGAATTTAAGGCTCTGGTGGAAAACCAGACAGAGAAGAAGATAAAGGCACTGAGGACAGATAATGGTGGGGAGTTTTGCAAGAAGGAATTTGAAGAGTTCTGTAAGAAGTGTGGTATAGCATGACAGAAGACTACTCCATACACACCTCAGCAAAATGGAGTTGCAGAAAGAATGAACAGAACACTGATGGAAAAGGCAAGAAGCATGCTCAATGGTACCGGGTTAGGACAAGAATTCTGGGCAGAGGCAGTGGAGACTGCATGTTACTTAGTTAACAGATCACCTTCATCAGCGTTGGAGGATAAGACCCCACATGAGGTATGGACTGGTAAGAAACCCTCTCTTCCACATCTAAGGGTATTTGGATGTGATGCATATGTACATGTTCCAAAGGAGAAAAGGACCAAGTTGGATAATAAATCTGAAAAGTGCATCTTTATTGGGTATAAGGATGGTTTAAAGGGTTACAAGCTTTGGAACCCAGAAACAAGGAAGGTTGTGTACAGCCGAGATGTGGTGTTTATAGAAGTGAAAGATGTTGTTAAACATGAAGTCCTACCAAAGGAACCTGAGAAGATAGAGTTTGAGCTAAAGGAGGATGAATCAGACTCTACAACAGAAGAAGACTCAGAAGATGAAGAGCCACAAACTCCAGCTTTGAGAAGATCATTTCGGGAAAGAAGGAAACCAGAAAGGTATAGTCCATCTTCTTTCTGTTCAGGTTTTGCCTTAACTATAACTGATGATGAACCCAGAACTGTCAGGGAGGCAGTAGATTCAGAGGATGGAAAACTCTGGAAGGAGGCCATGGTTGATGAAATGGCATCCTTGCACAAAAACGATGCATGGGATCTGGTGGAGTTGCCGGTTGGAAGGAAGCCCATTGGGAGCAAATGGGTGTTTAAAAAGAAGATGAATGTAGAAGGCAAGGTGGAGAAATACAAAGCTCGGTTGGTAGCAAAAGGTTATTCCCAGGTGCCAGGAATTGATTTTGGTGATATTTTTTCTCCTGTTGCCAAGGTTACTTCTATTAGATTACTGTTATCTGTTGCTGCAGCATTTGATTTTGAGATAGAACAGATGGATGTGAAGACAACATTTCTTCACGGGGATCTAGAAGAGGAGATATACATGAAGCAACTTGAAGGCTTTATGGTGAAGGGTAAGAAAGAACTGGTATGCAGGTTGAAGAAGTCTCTGTATGGGTTAAAATAGTCACCAAGGATGTGGTATCAGAAATTTGATACCTATATACGGGGACTTGGCTTCACCAGAAGCAAGGAGGATCACTGTGTTTATTTTAAATTAATTGGTGATCGTGTTATTTATTTGGTCTTTTATGTGGATGATATGTTGTTGATTGGAAATGACAAAGAAATTATCCAAGATTTGAAGACCCAACTGTTCTCCAAATTCGACATGAAGGATCTTGGTGCTGCAAACTATATTTTGGGTATGGAAATTAAGAGAGATCGGGCAAAGAGGATGCTCTGGTTAAACCAGAGGAAGTATGTCGAGACTATATTGCAGAGGTTCAATATGCAGGATAGTAAACCAGTGAGTGTTCCTATTCCTGTAGGTGCAAATTTGTCTGCTGAACAGTGTCCCAAGACACAAGAAGAAGAGGAGGATATGTCCCGTGTTCCATATGCAAGTGCAGTGGGTAGCCTGATGTATGCAATGGTCTGTACTAGACCAGACATTGCACATGCAGTGGGAGTATTGAGCAAGTTTATGTCAAACCCAGGGAAGGAACATTGGACAGCAGTGAAGCAGGTTTTCAGATATCTACGTGGCACTAGTGATTATGGCTTGTGCTACCATGGAAGACCAGGATTGGAAAGAATGTTGGACATTCGTGGTTTTGTGGATGCAGACTGGGCTGGAGATCCGGACCAAAGAAGATCTACAAGTGGGTATGTGTTTAGCCTATTTGGAGGCGCAGTCAGTTGGATGAGTAAAAGATAGTCTATAGTGGCTCTTTCAACTACAGAGGCAGAATACATAGCAGCCACTCATGCAAGCAAGGAAGCAGTTTGGTTGCAGAGATTGTGTTCAAGCATGGGGTTGGTACAACAAGCTATAAGGATAGACTGTGATAGCCAAAGTGCAATTTTCTTGGCTAAGAACCCTGCTTATCATTCAAAGACAAAGCACATTGATGTTCAATATCACTTTCTTAGAGATATGGTTGAGGCTAAAAGGGTGTTGCTGGTAAAGGTGGACACTTTGAAGAATGTTGCAGATGCATTGACGAAGTCTGTGAGCACTCAGAAGTTTTCTTGGTGTAGAGAAACAATGGGTGTTGAAGAATTGGCCAAATGACTAAGCTCTCCTGTGGCCCCCTGTGGAAAGAAAACAACAAGTGGGAGAATGTTGGGTATGTGTTATATTCTTTCCACGACTAGCCCCACGCGCTGTACGTTGCACCGGGCGCAACAGGGGGGTCACAAGGGGGCGGCAGCCCCCCTTGTCGGGGTCCGGAGTAGTGCCCCGGCAAAAAAAAATTTGGTATGCGGTACCACTCATATGCGCACCCACCCATGTTTTGTGCATGAGTTTGCACATGGTTTTGGGGTACGATGGCTTTCGACCCCTGGTATTTTGTAGATTCGGTCAAGGGAACTACGGTTATGTTCTAATCCAGGGTTAATGGATTAGGGTTTATGTATGCTTCGGCATGTATATATATATGTGTTGTAACAGTAAAAGGAATATAATGAAAAATCAAGCTGGTCGTCCCGATTTGGGATCCAGGGGAAAATCTCTCTGTTTATCTGTTTTATGTTTTATGCTCTCGCTATTGTTTATTTTATGTTATAAGATTCGTGTGTAGATAATTTCTATTCAGGGTTAAAACCTACAGGCATGTTGATAGAAATCCATCAATTGTTGAAAATATTGAAGATGGAGAAAATGGTGATTTTGCTAACCAGGAAATGAATCTTGAAGATGATTTTCAAGAATGGCAACTTTTCTCTCGCTTGATTCCACCAAGTAATGTCAATTTTTCTGATCTTCACACCCTTGGTCGAAGGGATTTTGATATATCCTTTGACTGGCAAAGTACAACTATTTCTGATGATGTGGCTAAAGAACCTATTAATTTTATAAGGAATGGAATATCAAGGGGTGATATTGTTGACCTTTTAAATAGAACATTTTCCTCTCCAGATTCATTGGCAGAAAAACAGTGACTTGATTTTGAAATTGTTTTAAGACATTTTGTTGAATATGAGATTCGTGAAGCTCTTCTTATGATTGTGCAGGGCACTGCAGACACTAGCAAGTCTTTCCTTATTCATTGTATTTTTGAAGCTCTTTATAATCTGTCAAGTAATGGAAAAAGTTCTTTTCTTCTTCTTGCCCCAACAGGAATATCTGCATTTAATATACATGCAAAAACAATACCCTCTGCTCTAAAAATTCCAATTAAATATATGAAACCACTACAGGGTCCATCATTAGTAGTATTCCATGAAGAAATGAGGCATATTCGATATATATTGATTGATGAAATGAGATTTTTAGGATCAAGGTTATTCATGCAAATAGATGCTCGATTATGAGAAGCATTTCTAGAGAAAAAGAATTGTCCTTTTGGTGGAAAATCCATCATCCTTGTGGGTGACCTTGGCCAGCTACCTCCTATGAGAGAAAAACCTTTGTATGCAGGTAATACAACACAGAAAGTCTTGTGGAAAAAATTCAACATTGTTGTCACTCTTGACACAATATTTTGCCAACAAGGGAATAATGAGAAACAATCTCATTTTTGTAGAGTCCTCAATAACATAAGAAACCCAGAACATGTTCTTGATGATTGGGAGTTTCTTATGTCGCGAGTTGATATGAGGTTGCATCCTAGAGAAAGTGATTTCAGCAGGTCACATGTTCCCAACAAATAATTTGGTCTCCTTCCATAATCGGCATATGTTGAAATCATTAAATTCTCCAATTACATGATGTATTATTGTGAATTCAAGGCATTCAGAAATTAATGGTGCTGATGATGATAAATTGGATCGTGAAGTTTTGTTGTGTCTTCGCCAACGTGTTATGTTGACATGTAATTTTTGGGTTGAAGATGGTTTGGTGAATGGTGCACTTGGGTATGTGAAGGAAATATTTTATATGCCTACCTCTAACCCACCTGAGCTTCCAATGTTCACAACTATTGTTTTTTATAAGTATGTTGGTGCTTTGTTTGATGCAAGAAATCCAAACATTGTACCTATCACACCAGTGATAAGCAAAAATCGAAAACAAATTCCTTTAAAGATGGCATGGGCTCTTAAAATCCACAAGTCACAGGGTCTGACTTTAGAACAAGCATCAATTGATATCGGGAATAAAGAGAAGCAAGGCCTGACCTTCACAACCATATCAAGAGTGAAATCAATAGATGGTTTACACATTGCACTGCCTTTCTCTGATCAGCGTTATGCTAAGATGAAAGATAATGCATATGTTACAATTAGGAAGAAAGAAGAGGAGCGATTAAAGTCCATATCATTATGACATGCGACTATTGATACTTTTAGCTCTTTATAGAATGTTTTTTGAATTTCTTTTATTGTCCTCTTTATGTACTTTGAATATAATAATGATTTTGATATATTAATGATATGATTACATTCATCAAATTCATAGTAGTATTTTGGAACATCGTTTATATCGTTTTTCATGTTGTTTAATTTTCTTATTGTTTTAAGTGGATTTCGTTATTTTTCTTACAATGAACCATTCAGAGATAAAAAATCAGTTATATGAGCCAATCATTAAAAATCAAGATGTTATTCCATATCACTATGACATGCAACTAATAGTATTGTGACATATTTATAGAATGTTTTTAAATTTTTTTTATTGTCCTCTCTATTTGCATTTAGTATAATAATTATTTTCATGTATTAATGAAATGAATACATTCATGATATCCAATATAGTAATATGTGAGAAAGTTCTTACATCGTTTTTCATGTTGTTCAAATTACCTACTTTTTTTAAGTCTCTACTCTTCTTTTGTTTACAATGAACCATTCAGGCATATACAACCAATTAAATGAGCCAATCATTAAAAATCAATATTGAAGTCCATATCCCTATGACATGAAACTAACAATATTTATCAATGTGGTTTTCAAAATATGTTGTGGTTTGGTTCAATGACAACATATTTACATTTGATAATAATATTAAACGTAGATTAATATATACATTAACATTAATTTAAATACAAATATAGAATAAATAACATTATTAATATTTGATTTTAAACATTAAGTTTAAAATTTTGTGATTTCTTGTTGATTATTGTAATAGGCGTCATATCACTCATTTAATTTTATCACTCATTTCATGTGTACAATATGTATTTCTAATGAAGTTTATATTTGTATGAATTTTATATTATTTTGTTCATGTAGCGTTAGTTTATTTTATAGCATGACATTTTTAAGATTAAGTTTTTTCACAAAAATACAAATGGGGTGTTATATATATATATATATATATATATATATATATATATGCCTAGATGTTTCTATCTCTTTGTGTATTAATTTTTATTTTGTTGTTTTTTCTTTCAAATGCAGATATGGATAATAATGATGGCATCTACTATAATCAAGCAGTGGCAAATATTTCTAGACCGGTCAATTTTATCAACATCTTCTTCTTGTGCTAGATGAAATGAAAATGAATGTAAAATACTTGTTGCATGTGCACATGAGGGACATTGGGATAAAAAAAGAAGGGATTGGTTGGAAATCGTTAATTATCATGATCATTATCCTGTTGATTTCAATTGGTGTTCCTTTTGTGGTCGGTCTGGTTGTGTTCTTGAAGAGGATATTTGATAAATGACCTTTGGTGGAGAGTTTCGAGTCCATTTTTGTAGTGGGATTTCTTTATGTAAAGACAACAAAAAATATATGTTAATTTTAATGTTATTATTTTGGTTCAACTGATGGTGGAATTGAATATCTATTTACTTTATTAATTCATTCGTTTTATAATATTAACAATTAGTAAGGTTGATTGAGCACTTGCGGTTTATCATAATAATAATCATGTGACTTTAAAATTTTTCCATGTTTAAAATATTTGGTTGTATTCTTTATTAAGTTCTTGTGTCTTTAATATTGTTCCCTTGGCCTTATTAGTCCCTTAGGTTATTAATATTTTTCCCTTGGGCTCACCAATTCCTTTGGTTTCTAATATTAAACCCTTGGGTTATTACTTCTTTTGGTTTATAATATGAATAACACCTTGGGTTAATTATTAGTGTTTATTAATTTCTTTGGTTTTTATGTTTTTTTTATTAATTTTATTGATCCTTTGACTTTATTAATCACTTGAGTTTATTAATACTTTTAATTTCTAATACTAATTTGTTGGGTAATATTTTTCCTTGGGTTCACCAATTCCTTTGGTTTATAATATTAAACCCTTGGGTTTATTAGTTTTTTTGGTTTATAATATGAATAATCCCTTGGGTTAATTATTAGTGTTTATTAATTTCTTCAACTTGAATATTTTTTTATTAATTTTATTGATCCTTCGATTTTATTAATCACTTGAGTTTATTAATAATTTTTGTTTGTAATACTAATTTTTCACGTTTAAAATATTAATAATCCCTTCAGTTTATTGATGTTTTTTTATAATATTAATAGTCCATTTGCTTTATTGATGATTTATGTTTATAATATTAATATTTCATTGTATTTGTTGATCCATTCGGTTTATAATATTGATTCCTTAATTTTTAGAATTATTTCAGTTCGTAATATTATTCCCTTCAGTTTATTAAATCCAAATATTGGGGTTTAAATATTAGTCCTAGAGTTTAATACTAATGCATGGTCCAATTTTACATTATAAAAAACACTAGATCAATATGAAAATCAACCATGGGAAACCATTGTTAATTAGTGTTAGCCATAGTCGATTAATGTCATCCATGGTCAAATGTCACATTCTGACAAATATTGTCTGAACATGAAAATCACCCATGGCCAACCATGCTCATAGTTGGTCCAACGTCACATTGTGACAACAATTGTGTCAACGTTTAAATCAAGCATGGTAAACCATGTTTATTCCCCTCGGTTTATAATATTAATAATCATGTGATTTTATCAATCATTTTTATTTAAAAAATTGATTCCTAAGATTTATTAATCTCTTTATTAATCATGTGAGTTTCTCATTTATTTGTATTTAAAATATTTATGCCTAGCCTTTACTAATATTTTTTGTTTTTTTATATGGATCCCTTGGCCTTGTTGATCTCTTATGTTTTTAATATTTTTTCGTTGGGTTCCCAAATTCCTTTTGTTTATAATATTAAACCCGTGGGTTTATTAGTTCTTTTGGTTTATACTATTAATAATCCATTGTGTTTACTAATTAGCATATTATAAAATATTGATTCTTATGGTTTATTAATTTTTTAGGTTTTTGAGTTTAAAATATTTATTCTTAGGGTTTGTTACTCCCTTGTGTTTTTAATATTGTCGATTAATGTCATCCATGGTCAAATCTCACATTCTGAAAAATATTGTCTCAATATGAAAATCAACCATGGCCAACCATGGTCATAGTTTGTCCAACGTCGCACTGTGACAACAATTGTGTCAATGTTTAAATCAAGCATGGTAAACCATGTTTATTCCCCTTGGTTTATAATATTAATAATCATGTGCCTTTATCAATCATTTTTATTTAAAAAATTGATACCTAAGATTTATTAATCTCTTTATTAATCATGTGAGTTTCTCATTCATTTGTATTTAAAATATTTATTCCTAGCATTTACTAAGCTTTTTTGTTTTTTATATGGATCCCTTGGCCTTGTTGATGTCTTATATTTTTAATATTTTTCCCTTGGGTTCCCCAATTCCTTTGGTTTATAATATTAAACCATTGGGTTTATTATTTATTTTGGTTTATAATATTAATAATCCATTGTGTTTATTAATTATATGATTTTAAAATATTGATTCTTATGGTTTATTAATTTCTTAGGTTTTTGAATTTAAAATATTTATTCTTAGGGTTTGTTACTCTCTTGTGTTTTTAATATTGTCGATCAATGTCATCCATGATCAAATGTCACATTCTAACAAATATTGTCTGAATATGAAAATCAACCATGGCCAACCATGGTCATAGTTGGTCCAACGTTGCGTTGTGACAACAATTGTGTCAATGTTTAAATAAAGCATGGTAAACCATGTTTATTCCTCTCGGTTTATAATATTAATAATCATGTGACTTTATTGATCATTTTTATTTAAAAAATTGATTCCTAAGATTTATTAATCTCTTTATTAATCATGTGAGTTTCTCGTTCATTTGTATTTAAAATATTTATTCCTAGCCTTTACTAAGTTTTTTTTTTTTTTATATGGCTCCCTTGGCCTTGTTGATCTTTTATGTTTTTAATATTTTTCCCTTGGGTTCCCCAATTCCTTTCGTTTATAATATTAAACCCTTGGGTTTATTAGTTCTTTTGATTTATAATATTAATAATCCATTGTCTTTATTAATTAGTTGATTTTAAAATATTGATTATTATGGTTTATTAATTTCTTAGGTTTTCGAGTTTAAAATATTTATTCTTAGGGTTTGTTACCCGCTTGTGTTTTTAATATTTTCGATCAATGTCCTCCATGGTCAAATGTCGCATTCTAAAAAATATTATCTCAATATGAAAATCACCCATGGCCAACCATGGTCATAGTTGGTCCAACGTCGCATTGTGACAACAATTGTGCCAATGTTTAAATCAAGCATGGTAAACCATGTTTATTCCTCTGGGTTTGCAATATTAATAATCATGTGACTTTATCAATCATTTTTATTTAAAAAATTGATTCCTAAGATTTTCAGTTTAAAAAATTAATTCTTAGGGTTTATTAATCTCTATTGTTTTTAATATTGATCCATTGTCCTTATTGACCCCTTAGGTTTATAATGTTTATCTCTTGGGTTCATTGATTCCTTTGGTTTATAATATTAAACCCTTGGCTTTATTAGTTCTTTTGGTTTATAATGTTAATAATCCCATTGGTTTATTAATATCTTAAGTTTAAAATATTGATTCTTATGGTTTAATAATTTATTAGGTTTTTTAGTTTAAAATATAAATTTTTATGGTTTATTAATCGCTTGTGTTTTTAATATTGATCCCTGATGTTTTTAATATTTATCCCTTTGGTTCACCAATTCCTTTGATTTTTAATATTTAAACCTTGGGTTTATTGGTTCTTTTGGTTTGTATTATTAATAATCTCTTGGGTTTATTAATATCTTGAGTTTAAAATATTATTTGTTACGGTTTTTTAATCTCTTAGGTTTTTGGTTTTTAAATATTATTTCATATGCTTTATTAATATCTTGAGTTTAATATATTAATTCTTAGGGTTTATTACTTTCTTAGCTTTTTGGGTTTTAAGTGTTATTTATGAGGGTTTTTTAATCTCTTCAAATTAAATTATTTATTCTTAGGGTTTTTTATATCTTGGTTTATATATTAATATTTATCCTTTGTTTCACCAATTACATGGGTTTATAATATTAAACCCTTGGGTTTATTAGTTATTTTGGTGTAAAATATTAATAGTGCCTTGGGATATTGGTAAGAGATATAAAATTATTATAATATTAATAATATATATATATATATATATATATTCTAAATAAGATTGATCTATTAACAAGAGTGTAAAATTACAGCGTGACCGAGGTCAAAAACTACTGCCCTGGGAAATGCAGAATTAACATGAAAAACACATATAAAGACTACCCTTTGACAGAGAAACCAATCTGGAAAATAAGCCCAAAACCCTCGCAGGGGTTCACATTATAATCATCCTGAAATTTCAGAGTGTGCATGGATTCAAAAATGAATAAAAACAAGCCAAAATTCCACATAATCGGCTGAACACAAACAAGCCCCATTGAATGGGCCGCAAGGTAAGATGAAGGCACCACAGCTAACAGACTATTCATCTGGAGGAACTTCTACGATGTGAAACCAACCTGAAGCAAGCATATCCCTGGCAAGAGCATCTTCAGATTCAGAGGCTCCCTGATCAGCAGGCGCCATCACCACCTCAGGAATGCTGCGTTCTGGATCATCCGGAGGTAGCAACAACGCGCTACCAATCCCCATCTGAGGATTCGAAATCTGGGCAGAGTCTGGAACAAGGCCAGATGGATGTGCACTGGACTCCCCCAGCTGGGCCTCCTCCTCGAAGATAACTAAGAAGAGCACTGAAATCCTAGGACGATTCAGAGCGCTGTCGAATGTGAAGCGCGTAGTACCAGTGGTGGGCGGAGGCACAGAGGCTAGAGGAAAGGGAGCGGGAGAGTCAACCAAGCGCCCTCTTCCACTGCGAGTACGCGGGTAGTGGCCAGCCAGCAAACCGCTTGAGAAAGAAGGCACGTCAGACGAATGGCTAGACGTCGTGCTAGGAGGGCAGCCCCTGGTGCCGCCTTTGCAGCTCCTCATCCTATGGCACAGCCGAGGCATGGAGTGAGCAAGCGGGGGATGGGCAGCAGTTGTGACAGAGTTATACCAATGTGAGCAGAGGCCAAAGGTCCGAGCGAAGTGCTCAAGATTCAACAGTGTCGACTTCGCCAAAGGACCTGAGCAGGGCTCCAAGAGAGCATCCCCCTCCAGACAACAAGGGAAAAACTTAACAGTAGAACCTGCATCATATAAAATAAAAACTGAATTGAGGCTCGAGAAGAAATGGGAGTGGTGCGACTGAACCTCTATTGAAAACCCAACGCCACTCTGCCCATTATCCTCCCCACTCGCACATTGATAAGCCCCCACCATAATTGCTTCATTGAAGAAGAATATGGACTCCAGCATGCCGAAGCATGCAATGGAAAAATCTAGAGTGCAATACATGGTATGAAAACTAGACACCCCATAAAACATGCCTTTGAACTCTGCGAGGCGTAAATGCGAAGATCTATCGAACAAAGGCGAGATATCTTTCTTGTCCTGGGTGGGCAGGTGTCGATCCACCTCGCCGCGCCCTTGTCCCATCACTTTGAACTCATGTCTGTACACCCGCATCCGGGAGGGTTGCATCCTTTTGGATGAGTAGTTTTCATTCCTGTCTTTTATCATGATTTTGAATTATGTTTAGATCACCAGTGAGAAGAGTGTGCTGACTGTTCACTCCCAAATTGGCCAGTAGATCAACCACTTTGTTACCTTCCAGTTTAACGTGATGGAAAAGGATGGCCCTATTGGAGTGGAGCCATTGTTCAATTGCATCCAATTTGGCTTCCAGTCTCCAACTGTTAGCAATTTTGCTCGCATGTGTCCCATTGAGGAGTTGATTGGCCATATTGATGAGGAGTAGGGAATCACCTTCAATCTCCAGAGGTTGGAAGCCATGACGCTGAGACAGGAGAAGACCTTGCTAGAGGCCCTCTAGTTCATCCGAGTTGTTTGTGTCCCAACCGATGTTTCCAAAGAAAATAAGGAGCGGCTTGCCCTCCTGATCTCTGAATATGCCTCCGAATCCAGGAGAGCCTGGATTTCCCTTTGAAGCTCCGTCAAAATTGAGTTTGAAGGTGAGCTTTGGAGGGGGGATCCAAGAGAGATTTCCAATGGTATGGCCTTCTGAAGATCTGTGATGGTGTGCACGTTGTGGAAGTTGTATGTTCCAATTCTCCCAGATGACTTTCTCATTTGCAAGAGTGGGAAAGTCTTCCTGATGCCAAGCTTGGAGAGTCAAGGTCTCTTTGAGATTAAGACAGAGGTTGTCCCAAATGATATCTAAAGGAGTATTTTGATCTTTGAATATTCATTTGTTTCTTTCTTTCCAGATAGTCTAAAGGAGTAGACCGGGAATCAATCTCCATAATTGGTTTAGGAGTCACTTTTGTAAGGGTTCTGGTGCCAATTTCGAATGGAATTTATTATATCGTCAGACACTCTGCAATTCTTTTAACAATGGAAGCTGGCCTTCTCCCAAAGATGGTTGGCAAGAGGGCAAGAGTTTAGGAGGTGTTGGAGAGTTTCCTCCTAAGCATTGCAATTAGGACACATGGAGGGCCCATGAAAGGTTCGTTTTCGAAGATTATCCTAAGTAAGGATTTTCGTGTGCCCCACAAGACATAGGAAAAGAGAGATTTTGGGCCAGGTGCCCGGCAACCAGATTCTGCTCCAGAGGGGGTCCAGGGGCATTGGATCATTGCAAATAAGTTTGTAAGCCTCTTTGGTGGTGAAGGAGCCTTTTGGGGAATATCCCCATCATAGGATGTCCCTTCCCTCAGAATATCGGATGCGCCTGTTCTGGAGCTCACATTCCATGATCTCCTTATCCTAATTATCTGGGGTCCCGATTAGTCAGTCGATCTTCTTCCATTGTCTATAACCCTGTTCTGTTTCTGGTGTCCATTGCTAGCTGACTATTTCTTGTTGTTTCTCCTCCCATTCTTGACTATTGGGCGGACTGTAGATGCTGGTGAGCCTTGGAAGTTGGTGCCAGGCATCTGTCCAGAACCATGCAGTACTGCCATTCCTTATTTCCCAAAAGCCGTGTTGTTGAATGAGCGCGTAGTGTTGTCTGGTAGCGTTCCAAATAAGTGATCATTTTTCAGTGGGAGTGAATCTGATTAGTTCTTCCATGGGTCAATATTAATAAAATATTATTATTATGTTATTTTTGAATTATATTATAGTTTGATTTAAAACTATTAATGTATTGAAAATACTTTAATAATATATTTTTATTATATATTTTACTATTGAATAATATATATATATATATATATATATATATATATATATATATATAAAGTTAATATATAGTATGTATATAGTTGATATTATTAATATATTATAAATGAATATATAAAATATATTGGTAATTATAATCATAAATATATAATATTTATTAGGGTGAAATACATGTGGTGGGTCGTGGATATAGGCCTATCGGTGTATATCAACCACATTGGTGAATGTGGTTGTAAATCTATTTCATATAAGCCTATCGGCATATATCAACCACATTGGTAAATGTGATTGTGCTAGTTATAGTATTCCTTCAAACAAATATAGCTCTGTATACCTATCTTCACATTTTGTAGAAGATGGATTTATTGCCCATAGTAAAAAAATGATGTTGCAAATTTGTCTAGAAAATAATAGAAATTTTAGTAAGATTTTGATACAATCTTGCTTATTTGTTTTGGAAATGTCAATTACATGTAGTAAGCTTCAATACTTTGGGTGCACCTAAGTTTACATTTAGCAAGCGTCAATATTTTGGGTGCACATGGGTTTTTAATGGTGTTGAGTCCATTTGTTGTAGCTATTTGAGCCACTTAACATTAGTTAACATTCAAATAAGAAAGAAATTTACAAAATATAGAAAACTGAATAGCACAACAAGAAACACAAAGGAAGGAAAGGGATTGAAATTCTTATTGCTCCACATCAAAAAATGACACCAATGTACATATTGCTTCACGTCAAAAAATGACACCAATTTACATCAAGTCTCTCGGGTAATCAACATTTTAATACAAAGACTCCCTTACATAACTCCTTATGGTTACACAACTGCCTCAATGGTCAAACCATATTTACTAAGATAATTACATCATTAATTACAATTTTCATAATGCCTTTCCCATGCCTGTTCACCATCTCTGCTGCAAGCCAAGAGAAGACAAACAACATCACAACTTCTCTACTAAAACTAGCTTTTTGAACATGTATTCACGATTCTTCTGTGTATGGAACTTCTTGAGAGCTACTTTGTTCACATCGATCATATACCTTACAAAAGGTTACATGTAATTAGCCTTCTTGTGATAAGATGGATTTGTAGCCAAATGACTAGAACTCTAACTGTCATAGAATACATTCACTTTCTCTAAAATCTTTCCAATCTCATAAAGTAGAACTTTGAACCAAATTGCCCCTTCACAGGCATCTGAATAAGCTACATACTTTGCTTTAGTAGTGGACAAAGCAATTGTTTCTTGAAGCTTTGATGTAAGCTATTTTCTCCACCTGTAAGAGTAAAGAGATATCTTGTAGTGGATCTCCTCTTATCCAAATCATCTCCATAATCAACATCCACATATCCACAGACAAAACCTTCACTACATTAAAACATGATACAATGGTCACTTGTGCCTCTCAAACACCGAAGCACCCATTTCACTGCTCACCAATGTTCGTCTCCTGGATTTTCCATGAACCTGTTGACAATGCCAACGGCATGTGAAATGTCAGGTCCTGTAGATACCATCACATATATTAAATTGCATACCACATTTTTCATATTCTACACGGGATATATACTTCTTTTATTCATCAATTCTAGTAGTCAAACCCAAATAAAGATTAAAATTTGAAGCTAAAGGAATAGTAATATGTTTCACATTGTCCATATCGAACTTTGGAGGTACTTTCTCCGCATTCTTGTATTTTGATAACAAACTATTTTTATTTTTTCTATCTTTGTGTATCTCCATGCCCAAGAAGTACACACAATGAGCATAACCACTTCTAGTGAAGTTCTGGCTCACTATGAAGGAGTCAAAGTTCTTGTACCACTCACTGCAAGACTGCCTCAATCCATACAATCATTCCTTGAACTCGCAAACTAACCTTTTGTTGCGACCTTGTACAAAACCTTCTGGTTGTTCCATATAAATCTCTTCATGCAAATATCCATGAAGAAATGTTGTTTTGACCTCTAACTATTCTAACTCGATATCAAGTAATGTAGTTAGTGCTAACATAGTACGAATAAAAACATGTTTTACAAATGGTGAAAAAATCTCATGAAATTTAATACCTTCTACCTGAGAATACAATTTTGCTACTATCCTCGCCTTATATCTTTCAATACTTCCATCAATATTTCACTTCAATTTGAAGACCCATTTGCATCCGAAAACACTCCTCCCTTTAGGAAGTTCTACAATATGCAAAGTTTTTTTCTTGGCTAAGGAATCCATTTCTTTGTCCATAGCCTTTTTCCATTTTTCACTATCCACGTGATTCACTTCTTCCTCATAACAATAAGGTTCCCCATATTTAGTAATCAACATGATAGAGGAAGAATAATTTTCTTACAGTTTTGGTGTTCTTCTTTCCCTTGTAGACCTCCTTGGGGTGACAAGTTGCTAGACTATTTCTTGAACTTCTAAAACTTGCTTTGCATATTCTTCACGTTTTCCTTTAAAAGTCTCTCTTTCCTTTCTACTTTCCGAAAAAGGTTTAGTATCCAACTAATTTTTTTTATTCTTCGATACCTATTCCGGTTCAACTTTTTCATCATCTCATTTTAGAAGAGAAGATTCATCAAATGTTACATCTCTAATAAATATTATGTGAAGAAGGATCATACAACCTGTATCCTTTCACTGCATAATCATACCCAAGAAATACATAACATTTTTCTTTTTGGTCTAACTTAGAACGCTCATTCTTTGGAATAAAAGCATAGGCATCACAAAAAAAATTCTTAAATGTGAATAATCAGAAGACTGAGATGACCAAACTTCATCAGGATTTTTACAATTAATGGCAACTGAACATGATCTGTTTACCAAATAAAAAGTATAATATATTGCTTCTTCCCACAACTTCTTCTGCAGGTTAGCATTGTTAATCGTGCTTCTAACTCTATCCATAAAATTATGATTCATACATCCAGAAACACCATTTTTTTGAGGAGTATAGACAAAAATTTTATGTCTAATAATCCCTTCATCCTTGTAATATTGTTCAAATCTCAAGGAAGCAAATTCCCCACCATTGTAAGTTCTTAAACATTTAATTGATTTGCTTATTTTCTTTACAACCATAGCTTTAAACTGTTTAAAAAAAATTAAATACGTCAGCTTTTATTTTCAGCATATAGACCCAAACTCTCCTGGAGTAATCATCAATAAATGTTGTGAAGTAAGATGCACCTTTATAAGATATTGTAGGAGTGGTCCCCAAAGATTAGAATGAATATTGTCCAAAATTCCTTTTCTATTGTGAATTCTGATTTTAATTTTTTTTTTTACATTGTTTTCTATATACACAATTTTTTCAAAAATCCAAAGTCAATTATTTCAAATTAGGAAGTAATTTGTGATTTATCAGAACCTAAAGGCCCTTTTCTCTCATGTGTCCGAGCCACCGATGCAATAGGTGAGTATCTTCTTCTGCCTTCTCATAAATAATTATTGCCTCACAGACATGAGTACCATGAGTACTTCCTTTGGGTTTGTAAAGGTTTTTGATCTTCTCTGCCTTCATAACAATCATAGTACCCTTTTAAACTTTCAACACTCCACCTTGACTTGTAAACTTGTAACCTTTCGGGTCCAATACTCCCAAGGAAATTAAATTCTTTGTTAACTTAGGTAGATGTCTAATATCATTTAATGTTATAACTATATCATCATACATTATAATTCTGACACTTCCCATCCCAACAGTTTTAAAAGATACATTGTTACCCATAAACACAGAAATAACATTCACAACTTGATATGAATTGAACTAGTTTCTTTGTGGAGTCATGTTATTAGAAGCACTAGAATCTAATAACAAGTTTTCATAATGCTTATAAATATTGAAAAAATGTATAGTTCCATCTACCATACCTAATTTACGAGATAAAACTTCATCAATCATACCTAACTCAACTTGATTTTCTTCCTTCTTTGGATTTTCAATGGACTCCTTTCTTTTCCAACAGTCTTTCTTAAGATTCCTTGTTTTGTTGCAATACCAACATTTGAATTGACACTTTTTGCCTTTTTATTTTGATATGGAATAACTTCTTATTTACTCTTGATTTTTATCTAGAAGAACCTCTTGCTTTCTCCCCTCTTTCTTTGGATCAACCTCTAGCTATCATGGCTTCTGGTGTGGAAGTTCATTGTTAGACTTCCTTTGTAGTTCTTAAGATAACTGAGCTCCCGCAATAGAATCAAATTCTAAATATTTGGGTGTGCTCAAAATGATAGAAGTCACAAAGTGAACCGAAGACTCTGGCAAGGAACATAATAATGTAATAGATTTATCTTCTTCTTCAGACTTAACATTCTTCTGTGACAACTAGAAAATCTATGTATTAAACACATCTAAGTGTTATGTTATTTTAGTATCCTCCTTCATCCGAAGGCTATAGGATTTCCTCTTCAAATAAATTATGTTGGTTAAATATTTGGTCATATATAGTGTTTCCAATTTTACCCACAAACCTCTTGCTGTGGTTTCTTCAAAAATGTTGAAGAAAACTTCATCTGCTAGACACAACCTGATGGTAATGAGAGCTCGGGCATCCAAGTCCTTCCAATCCAAATCTATCATGCCGAAATGTTTCTTTCAAACCTAATATAATTATTTTAGAAACCCTTGTTGCACCAGCAAATTCCGTACCTTCATTTTCCACAACGCAAATTTGTTTCTACTGATGAAATTCTCTACATCAAACTTAGCTTGAGCCATTTTTCCATTTAATCTTACATGGGCTCTTTTTAAAAAAACTAGTTATTAATCACTGTGTTCCATCAAAAAGTTATGCTAAAGTTTCCTTTCTACTTTGAGCTACGGTTTTCAACTAGGGTTTTAAAATCACATTCTTGTTAAAAGAAATAATCTTCAAAAAACCATACTTCCCATTCCTTTTTTCAGAAATCCAAACTGAAAAAAAAAAAAATGTCAAACCAAACTTTTTCCTTTATAAATGACTCCAATCTTTGTAAGCCCTATTTTAAAAAAAGGAATCCAACATCAAATTATCCAAATTTGCACCAAACAATTTTCAATATATGAAAAACTTTTACCGAATATTACATTACCTAGTGGCTTGGTTTTCGATTAGTTGTGTAGATAATATTTGCGGCTTCTGGAAATTCCTATGAAAGTTGAACCTCTCTCAAGCTTTACGTGGAAAAAATAAATTTGTTCATAAAACAACGAAACCCCTCAAACTTTCCATCTAGGCATGTGATCACTTCTCCAAGATTCCTTCTACAGGTTACTCCTTGGAAGCTCAACAAAGCACATTCAACAATACAGATCCACGATTTCTGGAAGTCTAAAAGTCCGCGCTTTCCTTGGCAGCTTTCTACAAATTTTTTGTTCCCCCAGGAATGTGGCCTTTAGATAGTGTCTCTTTGTTTTGTTCTAGACAGGTTGGTTGTCAATACACAAGGACTCGTTTTGTGGCTCTTGCGTCGACTGTAAATACGCAGAGACTTGCTTTGTGGCTCTCGTGTCAGCTTTTAATACAAAGAGGCTAGTGAATCAATAAAGCAAACAACTGGTCTCTCCTCTGGTGTGGCTTTCTCAGCGGCGGACAGGGTCCGCTCCTTGTTTCACTCGGTGAGCAGACTTCCTCTACTATGACTTCTTTGGCATAATCCATTATTTAGAGTCGGAATCATAAAAATAAATAACAATTTTTCTCTATGGCCGCCATAACTTACAAATAAAAATGACCTCGTGGGCCCCATACTCTTCTTCGACTATTTGCCTTCTATTTCTTATGCAACCTCACTCGAGCCTTCGTAAACCACAAGATTATTCTCATCCTCATCTGCGATACTACTTGTTGGTATTTGAGTCCATTAACATTTAGAAAGGAAAGAAATGAAAAATTATAGAAAATTGAATCTCACAACTAGAAATACAAATATTTTACGTGGTAAAACTCTGATAGTGTTTCAAGAAAACCTCCACAGGGTAAGGGATTGGAATTATTATTTTTTCAGGTCAAAAAATGATTCTCCAATGTACATTAAGCCTTTGAAGCAATCATCATTTTAATACAAATACTCTATTACATAACTATGTATGGTTACACAACTGCCTCAACGGTAAAACCATATTTAGTAAGATATTTACATAATTAATTGTTATAATTTTTTAACATTTACACCATCAAAAACAAGATTCAAACACTCCTACTATCATACGTTTTAGGAAAAAATAGTTGAATTTCTGTTGGTTTTGCCTTTATGAAACAAATTTACTCCCTCGGTAAAAAATCTCGATTTATGGTATTAATAGGAACTTGGAAGGTTTCCCTACATATTTTCACATTTTCAAGTGTAACATTAGGGGTAACAAAACCAGTCTCAGTAATAGCATCAAAAATAACATTTTCATTATTGTTTCAGTTTCATCCATGAAGAATTCTGTTATTGAAATTTGGGTTGCCATAATAAGAGAAATTGTGTTAGGAATTTTCCAAAATCTATAATCAAGATAAACATAACCTTCGTTCTAACTCTCATTCACCAAAAATCACTGGAAAGTGCTTACTTCACATTTTCAAACCCTCATTCTCTAGAAACACTAGAGAGGAACCCTAGAATTTTATCCTCTGTGGAACCTTTCTTTACTTTTTAAACGTATTGGAAGGTAATAAAAATTTTTGGGACATCACTTTTGCCCGGTAAAAAATCTTTGAAATGTGGAAGCATTAGGTTACCTATCATAAATTCTTGCCTAGTTAAATTACAAGTTTCCAAGTAAAGTATGTCAATGATCATTATCACGAATTTAAGGATTTGTGAATTTCTAATTACATGTTTACGATTAAAATATTTTAATGGCCATTATCTCAAATTTAAGGATTTGTAAATTTCTATATTTGGTTTGATAAATGTGATTGATTTTTTCATATTATTATTTAGCAAGTAATTTTTAAGTGTGGTTTTTTGAAAAGGTTTTTAGTTTATTTTATAGTTTAATTTTTTAAGTGTGGTTTTTTTGAAAAGTTTTCTGGTTTATTTTATGGTTTAATTTGTTAAGGATTTCGAAGGGATTCATTGCAATGACAAGTTTGGCAGGTGAATTTTTTATATTGGAAGTGGCCCAAAATTTTTCAAAAGTGTTGAATCCATATATGTGGTCAAAGAAATTAGTTTAAACAACGCAAATCAATATTTGACCACAATTTGTTTTACTGAATTTTGACCAGAATTCCATTGGAAACTCCAAAAAGTCTCACTGAACAACTACAAAGTCTCACTGAACAACTACAATTTCTTAAAAAATATTATAGATAAATTTCTACAGTTTTAAGAAATAAGTGAAGAAATATCAAAAGAAGCTAATGTTCCCATTTTCACTAATAAATCAATTTTCCTGTGATCATTCTTTAATATCATTTTCTTTTGCATAACTTGCACAACCTCCAAATAAACTTTTTGTTTCCCAAAAAACGTAACTTCAACTATATAAAAACCAGATATAATATATGTTATAAACATATATAACATATTTTTTAAGATGCTTTCCATTGTTAATACATATATATGTCACAAAAACTAACATGATAGTAACATAAAAATCATCTGGTGCAACTCAGACATATAAAAAATGAAGTGTAGTCCATCTGTGTCTGAATCAGCCTGTTGTAGATCGATGAAGGGGTGATGGTAATTAACTTGCAATGACATTAAACTGACAGGTACCAAAAATGAGTTAAGAGTCACCAAATTTCCAGTTGACAACCAAGGTAAATTTGAAATTCCAGGCATGCTAGAGAATCTTTTAACTCCATTTTCAAAACGTAAATAGCATGATATACACCTCGAATTATGCAGATTGTGGTGCTTCTGAATCTTTCCATGGGTGCTTCCCGAAACGCAGGGAGTATGCCGACTGTTGGATGTGATGTGCACGACGTAGTTGAGATGAATGCAATTAAATTGATAAATATATGTAATTATCTACTTATTATCATTTAACCAATTATAATTTAATGTCCAACAACTACAAATATTACAATCGAGAATCAAAATTCTTAATAAAGGATACATTTGATCCTCTCCATTATCAAAATGAGAATAAGCTTAAAAAACCGTCGAAATTTCAAAGAAATATATGTAAAAAATCCATTGATCTTATAACCCGAAGGATTTATGAGGAAACGATAAATATCATCTCGTAGATCTCTAACAATCGAGCGTTTACAGCAAGCATTCGCAGTACAGTCACATGAGCGCCCGGGATCTGGTTCTCGCAGAGATTGAAAGATTGCTGGAGCAGCACAGAGGCGAAGAGGTGTCCATTTTGGAAATATTTTGAAATCCATGAAATTTATAGAAATAAGGCCAATTTTGAAGATTTAACCTCACTTATATCCAGCTAAATGAGTTCGGATATGGCCTGATCGATACACGTTTCCCCGCCTTTGACCCAACTTCCACTCCAGCGGATGTTCCCCTCTAGGTAAGCTCTTAGCTGGTACCCATTTTGCACTATATTCTGTTGTTATTGGTGGCTATTGAAGAATATTTAAGCTGGAACCCATGGAGGACAAATCAATGTTGCTTTTGGTGGCTATCGATGAATATTTTTTATGCTGGTACCCAATGTGAACATGATATGGTGGCTGTTGGTGGCTAGAGCTGTTATAGATCTTATAGTAGGGAGGTCATGGCTTCAAGGTACAGGGGTCTGGTTTACTGTGGTGTAGTTGGTTCAGAAATGGTAAGATGATCGTCTGCTTTTGCTGAGCTGGAACCCATGAGAATATATGTTTGTTCTGATATTGGTGGCTGTTGATGCATGTTTTTGAGGCTGGTACCCAATGTCGACTATTTGTGCAAGTTTTTGGTGGTTAATGAAGGATCATTAGCTGGTACCCAATGTGAACATTTGTTGATCGCTTTTGGTGGCTATCGAAGTTGCATTTGGCTGGTACCCAATGTGAACAAGTATATGTTGCTTATGGTGGCTGTGGGTGAACCCAGGTTGCTGCATTTTATTCCGTTTTATCTGGGGAGGTGTCTCTCGCTGAGATTTTATTAGGGATTGTCTCGGGTTTTCATATCTGTGGCTCTGGATGTTGTATACCTCTGTACATTTTAGTGATGCGAATCCGTGTGGAGATGCCGAAATGATATGCATTAGTTTTTGGATGCATGTGAGCCTGGGTACTCGGTGCTCCCGCTGGTATTAGATTTGGGGGTTTTTTCTGGCCGGTCCTTTGGTGGCCGGGTTTATGGTAGCGGTGTGAGTGGATTCAGTGGGTAGTGGGTCGCTCGTTTGTAGCTGGTTTGTGGTCATACTGTGAATGCCACCATTCAAAACTTGAAGCAACTGCTGGTTCCTGGCATAAAGGGGACACTAATCGGGCTCGATGGAGATCATAGCAAGGCATGTAGTGTTGACCTCTTCTTTGTGAACGGGTCGAGTTTTGCTTCCCTGTATTGTGATAGTGGTCTGTGGATCGTGGTTACTCTGTGCATTCCTCCATTCAAGATCTTGAAGCATCCGCTGGATCCAGGCTTTTAAGGGTCTCTAAAAGTGTTGTGGGGTGCTTACATTCCGCTCTTCGGGTGATGGTGGATTTCCCCTGGACACTCTGTTTCAGTTTTCTGCCATTGCTGGGGGGTCTCTGGCTATTCCGGTTAGCCGTTCTTTTTCTCCGGCTAATTTGAATTGGTTTTCAGGGGAACTGGCTTTTCAATCTCCCTCTCCATCCGCCTGACATCGGCGGTGATTTGACTTTATGGCCCGTTGGTGGATGGTTGTTTCATTTAATGATATAATCGTTCACCAACCCAACTTTGAATGACACACTCGTACACTTGCTCATCATCGACCGATCGCCCACTCAGCAGTGACCGTTCTCCTACGGATTTCTCCACCTCATCAGTGTTTCGGGATTTGTGTCTCGGATGGCTCCTTGACTAGATTCTCGATCCGGGCAACTCTTGCTGCGGCTTGTCTCTGCGGATCTCCTTCGACTTTATATCATCTAACGTTAGGATAGTGGTATATTGCTCTTCGTGCATGCTGTTTTGATTTCAGGTTTTTTGACTGCAATGCCACTATTTCATTTTCAAATGTTCCTTATCGCTGCCATGGATCCCGGAGTTACTCTTTTCTCTGTTCACTCGATTTCTGCTGCATCGAGTTGCATGGTCCGGGTGGCCGATGTTTTCTCCATTCACCAGGACATATCATAACCTTTCGATCCCGGATCTGAAGGAATCGCCGGTCCTGGCTGGATGTAGTATGGTGTTGGATCTCTGGATCGAGTTGGGGAGCCGGATCTCCCCCAATCATGGCGTCCAAACTCATCGTTTTTCGGGAGCTATTTTGTTTTCAGGACTGTTCATCAAGCGAGCCTGTTTTGTTTGGGCAGGAGTTCTGGTATTGTACAGGGCTGCTTTCTTCTTCTTCATGTGGATCAGGCATTATTTTCAAGCGACTCGGATTCCATGTCATACGTGCATGATGTATTTCAAGCGAGCCTGAATTGTTTTTGCTTCTTTCTGTTCAGTTATCTTTTCTCTTTATTATCATGAATATGATGCTGCATATTTTCTCTGCTGGCTCTTTTCATTGTATACAGGGATGATCTCGTGGATATGTTTTTATACTATCCGTAATGTTGTTGGCCATGAACATCGAATTACTTCTCTTCAGAAGTGTATTCTGGATGTATTTGGTATATGGGGTATTCTCGTTGTTTTATATAACAGTTTTGAGAATGTATTGATGATCATGTACTGTCATATATTTTCTTTTAATATATACAGCGTTTTTTTCCTTCTGAAAAAAAGATCTCTAACAATCAATAAAGGAAGGACCGAATAATGAGGGCTAGGCGTATGATGATTTGAAATGTCATACTGTTATATGTAGTAATGGAAATCCAGTGAAATAGCATGAGGAAGAGATGGTAACAAATGTCATACTGATCATTGTAGTGATGCCAAATTAGTGAGTTGACTAAAATCAATGTTCTATACGAAATAGAAGGAAAAACATGTGAACAGGAAGCCATGTCGTATAACTGCATCTTGTTATGTTTATAATCACCCATTTGTGATTATGTGCATATAATCCAACAATATCTGTGAACCTAAATGAATTTTGTTGTCAAAAAAATTTGAGACATCTTAGATAATCCAATTAACTTTTTAAAACCGTTTGAAGGACAAGATATTGTAACTTATTTTCAAAAGTTTACAATTATTTAATTTGACTGGAGGCTGGGTATAGTTTGTTGTAAATATTGAAAAAAATCAATAACCTGAGGGATGTGTTTCCCCAGAACACATAGACTCTGAATAATGCGGAAAAATAAATAGTCATACACAGACAGTGCAATTACATGAGCGGAATGAAATTCGTTTTTCTATTCTATCACACTAAAAACAAATGAAGTTACGGTAGTTATACAAGAATGGATGAAGCCTAAAAACCTAATTCTAGTCAATGTGATTTATTTTTTAGCAAACATTCAACAACCATTTGTCCTTGGGCCGTCAAAAGACCCATATCTTCATTAAATCAGCACATAGGCCATATTATGGTTATACACAAAAACACCTAAAAGCACGTTCAAAAAATAAACTAGCGGATCTCAAATATTATTTGTTCTGGCTCTGATTCCTCATTGCATCTGTCCCCTTATCGTAGATCATAGATCGAAAATCTTAAACTTTAACTACCGTGAACACAGATAACTTTAAGTTTGTGTGAATGCGAAGTGACATGGCACCATCGCATCGCAAATCAATTATCATAGCCCATGGGAAGTTTCAATTATAAACATAATTCTGTGTGATTGCGATGCGATGGATATCGCATCGCAATGAAAATACATTACTTTGCGGAAATTTTAACGATAAACATAAAAACTTACGAGTGCGATGTGCAAAAGCACAATCGCATCGCATAGTAAATAACATACCTTGCGGCGACAGAAAGGTAAGTGGTGTAATCTGCGAAGTGCACTCTACAGCAAAGGTAAGTCAACTGTGGTAGTTCAAAGCAATAAACGTCGAGGATGGCCGAGTACTCAATTTGCTATGTTGCATGAAAAATGGCTCCAGATCTCAGATCTGCTGCTTGTCCTTCTCTACTGTCAAAATTGATGGAATTGTGGGTTGCTGCACTATTATTCATTGTGGTGGTTGGGAGTATAATTCCAGCACTTCTCCTTAATCACAATTTCCGCCATCAGTCATTCCCAGACACTTTCTGAGATACTAAAAACTCTTCTATGCTAATGGCTTTGTGAGGATATTAGCGAACTATGCCTCTGTCCTGCAATGCAGCAAAAAAATCTCACCATTGCTAACCAATTCTCTTATAAAATGATATTTTTCATCTATGTGCTTTGTTCTCTTATGGAAAAGATATTTTTTTGATAATGCAATCACTGAGCTATTATCACAATAAATTTTGGTTCCTTTGTCTTTGTCATGACACAAATCTCTCAACATCCTTCTCATCCAAATAGCTTGGTAGGCTGCTACTATTGCTACTACATACGTTGCTTCTGTTGTTGATAAAGAAACTATTGGTTGCTTCTTGGAAGCCCATGAATTGGCTCCCGATCCCAAATGAAACACTCACCCATATTTTCTATTTCTATCATCTACACTTCTAGCCCAATCATTGTCACTATAACCAATCGATTTAAAATTATCAGTTTGGGAGTATATAACACCATACTCCTTTATTCCATTCACATACCTTAAAATTCTCTTGGCTGCTTTTTAATGTGTCTACTTTGGTGTCTCCATGAATCTAGAAATTAAACTTAAAGCATACATAATATCAGGCTTTGTTGCAATCAAATACATTACATTGCCAACTATGCTCTTGTATAATTTCAGATCGACATTCTTGCTGCAATATTCTTTCCTTAACTTCAACCCCATGACATTTGGAGTTGTTGCTGCTTTGTTGTTCTGCATGTTAAACCTCTTTAAACTTCTGAAACATATTTTTGTTGGGAAATAAAAATTTCTTTTTCATTTTTCTTTACTTCTATCCCCAAAAAATATCTCAATAAACCCAAATCAGTCATTTCAAATTCACTCTTCATGACTACTTTATAATCAACAATGAGAGAAACTTCATTGCCTGTGAAAATTAAATAATCTACATATAAAACAAAAATATGGATCTTATCGCCATTTTCTTTAATGTAGAGTGTGGGTTCACCGTCACACTTTTTGAATCCATTATCCATCAGGTAAGCATCAATCCTATTGTACCATGTCTTGGTGCTTGCTTCAGCCCATAAAGAGTTTTATTCAACTTGCACACTTTGTGCTCTTGGCCTTCAATTTCATATCCGGGAGATTGTTCAACATATACCTCCTCTTTGAACACTCCATTCAGAAATGTTGATTTCACATCTATTTGGTATAATTTCCACTTCTGTTGTGCTGCAATGGACAACATTGTCCACGCTGTTTCCATCCTTGCAACAGGTGCAAAGGTTTCTTCATAATCTCTTCCTTGTTGCTACTTGTAGCCTTTCACAACAAGTCTTTCTTTATGCCTTTCTATCTTTCCTTCAGCATTTCTCTTGGTCTTATAGACCCATTTTACTCCAATGACTTATTTACCTTTTGCGAGTTCAAATAACTCCCATGTATCACTCTTTTTTATCACACCAATCTCTTTATTCATTGCTTCAATCCATTTTTCTTATTTCACTATTTCTTCAAAATGGACTGGGTCATCAACATGACAAAAAGAAGGAAAATAAAGAATTCAGACCAAAATTATTATGATCTTCTTCTTGCTCATAAATTTCACTTTAATTTCTAAACCTTGATCTTCTTGTATTTGTTGAAGATGTGCTTGGAGTTTCACTTGAACTTCAGGGAGTTGTTGATCCTTATGGTGTGCTTGGAGAAGCACTTGCTTGGTTTCTCAAGGCTGTTCTGTTTCCTGATCGTGAAATGGTTTTTTGTGCTTATGTAGGTGGAGGAGGAGCCACCGTGGAGGAATTATTTGCTGTTGTGCATTCCTCTTGCTCTTCGTGAGACATATATGTCTTTACAATCACCATTTTCTCTAAGCTTCCATCCCAAGCTTCTTCTTCAATAAATTGCACATATCTGTTGATTATAACTTTCTTTGTGGATGGATTATACAGTTTGTAACCCTTTGATTAATCACTATATCCAACAAAGATACACTTCTCCTCCCTGCTTTCCAACTTATTTCGTAATTGATCTGGGACATGTGAATATGCCACACGTTCAAATACTTTTATGCGAGTAACAAACCGGTTTGTTCCACTCCATGCTTCTTCTGGAACTCTATTCATAACAAATTTGGTTGGGCATCTATCAAAATACATGTTGCATAATTGACAACTTCATCCCAATATTCATTTGGAAAATTTTTTACCTTCAACATACTTCTGACCATGTCCATGATGGCATGTTCTTCCTTTTTACAACATCGTTTTGCTGTGGTGTGTACCTTGTGGTAAACTTCTTGTTTATGTCATGATCTATGCAGAAACGTAGGAAGTCTTTGGAGATATACTCTCCACCTCTATGAGTTCTTAGCACTTTTATGTAGTGCCCAGTTTGCTTCTCAACAATAGCTTTGAAGTGGTAGAACTATTCAAACACTTCAATATTCTGTTTTAAGAAATAAACCCATTTCTTTCCTGTATAATCATCTATAAATGTCAAGACATAGTGAATGCCAGCTAATGATGGCATTTGCATTGGTCCACACAAATCTGAGTGGACAATATCTAAGGGTGCCTTTGCCCTTATACTCTTTCCTTCTGGAAATGCCTCTCTGTGTTATTTTCCCAAGATGCATCTTTCACATAGGCTGCCTAGTTTCTCAATGAGTGGTAATCCTTTTACCATCCCTTTTCTATGCAGGAGGTTCAAACCTCCAAAATTGAGATGTCCAAATTTCAAGTGCCATAACTAGTTTTTGTCTTTCACTTATTTTTGAAAGACCTCTTGTGTGATTGCTGCCACCACACCTCCTTCCTTCAATTATGTTCTGAGATTGAGAGGAAGCACCCTATTCTTTGTCATATGCACTTTTGCAATGACTCTTTTACTTGGAGGTATGTCCATGATTGTGCACACATTATTCTTAAAAAATTCATTGTAGCCCTTATTCAGGAGCTATCCAATGCTCAGAAGGTTAAATTTTAGGCCATGTACATAATAGACATCTCACACAAATTTCTTCTCTCCCTTCCTTGTCAGTAAATATACTCTTCCTTTTCCCATGACAGAGACTTTTCTTTTAGTCCCCGTTTTCACTTCTGATTTCACATTTTCATCCATATTGGAAAACATTGTTATGTTTCCAGTCATGTGGTTACTACAACCTAAATCTAAGAAATACACATCTTCTTGTTTTTATTTTTCTACATTACACGTTAGAAGCACATTACTTGGGTTCTGATTTTCTTTTGCAAAATTTACATTTTGCTTATTAATCATGTCATTTTGTTTCTTTCTACACTCATTGGAATAATGCCCATACTTTTACAATAATGACATTAGACTTGGGATTTTTCATACCTTTCTCCTTGTGCTTATTGTTGGCTTGACCCTTCACTTTGAATCTGATTACTGCCGCTTCCACTTGTGCTTGCAGGTTTTTTTCTTCCACCTCTCTGTGGGCTTCTTCCTCTTCCTCGATAGTTCGATCTTCCTTCTCCTCTACATCGACCAAAAGAAATTTGTGTCTTGAATTCATGCTCCAATGAGGAGTTCGTTGTTCTATTTATTCTATGTTCATGAGACATTAGGGATGCATAAAGCTCATCCACTGAAAATTGTGAGAGATCCTTTGTCTCTTCTATTGCCACTACTATGGCATCAAATATTGATGGTATACTTCTCAAGGTTTTCACCACTATTTTTCTTTCCTGAAGTGTCTCTCCATGAGACATTATCTGGGTAACCATCATGTTATCACAAAATTTCACTTGATTGGCTGCTAATCAGATAACTTCATGTATCTGTTTCAAACCAAGTTGTGACTGAAGCTTAGCCTCTTCAGTTTGAGAGGGCTCTCTCAAAAGGGGTTAATGATATTTGATTATGATGAAACTAGATGGCTAACTCTACTTGGAAGATAACTTGTTTATGATGTTTGTAGGTTGAAAAGAGTATAAGTCTGAAATCATTGGGCTTATGGACTAAACAAATTTAGTAGTTCAGTCTTAAGTTCACTTGACATGGAAGCTGAGGCAGGTAAGAGTTTTTAGCAGAGGTAAATTGCACATGAAACATGAAATAACACAACAAATTCATCAATAAATGAATTCAGATCATACATCTATGAATTCTGAGTGTTAAAGATGAAAACCACTGAAAATGTTACGCATAGAAAGTATAGATGAAATAAGCACTAAAAATTCCATGAGAATCTTAGGTTGGTCAAGTAAAAGTCCTTTGTATTACCGAAAACAGTCAGATTACATAAAGCTACAGTATTGCCAAAAGAAATCTCCTACCCATTACAAATTCAAATATCTGCCCTTTAATAAACTTGTTACATGAGAGATGATCTGCCTCTTTGCTAGAGTCATATAATTTTTCCTAATTGCACCTTGCATAATAGGAAAACATGTTCTTTAATGAGAAAATAATAGTTACAATATGAAACAGTCATTTTCCTAATAGGACTCAAACTGCTACTTATTACATCAACTACCTTATCTCTTAAAACAGTTATATATTTAACAACTAATGCTTCACATGTTCGAATAGGCTATGATGGAACTCATCACTACATGACATTTTAATTACCCTCCTCAAAATCTAGAAACAAACCCTATCCTTCAGGAAAAAAAGTCCTTATCTTCAAAGAATGATTTTGCTGATTAATTCTCTTCATTTCATGGTATTTAAGTCTTGGATGACTGCTGGAAAATTCAATTGACCCTTTGAAATTGTTCACCTATCCGAAACTACCCAAAAACCTGATCATTAACCTTCAAAACAACACGCTACGAAAGTATGACAGTTTCATAGCATACAAAAAATGACCTTTGCCTTCAGAATTTCTTCTTCTTTTCTCTTACATGGTCTTCATCACGTTCAAACACATCCTTCCCATCATTTTCTCCACTTAAAAGTTACCAAAAGTTTTTTTTCAAACAAAAAGAAAGCTACATGGGGTTTTGTAGCATTTTTGTAGCTTCAAGTGAAGTGAATGCTACGAAACTGTTGAAAACTGTGTAAATTCCATATTTCTGCCTAACTTCAAAAATGTACCTTCCAGTTGTAATAATTTGTTTTTCAACATATAATTTACCTTAAAAAATATAAACCAGCCCAAACTAAGAGTCTTGAGGTGTTTCTTCCTCATTAATGATGAGTTGAGCTATTGGCTCCTCAACTACTGTCATTTTTAGTCCCTTCTTCTCCAGCTCCTCATGCATTAGTTCTAGCTATTCTTGGAGGTATTTAACTTGATCCTTTAACTTCTTGTTAGTAGATTTCAAGTGCATATTTATTCTTCTGACATATTTCACCTCTTTCCTCAATGACATAGTCCATTTGATTAGTTGTTGTGTATTGTCTAGGGTCTTTGATACAATGTCAACTTGCTCTTCCCAAACATTTTTCATCTTTCCAAACTGAACCTTTTGGACATTCTGTTTCCTTGTCTCCTTCTTCCTAAATGAAATTTCATGGTTGGCTAACCTTAATTGTTCTTCAATGAGTTCAAACTCTGTTTTTTCAGTTAATTTCTCCTTTCCTTTGTTTGGCTTGCTAACTGGATATTTTTCTGCAGGTGATGAATGATCAATAATGTCTTATGGTGGCTGGACAATGTTAGTGGCTGGATGAACTTCTTTGCTTCTCTCCAAAAATTTTCTAGCATGCCTTGTCATGGAATTCCTATCTTGAAACATAAAACATGCATCCTCACCTTCAAAATCTAGCTTCTTTCCAGATTTAGCTTTCTTGAGTTTCTTTCCACCTTCATCTATGTACTCAACATGGACTATAGGAGTCTCTTCAATATAAATGGCATGTAGTGTGTCTTCTAAATTTCCTTTAGCCATTGTTTGACTTCTTGTTATCCTTTTTCCACTTTGTTTACTCACAACTTGATCTTGTTTTCCAAGTTTGATCATTATTGAATTTTGTTTTGTAGGTGGAACAATAGGTGTATCAAATCTTTGTAACTACTTTGTTTCCATCATGACTAGTTAACTTTTCTTTGCCCCTAATGGTTCACTTTGTTCTACCACTAAAGGTGATGGTATCCCTCTAGGTTTAGGAGTTCTCTTAGGGGTAAGGGTATCCATTTCAAAGCCACTAACAAACATAAATGAAGACCAATCTCTGCCTACTCTTTGTAACTCATCTAAAACTAGCAATTTTATTAACCCATGATGAAAAATTGATGTTTCGCTTCCTTCAGATTTTGCTTGGACCTTATCTGCTATTTTTGCTAAACTTTTGTGTAAATATAAAGGAAGATCAAGAGATATCTTACCAAAAAATTGAAGGAGAAGCTTGAAGTTGTAAGAATATACTTTATGATATCTTCCTTCACATCTGAAATATTTATGGATAATGAGCAGTAGCTTTGAGAAATTGTCCTTGATGCAGCTCCTTGGAATGGAATTTGTAAGGTCAACTTCACTACGCTCTAGCTTGATAAACTCTTTTCATTCCTCCATGTTGAATTTGAACCCTTTGAACAATTTTTCTTGTCCTCTTGGAATCCATGTTGCTGCCGCGCTGATATCTGGTGTAAGACTGAGATTCAGCATCCCCACTTTAGTAGTTGTTCCACTGAAATTTAGAGAAAATTCTTTGGAAACCTGTACATGGCAGCCTTGTAGTATTTCACAAAACTGTAAACATCCTGTCCTTCTAAGTATTTCTACAGCTATTGGATATTCATTTATCAGGTTCATATCTGAGACAGTGGCCACCTTTATTTGTCTTCCTTTTGCAGCCATGATTCTTTGAAGTCTTCTCTGCCTCGCTTGATCAATGGTATCTGGAATCCTTTGAAAGAAACCAGCCACAAATTTACCTCAATGAAATAGCTCTCCACAGCTCAAAAACATGCAAAGAAGAAATGGAGAATGACAAATGACTCAATTTGGAAATATTTTGAAGTTCAATGACCACTCATATCATAATGATGACTCATACATGCTTAAAATGGTGATGATGACTTCAACCCTGACTATGTACCTTGATATTTACCCTAACTGACTCAAATGGAATCTAAATTATCCTTTTCAAATTATTTTCTGACACCTAATAGCTAATTTGACGTGACAGATAGGAAAAATTACTTTCGTAGCATTCCTAGTGTATTTTTTGGCATTTTCGCTACGAAAGTATTAGCAGTTTCGTAGTGAAAAGTGAAATTTCTCTATGTATTTCGCTACGAAAGTGTGGTTTCTTAGCTAAAATGACCCTTTCGGTGCTAAAGCCTTGGGAAATGAAAAATGTCAGAAAATTATGATTGATGTGACATGATGGGATTTGAAAGAGGGTGGGTTAGACCTTAGGATAGACTTAATAAGAAAAATTAAAAGTTCCCCTTGACTAGGTAATGAAAAATGAATCCTATAACCCTACCTTTGACACATGAACCTCTAGAACTTTTTCAAATGATTCTTCATTTTTTCTAAGTGATAACAAAACCCAAACACATGTGTGAAGAATGAGTCTATGTTATCAGATTCTTTCATACAGAGAGTTTCAAAATCTCTCCTCAGCATTTGTAGCTTTGTTTTCTTCACCTTCTCCATGCCTTGAAAGGCTTTCTTGAGAATATTCCACACCTCCTTAGACTTTGTTGTTGCTACAATCCTTGGGAAAATACTCTCATGTACTTCTTGGTAGAGATATAAGAGGGCTTTGGAGTCCTTCTTCCTATTATCTCTCAATAGGTATCTTTCTATTGATGTCAAAGCATTAAGCGCTACTGCATCTGCTGGTTCTGGAAAGACATTTTCCACCAGCTCCCTTATATCTTCTAAAGAAAACAGGGCCCTCATTGTAATGGCCCAATAATCATAGTTTTTACCATTGATCTGTGGGAATTGTGGATTTGTGAGGCTTGTGCCTGCTGCTGCCATTTTGATTGTGTTAAACAAACAATCTTCTTGACTATGTAGAAAAAAATCTTTCTCGTTGTAAGAGAAATCGGCTTCTTCAAACCAATCTTAGAGCTTCTACAATAAAGAGCGATTTTTATTTTACTAAGAGCCTAGGCCTGCTCTGATACCATGTTGTAAATATTAAACGAAATCAATAACTAGAGGGATGTGTTTCCCCCACAACACATAAAATCTGAATAATGCAGAAAAATAAAGATTCATATAGAGATAGTGTAATCAAAGGAGCGGAACAAAATTTGTTTATCTATTCCATCACACTGAAAACAAATGAAGTTACATCAGTTATACAAGAATGGATGAAGCCTGAAAACATAATTCTAATCAATGTGATTTATTATTGAATAGACGTTCAACAACCATTTGTCCTTCGATTGTCAAAAGACCCATATCTTCTTTAAATCAGCACACAGGACATATTCTGGTTATACACAAAAACATGTAAAGATGCGTTCAAAACATAAACTAGTGGATCTCAAATATTATTTTTTCTGGCTTTGAGTCCTCATCGCAGATTGCAGATCGACGATCTTAAACTTTAATTTCCGTGAACATGGATAACCTTAAGTTTGTGTGAATGGGAAGTGATGTGGCACCGTCGCATCGCAAATCAATTGTCATAACCTACGGGCATTTTCAATGATGAACATAATTCTTTGCGATTTCGATGTGCAATGGATATCACATTGCAATGCAAATACGTTACTTTGCGGAACTTTTAATGGTAAACATAAAACCTTGTGGGCACGATGTGTGATAGCACAATCGTATCGCATAGTAAATAACATAGCTTGCAGTGGTGGAAAGGTTAGTGGTGTAACCTATGAAGTGCGCTCTGTGGAAAAGGTAAGTTAATTGTGGTAGTTCAAATAAATAAATGTCGAGGATGGCCTGGTACTCGGTTTGTTGTGTTGCATGATAAACTCCTCCAGATCTTGGATTTGCTACTTTTCCTTCTCTGCTATCAAAATTTATGGAATTGTGGGCTGGTAGCACTCTTATTCATGGCGGTGGTTAGGAGTATAATTCTAGCATATTTAGAAAATTTAATAGTATAATTTTTTGTTTCATGATTGTGTGAGACTACAATTGAAGGGGTTTTTTGTTTTCCTTTTGGTGTTCAAGTGTATAGTCCATATTTTTATCCTCCTATCCTTCGATTTAGCCCCAACTCTTCTTCATGTGGCAACAAATTTCTCATTTAGAAAAATTAAACAAAACACTTTTATTGTTGCTCCTTTTTTTTTAAACTCCAAGATGCTCTCTCTCTGCCCCCAATGGAGAGAAAAGAAAACTCTAACATTTTTTACCTAGTTTACACCATCCCAATTAGGTGTCTTACTTGTCTCTCATTCCAGTTCCAAAATTAATCGAAATCCCTGCTACCCAACTAGAGGTCAAAGGTCAAGTCTATTCAAGGTTGTAGGTAAGAACTGTATGGTCCCTTCCTCTTTTTTTGTGAACAAGTTGTAGAGGCCAACTTCGCATGTCATGAATACAAGCCCGCTAGCTCGTAATTTTTGAAAATATTCTTGTGTATGCATTTCGCCCTACCAAGCCTGGTTCTCATAGAATTTGCAAAGGTGGCCTCATATATTTCTTTGTTAATTTCTCTCCTAGTGTTTTTGTTCCATGAATTAATCACACCTCCAATTATTATGATCCTAATCTCTTTCATGAAAAATCCAACCCATCTATATGGACTTGTCTCCCCAACTCTCTGATGTATAACCAATTGACCAAAGCCACTACTAAATTTTAACAATTTACACAAGTTGCTGGAATTCTATTACATTTTCAATTATTCAAGCCTTATAGAAAAATAATACACTTAGTCCATCTATAATCTAGTGTTATTTCTAATGAATTCAATCTCTTCCTACAATGTACATAAATCCTTCATTGGATTCTCCATTATGCAGGGCCATTTTTTATCAGCCACTATTGTCATTCGAAAAATAATGAATGGAAATCGTGGAGCAAAGACTTATCTTCTGAATGTTATGAATCAATTAAATAATATTGCATTGAATACATCAATAATAAATGACTACATTGATACTAAATTGAACTCAAGATAATTGGACTAAACTAAGATAGGCCGTGAGATTTGGATGGAAAATTGTGACTCCTAGCAGTGGTTAGAATTATATTCTCCAACACTCTCTCTTAATTTAAACCACATAAAATTTTAATTAATATGTCTCCTTGTCTAGGTCTCAACTAGGCTTACAATTTAAAAACTTGATATCATATGGATTTCCTTTTCATTTTGTTTTCTTCCAAATTCTATATCCTATAAATTGTTTCAATTTTTTTTTTGCTGTATCCTTCAAACCTTAGTTTCATCATTTGTGTTCCATTGTTCCATGTTGTCTAAGCATGTGCTGGACTTCCTCAAACATTGGCTCTGTATGTGGGCTGCTGCCACATTTCATCTTTTGTTTTGTGATCTTCATCATCAATTTTCTATAACATAAGTTTATAATAAAAAAAAAATTCAAGACTCCAATAACTGAACATTTCATTAATGTTTTCATCATCCAAGTGGTCTTCAACATTCACTTTTGCAGCTTCTATGCAGACTTTAACAATCCATGGTGTTGCAAGCCATTCTTGAATGAAATTTAACTCTTCTTCATAATCATTATGTGTACTTTCACACTGGAAATTGATGTTGAAATTAAAAATATTTGCAGAACCACATTGGTTTTGTTCCTTCTACTCTGCAATAAGAGATTTCTTTTTTTTTTCTTCCTTCTCTTATTTTCCCTCTGTCTCTATTTTATCTTTTTCGGATTCCTTCTTTGTATATGCCTCTATCTTTGTCTCTTTTTTTATGTCTCTCTCTTCCACTTCTTCACTATATTGTGCTACAAACTCACATTGTCTTCCTTCATAAAATAAAATCATGTCGATATTATGTTTATGTTACATCATCTACAACCATTCATCATTAGTCAACAAGTCTTCATCAAATTTTACATCAACAATATTAATTGTTGGATTAACCATATAATTGACTGCTCCAATGGAAATTTCACTATCATTAGCAAGAATTGTTACTGGATTACCATAATTTCATCCAAAATCCCTATTGTTGGATTCATCAAATTTTCATCATCAAGCTCTGTTGCTGGATTCACCAAATTGCCATCAACAAGCTCTGTTGCGGGATTCATCAAATTTTCATCAACAAGCTCTATTGTTGGATTCACCAAATTGTCATCAACAAGCTCTATTGTTAGATTCACCAAATTTCCATCATCATGTTGGATTCATAAAATTTTCATCGGAAAGCTCTATTACAGGATTCACCAAATTTCCATCACAAATCTATGTTGTTGGATTCATCAAGTTCTTCATTTCCAACTCAAATAAATCCCCTTACACCAAAACTCATTTTTCCCGTTTCCAAATATTTTCAAAAGAAAATTATCCTTTTGGAATTTCCCATCTATTGTGGCTCAAAAAACAAATTGAAATACAAGCATAGTGGCTTCTCTGCTATAAGCTTTTGGATCTAACAGTAATGGTTGTGCCTATGGCTCACAGTGGGGTCATGTGGTGGTGGTGGCTCAAGAATCTCAAGTGGATTCACCTTCAACACAATATTTTACCATCACAAGGGAAACACTTCCACAAATACTTTGACAAGGGAAAGAATGCTCAAGGATGAAAATGCATACCACAGATATAGGGTAAAAAAAGAACCTCTTTATAAATATTTTCCTTCTTCTTTAAACCAACAACAACTTCCTTTTTTTTTAAATGAACCCTTTTAAAAATAATACCACCACATTTCTCTTTCAAATATTATATAAGCACTTTTTAACACTTTGAATAAAACTTATTCTCTTTTCTAAAATCAAACCCCATTTTAAAATAAAAGAAACATCCTCCTTTTTAAATCCTTCAAACCTTTTTTAAGAAACCCTTGTAGAGAATGAAACCACTTTTGTTTTCAAATGGAACCTTTTAGAATAATATAAGCATAATATTTATGAAGCTTCATTCATTAAGAAATAACCCATATGACTTTTTTTGTGTACCTTTGAATTTTTAATCATTCTCCCAATATTATTTGTGCATCATGATCTGAAATAAATTATGTACGCCTTTTTTAATTGAATTTGATGTCGATGCTAAGGGAGTTAACCTTGTTCCTGGTGGACCTTCACCTTTTTATATATATATATATATTATGGGTAATTCTTTTTTCGGATTAGGAGAACTCGCATTTGAGTGAAGTTGGTGCAAGTAATGGAAACTAATGTGACACTTAAACCTCCTTAGTTGCATTAGTAATGCCTAACGTGGATTCACAATTGATGGCATGTGGTATAGAATCTCTCCTAAACAACTAGGGTGCACCAATAAACGCTCTGGTTTGAATGATGGACTGTGTTATTCTCTCAAAAGAAATGTAGCCCTTGCCATAATGTAGACTTCTCACTTCTTCTTTCCCTTAACTGAATTCATAGAAATAGTGTTTTTAGCAGTTTTAGGCATCTAAGGACCACCTAATATTTCTATGTTCTCTGCTCTCTTTTTTTGTGAATACACACACATATGAAATGGCTGTGTTAAGGAGTCTTATGAAACCTCTCCTCTTCTCTTCTTCTACTCTCAAGGAGTCTTATGCGGGTTAAGCTCTTATACCATGAAAAATAATGAAGATAAATTGTGGAGAATTTATTTTTCTTCTCAATATTATGAATCAGATAAATAAGATTACATTGAAGACATCAGTAAAAAATTACTACATTGACACTGAACTAAACTCAATATAACTTGACTAAACTAAAACAATATCCAGGTGGTTGGAATTTGATTCTCCAACAATTTTCTGGAAAATCAATCTCTCGGTAACAAAGGCACACACTCCTTCTGACAAGAGTTTATTTATTTTCCTCAATGCACATACACTCGGTAAAAGACATAAAACAAAAAAAAATCATAAGAGTTATACTAAATTCCAGGGAAATATTTACAAAGGAACGATATGATGGCTTGCTAGTGGTGCTCCCCTCCCTATAATTATATGAGCTTAAGGAAATATCTACATTATTAAACAGAAAATTGGACATATTTCCAAAACTATATACCCCAAAATGGGGAATTTTTCAATATCTACAAAGCCCCACTTGGCCCAAATATCAAATCCTCAAAATATCCTAACAACCTAAGCCAGATTCCTATAGAATCATGACACTTGGCTCTAAAAAAAAATCCGTCTAATTGTAGTTTATAAAAAAAATTGGAGAAAATAAGATCTATATCTATAATCTACATGACCCCCTTGGGATCTTAAAAAAAATGAATCTCGCTAGGGTGATCATCCTACATTACACTCTGTGGGTGGAAATTTTTTTGACCTCCTAGTCAAATTTCTTAGTAGACTAAGTCCTCTAGGATTCCAAAAAAAATGTTGTTGTTAGGCATGCATCTGGATGTATTGCTTCAATCCTCGCATCAATCTGCCAAGATCCAAAACTCGATTTTGTGATATGCCACTTGCTTGGCTAAGATATTCTAACATGACTAGCTGCTCCTTGCTGGTAAATTTTTTGTCCTCTGTTTGTACACATTTGTGGATACTTTTTGTATGAACATCCACAATGTATATAATTCATCTTCTATCCCAATATGAATTCCATCCTCTTTCAAGTTAAACCTTACATTTTGAATGTTTATCATCAGATTCATCAACTTCTCGTCCAAATATTTCCGCTCCACCAATAACTTTAAAGTATCCTCGTCACTCTTCATCTTCGTTAGCTTCCTCCTTATGGTATTCCCAAGCCAACACTATCTGTTTTATTTCAGAAAAAACATGTATACTTGTATAATCATCCCTATCTCAGTCATCATGGTCTCCACGTGTATTATAGGAGATTTATTTATTTCTCCTAGCCTATGCCCCTGAAAATTTGGCTCATTTGGTATTGAAGACATTCCTCTATTCCTCAAATAAACTATGGTTTTCTTGAATAACTTAGTAATCCATGGTACCCATTCATATTATACAATACCTACATTCACACACCAATTGTTAACATTTAAACCATAATGCTTCCCATCCTATTTTTCTCTCAAACCCCCAAGAAGATCTGAAATTTCTTCTATATTCAATCTCCACTCACATTCTTCCCTTTTTCGAAGGGTTGAAAACCCTTTATCCAATCATCAATGTTTTTTGTTCACATTTCTTAGCTATATTTTCTTCTAATCACAACTTAGCATGTTGGATGCACACCTTCAAATTAGCTATCCTCCCCTCTTGGAAATTACATTTCTCATACAAATCAACAAAATTAAATTGAAATAAAGTTGTAGTTTCATCCTATGTGATCCATTCTCCTCCATCAAATTGTAGCTGCATTTCCAACAACTCAATTTATTCTTCAAGCTCCATGAGCGCTTCACTAAAACTTTGTCCAATATCTATCTCATACAATTGCAAATATTCTCCTCTTGGAGTATTATTTTTTCCTTTGTTTCCTAAAGGAAACAATATATTCTCCCCTTCTTTTATGATAGTCTTTAATGACTATCTTCCCTCATGGCCTTCATTACCATCAGATGACAAAAACATATTAGTTTAAAAAATGTGAGGATCTTGAGCCTCTATTGATGCTCTTGGAATTATTGATTATTTTTCACCTTTCCCATGGTCCATGAGACTTTCTATCGACCTCTTCGCTTCATATTCATCATCATATTCATTCCCTTGTATAATATCCTTTGAATTTTTTTCACCATTATTGTTCTCATGTGCCATTAATGAAATATCTGGAAACTATTTGTACCACTCCTTGTCTACTTGCTCACAGTTTTGAGAGGTAGTCCTTGTTCCTTATTATCTCTGTTAGACATATTTTCCATTCCCTTGGTTGACATTCACATAAAGTTCACCCACCTTAAAGGAAAAAGGTCATCTAGCCACCTCAACTGTCTCTGCTACAAGCTCTTCTTGCTAACCTTACACAAGACATTCTTCACATTGCGTGAGATAATAGATTGGTGTCTCATAAACATCCTATTTTTGCAGATCAATCTCGTGCTTTGGAATTTGCATACAATCCATGAGACTTTCAAAAAATATCCCCTCAACATCTTCCCCATCTCGAAGGAGTGAGGCTTTCTCTGGTTCCCAAAAACAAATTTTCTTCCCAATTTTGACCACCCTGATTCCTTCTTCCTTCAGCTAAGAAACTAAAAATTTCTTTACTTTCCTCCCTAGCTTTATGTCTTTAGGAATTTTTCTTTTAAAACTATTATGTTTGAAAGGTAATTTGAACCTCCTCATTTGGTTCAACTTTTTTCTGTAGTCTTCACGTTCCAACTACGTTTTCACTAAATTAAGTCTCTCCTTCAACTTAATCATCCCCTTTTAAAATTCCTATTGAATTAATTTCCTCCTCATGCCATTTCTATTCGCATAAATTCTATCCTTTGTTATGGCTTCTCTTTGAATCCTGATTACGGCCATCAATAGAAATCTCTCTTCCTCCCTTCTTATTAGCTTCCACTTTCCCATTGTGAGTCACAAACAAACCCCTATAACAAGTCTTCTCCATTTATTGTTAACTAAACACCTCACCGATTTCTCCTCATCCCAGGCTATTAGTATTCCCTTGATTGTTTCCTCTGGAACCTATTAAGCACTTTGTGCTCCTCTCTCACTTCTACTACACCTTTCTCACGTTTTGGTAACTTCTTTTGTTCTCTTCTCTTCAGGACCTCCTTAGTCCACTTCACTCTCCAAATATAACTAGGTTTTCTTCTTCTACAACCTATTTTGTTATAAGGGTGCTTTTCCACTTCCCCTGAGAATTCTGCTAATTCTTTATGACTCTTACTGTTGTTACTACCCATAAGGGTTAATTTGTTGCTAAACACTCGAATAGTAGACTATTAACTTGCCAAGGTTTTTTTCGCATCCTGAAACTTCAATATCTCTTTCATGTTTCCACTTGGATAGGTTCTATTCCACTCATTTTAGGTCTACTCCTTGCTGGGAATTTCTCCCTCAAGTACTTTCTTGTTATGAGATCCCTCCAACATAAATTCTTTAGTTTACTAAAAAAGGCTCTCAATATTGCTCTAGTACCAAAAATGACACAACAAAAGTGCTATTTCCTTCTCCTTTTGGTAATTGACACGTATTGTCCCTCTCTTTATGCTCTTATCCTATTCTTAATCCCAATTCTTCTTTAGGAAGTCACATAGTTCTTATTTGGAAAAATAAAATAAAAGAGTTATATTTCTTCCTCTTTCCTTGTTTTCTTTTAACTCCAATATTCACTCTCTCTGGCTCAGAACCACAAGAACAACAAACTCCTAAAAAAATTTAACCCCGTTGTAACCATCCAAAATTAGCTAGCATACTCGTCTCTCTTTCCATCTCGCAAATTATTCGAGACCTTATTTTTTTATAAAAATAAAACTAATTAAATTATACGAGTAATATGACCTCTTGTCAGGGAAAGTTTGGGAGGTTAGTTTGACATAAATATCATAGGGAGGATCTGTTTCTCCTTTCATGATTTTAGAAGTGTCGACTTGTCCAAGGTTTGGATGGCCAACCATTCTTTAATTCCTACTATTCCACTTGAGGTCGGAGGTGAACTATATTCAAGTCCAGAGGTATGAAGTATGTGGTCCCTTCTTCTTTTGTTCCAAACTAGTTGTAGAGTCTGACTTCTGGCCTATGGGTCTGTCAGCTCGTAACTTCTACAAATTTTCTTGTGAATGTGTTCTGCCCTGCCAACCTTGATTCTCATATGATTTGCAAAGTCAACCTCATATCATTCCTTTGTTATTTTTTCTCCCACTGCTTCTATTCCATGACTCAATCATACCTTCAGCTATTATGATCCGACACTCCTTCATGATGAATTTAACCTATCTATATGGACTCATCTCCCAAACTCTCAGACTTTTAACCAATTCACACAAGTTATTTCCAAATGCACAATATTCTGTTATGGTCTTAGGGGCTTAAAACATATTCTTAATCTTATTCCTTTGTGGACAATTAATCTCTTGGTAAGAATGCCCGCTCTCCTTCTAAGAGGAGTTTCTTTTCCCCAATGCACATACATTTAGACAAGATAAAACAAAACACAATCATATAACTTCTATTTAGTTCCAAGGAAATATTTACAAAGGAGCAATATGATCGCTTGCTACTCAAGCTCCTCTCTCTTGTCCTCCTCCTGTGCATACATCTCCCTATAATTTACGACCATAAGGAAATATCTACATTGTTAAAGAGAGAATTGGACAAAATTGTCTACCCCAAAGCATGACATTTGTTAATATATACAACAACCCCCTTGGCCCAAATATCAACTCCTTAATATCCTAAAAATCTAATTATCCAGTTTCCTACATAAGCATGACACTTGGCTCTACAATAAAAAAATCTGTACAATTTTAGTTTAGATAAATGAATTGGAGAAAACATTGCCTACATCTACAATTTAGATGACCCCGTTGGGATCCTAAACATAATGGATCTCCCTAGAGTGATGCTTGTGCATGAAAATGGATCTCCCTAAGGTGATAGTCGAGCATGAGAGACTATATCCAGTATAAATATCAAATACAATAATATTTATAACTAGCATTAATTTTCACAACTACACTTCAAATAAATCTACTAATCTACATCTAATATATCATTAATACAATCTAATTATATCAACAAAAAGTTTTACAATTATATTTCAGATTAAAAAAATTAATATTAATACAATCAAACAATATTAATAGCAATATATATAGCTCATGTATCATCAACACAACTTAATTATACAAATAAAAAGTTTTACAATTATTTATTAACACAATGAAATTATACAAATACATTGTGGAAAAATTATATTATGAAAAATCAAACTCAATTAGAATAACTAATTATATTATGCAAAATCAAACTCAATTAGAATAACTACCATAAACATTCGTTCACAATACATTTTTACCATTAGATAACAAAAATAATTAATTTTTTTTTACATAAATAATAAAAAATTAAATTAAATTTGGAAATATTTATTTATGTTAACATTTTTGGGATAAATTAATTAATATTTCGATTGGTAACATTCGAACAAAATTTATGAAATTTCTTTCCTAATATATTGTTTTATTAAATATTAAAAAAAAATTAAAAATTTTGTTAATTAAATATTAAAAAATAATTAAAACTTCGATTTATTAAATTTTAAAAAATAATTAAAACCTTAATTTAGATATAACATATTTTTTTGAAAAATATATAAATAATATTAATTCATATATTTAAAAATTATAAATTTTTAATTTTGTTTTGATATTTTAAAGGAATTTAGAATTTATTTGAACTAAAATTAGGGATTTGAATTTTGGGTCTTTTAGTGCTCTTGTAATTCGAACTTTATTATTTTTTGAGAATGTTGTAAGGTTACAATTTTGTATTTTTTCTTAGCATTTTGTGCAAATTTACTCACTCTTATAAAATTTCAAAGCTTTAAAAAAAAAGTTGTGGTCTTTTTCAATTTGATGAACTCTACTATATCAAAATATATATATACTTATCTTTTTCATGTTATAGATGTTAAATATCTCAAAATATAGTAAATAGTGTAATCAAAATTGATAAAGAATAGGCTTTCATAAAAGTAAGTAAAACTAAAACAGGAACCCTTTGACTCCATGAAAAGAAGTGATAATATTTTGAAAGGTCCCCATTTTTACTTTTTATTATCACTCAAACAGGAAACAGGAAACTGCATTACAATAATTCTGACATTGGATAAACCATCAATTTTTATATTTGTTTTAGTGTATACCTGCTATTTAAACAAAATAAAATTTGTCATATCATTGTTTGTCTGTTAACATCAAAATCGTCAAACACATCTATCCAGTGATAACTTATTTACTAGCATCAATACTAATGTTAACATTACTAAATTTACATAGCTATTTGACTTTTTCTTAATACTATTTTAAAATTATAAAAAAAAATAACTAAATATAATATATAACATAATTCACCACAAAATAAAATCTTATTACCAGCGGCCTATTTCCCCTATATAGGCATTTTCTAGTTTCATGTCGAGTCTGAAATGCATTTTTCAAAGATTTTATATGTTATTGTTTTGCATGAATTATCGAATGTATTTATTTGTACGTGGTGTAAGGAAATGACAAGATTACAGAGCGCATCTTTAAAAATATAAAATGTATTCTTTTACAAATGTTCAAAATGAAAAATACACAATGTGTAGGGTGGGAAAAAATAAATAAATAAAGCGTAGTTCCATTACAGCAGTGTGCTTGTTTCAGTACTGATCATATCTCTGGATGATGAGGTAGTACTGCAGGGCAGCCTTGATGACCTTCGGATAACGTGGTGGGCCTGGAGCGCACAGCCGAAAATCCTCATTCCCCACCGACTTCCGCGCTCCTATTTCTATGCCATGTCGGGAAGCTGCTGTCCTAACCTATATATAAACAGAGAAATTTGAATCTCTCTCCGATATTTATGCCGAGTCGGAAAGTTTGTCCTAACCTACACTCCAACAGAGACAGATCTGAATTTCTTTCTTTTAGAGTACTCTCCATTACCAGTTTGTCCTAACCTACAGACTAAAAGAGACTGATCTGAATTTTTTTTTCTTACAGTACTCTCCACTACCTAACCTACAGACAAACTGAGAAATTTGAATTTCCTTCTCTCCGATATTAATGCCAAGTCGGAAAGTTCAGTTCGTCGTAACCTACAGTCGAACATAGACAGATCTGAATTTCTTTCTTTTATAGTAATCTCCATTAGCTCTGCTACACAGTACCGTCAATATGCAGATTATCCATTCATTCAAACTTTTCATGCCCACCCGTTTTATGAAGGTATAACAAAGCTAATTATAGTTAAGCAACATAGCTGTGAGCATATTGTGAAATATAGGGGAGAGGCTTCTATTGTTGTGCAAGGACCAGTAGTGGTTATAGAACTCAGTCCCACACATCCATAAGGAAAAAATCATACACTCACTAAAATATGTACATAAATACATTATATTAAGTTATTAAGTTATGCACATAAATACTTTATATTAAGTTATAAAAGTATTTTCAGAGAAGAAGAGAGTGAAACAAGTGAGGTATGGAAGGGGATACTGGAAAATATCCAGGAAACAGTCTTATCGAAACATTGGTCTCATGAAGATTGGAAGGTAACAGAGAATGAGAGCAGAATTCTAGCTAGACTCAACTTAAAACCAGAAATGTTAGCAAAATCTCTATGGAAGTTTAAACCCCAAAGGCAAAACCAATCTGATAACTTTCATCTCCCACAAGTGGGATTTTTGAAATTAAATTATGATGGAGCTTCCAAAGGAAACCCATGGCAGGCAGGAATAGGGGGCATATTCAGAAATTTCCAAGGCGCAGTATGCAGGGTGTTTTGCAATGGAGGTTGGATTTGCTACAAATAATGAAGCAGAACTAATGGCGGTCAAACTAGGATTAACTATTGCAGTCCGGGAAAATTACCAAAGAGTTATCGTTGAAGGTGACTCAGCAATGGTAATAGGGATATCACACAAACTACAATAGGGAACTCCATGGGAAAAGATAAGTAAGAGTTGGCGAACAACAAGATTAATTCAGGAGATTGGCCAAGTTATCCAACAAATAGGCTATATGATCCCCATGCATGTCCATAGAGGAGGAAACGAAGCTGCAGACTACTTAGCTGATTGGAGCTGCAAGAATGAAGAAAGAAAACTCGATATAAATCAAAATCATCTAGCATGGAACGTGGAGCTGCAATCGCTGTAAATGATCATTGAAAGAGATAAAGAAAAGCCTCTCAACCCCGATCGGGGTGTCAAGCAGATGAATGGAACGGAGGTTGGTGCATGTGACCAACCATCCTAAACAGGAAAAAATAAGTAAAAGGTCGGTACTCGGCATGCTTGGAAATGAAGGGTGTCAAGATGGGGTCGGTGCCACATGGAACGATAGACCTGATGGCCAGCAAGCATAAAGATTGTGGAGAGGAGAAGGTGATATTAGCCACGAACTCCATTAATGGAAATGAAGGAAGTCGTTCCAAGTAATCAAGGCATGTCAGAAGCTAGGGAGGAACGCTGACAACGGGGAAAGAAAATTAAAAAGGTAAGTTGTTATTCCAGTAAGGCTATAGCTCATCCATGAGACGAAACCCAAATGAAGGCAGTGACGGAAGGTTTGCAAGGACAAAGAATACAGCTGAGCGAGTGGAGGATAATTTTGTATGTAAAGGCTCTTGTCACTCTCGCTTCACCATTCTCTTTACCTGTTATGATTTCGGCAATGGAAAATCAAGAGTTTACAGGCGTTCATGCAATGAACTCTGTTTTATATACACGGAAATGGCCAGAAATCACACATCTTTTATTGTCATCGGGTTTTTATGCTTTAGCACAGGTGTTTGATATGGAAATTAAACCATGTTTTCATAGCCCACCCACCCCTGTTTTCCATAGGCTCAACATAGTTAAATTTCTTTGGTTAAATCCGTGTTTTTACAGTCGGTTCTAAGCATGGTTAGGTTGTCTTCATTTATACTCCGGAAAGGTCAGTTATCGGTTTGGAAAACCATTCAAAAAAACTAGAGTCGGGAGACCTATCTACACTTTATGACGTTTAGGAGGTTAAGTGGCATGCATTACTGTGTCGACAGTCTAACCGGGTTTCCCCAAAAATTCCCATGCACCTCTGGTGGGATTGGGAAATCAATGCATGGTTGTGAACTTATACTCTGCTTCCTAATTGGGGCCTTGTTTCTCATCTAATAGCTATGGGAAAAGGTTTGCCACTCTATCTGCGTGGTCATATTTGTATTTTTCTCAAATTACTCTTTTCGTTAAATCAAGAATGGAGAACGTTAGTCCAGGCTGATAAACTCGACTCGGGTAAGAAATATGTTGTTGTCTAAAGGATGATGACTCCAGGGGAACTCCATACTGACTCTACGCTTCATGTAACTGACTCCTTTTGTCCTACAGGACCTCTGTTCCTGTCCATAACAGAACTTAACTATCGGGCCAGAATGGAAAAAAGGTCAAACTGGCAATTGTAAAGCAACAGGGAGAAGCAGAAAGTTTGAAGAAAATCAGATAGCAGGCCCAAGTAAAAGAGGCAGAAAGAGTAACAAGAAACTTCTCGAATATATTGCAGATCTGTATGATTTAGGAAATCCAACTCATATCTGAAAGACTATCCAGGGATGGGAGAGGCAAAGTGATGCAGAAGATGAAGATCACAAAGAGCAAGAGGCCAGAATGGAGTTTATATCAGACCCAGGAAATACCAGATGCAGGGTCTCTATCTTTCAGCAATCAGTCCAAACATATTGGAAATTTAAATGTGTATTAGCAAAGGCAATGGCAAGCATGCAAGAAAAACAAGCTAGCCCCTCAGTGCTCTTTGAAATCCAACAAATAAAGCAGGATATTCGGGAGATGGCGAAGACTCAGATGTAGGCTACTAACTACATTGGGAGGATTGAACAATAGCTCCAAAGAATGCAGCAAGCGGAAATACCAGGATCCAATGCAAAGGATCCTGCACCAGTGGATTCCTCGGATGGATAACATCTTTTTGGATATATTCTATTATGTTTTTGGTAGAAAATACTTATAGTATCTGTTTCATTTGCAAATTTTATGGACATAGTAAAGTGTTTATAGCTGCAAGTAGAAGGAAAAGACAATACCAATTTTGGTTGGATTTTAACTCTTTAAGGTGGCCAACAGACCTAGTTTCCTTCGGGCAGGTTGAGGCAACCGTATACAGTAAAATATGTAAAGCAACTTGCTCTGTTTAAAAATAGAAAATAGAAAGGTACTACCAAATTTACAAAAAAAAAATTTATATAATTTATATAAATATGTCCAAAATGGGCCGAGTTTTTTATTGGACAAACAACTATCATACACCAAGTCTTAACATCACAAGTTGACAAGACCTATTGTCTCAAGTACCTCCAGTTCTGAATTACCAACTAAGTCAAAATGCACTACAAAACATTACAATGCTTTCCATCCAAAAGTACAGTTATGCCATCAAACAGTCACCCACTGATTTTGCATTGGGGCAATGCATCTCATTGTTGGGTAACACCTACACAATAATTGGGTAACACCTATGCAAAAATAGATGAAATGTGTGTCAGCCATATATACATGTATGTTTAACCATTCAACCTATTGAAGACATTAAATTACACCATTCAATTCTGGAAATAGTTCAACCAACCTTTCAATTCAAGAATTAAACACAACATCCCTTTCAATTCAGGAATTAAATTCAGGAAAGAATTTCAACTCAGGAAAACAGAAGGCTCAACCATGAAATGAAATATTATGAGCCATTAGATCATGTACAAATCAATCCACAACATAGAATTGAATTTGGGAGATGGTAATCCATGCCAATCTTCCCTACCAATTAAATTCTAGATCATAAAACTATAAAACATCAACCCTTATTGCATCAGAAGCATTCATTATACTTTGAAGTTTTTGATGACATACATTTAGAGTTTTCACATACAATCATAGTTTTTGGACAATGTTCTATTCATTTTGCATACCTACAATCGTTTTCAAACAGTGTTCCAGACATACAGCCAGAGTGTGCTAAGTGTTACATTCCAGAAAGAGTGTGTGCATAGTGTTACATTCATTCTCTTCATCTAGACAGAGTGTGCTCAGTGTTACATTCCAGACAAAGTGTGTACACAATGTTACATTCATTCTCTTCGTTGGTCGCTGGAGACATACAATTTTTTTTCTTTTGTTGAATAATGTTATTATATTGAGTACTTTTTCATTATTTTAGTTGAGATACCATGTTAATCTTATAAGTTATAGATCATATACCTACTAGTATCTGCTTATTGGAAATTAGTTGAGTAACTTTATGACTTCTATCCTCACACCCTAGACAAAAAAATCAAGAAAATATGACAACCATGAAAGAGAAAGATGGAAATAGTGTAGGGATTTTTACTGTTTACAAGCTTGAGTTATGATAGTGAACACTAGTAATGAGAGTTATGTTTATAAGAAAATCACGTAGATTAAATAAGCTATGAGTATTCAAACTAGCTTACTAAGACACGACTTGTAAATCTTACTACTATGTTCATTAGCTTAGATTGAATACGTAACATCCTTATAAGGTCTCACTATTATGGAGAGACCCATTATACATCCTTATACTAGCTAGTAGTTCTGAGAGCTAATAGTCTAATATTCTAAGTTACAAACTAACGCTAGTAGTTCTACTCAGAAGCTAATAGAACTTATTGTTGCTATAGTTCTTTCTTAAATAAAGCTTGAACTCTAAGACAACAAGTTACTTACCTTAAGGCATGGGACTAAGACTAGAGTTAGTCCATTCTCGTGTCTGCCTTTAGTTCGTAAATTCAAATAGAGAGAGCTTTTTAATTAAAGCATAGTCGTTTTTATACGAACAGAAAGATACTAACTAAATAGGAGTTAGAGATATTGCAAGAGTGGAAATACATCTAATTACAAGTCTCATTTTAGTTTCACTACAACTTCCTTCTTAACTATTTCTTCTGAACTGCTGCTTAGCTCAAGCTAAGAGAAACAAGTTGAACTACACTAGCTAGATCACCAGCTTAGCCAAATAGAATAAATTGTTGTATCTATTTTGTTCTAAACAAACAGGAAACATTAACACATATTTGCTAATCATATATGCACTACGTAGATAAGTCCATGTCCAAAGTGTATCTAGAGCTTAGTGACATGGACTAAGGTTGAGGCTGATAGCCAGTATCATTGATATGAAGTGGACTTTGCCAACTAGTCATATAGCCAAACATAGGGAATTTGATATCCAATCACTCGAAGCCATAGTTGTTAGACATAACTCTACCTTTCATTATTATAACCTAAACAAAAAGAAAAGGCAAGAGCAGTGGTTCCAACACCAAGAGTTTAAGCATCAACACCAACAGTCAATACGGAATATCCAGCCATAGGTGAAAACAAGGAATTGTATGCTAAACTTGTTGAAATTAGCCCCAGAAAAATACTCTACATAGGTACATACTTAAGTACAAAAAAACAGAAACAGGTGGTAGAAATTATTCAAAATAAATATGGTGAATTTGCTTGGAAATTCTTGGACATGAAAGGAATTCATCTTGAAACTTGCATACACTTAACCAGAAACTATGAATGTCTTGTTAGTCAATACCTCTACACTAGTACAAAAAGATTGAATATGAACTTAACCAGAAACAATGAATGTCCTATCGAATGTCCTATCTAGTTATTTTTTCTTTCCAAGTCAATACCTCTATTCAACCCTTTCCCCCAATAGATGGAATTTAACGAAGTCACCAAACTTGTCTTAATGAAGCCAAAAAGTATGTTTCTTACAACCATGTTAACAACCTAAACCAATAGCAAAGGCAAGAGCAGTGGTTCCAGCACCAAGAGTTTAAGCAGTAGCACCAATAGTCAATAGGGAATTTCTAGCCATAGGTGGAAACAAGGAACTGTGCGCTAAACTTGTTGAAATTAGCCCTGGAAAAATAATCTACATAGGTACATACTTAAGTATAGAACAACAACAATATGTGGTAGATATTATTCAAAAACTGTATGGTGAATTTTCTTGGGACTGCTTGGAGATGAAAGTAATTCATCTTGAAACATGCATACACTTAACAAGAAACTATGAATGTCCTGTTAGTCAATACCTCTACACCAGTACAAAAAGTATGTTGCTTATAGCCATGTTAACAATATAAGATTCCATGTTAACTTACAACCATGTTAGCTTATAGCCATGTTGCTTACAGCCATGTTGCTTACAACCATGTTACCTTACAACCATGTAGCTTACAACCATGTAGCTTTCCATGTTAGCTTACAACCATGTTTTTAACAGTCAATAGGTATCACTTATCTTTCTCATGCTGATATTAAAAGTCATACATAATTGAAATACAATATAATTAAAATCATTCAATAATTCAAAGTAGCAATGTAATCCAAATTCAATTGTTCAAGTAAACCATGTATGTTCCACTTCAATGTTAATTAATTCACAAAATTCTTCATTGATATGAATGGATTACTAGGTTTGGTTTTATCATTAAGATAAAACCTTGCTGATAACACAGTATACACTTACATGTAACCTGAACTCTTTTGAGTAAAATACCAAGTTGCCTACACAAATGGAAGAGTTCACAAAAAACAACATAAGATTTCATATTTTTAGCAGTCAATAGGTATTACTTATTGAATCTCATGATAATATTGGAATTCATACATAAATATAGTTTACTCTATACAGTTGCATAGTAATACTTATCAAATTTCTTACTCATGTTGTACTCAAATACAATTTTAAATCAGAATTTCGTGCTAAATCTATAGGTTGTTGGAGCCATGCCAAGAGTTTCTATTGCAGATCAAATAAGGAACAAGAGGCAAGGGACAAGGGGGGCCCAGATATGGAGTAGCTCATCAAATGAGGATGTCAATCCTCCCAATGCTCCTAGCAATATCATTGAAAAGGACTTTGTGGTAGCAGATTATCCCAACCCACCATCAACCATAGAGCCACCTTCAACCATAGTGTAAGGTGCAAGTTCAACAAATAAAATCAGTGCCATCAGAGGTTGGACAAATAAATACATGCTTGATGCAATTTATGACATCGAGTTTAAGGGATATTCAATCTGTGCATATAAAAAAAAACATGGTATTGATGCCTCTAACATACATTATTGGATAAATGGGTTGACTAATACAAAGCATAGAGGTCCTGTTATAGTTATGACTAAAGAGGAGGAGGATGAGGTGGTTGAGTGGTGTAAGGATATGGCCTAATTGGGACATGGGTTGGAGCTTATACAACTTAAATCCATTGTGTCTCAAATATGTCAAGGGAGGCCAAACCCCTTTAAAGATGGTTTTCCTAGTAAGTCATGGTGGAGTGGTTTTAAAAAGAGGCATCCAGACCTTATGTTATGTACAACAGAGGGCCTTGATAGAGACCGAACTTTAAATCTATGCCCTGCAATTGTTTTTAAGTTCAATAACACTCTTTCTACTGCATATTACCAATGCTTATATGCCCCAGACCGTATATGGAACTGTGATGAAACATGCTTACATGAAGGAAGGAATTGTGGTATGTGGGTAATTTCCAAGAGAGGGAGTAGAAATGTGCCTAAGATATTGCCTAACAGCAGGGAGTGGATCAAAATTCTTTCCTGTGTCAAAGAAATTGGTTCATCAATACGATGATTTTATCTATTTAAAGGAAAAACTCAACTAAAAATTTATATACATAATTGTGAACCAAGTGTATGCATGGCTGCACATCCACATGCATGGATGAAAGAGGAATTGTTCCTGAATTCGCTTTACCACTTTTTTGCTTCTATAACAAGTGGTGACTCGCTTGAAAACATGCACATACTAATTTTAGATGGCCATGGAGGTCACACGACTATGCATAAAATCGAGGAGGCCAATAAATTGGGCTTTAACCTATTAACATTGCCTACTCATACCACTGATAGATTTCAACCCCTTTGTATGAGCGTGTTTGGGCCTTTCAAGAAATATTTCAGGGTTGAGCGAGCTTCATGGATGGAAAAGAATCCACAGGTGGAAATAAAGAGGTTTGAGCTAGATGAGATTGCAAGTAAAGCATTTAAAAGGGCTCTCACACCTTCTAATATCAAGGCTGGATCTAGGAGGACTGGTATATGGCCACATACTTTTGATGCTCTTATGCATGATACCAATTGTAGCCAAGAATTTGAAGTGGAAGGTCAAGAGGCAGAGAACTTACAAGACCATGTCAGTGCCCAAGAATATGTAGCTTCTACTGAAGGTATAATGTTCCTTTCTGAAGGGTTGTTTTATGGTGATGATGATGAGCATGTGAGTGAGACAAAATTTATTCATGAACCAACTAACAATATCAATGAGGCTGTCACACCCACTGAACCACCTACAAATTATGCATGTGATATTCCATGTGATGCAGCTAAAAATGAGCAATTGACCATGCCAACCCAGGTAAGCACACCATCATGGTTGGAAGAGGCCATGATGAATATCACTGGAAATAATTTATCTACCACCAATGAAGAAAGCATGAACATGCCTTCAAAACCATCAGGTTGAACACCGAACTTGTTCGTTATTTTGTGGACAATGGATCACTGGAAGAGGAGCCTATTCAATATGAAGTACCTGAAGAAGACAACAATGGGGCCAATCAATTGTCCTAGAGGATTAAATCCAACTGCCAGGTTCGAAGGAGCATGGGGCAACAAAAAAGAAGAGATTACTTGGTGCATTCCTAAAGCTACCAGTAGAGAGAGTGAAGGCCTCATGAAGGAGCTCAGCATCAGATTATCTTTGTTTAGGGAGGAGTTTACAATTTCTCATATCTTTTCAGATTATATGAATTTAATCTTCAAGTTTGAACATAAAAATAATGAAATCCAAGAAGCTAAAAAGAGAATGAAGGAGTTAGCCAATGAAAATAGGGCTACAAGGATTGCAACAGCAAAAGCGTGAGAAAAGGAAAGGTTGGAAAGACAAAAATCAAGGGAAGATAAGGAACATCAAAATAAATTGGCAAGGAAAGAGAGGGAGGCAAGAAAGGTTCCACGAGAGTTGGAAAAAGGAGGAGGGGTGACAAGTAGGGAAGACCATGGTTCAAGCTAGTTTGAGGCAAATAGGTTGATGTCTAACATGCTGGACCACATTGCAAAGCATACACCATCATTCCAAGACCTGATTAGCATCCAAGTCCCTAAATATCAAGAAGGGGTTAGGCCGACCTCTTATACCCCTAACAGTGCAGGTTTGAATCCTAACTATGTTTATAAGACACTTGCTTTCATTGCTGGGGTTAGTAACACAAGTGGACACTTGGTCTAGTCATTCCCACCATGGATACATGGATAAAAATGGAGTCAAGCATATGGAAACATTTAGGCACCTCCTAATCATCCAATGTTGGGCAGTCCACCATAATTGGGTCGGGAAATCAATTCAACCATTTTGGGCAATGCAGGAAATGGAAGCCATCAAGCATAGGGTGGCATGACTTAATTTTTGTAACCAAAAGACACTATGATTTTGGTAAGGATGAAATAGGTTTGCTAAGGATAGCATCCATGGATGTTTTGGAAGCTACAAATAGTTTCAAATTAGTATGTATCAAATAGTTTCTAATTCCTACAATTTTGTTAATTTGTTGAAGTTATAATTTCTTATTTAAAATAACACAACACTTGTCATAGCCTATATCATAATTTTTAATTAGTATGTATAAATAAATTTGTAATTTCTACAAAATTATATCTTTTATTCCTTGGGAGTTAACAAATTGACAGTGTAAGCCATTTTTAACTTGCTCACTTGCAAAGGCATAATCCCAATCATCAATGACACCATTAAAACAAGTGATAGTTGGTGCCATCATTTTTGTTACATAAAGTGACAAGACAACCCACATTCGTCGATAGGAGCTAGTCATAATATTTCTGAATAGTGATTAATAATATTGTTATGGTAAATTTTGCCAAGAATACAAAAGAAAAAAAATTCCCTCCATGTACATTTTCTCTATTGGAAATATTATATGAATATAAACATCACAATTTCAATTTATATTAAATCTAAACAAAATATCCCTTGAAGATTACATTCTCTTTAATGAAAATAAAAAGATACTAATAATAATGTTAAATAATAAGGATATCAGTATGAGGAGCAAACCAGCAGTCTTATATAACAAAATTGTGTGAGGGAATTAGATAAAATAAATAATGCTAAGAAAATATAATTGATCAGATGAGTGGGAAAAAAACCTGTATCATTATACTGGTGCAATGAAAATTAATTTCTAATTTCATCAATAAAAATAACTCAATAAAGGAGGATACTATGAACAAAGAAACTGAATTCATAAGAAAAAACTGTCTATGACACCAAATTCCAACTTAGATTTTGGCCCATTGCTTGACTCTGAAAATTTGTGTCTTTAAATGAGAACAACCTGATTAAATTATCCTACCTCTTAATTCATTAAAAATAAATGGAATATAAAAATCATAACTACAAACCAATCATACCCTGAAACTTTTTACCACCTGACTGGAAGGCATTCCCTATTTCTGAAGAGCTGCTAAAGCGTTTTAAGCAATTTTATAACTATTTCATTTATTTCGTAACTGCAAACAGAGGGTGTGAACAAAGAAATTGAATTCATAAAAAAATAAAAAATATAAGGTAAAATAACTCTCTGGAAGTGACTGTAATACCTCGACTCTACAAAACAAGAATGCAAGACCGAGACTTCACATGCATGTCAAAACCCTTAAGAGAAACTAGGAAAAAAGGTAAAATACCTTTATGGAAGTGACTGTAAAATTAATACCTTGACTTTGTGAAACATGAATGCAAGACTGAGACTTCACATGCAAGTCAAACCTTAAGAGAAACTAGGAACAAAGGTGGTTATAACTTATTGGAGTGAAACAAGAATGCAAGACTGAGACTTCACATGCAAGTCAAAACATGTGCATATATCAATGTAAATAACACAGTATAAGAAAATGTCCTCAAATTAATTGAAACATGTACATAATATATAAAGTTATTATCATACTTTGGCTCTGTGGTGGTTATACCAATATTTGAACATCAAGATCTCAATTTACAGAAAACCCTAAACCCTAAATGTGTTAAAAAACAAAACCATAAACCCTAAATGTGTTGGAGTGAAACAAGAATGAAAGACTGAGAATTCACATGCAAGTCCAAAGATTTGCATATATCAATGTAAATAACACAGTATGATAAAATGTCAACATTATTAACAACAAAGTATGAGAATTTTGACAACATTATTAACAGAATATGAGAAAATGTCATCAAATTAATTGAAAACATGTAGAGAATATAAAACATTATTAACATACTTTGACTATGTGGTGGTTATACCAATATTTAAACATCAAAATCTCAATTTACAGAAAACCCTAAACCCTAAATATGTTGAAAAACAAAACCCTAAACCCTAAATGTGTTTGAGTGAAACAAGAATGCAAGAACGAGACTTCACATGCAAGTCAAAACCCTCAAAACCCTTAAGAGAAACCAGGAACAAAGGTAAAATACCTGTATGGAAGTGAATGTAAAATTAAGGTTATTGAATAGAGACAACTTCATTTGCTTTACATGTGAATATATCAATGTAAATAACACAATGTGAGAAAATGTTAACATTATTAAAAACACAGTATGAGATTTTAGACAACATTATTAACACAAAATGAGAATTTAGACAACATTACTAACACAATATGAGAAAATGTCATCAAATTAATTGAAAACATGTACATAATATAAAACAATTATACCTTGGCTCTCAGCTCTGTGTTGGATAAAAATATTTAAACATCAAAATCTCAATTGACACAAAACCCTAAACCCTAAATGTGTTGGAGTGAAACAAGAGTGCAAAACTGAGACATCACATGCAAATCAAAACCCTCAAAACCCTTAAGAGAAATTTAGAAAAAAGGTAAAATACCTCTATGGAAGTGACTTTACAACTAAGGTTATTGAATAGAGATAACTTACATGTGCATATATCAATGTAAATAACATAGTATGAGAAATTCTCAACATTATTAACAACACACTATGAGAATTTAGACAACATTATTAACACAATATGAGAATTTATACAATATTTTTAACACAGTATGAGAAAACTTACACTAAAAGAGATTCCTTTTAATTAACACAAAAACCCTACCATAAACCTAAATCAGTCAATTTACACAAAAAAAAGGACAGAGGAAACAAGCTCAACGGAAACATATCCTTCAAGTAAAATGTGTTAAAAAACTAGATAATTTACAGAAAACCCAAGTGTTTAAAAACATAGTAAATAAGCTAAACAAAGAAACATATCCTTTAAGTTAAATTTTTTAACAAACACATACATATGACTGGTAGGAGAGGGTCCTACCTTACGACTTCTCTTCTCCCCTTCCTCCTTAGCAGTTGCATTGACCCACAAACAATGCAAAAACCCAATCAAAAAACAACCATTCATAGAGCACAATCATTAAAAAAAAATTAGAAAAAAAATTAAGGAAAAAATGAAAACCAACACTGAAAAACGCACCTAAAAGCATAATTGAGAGCATCTAGACCTGAAAAATGCACCTGAAAACAAAATTCTGAGCATCGTGACCTGAAACAAATGCATAGACGAACGCAGGTAAAACCACCATAGAGCCGAGGTTAAACCACCACAGAGCCAAAAAAAGTCATAGAAGATCACAAGTAAAACCACCACAGAGCTGAGGTATAACCACCACAGAGCCGAGGTATGACCACCATAGAGCCGAGTATAACCACCACAGAGCCAAGTAAAACCACCACAGGGCTGAGGTAAAACCACCAGAGAGTCGTGGTATAACCACCACAGAGCGGAGGTATAACCACCAGAGAGCCAAGGTATGACCACCACAGAGTTGAGGTATGAGCACCAAAGGGCCAAGTATAACCACACTAAAGGCTAGTATAACCACCACAAAGATGAGTATAACCACGATAGAGCCAAGGTATAACCACCATAGAGCCAAGTATAAACAACACAGAGCTGAGTATAACCACCAAAGAGCCGGGGTATAACCACACAGAGCCAAGGTATAACGACCACCAAGCCGAGGTATAACCACCACAGAGTCGAGGTTTAACCAACACAGTGCTGAGGTATAACCACCACAGAGTCGAGGTATAATGAGAAAATTCAGCCCCCACACTCGAACTAGAACCACATGAGCTCAAAATAGGAGGGCACAGGAGCCATAACCCAGGATCCAACGCATAGAGGGCAGAGGTTGAGGCGTCGGACATTGATGCAGCGACTGTGAAACAAACATATAGGGAGACGACTAGTGACTAGCCCCGGGGTGAAAATAGCTACTTCTCCGATAAGTCTCTGGTTAAACGTTGTAAGGGACCGGCTCAAGAGGTCGATGACTAGCTGGAGAGGTTTCCCGTCTTCGCGACACATGCCCGCAGCATGTGAAAAGCTGTCATGCCTACGTGTGGCATCAGACATGGAGTGGGGGCCCAATCATTGCCAAGGTGTCCAATGACTGACTCCTCTCCCCTATAACTTGTAGTTAAGCACCCTGCACTATAGCCAAGGACATAGAAAAGCGAATGAAATTGAGATTGGGGTAGCACGACGTAGGGAGAGACATATAGCACAATATGCACTGTAATGCACGGTTTCTTAGAACACCGCCCATATTGAGGCACATGTGCACTTGTTCAAACCAATGGTATATAGCAGAATGTAGAACTGTGATCTAAATAAGAAACCCACATATATAACAATATGGAGAAAGGATAAAAAGAATATATATATATATATATATATATATATATATATATATAAAACAAATATTTTTATATTTTTATATAAAAATGATATATGTTTTGGTGAACAATAAAATTTTAATTTATTATATTAATATTTCAATATGTTTATATCATTTCCAAACATTAAAAATTTGTATAATAACACTAATTTTTCCAACTACCATAAATATCTTAATCAAAATATTTAAATTTAAATTTTATATTTAAAAATTTGAATGATAAATTATATATATTACGGTGTGTCCCCAAGATGCACATTAATTATTCTTATTAGATTATAAATTATATATTTTAGGGTGTGTCGCGAAGATGTACATTAATTATTCTTATTAGATTATTAATATGTAAAAAATATAAATAGTTTAATTAAAATATGTATATCTATATTTTATATTTAAAATTTTAAATTCTAAATTATAGATGTTAGGTTATGTTAATGTTCTCAAACTTATCCTTTTAAGAGACATATGTGGTTTTCTCATGTTTAATTTACAGTTGATATGTATTTTTTTTAAATAAAAAGAATATATATTTAATTAAAAAATAATCAAAATAAAAAAATATTTATATATATTTTATTATTTTTACTTAAAACTATTATATTTGGTTAATTTTACGTAAATTATTATAAAATATAGTATGTTTTTAATATTGTAACCCAATATAAATAAGAGATGGTAAAATTATTTCTCTATAAAAGAGATATGGTAAAAGTATTTCTTTCTTACTCTCAGTTAAAAAATAAAATATTTTCATGTGAAATTAGGTAATTTTATATTAAAATTTAAATTTTTTATAGTAAATAAATAAATAAAATTTCTATTATTTATAGAATGCAGATTTCCACATCTGTAATTTATAATGAATACAGTGATAATGGACCACCTTAACCACATCTCTCCCCATATTCACTTCATCATGGAAATCTAAGTTGACAACTCGCTTTCATTTCTTGATGTTCTCTTCTCTAACTGTTCTAAGGGTTCCATCTCCTTCCAAGTATACCAAGAAAATACTCATAACAATAGATACCTTCATGCCCAATCCCATCACCACCGTCCTCATAATTTTGTCTTTATTAATATTAGTGACTCATTCAATTAGGATACTTGATCCCAATATTTGAACAAATAGCAGTATTCGTGAGGAAATCCCTCCATTCTGATGACTATTTCTCATCACAAATTAGGATAGAATTTCACTATGCCCTCCATCCCAAACTCAAAACTAAATGTTCATCCCCGTTGTTATCAAAAGTAACACTTCTATATGTCCAAGATATCACTGACCATATATCTAGAGCCTTGCGAAAGAAAAACATCTAGACCTTCTTTAGACCGCAAACCACCTTTAGTCAACTCTTTAGGTTTCCCAAAGACAAATTTGATCTCATGCTTGAATCTGGTGTTTATGAGATTCCTTGCTCCTATGGCAAGTCTTACATAGGAAAAAAATGTGTATCACTTAAGCCTCGCATCAAGGAGCATGTGAGTAACAACATCCATAACTAAGTTTCAAAATAATCCATTGCTGAGCACTCTCACAACACCAAGCATCTCATTTACTTTGATAAAGTGAGGATCCTTGCCTCCACTCCCTTTAACACCACTAGTCGGAAGGCCATTGAAATTGAAAATAATCCTAACAATTTTAATGAGAAGATGGTCTAAAGCCTAGTCAATCTTGGTGCCCCACCATTCATTATATTTCTTACAAAAATTCCTCTCAATTTACCCAACCTAAACTATAGCTTGGGTCCCTTTCTCGTGTGCCCTCTTGTTCCCTTTTTTTGCTCCTTCCTGATTTTCCCCCTTCTCCTTTTAGCATAACATTTATCTTAGGTTCCTTGTTAATTTTATTATTTTTTATTGTTTATTAACATTAATAGATATGTTAATGAAGTTTAATTTTATTAATAACATGGTTGATTTTATATTAATAATTTATTGATTAAGTTCAATAATGAAATATTTTTTTTTTTTGTAAATTAGCATTGACTGTTCTATTAAAAAACTAAAAGTACAAAAGGAGTTACAATCATGAGAAGCAGGAAACTGGGGGAGCATGAAGGAGTCATCAAACCACCACAGTTTCATGAAGCTGTCAAGAGAAGCAGAAGAAGAGAAAGAGCCACGAAAATAGACAAAGATATCTATCCAGAGAGTTACGAGTCTGTGGTATGAAGTTTCTTCACTTTATTTTTTGTGACTTTAACCCATCCGTCATGGGGTAACCAATCCGTCATGGGGTGGGTGGATTGAAACCAACTAAAGATTTTTGCTAGACAAAGGAGGAGATTCTTTGTCTGAGTCGGAGGTATTGGACTCATGCGAACGTTTCTGAAAAATCAGGGAGGCAGGGGGCCCTCGGGGACGATCGGGGAGAGCGGTTGTTACTGTGTGTCAATTTCATCCTCTGAATCATGCTCTTACTCCTCAGAGCTGGAGGACTCAAGATCCTCCAAGGGAGGTGGATCAAAGGGTTTCTAGATTTTATCTTTCGATTTGCAAGTGTTGTTTTTCTGTTGGGCGAGAAAAAGAGCACAGGAGTTCTGAAGATGACCAGTTTGATGGCAGTGCCAATAACAGAACGTTGTATTTTCATAGTCTAAAGTCTTTGACCATGAGAAATCTATGGCTTTGAGAATGTTTTGGTTAGGTAAGCCTTTACTGGTGTTAATCTTGGCACAAATTCTGCCATAGGTGTAGAGATCCTTCAAGCCTCTCGAGGGATCAGTAGCAAGAAAGAAACCCAACGAGTTTCCAATGGCTTGAAAGACCGCACAGTGCGAAAGGTGAGAAGGTAAGTTAGGTAGCCTGACCCAGATAGGAAGTTTGGTGATGACCGCTGTGGCAAGATCAAAGTTGGGGAACTAGGGTGTGAGGAAAAGCCCCGATTTTCCATAGAACCAGGGACCACCTGTTAAATTTGTTCAGTATTCCTTGCTGTGAGAAAAGATAACAATGAAGAAGCCCTTGGAGTAGAGAATGACTTTACAGTATTTGGTCCAGGTGGAGTGAATCCAGTTGTATAAATCTTTCGTGCAGGGCCAGAGTCCATTGAACCTACAGATGAGGGATAAATCTGTAAAGAATTGAAGTTTCTCTTCAAGATATGGGTAGGAGATATCTACAGAGGGCACTTCTTCCATTTTTTCTACCACGAAAGGCTTGGGAGCCTCCGGGGGAGGAGTTGAATTATTTGATGGTTGACCGTTTACTGCTTCTTTATAAGAGAAACTCTTGGGAGTAGAGGTTTGACCTACTGTGCCTCCCCTCAGCCGGAGAGAGATATTAACAGTAGCATTCTTTCCTATTTCATAAAAGGAGAGAGGGAGACAGTCATCAAGCTGTTTACCTGCATAAATGATCCGGAGAGAAGATGAAGGGATCCCCAGCTTAAGTTCAAGGGCCTTTGAGAGATGAATCGCCAGGCTCGCAGATTGGACCCAAAGAAGCAGGGTTTTTCCTGTGAGGAGAACGATCTGAATTTGAAATGCCTATGATGGAGGGGAAGGGTTTTCCTTGAAATCAGAGCAGAAATACTAAGCCTGAATAGAGGGCTTGTGGCTCAGCAAGGGGTACTCCTTACACGCAGAGGAAGGAGGCATCCTATTGTCACGCAAGAAAGAAAATGCTGAGGGAAGAAACAGCGGTGGAGGTGGAGGGCCGAATAGGGTCGAAGAACGGCTGTAGCTCTGAGATCTTGGATCGCTGCTATAGAGTCTGCTTAAGAGTAGTCGAACCGCAAGGCTCCGAGGAGGCAACCCAGAGCCAGCCGTTTGGGCGAGCACGCACAGCATGGTTCGGAGGAGGGCTTTGATATCAACTGCCGGGAGGGCCGAGGTAAGAAGGGGAGGTGGCAGAAGGTTTGAAAACTGGAGGAGATCTGATGCGCCAGCGCAGTCCAGCCCTTTGTCTCCCATAAAAACCCCATCAAGGAGCCCTGAAGCTGGATAGATAAGACTGCCAAGGGAATCCAGGGGAAACTGTAACTTGGAAGCGACTCCAGAAGAGCCTGAGGCAAGGTCCAGGGTTGACTGAAACATGGTTGCGGCAGAAGAACCGAAGGCCTAGTTGGCGCAAACCCTAGGAGCCATTTTTTCCTCGAAGTTCATTAATTAAATATTATTATTATAACTCCATATCAATTTAAGTTTTAATAATATTAAGTCAATTTAACTAGTTATAAGTTCTATAAGTCTTTTAAAATTAATACTTCAATAGTTTATAATTATTTATTATTCATTTTAATAACCATTCTAATAGTTAATTAAAAACCTTTAGTCTTAATATTTTAATAATTTTTTATAATTCAAATTTTTAATGATATATTAGTATAATTTGGAAAATTACCTTAGAGAGTCTCTACGAGTACATTAAATCTTTGAAAATACTGAAGAGAAGAAAGAGAAAACCATTTTAAACTAGAGCTAACTACAATGCTTGACAACAACCACAAATCATTACAAAAGCAAGATTAAAAATATAAAAAAATAACTACATAATAATTCAGCCTTAAATAATGTAGAAAATAACTTAGATATTAAACCCACCAAAGAGGAAATTAATAAATTAATTGTACTCGACCATGAGCACCACAAATGAGCCTTAAATCTTATAATTGCAGGTATAGAAGAAAAAAATAATGAAAACACATTAGAAATAGCTAAAGAACAATTAAACACAAAATCTCAAATTGAAGCAACTTATCTCACAGAAGAAATAAGGGTCGGAAAGATACTTGAGCATAAATGCAAACTCATTCGTGTGAAGGTCAGTTGTAATGAACATAAATTGGATATAATCAGGAAATCCCCAAGCATAAAAGGAGCAAGAATATTTATAAATGAACATCTCAAGGAGGCAAGAAAGGCAGGGAAATGGGAAATCATTAGGAATAGGAAAGTTATTCTTAGAGATAAAAGTCTCAAGCACAAGTGATAAATAGGGACTTGCATCACCTCAGATCCTCTTCTAGAACTACCGTGGATTTCCATGGTGTAAAGGTCCTGTGTTAAGTTGGATTTGAGGTGATATTGACCTTATTATCTTAGTTTCAACTTGGGAGCATAATGAATTCAGGGTCCCTCAACTTGACATTTTCACCCTTTGGTCTGTTTGGAATAATAAATCCTCTCGAAGGGGTTTTGGTGGTATATCCTGCTATATAATGAATGTTTTTTCCTCTCACATCCAACTTCATAAATTTGACCCCTCCAATCAATACATTTAGATCAAAATATCTGATTCTACCACCAATAGGATATTTCTTGCAATTTGCCATTTTCTCATATCAACTCTACACCCTATAAGAAGAACAACCTTGATAAGAACTATCCTTTCAATAATTTAGAAAAATACATCTTCAACTAGATGAATGAATGTACTATTCATTTTCTCGGAGAATTTCATGCTAGAAAATAACTTAGCTAATAAATTCAAGGGAAAATTTCAAGACATTATCGAGAACTTATTTGACACCAAGCTCCTCACAACTTTGCAGTTCCCAAGACCTAATCATTTGTAATGGTATTGACAAATGGCCCACTCCGGTTAGATGACCTATTTCCATGGGCTAGGCAGCAGTGTCATGGATTAAATGATTCCAACACCCTCGTTCACAACCGTATTACAAACTTTGAGCTACTTAATGGATTCAAGCCTGACTCTCACCAAAAACCTTTGTCTCTATCCCTCAATCTTTCTATGTATACCACCCACATGCAAGAGACCAATGAAAGAAAAAGACACATTTGCTTCGATAGAAGTAAAGCCAAACTCTTCTGAAAGGATTTAGAGATGGATTCAAGCTCCATGGCTTATAATAATAACATTGATCAAATTTATTACCATTTCACTACTATCCTTTCCAATACCATTATCAAATTCTCTAACGAGACTACGTTTAGGAAGACTAATAGAACTTCCAATTCATGGTATGATAAATATTTTAAAATAGCCAAGAACACGATCATAGATGCTTGTAATGAAATTATTAAGCTATGAAATATCAACATATATAAAAATATCATCAAGAGGAAGAAAAGGTCATATAATAATAAAAGGTAGGATTATCTTCTCCACCTTTCTAAAGTCGCACCCATAAAATTGTGGCAGAATGTGCTTGTTCCTGAAATCAAAGATAATCATTCTATCCCCTTAGAAATCTAGGACAACTATATTAATAATTTTTATGACTCTTTGGACACTATGGGAAGCACCATAATCACTCTAATTAAGGAGGATGTATTCTATTTGGATGTCATTGAGTCTAGTATTAATAAGCTTGCTAATAGGTAGGCTAAAGATATTGAAGGATACGAAGCTGAGATCCTTAAAATGGGAATATTTATCCTCATTGTGTCTCCAAAAGCTTCTCAATTTGGTTGTAACGCATGGCTTTCCTCAGCATTGGATGCAAATCCTTATTGTGCCTATCTTTAAAAGTGGGGGAAAAAAGTGTTCCATATAGCTACAAAACCATTATGATTAGCCACATCTTGGGCAAGCTTTATGGGCTCATTTTTAAAAGAAGCTTAGCCTTTGGCTTGAAATATAGGGAAACAGAGATAAAGGAAAAGTTGGTTTTAGGGGACATCACTTGAATATTAACCATATTGACACTCTCATAATCATTGCAGAGGAATGTCACAATAGTAAATCCGATATCTTCTATTGTTTCATGGATTTTAAAAAAGCTTTCTACACTATTCCTCAAGAAAAAATTTGTGAGAGACTTAAAGAGATCATGGTCCCTCATGAGATGAGGATTGATGTGATCTGTCTCTATGAGACCGTCACTGCCAAGCTTAAGACCAACGAGGGGTGGTCTAAAGACATTAAATAAAATATCAAATTTAAACAAGGGTGTCCCCTATCCCATACCCTTTTTGGCATATACATCGATAGGCTAGCTGAGTGCCTGGAAACTGTGAGATGAAAGGGCACCATGGTTGCTGGTGTTCTCATTACTCTCTTTATGTCGATGATATCATTCTTGATGCAAAAATACATGATGTCCTTGACAAGCAGCTTTAGAATATTCATGTCTACTGCTCCAAGATGGGTATGACAGTTAATACTGAAACTACTAAAGTCAATATCATTAAATCCAAAAATATCACCCATGGTTCTTTCATGTATAATAAAAAGTCCTTAGAGCATGTTTCTTGTTATAAACATTTGGTCATTGACTTGCCTCATCAACTCAACTAGAATTATAGGATCGAGAAAAGGATTAATGGAGGTTGGAAAGCTTATTATGAGCTTGAAAATAATTGTATGTAAGTCGATCTTTACGTTTGGAGTAAAAATAGGTTCATCTTTGAGACTCTTGTCACACCTATTGTCTTATACAGATGTAAAGCCTGGGGTTACAGTATATCCAAAGAGTCATGGAAGAAGATTGAGATTATTTGAAATAAATTTATTACCTACAACCTAAAGATCAAGGGAAATACTCCCTACTCTAATCTCTTGATCGAATCTGGTTTGTCCCCCATTGAAAGTATGACTATTTGTAGATATATTATGTATAAGAATAAGCTTCAAATCATGGATTCAAAAGGCTCCCAAAAATTATTTCTAACTGTAGTCAAAACCCCCACCATCCCCTCAAGCACAAGAGGCATAAGGATGTCAAGTATTAGCTCAACCATTGGGGAATTAAGGAGGAGCTCAGTAAGGGAAGCAAAGACAATGTAAAAAATACTATTATCTCCATGTTTAAGGAAAATTTGTGGTAATATTAGGAGCTAGAGGGTAAAAGGATGATAAAATACTATAAGGAGGTGATCAACCCCACCCTTGATAATCAAAATTACCTCTCTATGTTGACCAACACTAAGAAATGAACATCGCTAAGATAAGAACTAGTTTTCATGAGCTTCAGAGTGAGACCGACCAATGGTCTATTTCCAAGACTCCGTGGAATGATATAATCTATCATATTTGTGATACTATGGAGGTGGAAGATGAAAAACACTTCTTTTCAGGTTTCTCGACTCTGACTCACATCTACCCTTGATTCCCTAATATTTTCCACACTTCCAATTTTCTTGATCTACTAAGCCAAACCACCTATAGTGATCTTGGGGCCGTTATTTCACTTCTCTTTCATCATAGGAACAAGCTTTTAAAGAAAAAAACTTAGATCCTTTTTCATTTGCTGAGTTCCGATAGATCGCATTGGTCTTAGCAAACGTTAATCATCATTATCATCATCAATATTAATATTTGAATAAATAAATAAATTTTTGTAAGTATTCTAATAGTTAATTAGTAACATTGGTCTTTCTAATTTATTAATTATTACTGAACCTTTTTAGTCATATATTATTAATTTAATTATAATTCTATTTTATATTTTATTATTAATTCTTCTTTATATTTTGAATTGTGATTATATTATATTCAAAATTGTTTTTAATAATATTAATAAGAATAATAAACCATTAGAAATCTAATCATATAATTTTCTATAATCTTATTAACACTCATTTTCAATAAATTATAAAGTCTATTCCCTATAATATCTCCATGCACCATTTTTCTTTAAAATTATTGGTCTCACATCTTCTTCATCATTGTTCGTGATTCATATCCCTCGTGATGGTTGACGGGTTCACCTGAAATGAGGATATTAACAAAATTTATCGAGAAGCAATTTATTCATTGTGATATTATTTATATTATTATATTTCAACTGAATACATAAATAAATAATGCAATAATAATGAGATGTGCAATTCATTCGATTCTTAATAAATGACATTTAAAAAATATGGTAATTTAAAAAATATGGTAATTAAAAAATTCAATGTTTGTATTTAAAATTATATTCTTAAAAAAATACATAAAATGTGAATATTATATAGAGAAATCAAAAAAATAATTTCTTATTGTTATAGCATTTTAAGTATAGTTATTTTATATATTATTTAAAAAAAAAAATTAACGGTTAATTTTAAATTTGGAGTTGCATACTTAAGTTATGTTGTTTACACAATCCAAGTATACAAAGAATTTTTAATTTTTAATTTGTATATAAATTCATTGCCTTGAGAGGCCTATCCTACAACGTAGTATGATGTGTAAGGATGTTCGTCCATCACCAAAGTTGAAATTTTTCTCATGTCGTCCAAAATAATAATAAAAAAATGAAATAAATGAAATAACTATACAAAACATTTAAGTAATTTGGACTAATAAAAAAATTTAAATAACTATATAAGTAAACAATTAAAAATCCTTCGACATGCAAACTTATTTTTGGAGTGTATAATTTGAGGAAAGGTTTTCACATCTAGGGTTCTAATCCCTTTTGACATATGATAGATAGAGAGTTAAATGGATCTAGGTTGGTCTAAGCCATGATATATCAAGTCTAAAGTTGGATAAAATCTATGTTTTGCACTACATCTCAAGAGATTTGATCCACTCAACACTTGCAAGATCAATGGTTAAGATGGATCTATACAAGTTTATGTCTTTTGAGATTGAAGGTGGATCATTTGTTTCCCCATTTGAAATGTTGTAGTCTCCTAATAACCAACTTGTTTGGACATATATGAAATAGTTGTATTTTATGTGATAGTAATAGTAAGTTAATGAGTTCTCTAAAAAACAGAGTTATGGTTTAAAAAAATATTATTTATGAAAATAGAGAAATATTTAAATAATTAATAAATCAAAATAATAAATAATTAATAATTACGAAAAAATATTATCTTATAAAATAAGTATAAAATAATTTAATAATTATATATAAATTTTATATAAATAAATCTTAAAATATGTTCGACAAGTGTAATAGTTTCAAAGCAACTAGTCCCTACAAAGCAACTAATCCATGCCTTCATAGCACGATTTATAATATTTATTTTAATTTTGATAGAAAAAATGTAAAAAATTACATTACACAAGAAAAGATGACATAATACAATAAGCGAGCTAGAAATATTTTTATATATTTTATGCACTTAAAAACATGGAAAAAGAAACATAGCACATGGAAAAAAACATGGAGTACTAAACATAATTTGTAAGATGTAAAAAACCATTAAACAATGATAAGTGAATATAACTATTATTATGAAATACATCCACACACAATGTTGGCAAATAATTTCAGACACCACACAACCATAATAAACTTAATAATCACAAAAAAATTACATAACCAACTTTAATATGAAACAAAAGATTAAATACTACATATTACCTTAATTTATATTGCATCTATTATCATTGAATCATTGTATTTCATAGAAAATTAACTATAATCTCTATTAAATTTATCATCGATGAATCATGAATCATGATACCGCATAGACAACTATCTACAAGGAAAAACATGATGAAATTTGAATATATAACATGTATAAAAATCAACGATATCTATAAAACATGAAGTATATAATTGGTTGCATTTAGCTGAGAAAATTTTTTGAAGTTAATATTTTTCTTGTTATTGTTCCTACTTTTACATTTATTCCAAAGAAGTATTCGAGAAGACAAAAGGGAGAGAAAAAAGAAAATCCATATTCACAATAAATGATCAGTGGAAGACTATAAAAACATATTACATTAAAAAAAATAGTGAAATGGGTGAAACAATAACGTACTAAATAATCAACAACTGAGAATAGATAGAAACAAAAAAAAAAATTTGAATAGATACACATTTATTTCATATGAAGGTCTTTTAACAAAAGTGTTCCACGTGAAATTTAAATGTACAAACTATATGACATGTAATAAACTGTGATTCAAAATAATTTTAGTTTTTTTTTTTTTTTTTTAATATCATGATTCTAAAACATGACATTATACAACTATAGTGATTATGTTTATTAGCTATAGATATTTTTTAATCATAATAAATTAAAAAAATCCACATGCTAGTCATTTTTCCCCTTTTCTTCGTGAAATGCAATTTCATAGTGGAAGTTCTTCGTGAAAAAAAAAAAACGTACACAAGTAGAGGAAAAAAAGCTTAAGAATTAGAATGAACATGTGCAAAGGTAAAAAATCGAAAACAACACCATTTTTATTTATTTTTACCCTTCTATTTCAATGTCCTCAATATTGGTATCATCAATGTCCTCAATATTGGTATCGTAAGAGACAAGGATATTAAATAAAGTGTTATAAATAATATAATACAAAATCTTGGTAATCACAATATGTGGAATACAAGCAGTTAATAGCTTTGAGTAGGAAAGGATGTGATAAAAGACAAGTGAAGGAAAGTTAATGTGAAAATTAGTGTGTATGTGGGAGGAGTGTTGTGTGAGATGGAGGTGTTTAGAAAAAGTTTTTGGAGGTACGAATGTGTGTGGAAATGCGGAAGTGGAGATGTGTGAGAAAGGAGAAAGATGCAAAAGGGGGAGCATTGTGTGAGAGAAGGATGTGTGGAAATAAGGCATGTGTAAAATTAAAGACTATGTGGAAGCAAGGCATGCACAAAGCTGAAGTTTGTGTGAAAGAAAATTTTGTGCATAGGTAAAATATGTGTAGAGATAAAAGGGTAAGTATCATTTTACTCCTTCTGAAATATTCCATAAGGATGAAGAAGTCAACATATTTTATGTTTTAGTTTACTTGATTTGGTCTTACACTTAATATGTTGGGGGAAGATAAGACATATTTTATTTTATTTTTTACTTTATTTATTTATTTTTTATTTTTTATTTTTTTTTCTGATTAACACTAATTCTATTAAGTGATCATATAGTACAAGGTGAGATTACAAGCAAGAGTGGCAAGAAACGAGCAACCGGAAATGATGAACTATCAACCTCGGTCCCGAAGAGAGAAAGTGAAACAATCAAAAGAGCTATGAAATGTGACATGAAAGCAAGAGGAAAGTAGTTGTGTTCTACCCTGAATGGGCAGAAGCCTCTATGAAAAATTTTTCCCTTTTGTTTTGTTGACTTTGACCCATTCAGCTTGGTGTGGATGGGTAGGAATCACTTATAAACTGTTGTTAACTGTGGGAGGAATCTCCTTATCTATGTTGTAGGAGGAGGACTCATGAGTTCTTTTTTGAGAGATCATTATGGCTGGAGGATCCTCTGGGACGGAAGAGGGCAAATCATTCGTCTACTTTACATGCTCCATTTTTGCATCAATATCCTCCTCATCTGAACTTGAGGAGTCAGAGTCATCCACCGGGGGGCATTGACTTGGAATCCATATTTTGGGTTTAGTTTTTATATTGTTTACCTTTTTTTGGCTACGAATGAGGGGTAGGAGTTTTGAAGGTGCTCTGTTTGGTGACAATGGCGGCAGCGAAAGGCAATGTTCTCATAATCCAGAACCTGTGTCCATAGGAAGTCGCCAATCTTGAGATTGATTTGATCAGGCAGACCATTGCTCATGTCTATTTCCACACATATTCTGCCATATATGAATAGTCCTTGGTACTCCCGTAGGTGATCTGTAGTTAGATATCGGCCCAGGGTGTTTCCTATTCCTTGGAAGTTTGAGAGGTGCCATAAATGGGCTGGTAAATTGGGAAGCCTGACCCAGATAGGGATCTTAGTGATTACTATTGTATCAGGCTCAAAATTTGGGAACCAGGGGGTGAGGAATAGCCCAGCTCTTCCCCAAAAACACGCACCTTCTGTTAAGGTCCTTTGGAAATCCTTGATGTGATCAAACAACACTATGAAGAAACCCTTGGAGCAGAATTTGACCGTACAGTTGTGGGTCTAGTTGGTGTAGATCCACTCGAAGAGATCCTTTATGCGATTCCAAAGACCATTGAATCTGCAGATGATGGCTCTTTCTGCAAACTTTTGAAGCTGATCTGCCAAATCTGGGTGGGAAATATCAATGGAGGGGACATCCTCTATTTTATCAACTAGAAAAGGCTTGGGGGTTGCTGGGGTTTGAGCATATTTCTTGGGTTGTGCATGGACAACATCCTTATATGAGAAAGCGGGAGAAGATGATGAATTTCCTGCAGCTCCCCCTCTCAATCGAAGGGATAAGACTAGAGTGGCATCTCTTTCATTGTTATAACAGGAAAGGGGAAAAGAGGCATCCATTTGTTTACCTCCATATTGAAGTCTTTGAAGAGATAAGGGAATCCCCAACCTATGCTCAAGGGCGTGCAAGAGATTCTTGACTCTATCCATCGAGCAGACCCAAAGGAGCAGGGATCTTCTCTTGAGAAGCGAGATCTTGATTTGAAAGGAAGGAGAGAGTAGATCTACGTGACCCTAGCTACCAAGATGCACTGTGTAAGCCCAATTCATGAATATTTCTTGTTCTTTTTTAGTTGTGGCCCATTATGATTTCCTAGCGAGGAGGTGCCAATCTTCTTTTCGAAGATTCGGAGGGCCGGAGGTCTTATTTTCTGGGATTGCATAGTAGTCGGGGTACTTTTGGAGTGAAGGAGCATCACCTAGATCACATTTTGCACTCTCCCCTTTCGGTGAGAAATCAAATCTAGCATGAGATCCTGGATCCTGCGAATGGTGGCCAGAATTATTCTTTGTCACAGCATTCTGTACCAGTGGTGTGGCTTCAAGCCACCGGTCGCCCTGATCTGCGAGGCCTAGTGGTGGCCTGACGGCTATAGTGCCAAGGGAAGTGGCGAACACGTTGTTAGGGTTCATCTTCGTCGAGTTCTGATCTTCTCCACCTCAAGATAAGGCATATTATGGATATGTTAAGGAATTAATAAATATCATGGTTGTATTATTTATTTATTTCCATTTTGGGCTACGTGGATATAAATCCAGCCACTTTAATGCATGCAAGAAAAACATAGAGATAGAAGTAGTAAATTCAATTTTAATTTAAATTAATTATTTAACTCGAAGAATTTATTAAATTTTGATATATTCCATTGATAAATAATTTCAATGATATTGATATAAAAATTAAATTTAAATTCAATAATGACATTCTCGCTCATTTTATGGAAACATTTACTTTTTCCCTTGTATTTTTTGTGGACTAGAATTATTTCATGTGTGAAAGAAGATACTATGTGTAAATGTAATTTTCATCTCTTTACTTCATAAGAATTAGACAAGAATTTATACTTACGAGATAATTTTGTTATTTTCCGAAAAAAGGTGGAATATGTATGTACATATATTATTATTTATAAGGGTATGTGACAAGTGTGCCATCTTGAAAAATCTTATTAAGTATAAAACAAGTGGAATTAAGGAATGTGTGGAGGTAAGACATGTACATAGGTAAAAGGGAAAGTATCATTTGAATCCCGTAATATTCTAGAAGCACGAAGAAATACAAATATTTTATGTTTTATTTTACTTCATTTGGTATTACACCTAGTCTATTGGGATAAATTAAGGTATATTATGGATATAAGAAACTAATAAATGACATGGTTATATAATTTCTCTAGGCCTAGAATTCATTTTTTTTGGTTACATGAAGAGAAATGATATAGAGACTAAAGTAGTAAATTGACTTGAAATTCATATTATTTATTTAATTGGAAGAATATATTAAATCTGAAATAGTCCAAAAATAAACATTAACAATGGTATTTATATCAAAATTAAGTGTAAAGTGAATAATGACACTCTCCCTTATTTGGTGGAAATGTTTCCTTTTTTCCTTACGTTTTTGTTGGTAAACATGTATTTCATATACTAAAAAATATACTATGTGCAAATGTAATTCTTGATTGCAGAGGAATTTATACCTACGAGATATTAGGTTTTAATTTATTGAAACAATGCTTATTAATTTAATTAATGGAAATATGTATGTTCATAAATAAGTGCATATAGGCCTATGTCATATGTCTCCCCACTTGAAAAATATTACTAAGTACAGAATTAGTGGAAGTAAGGGATGTGTAGAATAAGGCATGTGTAGAGCTAAAGTCCGTGCAGGAGTAAGGCACATGCAAAGGTAAAAAGGCAAGTTCTCTTTCTCCACACAAGGTAGGTCCAAAAATGAAATATTTAATTTATAATTTTGTTGGCTAAGAGGCCCAGATATTTAGAGTTTGATGTGAATGTTAAATAATAAAGTTGTGATGAATAAATTAAGAAGAGGTAATAAATGATTTATTTATAATTTTAAATTCGATATGAAGTAATAAAATAATTCAATTATGATAATAAAGTATAAAATTAAGAAAAGTTATTATACCTCTTTGTTAAAATTCAAATAATTTTGAGCTTATTTTGCATTTGATTTTTCCTTTAGTCAACATTTAAATTTTGAATGCAGAGTGGCCACCAATGCATTGTAACTATTTTTAGTGATGAAAAATAAATGTCATTATTATATAATTTCAAAATTTTATATAAGAGTAAAGCAATGTAGAATATTGCATTGCACAAGAAAAGGAAACATAATAAAACAATGAATCTATTTTTGTTATAGAGTTCATACACCCAAATACATGAAAAAAGAAACATGACATATGGATGAAAAACATGGAATACTAAACATAATTTATCCTCTATAAAAAAACATTAAATAATGCTAAGTCAATATCATTACTTTTATGTAATACAAGCTAAAAAATAATGTTAACCACACCATACAACCATAATGCATTTAAATATAAAAAAAATTACATATCCAACTTCAATATGAAACATCGGGTTTTATACTACATATTACATTTATTCAAGTAATTTTTTTTTTGTTACATTATATTTTCTTAATCCCTATTGCATTTATTATCAATGATGTTTTAATAAATAGAAACTTGTATTAATGGAGAAATCTAGTATTTTTTGGATTAATGTATTTGGTTGTTTGTTGTTGTATGTTAGGATTGAGATCTTATATTTAGGTCCTAGATACTATTATTTAAGGAGTGGTTCAAACCATCCAACTAATGTATGATTTTGGATGAATGTATGAAATGCACGCGAAAATTTGAATCTCCCACAAGTTCGGTCAAACTTTTGAAATTAATTCGGCCGAATTTTTTTTGCCGTAAGCAAACTTATTCTATAGTTTACGTCAGCGGATTTTTGGCTGGAGGAAAAAAAACTAGAAATAAAATTTCAACCAAAATTGTAATTGGGTCGAAGTTTTAAAAAAGTTCACCCGAATTTCGTTTTAATAAATATAGCGACCTATAGCCTGCATGAAGTTTTCAACCGATTGTTTTTTTGCATGAACTTGGAGATGTTATTTTATGTTTGTGTGTTTTGTCGTGACCATTGGAGAGTGCTGAGAGGTTTGTTTTTCGCTTGCCGAGCGCTAGGAGGTGCATTTTTGGCTTTGTTTGGCAGTGCGTGTATGTTTTTTTATGTTCTTTTTTTGCGTAGTTTCTAATATTTTTTTTTTTTAGTGTTTGCAGGTCTTGGCATATGCTCTACTCTGTGTCTCTTTGTGGCAGCGATGTGCTCATTTAGATTGTTCGTCTACTTTCTTAATTGTAGTTATTCTTTATGTTCGGCGTGTTCATCTGCTTTCTTAATTCCACGGTTCTAGGTTTTCTTCTGGTTCTCGGCTGCAGATTATAAAACCTATATGTAAACAAAAAATATGTGTAAACACATGTATTCTTCCAATTCTCAACTGCAAATCATAAAATACGTGTACATGTTTTTATGTCAATTGTATAGATTTTGGAAATATTCTAGATAAGTTAGGATTTCTTATCTCAATAGCAGATTTAATTAAAAAATTGAAGCCACAGATTAATTTTCGTTTTCCTCTCAAATGTAGATTTTGGAAAATTTATAAATAAATTGGTATTTTTTATCTCAATCGCAGATTTTTGAAATATTGTAGTGGAAAAAATTCACTTGGCTATGTTTTTATTTATGGAGAAGACTTAAAAATATTTTCAAAATCTGCAACAAAATTAGTTTCAGCGACATAATTTACCCGGTCATTCTTTGTGTAAGGCATGGTCTGAAGTGGTTATATGCAACTGTTACCTTCATGTTTTTATCCACTGCATACTCATAAAAGTGACCTAACAACATTTTTTTTATATGCATACTCATCACTGTTATCTTCATGTTTTTATTTGTTGCATACTCATCACTGTGGCCTAACAACATGTTTTTTATCTGCATACTCATCACTGTTACCTTCGTGTTTTTTTATGTTGCATACTCATCACTATGGCCTAACAACATGTTTTTTATCTGCATGCTCATCACTTTTACCTTCATGTTTTTATCTGCTACATACTTATCATTATGGCCTAACAACATGACCTGTATTCATCCCTGAATTAATGTTTAATAACCCTATGACATGCATTCATCCTTGACTTAATATTTAATAACCCTCCGAAACTAAATTTATATTCATTACACATTAAAAAAATATTTATTATCTCACTAATAAGATAATATTCTGGAATCAATATCATATTCCAAAATATTCTTAAAATCTATATTAGAAAAACCGAGTTAGCCCGGACTTGCCTTATCATGGTATGAGAAACGATTGTTGGAAATTGTAACTACATTGGAAGCGAGTGTGACATACCATCTCTGTCCTGTGATTATATCCTTTCTAGAATATATATTAAAGTTTTAAATATAAATGAAAAAATATTGGAACAATTAATATTTGATACACTTTTTTAATTAAACAGAACTTTGTTGAGACAAAAACCATAAAAAAAACATTTATTGAGACGTGAAGCCAACATATATAATGGTAAAATCGAACATCAACGACTTCTCCACCTTTATGTAACATATTTTTTATGCTTGCCCACAAAATTCAGGAAACACGGTGACAACACGGAGCCTATTTCTGTAAATTTAAGAAGCTATGTCTTGTGATTATCCTTTCCACACATCTAGTACCATAGGGTTCCATCTCTTCTAGCAGAACATTGATGGGCATGCTGGGCTTATAGTAGTGGATGTACAACCCAAAACTGATAGCGTTGCTCATATTCAAAAGCTAGATGTAAGGCCCGTTTCTAATGTGGACATTTGCTCCTCTACCATTGATAGAGTTGTGCCTCATGAAAAACAGGGGCATTTGAAGCTTTATGTTCATATCTCTAACAAAAAAAATTCCTAATTTATGATTATTAGTTATGCTTTTTCTTATTACATTATATAGAAATATATATGAAGGAAAGTTTCAAGAAGAGAAAAAACAACACAACAAGGGTTGGGAGAGTGTTTATATTTGTTTTCATTTTTAGCAAAGTTGTTTATGAACAACTGAGACAGCAAGGTGGTTAAATTTATGTAAAGGAAAAATACAAATACAAAAACTAATACATGGAATGTGTTTGGTTGTTTATTTGTCTAAATATTATGCTTTTTCTTATTGATTTATATATAAATCGATATAAAGGAAAGTTTAATATATGGGAAGTAGAGAAAAAACAACACAACAAGGCTCAGGAGAGTGTCTATACTTGTTTCTTCTTATTTCTTTATATATAAATATATATAAAGGAAAATTTCATATATGGGAAGTAGATAAAAAATAGCACAACAAGGGTTGGGAGAGTGTCTATATTTGTGTTTTCTTATTGCTTTAAACACTGTTACCGATGAAATAGGTAACCTGACCTCAAAACGAGAACTCTAGCCCAAAAAGACTCAAAAAACATGAAAAAACACCCCAAAAACAAAAAAAGGTGTATTCCAGAACGCACTTGGTTTTTTTTTAAGGTCAAATTTCAACGTTTTATAAAATTATGCTAAAAACAAAATTGTTTCTTGAAAAAAATATTGAAAAAACACCCTCAAAACAAAACCAGTTGATGCTGGAATAACCAAAAAAAATTGTCATATTTTTGACATTTTTAAAATTAAAAATAACATTTTTTGATTTCTAAAATTCAAACATTAAAAAAAAAACTAACATTTAAGAAAAAAATAAATTTAAAAAATAAAAACATTTTAAAGCTTAAAATTTAAAAATGTATAGGAATAAAAAAATAAAAATAAAAACAAAATAAAAATTTTAATTCAAACATTAAAAAAAAACCTAAAATTAAAGAAAAAAAAATTGAAGATTAAAATTTCAAAATATATAGAAATAAAAAAATTAAAAAAAAAAACAAAATAAAAATATTAAATTTAAAAATAAAATAAAAAAAGTTATAAAAAAAAAGAAGTTATAAAAAATAAAATATAGAAATTAAATTTAAAAAAGAAAAAGAAAATGTTTATTAAATTTAAAAAAAAAATGTAAAATAAAAAATTAAATTTAAAGAAATATATTAAATTTTAATAAATTTAAAACTTAAATAAATTAATTAATTAAAAAAAAAAAAATTGAAATTAAAAGTAAAAAAATTAAAAATTAAAAATTAAAATTAAAATACAATAAAAATATTAAATTTAAAAAAATATATATTAAAAAAACAAATAGATTTTGAAAAAATAAATTAAATTTAAATTATAAAAACTAAAATATATAAATATGAACTTAAATTAAAAATATACATATTAGATTTTATTAAATTTAAAAAAAATGTTAATAATAAAATAACAAATTAAATTTAAAAAAATTATATTAAATTTTAATAAATAAATGAATAAACAAATAAATTTTGAAATAAAAAAATAAATTTTAAATACAAAGAAAAAAAAACATTGTTATAATTAAAAGTTAAAAAACTTTAAAAATCAATTAAAATTGAAAAATTGAAAAAAAAAATAAATAAATAAAATATTAAATAAAAAATAAAATAAAAAACAAATTAATTTGAAAATATTAAGTTTAATTAAAAAATATATATATCTAATTTTAAATACACAATTTTAATTGAAATTAAAAAAAAAAAAAAAAAAAAAATATTATGTAATTAAAAAAATAATAAAAATAAAAATAAAAATTTTAAAAAAGTTATTAAATTCAAATAAATTAAAAAAAAAAATACAAAATTTACTAAATTTTAAAAAATTAAATAAAAAAACTAAACATAAAATTTAATAATAAAAAAAATATATATGAATTTTTTTAAAAAAAAATCAATTAAATAAAAAAAAATACAAAATTTAATAAAAATTATTAACAAAATTTAGAAAAAATAAATTAAAAACAAAAAAATAATAAAATTTAAAAAAATAATTAAAAAGAAATAAAAAAAAAACAAAAAAAATTAAAACAAATTAAATTTCAAATATAAAAATTAAATTTAAAAAAAAATTAAATTAAATTTTTTGAATTTAATAAAAAATAAAAAAATCAAATCAAATTAAAAAAAATATTAAAAATTTAAAAAATTTAAAAAAATAAGATTTTTTTGATCGTGGTGGTGCCGCCAATCGGCCTCCTGCCCAGGTGGCGGCGGAGGCTGGCCGCTGGACGGGAGGCCGATTCCGGGAATCTCCCTGAGGCTGATTCTGGGAATCGCCCTGAGGCTGATTCCGGGAATCGCCCTCCCGCGGCAGGAGGCTGATTCCTGGAATCACCCTCCGATGCGGGAGGTCGATTCCGGGAATCGCCCTCCTGCGTCGAGAGGCTGATTCCTGGAATCGCCCTCCCGCGTCGGGAGGCTGATTCCTGGAATCGCCCTCCGGTACGGGAGGTCGATTCCAGGAATCGCCCTCCCACCGCGGGAGGCCGATTCCAGGAATTGCCCTCCCGCCTCTAGAGAGTGATTCCTGGAATCGGAATCCCGCCGCTGGAGGGCGATTCCCGAAATCACCCTCCCGCAGTGGGGGGGCGATTCTAGGAATCGCCCTCCAGCCCACGTGGCGGCGGAGGTCAGCCACTGGGCTGGCAAGGAGGCTACATGCAGCCTCCCCGCCCGCCCAGTGGCCGGCCTGCGCCGCCACCTAGGCGGGAGGCCAGTTGGCGGCGCCACCACGATCATAAAATTCTTTTTTTAATTTTTTTTTAATTTTTAATTTTTTTTATTTTAATTTGAATTTTTTTTATTTTTTTTTAAATTTAAAAAATTTAAATTTTTTTTTTTTTTTTAATTCAATTTTTTTATTTTAAATTTAATTTGTTTTAATTTTTTTGTTTTTTTTTTTTTTTAATTTTGTTTTTAAATTTAATATTTTAGATTAATTATTCTTTTAAATTTAAAATTTATTTATTAAATTTATTAATTTTTAATTATTTTTTTTTAATTCTTTTACTTTATTTAGTTTTTCATTTTTAAAATTTATAAATTGTTTCATTAAAAAAAAAACAGTAAATTTAAGGATATTTGTTTTTTAATTATTTGCACGTGGTTTTTTTCATTTTTTTTTGTTTTTTAATGATAGTTTTTTTCTTTTTTTTAATTCTTTTATTTAAATTTTTTTTTTTTAATTTGTTTTTTTGTTAATTTTGAAATTTGTATTTTATTATTATTATTATTATTTTTTTGATTTAAATTTTAATTTTTTTTTTTTTTTGTATTTTTTTTTTTTTAAAATCTAAATTTTAATTTTGTAATTTAAATTAATTTTAAAATTTCTATTTTAATTTTTTTTTTAATTATATGGTTTCTTTTAATAATTTGGAAACAAAATGTTTTTGATGTTTTTATTTTTTATTTTTTTGGTTGATTTTTGTTTTTTTCTTTAAATTATGTGTTTTTTTTTTAAATTTTGTCATTTCTTTTGATATAATTTTCGAATTTTTTTTTTTTTTTAATTAATTTTTGTTTAAATTTTTTATTTTTACGAGTTAATTTTGTTTTTTTTTACATTTTTATTGGTTTTTTTAATTGTTTTTATATATATATATATTTATCTAAGTTTTGTGTTTTATTACCAACATGAAAATCACCACTCTAAAAAAAATGGTTGATGTTGCATCAATACGTTTCAAAATTAGCATGAAAATCACCGCTCTAAAAAAAAAGTTGATGCTGCATCAATACGTTTCAAAATTAGCATGAAAATCACTAACATTTTAAAACAAATATTCATACTTCATAAATTCTGCTAAAAAAAAGAAGGTGATTCTGCATCACCACTTTTCAAAATCGGGTGCTTTTTATGCTACCAAAAAAAAGTAGGTAACAGTGCGGTTACCTATTTCATCAGTAACAGTGTTTTTATATATAAATCTATATAAAGGAAAGTTTCATAAATGGGAAGTAGATAAAATACAACACAACAAGGGTTGGGAGAGTGTATATATTTGTTTTCATGTTTAGTAAAGTTTTTTATAAACAAGTTATCCAACAAGGTGGTTAAACACATGGAAAAATAAGAATACATTTAATGTGTTGAAGGATGGAAAACACAAGGAAAAATAGGAATATATTGAATGTGTTGAAGGCTGGAATGGTGAATGTTTGTTTATTATTGTAAATATTATGCTTTTCTATATAAAGGAAAGTTAAGTTTCATATATGAGAAAAAACAACGCAACAATGGAGGTTACTTTCCAAATAATTTCTATATAAAGGAAAGTTTCATATATAGGAAGTAGAGAAAAAAAAAATGAGGGCTCCCTTCCTGAATACATAATTAGAAAGTAAAAGCATACATAACTAGAAATAATTCCTCAATACATAATTAGACTATGCTCCTATTGTTGTTAACAAACTAGAAAATCAAATGAAAACAACAAGAGGAGCATAATCTTCATCCATTTTCAGTTCTTTCAGTTTTTCAATTTATTGTCTAGTATGTTAACAATAATAGGAGCATAGTATTCATCTACAGTGTCAACTAGCTGTTTGATAGAGGTCCTAAACTAAACCCCATTAGTTGATCATCCACTAAAATCTTAGCAAATAGCCTAAACTAGTCCCACACTTGTCTTGCCATGTTACCGTTGTCACCTGCTAGGGAGGGTCTTTCATAACTCTACTTGGTTGTTGCTGTCCTTGGTACATATTGAAATTCTTTTTGTTATATTTGGTATATATTGGTCCTGACACACATTGAAATGGAATTTGATTTTCTGTGTAGCCACCATAATTGTGTTATGAAATCAGCTCCGAAAATAGAATAAAAGAGAGATCAACGCCTTAGAAATAAGCCACTTCTAGGGGGCAACCTCCAATACATTACATAAATAAACAATTATTGGATGATACAAATGAAAAAACTTCCTTTCTATATATAGGATTCCACGGGGCCACAATGTAATCCTAGCCGACCTAACAATAATAATGTAAGGGCACAATAATAACAATATGGGGGTTACAGAGGTACAAAAATAACAATAAGGGGGTTATACTAACAACAATAAAGGAATATACTTGTAATATAGGGACCTAACATGCTCCTCGCCTTCAAAACAATGATGTTCTCAACGCTTGAGTAGCTCCGGGTGCTTCTATATACAATTCTCATCCTCCCATGTAGAATCTTCAGTTGGTAAGTTCTTCCATTTGATGAGATACTCTGAAATTGATCGATTTCGTAGCTGTCGAGTTCTTATTTCCATGACTGCTTTAGGTTCCAATATGTTGTTTCCTTCCTCATCAAGTTTTGGAAATATTGTTTAAACTAGAATTTTGTCCCCTATAACCTTGTTTAAGCATGAAAGATGGAAAATTGGATGCACTCACGAAGAAGCAGGAAGCTCCAATTTGTATGCCATAGTACCAATATTTTGCAACACCTTGTTAGGACCATAATACTTTGGAAATAATTTATTATCCATCTTAGCTTTCTTGAGCGACATTTGTTTGTATGGTTGTAGCCGTAAAAATACCCAGTTTCCTACATCAAAACTTCTCTCACTGCGATGTTGATCTACCTATTGTTTCATTCGATTTTGTACCAAATTTAGGTTATCCTTTAAGAGTTGGAGAACTTCTTGTTGATGCTCGATGTTATCTTCCACTGCTTGAACCCTAGAATTTTTTCTTAAAGAAGATGTGATAGACGGTGGTTGATATCCATAAAGTGCCATAAATGTGGTCATTTTTGTTGCAATATGGAAGCAAGTGTTATCCCACTATTCAACGAGAGGTAACCACTTGACCCATTGTGCTTTCTTATCAGATACAAAACAACGAAGATATCCTTCCAAATATTTATTCACTATCTCAGTTTGATCATCAGATTGATGATGATAAGATGAGCTATGAGCTAGTTGAGTAGCCAAACAAGAAAATAATTTCGTCCAAAAATTTCCTGTAAAAATGGGATCTTTATTGTTGGGAAAACAAGAAACGAGGAGAAATGTAACTGAATTTGGAAATTGAACTGAAGGATAAATTCTCTTAGAAACTTTATTGATGAAATTCTACGTGTCTACAAGCCTCTCGGGCCATCTCTTTTAACTTAGTCTATTTCGTTATTAAAACTATATTCCGTTATTCAACCTACATTTTAGTTATTCTAACTACATACGTAAGTTTACAATATTCGTTGTCACATTTTTAACAAACTCCACCTTGACAACAAATTGTCCATTCATCATCTTTTCTGCAAGTCGAGAGAAGCAAGACACCATCTAAGCTTCTCTACTGTAATTGGCTTCGTGAATATATCTGCATGATTCTCCTGTGTGTGGACCTTCTTAAGGACTACTTTTCCGCCTTCGATTACATGTCTCAAAAAGTGATACCTTACATCGATGTGCTTGGTCTTGCTCTGATAGGCTGGATTTGTAGCCAAATGAATAGTGCTCTGACTGTCACAAAACACGTTCACTTTCTCTTGCGTCCTTCCAATCTCATCAAGCATACCTTTTAACCATATTGCCTCTTTGCATGAATCTAAAGCGGCTATATACTCTGCTTTAGTAGTGGACAAAGAAACTGTTTCTTGAAGCTTTGACATCCAACTGATTACTCCACCTGCAAGAGTAAAGACATAACCTGTAGTAGACCTCCTTTTGTCCAAATCACCTGCATAATCAGCATCCACATATCCGCTGATTGTACCTTCACGACCATCAAAGTTGATGCAATGGTCACTTGTGCCTCTCAAATACCGAAGCACCCATTTCATTGCTCGCCAATGTTCTTCCCCTGGATTTGCCATGAACCTGCTGACAACTCCAACTGCATGTGAAATGCTATGTCTTGTAGATACCATCGCATACATTAAGTTTCCTACTGCATTTGCATATGGTACACGAGACATATATTGCTTTTATTCATTAGTTCTAGCACTCAAATCTGAATAAAGCTTAAAATGGGAAGCTAATGGAACATTAATAGGTTTCACATTGTTCATACCGAACTTTTCAAGTATTTTCTCCACATAATTCTGTTGTGATAACCAAATATTACCATTCTTCCTATCTCTGTGTATCTCCATGCCCAATATATGTTTTTCTGCTCCAAGATCCTTCATTTCAAACGTCCTAGACAGCTGAGCCTTTAACCTGCTAATTTCTTCCATGCTTTTGCTTGCAATAAGCATATCATCAACATACAACACCAAGATAATGAATATTCCATTGAAACTTTTGAAGTATACACAATGATCATACTCACTTCTGATAAAATTATGGCTCGTCATGAAGGAATCAAACTTCTTGTACCATTGCCTGGTCGACTGCCTCAGGCCATACAATGATTTCCTGAGCTTGCAAGCTAATCTTCTGCTGCGACATTGTACAAAACCTTCTGGCTGATCCATATATATCTCTTCATCCAAATCACCATGAAGAAAGGTTGTTTTAACATCCAACTGTTCTAACTCAAGGTCAAGTAAAGCCGTTAGTGCTAACACAGTACGAATAGAAACAAGTTTAACTACTGGTGAAAAGATCTCATGAAAGTCAATACCTTCAACCTAAGAATACCCTTTTGCAACCAGTCTCACCTTATACCTTTCGATACTTCCATCAAATTTTCTCTTCAACTTGAAGACACATTTGCACCCAACAACGCTTCTCCATTCAGGAAGTTCTACAAGATCCCAGGTATTGTTCTTGGCTGAGTCCATTTCTTCTTCCATAGCCTTTTTCCATATCTTGCTATCTGCATCATCAACTACTTCCTGATAACAAGATGGTTCCCCATCTTCAGTAATCAATGCAAATGATGAAGCAGAGTCTGCATACCTTTTGGGTGTTCTTCTTTCCCTTGTAGAACTTCTTAGAGTGACTGGTTGCTGACTGGATTCTAGAATTTCTCCAGTTTCCTCTGCTTCTCCACCTTTTTCAGAAGTCTCTCCTTGCTTTTGACTTTCTGGAAAAGGTAAAGTCTCCAATTGAATCTGCTGACCTGGCGATACCTTCTTTTCTTCAACTTTTTCAACATATGATTTTAAAAGAGATGATTCATCAAATGTTACATCTCTACTAATGACTATCTTCCGTGAAGTAGGATCCCACAACCTATATCCCTTCACTGAATAATCATATCCAACAAAGACACAACATTTTGATTTTGGATCTAATTTTGAATGGTGATTTCTAGGAATAGGAACATAGGCATCACAACCAAAAATATTCAAATTCGAATAATCACAAGGTTGAACCGACCAAACTTCTTCAGGAATTTTACAGTTTATTGCAACCGAAGGCGATCTGTTAACTAAATAACAAGAAGTAGATATTGCTTCTGCCCATAACTCCTTTTGCAGATTAGCATTAATAATCATGCTTCTGGCTCTTCCCATAAGAGTCTGATTCATTCGTTCAGCAACACCATTCTGCTGAGGAGTATAAACAACAGTTTTATGTCTAACTATCCCTTCATCCTTACAAAATTGTTCAAATTCTAAAGAGGTGAATTCACCGCCATTGTCAGTTCTTAAACATTTGGTTGATTTTCCTATTTTCTTTTCCACCATTGTTTTAAATTGTTTAAACACATTAAACACATCATCTTTATTTTTCAACATATAGACCCAAAATTTTCTGGAGAAATCATCAATAAAAGTTAAAAAATACAAGGCACCTCCATAGGACATAGTAGGAGATGGTCCCCACAGATCAGAATGAATGTAGTCCAAAATCTGCTTACTATTATGATTTCCAGACTTGAATCTTTGTTTACATTGTTTTCCAAACACACAATATTTACAAAAATCCAACTTCAAGGATTTCAAATCAGGAAGTAGCTTGCGGTTCATCAGTACCTGAAGACCTTTCTCGCTCATATGACCCAACTGCTAATGCTATAGACGAGAACCCTCTTCTGCTTTATCTGAAACGATCACTGCTTCACTAAATTGAGTGCTTCCTTTGAGTCTGTACAGGTTTCCAAAATTTTCATCCTTCATAACAACCAAGGCTCGTTTCGAGACTTTCAGCACTCCATTCTGACCTGTAAACTTATATCCATGCGAATCCAAAACTCCCAAGGAAATCAAGTTTTTCTTTAGATCAGGTACATGCCTAACATCAGATAAGGTTTTAATTGTACCATCATACATTTTAATTTTCACATTTCCAATCCCAACAGTCTAACAAGATGCATTATTTCCCATGAATAAAGAATTACCATCTACAGTTTCATATGATGAAAACCAATTTCGGTGCAGACTCATATGATGAGAAGCACTAGAGTCTAATAGCCAATAGTCAACATCTTGTGAGATATTACAAATAGGGAGTGCTTCAGCAATTAAAACCTCATCATCCATACCTGAATCGACCTGATTTTCTTCCTTATTGTTGTTTTCTGCCTCCTTCCGTTTCTAGCAATCCTTTTTGAGATGTCCCGGTTTGTTGCAGTACCAGCATTTTGCTTTAATCTTCTTGCCGCCCTTTGACTTCGATCTGGAAGAACCTCTTGTATTCTCCCCTCGTTCCTTTGACCAACCTCTAGCTACCATGGCTTCAGGCACATAAGTCTCAATGCTAGATTGTCTTCGTACCTTTTGAGATAAAAGAGCACCCACGACAGATTCAAATTTTAATGAATCAGCAGTGCTCAAACTGATTGAGGTCACTAAGTGATCCCATGACTCAGGTAGGGAACACAAAAAGGTTATTTCCTTGTCTTCTTCCTCTTACTTCCATATCAGACAACTGACAAATAAGCATATTAAAAACATTTAAGTGATCTGCAATTTTCATACCCTCCTTCATCCGGAGGTTGTACAGTTGTCTCTTTAAATAGATTCTATTAGTCAAATATTTTTTCATATAGAGAGTTTCCAATTTATTACACAACCCTGTAGTTTTACTCTCTCCAACAATATTGAAGAGTACTTCATCTGCCAAACATAACCGAACGGTACTGAGAGCTCGGGCATCCAAGTCCTCCCAGTCTGAATTTGACATGCTTGCTAGTTTTTTAGCTACCCCATCTAATGCCTTGTGCAACCCTTGTTGCACAAACAAATCCCTAACCTTCAATTTCCATAGAGAAAAAATGTTTTTCCCGGTAAATTTCTCCACCTCAAATCTTGCGTTTGTCATTTTCGCCATTTCTCCCTCCTAGGGTTTCAGATTTCCCTTCTTCTAAAAAATTTCCCCTCTTCTTCTAGGATTTCAATATTTCCCTTTCTACTTCTAGGGTTTCAAGGGTTTTGAATCTTTTCTTTCTCCTATTACTTCCAAATAAACAATAAAAAAAAGAATTCTCTCTTTCACAAAAACAATTCTTTTGGAAAAACAAATTTCTGATCAAAAAACCCTTTTAACAATTTCTATGCTGATTTCTTGAAACCTCTTAATAACCTTCTTCAAACAAACAAATGCTGATTTCTATTTCAAATAAAACATTAAATTTCAAATTACCCGAAGTTCTCCTCAGTCACAGCTAGGCTTGCAATTTCAGGAGCTCCAGCAAATGGTGGGCGGATTCTCTTTTTCCAGGGAAACGGTTTCTCCATCACCAACCCACAACAAGCTGCTTCACCACCACTCAACGACTACTTCACCCTCTATCTACAGTCTCTTAATCACTGCCCTTGACATTCCCCTCAATTATACCTTCAAATATTCTCTTCCAGATAAGCGACACTTCAGTCTCAGGCTCTCCATAGTGTAGACAGACTCGATAAAATCTCTGCGAATAGAAGGGAAAATGATTTCTACGATTTCTCTACGCAGGGCTCTAGAACTTATTTTCAGCGCGACAGCCTTCTTTTTCCAGACAAGGCGGGCAGACAGACTCTCGTGGTTTCATCTTTGTGGCGGACAGTCAACCCAACAGAAGGGTTTACAGATTCACTCGACAGCTTTTGATGGCTTCCTTCTGCTCGGACAGAAGATGCAGACTCTCGTGGCCTTATTTTTACGGCAGACGACTTCTCCAAAACTCTGCGGACAGTGGAAAATCGATTCTGGCTTCTCCTAATTTTTTGGAAATCGATTCTGGCTCTCCTAAACTCTGGAAATCAATTCTGGCTCTGCTAATCTCTGAAATCAATTCTGGCTCTCGAACTTGGCTCCGATACCACTTGTTGGGAAAAAAAGAAACGAGGAGAAATGTAACTGAATTTGGAAACTGAACTGAAGGATAAATTCTCTTAAAAACTTTATTAATGAGATTCTCCGTGTCTACAAGCCTTTCGGGCCATCTCTTTTAATGTAGTATATTTCGTTATTACAACTATATTTCGTTATTCAACCTACATTTTAGTTATTCTAGCTACATAGGTAAGTTTACAATATTCGTTGTCACATTTCTAACATTTATCGCTTACAATAATCTTCAGGATTCCATGTAGCTTTTGAATTGTTTCCATAAATTTAGTAGCAATTGTACTTGCTTTAAATGGATGATATAATGCACAAAAGTGTGCATAATTGGTAAGTATATAAACTACCACCATGATGATACTCTTTCATTTGGACTTAGGTAAACCTATGATAAAATCCATTGAAATCTCCTCCCAACGTTGACTTGGAATGGATAAAGGTTTTGGAAGACCTGGGGTCTTAATTGTATCAACTTTATTCTGTTGGAAAACCAAAAATTATGCCACAAACATTTGAATATTAGATTTAAGGTCATCCCAAAAAAATTCTTTCTTCACCCTATGGTAAGTTTTTAAAAATCGTGAGTGTCCTCCTAAAGGAGAAGTGTGCAATTCCAAAAGAATATTTTTTTTAGGTGGGAATTTTTGCAAATATATAAGAGATCTTTGTACCATAAGGAATCATTTTTCCAACTAAATGTATTAGATGTACTAGGATCTTGCTACAATGTTTGAATGAGTGTCCACACTTCTTCATCCTTCTTCCATTGATCCCTTTCTTCGGTTATCCAATCTGGTTGGATTATATAAATGGCACAAAGCTATGCTTCCACCTCTTCATCCTTTCTTGAGAGTTCATCTACAACAACATTTAGCTTCCCTATTTTGTAATTATTTCAAAGTCATAACCCAACATCTTTGTGACCCATTTTTGCTACTCTTCTGAAGATATTCTTTGTTCCAAAAAGTGTTTAAGACTATCATGACCAGTTTTTACCTTGAAGTGTCTTCCCATTAGGTGAGGTCACCATTTCTTTAGTGCATGTAGTATTTCCAATATTTCCTTCTCATAAATAGCCTTTTGTAAATACTTTCCTTTGATTGAACGTCTTTCAAAAGAAATTTTTCTTCCTTCTTGCATTAAAATAACACCACTTCCATTTCCTGATGCATCACATTCCACAATAAAGTTTTTCGTGAAGTCTAGCGTAGCTAAGACCGATGCTAGGCACATTGCCTCTTTAAGATGTTCAAAGTCCTTAGCTACTTCACAAGTCCATGAAAATGCATATTTATTGAATAATGTTGTTAGAGGTGCTGCTATTCTCCCATAATTCTTAACAAACTTTCGATAATACCTTGTTAATGCAAGAAATCTGCGCAATTTCTTTATGGTTGTGGAGACTTTCCATTCTATAATGGATTTAATTTTTTTAGGGTCTACCTTAACACCCTCGTGAGATACAATATGACCCACATATTCCAACTCTTGTACTCCAAAGAAAAATTTGGATGCCTTTTCATATAATTGTTTCTTCTGTAATATTTTGAGCACCCCGTGAACATGTTGAACATAATCCTTCCAATACCTGTTGCAGATTAGTATATCATCAAAAAATACTAGCAAAAATTTTCTAAGGAAGGGTTTGAAAATGGAATTCATTAACCCTTGAAATGTAGAAGGTGCATTGGTAAAGCCTAAAGGCATGACCAAAAATTCATAATGACCCTCATGAGTTTCAAATGTTGTTTTCAGAATATCTTCAGTCTTCATTCTAATTTGATGATATCCTGAATGAAGATCCAACTTGGTAGATAAATTGCTCCATGTAATTCATCCAATAATTCATCAAACACAGGAATGGAAAATTTATCTTTAATAGTAAGCTTATTGAGCTCCCTATAATCAGGACACATGCGCCATGATCCATCCTTCTTATGCACCAATGATACTGGACTAGAGAAATAACTTTGACTAGGTTGAATTATACTGGCCTCTAACATTTCTGCAATCATACATTCAATTTCGCTCTTTTGGAAATAAGGATATCTGTAAGGCCTGATGTTTGGAGGAAAAATTCCTAGAATCAAATGAATAACATGATCATGATCACAAATAGGTGGGAGTCCTTTTGGAGTTTCAAACACCTTGGAATGATTGTCCAAGACTTTTTGGAGATATAGAGAAATAGATGATTTTTATGTTGGAACTTCTAGTGACCATAATTGTGCAATTACGCCTCATTGTTATTTTTTCATAAACTTTTTCATAGCATCAGAGCTTATTATCTTTCCTGGATTCCCTGCGATTCCCCTTAATTCAATTTATTTTCCTTCCAAAAAAAAATTCAAGAAAATTTCTTGAAAATTAAAAGCTACCATCCCCAAAGTTTGTAAACATTGTACACCATTTTACTCCTAGTACAACATCAACACCTCCCATTGGGATGGAAATCCTTGTACTATTCAATACATATTCCCCCATGGATAGCTTGATATTATGGAATTTTCTAGATAAATTTATAGTTCCTCCATTTGAAACCATCACTTGACATTCTGGTGTTGGGTATGGGAAACAATTCAATTCCTTGGCTACCTTACAATGAATAAAATTATAGGTACTACTTGAATCAATCAACACTATTACCTTTTTATTCTTGATATGTCCTATCTTAAGAGTTTGAGGAGTGGTAATTCCTAGAAATGCATTACATGATATGGTTGGACTCATTTCCTCTTATTCTACGGTTGGTTCCTGGTGTATATCCTCTTCTTTTGAAGTTTCTTGTTCATTTTCTTCTTCCTCTTAAAAATCTATGTAAAATAATTTCTTCTCAGCACACTTATGACCTTTAGTGTATTTTCCATCACAATTCTAGCAAATCCATTTTGCTATTTTTTCTTCCAATTGTTGTTGTTTCTACCTTGTATGTTGTGGAAGTCTAGGAGTAGAAACACTCCCATCTTTATAGATGTGATTAGTAAGCTTCCTTGTCTCCATAATTTTACATTAAATTTTTCTTGCCAACCCGGATGCCTTCTCCAATGAATCAGGTTCCCAAACGTGAACTTCATTTTGGATGTTATCCTTTAAAGTGCCTATGAAGACATCAATCATGTGTTCCTCTGGAATATCAGTTACCCTTATATTCAATTTTTAGAAGTCCTCAATGTGCTCCACCACTAAACCCTTTTGTTTGAGATTTATCAATTGGCTAAAGAAGGTGTTGCTCTTTGTATCCTCATAATGTGCTATCATTTCCTCCATAAAAATTGACCAAGTGACAATTTTTTTACGGGAGCAAAGCCATCCATACCATACAAATGTATTTTGTTCTAAATGTAAAGTTGTAATGCGTACCTTTTGTGTGTTTTGTACATTATTGAGATCAAAATATTGCTCCATCTGTGGTGTCCATGTTACGGGTGTAGAAATTTGAATAAATGATATGTTATCCACCGAGATTCTCTTGATAACACACTATTTTAACTTCATGCACAATAAAAAATCTCTTCTACCATTGATCATTAATTGCGGAAATAAAAACAATCGCATGCGCACATTAAAACCATAAACAATCACACATATGAACACAGTATTTTATGGGAAAGCGTAAAGCTGAAAAATCCCAACTATCTTTATATTATATGTCATAGATATCATGTAACAATCATCATACAAATCTCCTCACAAGCTCTCAGTACAATCTCCAATTTCTACACACTAATAAAGCTAGATCTAGAAAAACACATGCTCCAATCTCTGCCACCTGATCGCCTGCCTCTATTGCGCAATCAATAATAAATTTGAACCACCTGGCTTGTACTGCACAATCATCACTGGCATCTCCAATCACTATTTTTTGCAAATCATGCAACAGTATAGTCACAACTGATAGTCACACTGCTCTTTCACCTATCTCTTCACTGGTCTCCACTGAAACTGTCCATGCACTGAAGTCAACTAATCTATTCTTTAGTTGATTAATGAGTTTATAATTACTGAATTAATTAATAATTAATTCGCACCACTCTCACTAGTGTATCAATCAGTTAGACTAGATACAACTATCTCAACTATGTTTAGCTTAGTTAAACTGAACACAACTCCATTAACTTCCTCAATCAACTCCACCAAACTCTCTCACATGAGTTCTAACTGAAGTATCCATGAAATAGCTCCACTTAACCCTTAGGAATAGCTTAATTCCTTCCATCAGCTCCTATGCCACATTTGTGCAGATAACTAAAGTGCTCCAAGAGAATAAGATAATGTTTATAGTCCAAATATTATTAAGAGCTAATAATATTCGACATGTCTATTTTTAGACTGGAAATATAAAAATATATTCCGCCCAATATTTCTAAAAATATAAGTCCATCTAGTTTTCCAACTTGACCAAACATCCACAAATAACATCCTGCAACTCATAGAATATGATCCATATGTCTAAAAATTGACATAGTCTAAAAATAGACTTTGCGCCAAAAATAGCCTGCGAGCCCACTTAGTGAAGGTGACTTCTTTCCTCTAAGCTCATCTTCTTGTTGCAATCTCAAAACTCCCTCTCAATAAGATAAGGATTATCTGCCACCCCTATCCTGCCTTTGTGGTATTCGAATTTTCTCCTGGTGAGCACCTTTGTCAAGATATCAACATCCTGATCCTCCGTGGGAATGTATGAAAGTAACATGATCTTCCACTGCACACAATCTATAATATGATGATACCAGATGTCAATGTGTTTAGATCTATCATGAAATACTGGATTAACCAAGAGTTTAATGCAACTCTAATTATCACAATAAATCACAGTAGGATCTAAGTGTGAACCGAACAACCCGACCAGGATCTTCCTCATCCATATAGCCTCGCATGCAGCCAAACTCGCTGCCATATACTGGGTCTCTGCTGAACTGAGTGCCACGGATCTCTACTTCCTGCTGTACCAAGAAACTACTGTCGACCCGATACTGAAAATCCCTCCAGATGTGCTCTTTCTATCCGTTGGGTTCCCTACCCAATCTGCATCAGTGAAGCCACATAGCTTCACCTCATCCGACTGTCTATACCATAATCCATATCCCGATGTGCCTCTGAGATATCTCAATACATGCTTGCCTGCCTTCAAAAAGAGCTTGGTAGGCTTAACCATAGCTTGTGAAAGTTGGTTAACAGCATAGCATATGTCAGGTCATGTATTGACCAGATACATAAGCAACCCCACCAACTGCCGATAAACAGTGGCATCCACTACCTCTCCTGAAGTAGCATCCTCCTTCCTCCATCCACCAGAAAGAGGAGTATCAACAGGCTTGCAGCCATGCATGTTGAACTTCTCCAGTATCTCCCGGGCATGCTTGCCTTGAGAAACAAACAATCCATCACTGTGCTACCAAATTTCCAATCCCAGGAAATAATGAAGGAGGCCCAAGTCCTTCATCTCAAACTCCTTTGCAAGATCAGCCTTGCATGAGTGTATCAACAGTTCATCACCTGTCAAAATCAAATCATCTACATAAAGTACAATGATCAGCAACTTACCCACCACCACAATCTGGTATAGGTTTGGATCCGCCTCACTCTTGGAGAATCCAAGTCCGGTGAAATAACTGTCTATCTATGTGTACCAAGCAGGAGGTGCTTGTTTCAACCCATACAACGCTCTTTTGAGCCTACACACATGCGACTCGCTTCTGAAGATCTCGAAACCTTCGGGTTGCTCTATGTACACCTCCTCCTAAATCACCCCGTTGAGGAACGCAGTCTTCACATCCATCTGATGAATGTGCCACCCCATCTGCGCTGAGAGAGAAAGAATCATCTGTATGGAAGAATAACTTGTGACAGGTGCAAAGGTTTCCTGATAATCAATCCCCTCAATCTGTGAGAAGCATGAGGCAAAACATCTTTCCTTGTACTTCTCCACACTCCCATCAGTTGCTTGCTTCACTTTGTAGATCCATCTCGAACCCACCACTGATTTCCCTTCTGGCCTTGGGACAATCTCCCATGCACTATTTCTGAAAATCGAATCATACTCTTCCACCATGGTATCTACCCATGTGGGATCCTCCACAGCTTCCTCGAAAGATGATGGCTCTGTCACGATACACTTGCTCATAATATTCATGTATCCAGTATACTAGTTAGGTGACTGTCTCTGTCTACGCTGTGATGTAGGTGCTCCTACAATCCTCTCTGCATCTTGAGCCAGTCGCTCAGCTTCTGTAGTGCGCTTCTACCCTCTGATGGTTGGTGCTGCATGAGTGGTCTCTTCCACTCCATGAACCTCCTCTTGTGGCTGATCCACATTCTGAGGCTCATCCTTAGGAACTAATAGCTCCTCATCTACATGCAAGTGTGGCTCCCTCTCAAGTGAACACTTCATGGCTTTCTCCTCATGAAATTTGATATCCCGTCGCACAACAGTCTTGCGACTATCTGGAAAATACACACGATAGTTGTGGGGCATATTAGTGTAGCCCACAAATATCCCAACCTCTGCAGTCGGCGCCAGATTCTTCCTGGCATCCTTCATCACATGAATGTAAATAGGTGAACCAAAAATCCTCAAATGAGAAATATCAGGCTTCTTACTAGAAAACGCCTCCTCAGGTGTACTCATGCCAAGTATCCTGTGAGGACAACGGTTTTGCACATAAACCGCAGTATTGCATGCCTCAGCCCACAAGTGTATGGGAAGGCCCTGATCATGCAACATCGCCCGTGCAGCACCCACAATCATTTTGTTATTTCACTCCGCAACCCCATTCTGCTATGGGTTATGAGGCGTTATGAGCTCTCTTCGAATTCCTTCTGCGCTGCAAAAGTCCTTGAATTCGCCGGAGATGAATTCACCACCATTTTTGCTCCTAAGAGCCTTCACCTGCTTCCCTGATTCTTTCTCAACCAATGCCTTGAACTCACAAAACTTTGAGTATGTCTTGCTCTTCTTATGCATGAAGAAGATCCAACACTTACGAGAAAAATCATCAACAAATATCACATAGTACCTGTGCTTTGCTATCAAAGCTACTGAGAAAGGTCCACACACGTCTGTGTGAATTCTCTCAAGGATCATCGTGGTGCGACTATCCTTCTTGTGAAAGGTGGATTTCACAAATTTTCCCAAAGTACATCCCTTGCACTGATCTGACTATGCAAGTGTACCTTTGGGAAGTCCAATAGAAATCTGCTGCAGTATCTTCAAAGCTCCATGGTGAAGGTGGCCTAGTATCTGGTGCCACAGCTTGCCATCATCCCAGCTCACCACTCCTTCTGCCTTGCCTGCCATTGTTACGCAGCCATCTACCTGCAATTGATAAAGGTTCTTAACTCGAACCCCTATCCTTTGAGTCTCACCAGTTGCCTTACTATGTAGGAAAGCCTTTCCCTTGCTAAAGACAACATCATATCCCTTGTCTTCTAACATGGCCACCGAGATCAGATTCTTCTTCAATCCTGGAACATGCATCACTTCCTTCAATATGAAGGGTTTACCAGACTCCCTCTCAAAGGAAATGGTACTGATATCGGTTGCACTGTATCTACCATCATCGCCCATCTCGATGTGCACTCCAAGATCTTTGTCATCTAGATCAGTAAACAAATCTTTGTCTCCAGTCATATGAAAAGACGCACCACTATCAAGAAACCACACTGAACCCATCACACTTGAGACCAAGCATGTGATCAGTGAAAAATCCAGCTCAAACTGCGAGGCTAAGGCCTCTCCAGCTGCGGATCTAGCAGCCTGCTTTTTTTTCTTCTTCTGTGGACAATTAGTGTCGTAATGTCCATGTTGGTGACAGTGAAAGCACTTCACCTTGGACATGTCCTGCTTCTTGCCTTTCACACTGGATTGAGAAGCATTCTTCTTGCTCTTCCCCTTCCTTGCTTTGGCAGCCAAAGAAAAATTTTCTTTATCTGAGTGCTTTGATGAAGATCCATCCCTGGTACTTCACCTTATCTCCTCTTGCACAAGATCCGACCAAAGTCGCTCCCATCCTGGCAATTTATCCCGACCATTGACAGAGTCCTGATAGGAATGCCAACTCTTTGGAAGCCCAAGGAGAGCCAATATCACCAATTCCTTGTCATCAACAGTAACCCCCACACTTCCCAGCTCATCCCTACATTGGATAAACTTCGTGAGGTACTGGGGCATACTGTCACCTTTCTCCATTTTTATGTTCCTGAGTTTATCCTTGAGCGCCAACTTCCTCTGGTCGCTCTTGCTTTGAAAAAAATATGTCAAAGCTTTCCACATCAAAAATGTAGAAGCTTCACCATGAAGGCTAGACATATGTGATCCTTCACACCTTCCAACAAAATCCTTCGACACTTTGTTGTCTTCTTTTTCCATGCGTCAAGTACGGCAGCATCGCTAGAAGTAGGTTTTGGAATTTCTGCATCTATGAACTCCTTCAACCTATTGTCATCTAGCACTGCCTCCATATTGTCCTTCCATGCAATATAATTCGATCTAGCCTCAAGGGCATACTCCAATCACAATATGTTGAAAGACATCTCAACTTTGACACCAAGAAAACACTACTGCAAATTCGAATTTCACCAGCTCAAAACTCAACTGCTTCAATGTTTTGAAATTGCTCCAATGATCAATATCGCTCTGATACCATGTATAAATTTGAATAACTGATATGTTATCCATCGATATTTTCCTGATCACACACTATTTTAAATTCATGCACAATATAGAATCTCTTCTACCATTGATAATTAATTGTTGAAATAAAAACAATCGCATGTGCACATTAAAACCATAAACAATCACACATATGAACACAGTATTTTATGGGAAAAATTAAATCTGAAAACCCCCAAATATCTGTATATTATATGTCATAGATATCATCTAACAATCATCATACAAATCTCCTCACAATCTCTTAGTACAATCTCCAATTGCTACACACTAATCAAGCTAGATCTAGCAAAACACATGCTCCAATATCTGCCACCTGATAGCCTGCCTCTATCGCACAATCAATGCTGAAGAATGGCTCATAAATAACTTCGAACCACCTAGCTTGTACTGTGCAATCCTCATTGGCATCTCCAATCACTGGTTGTTGCAAATCATGCAACAGTATATTCACAACTGATAGTCACACTGCTCTTTCACCTATTTTTTCACTGATCTCCACTGAAACTGTCCATGCACTGAAGTTAACTGATGTATTCTTTAGTTGATTAATGAGTTTATAATTAGTGAATTAATTAATAATTAATTCACACTACTCTCACTATTTTATCAATCAGTTAGACTAGATACAATTATCTCAACTATATTTAGCTTAGTTAAACTGAACACAACTCCATTAACTTCCTCAATCAGCTCCACCAAACTCTCTCACATGAGTTCTAACTGAAGTATCCATGAAATAGCTCCACTTAACCCTTAGGAATAGCATAATTCCTTCTATTAGCTCCTGTGCCACATCTGTGCACTTAACTGAAGTGCTCCAAGAGAATAAGATAATGTTTATAGTCCAAATATTATTAAGAGCTAATAATATTCAACATATTTATTTTTAGACTGGCAATCTAAAAATAGATTCTGCCCAATATGTCTAAAAATAGAAGCCCATATATTTTTCCAACTTGACCAACCATCCAAAAATAGCATCCTACAACTCATAGAATATGATCCATATGTCTAAAAATAGACTTTGCGCCAAAAATAGCCTGCGGGCCCACTTAGTGAAGGCGACTTCTTTCCACTAAGCTCATCATCTTGTTGCAATCTCAAAAATGGGATCCTTGTCATCAAAATTCCTCATATCCATATTTGGAATATGATGGTTCTTCAATCCAACATTAGAGTTTATGAAATCATTATTAACATTTATTTTGTTCACATCATGAGTTTCCTCTACTATCTTTTTGCCATTAGGAATCATTTCTCGTATCAACTTTGACAAAAATTCCTTCAAACCTTACATGTCTTCCTTAAAACATTCCATTTGTTCTTCCATACCATTATTAAAACCATCCATCATAGCTTCCATGCCTTTCTCTAAACCATCCATCTTAGCTTCATTTCTTTTCTTCAAAACATCCATTTAATATTTTGTTTCTCTTTGCGACAGCGAAATTTGGTGCACTTGCTCTTGTAATTCTGATATGTCATTTTGCATTTCTTCAGCTTCGTGAGCCATATTAGAGCTTTCTGAAGGTTTAATGGGTGTTTAATTCTTTTCAGAGGGACATTTTAGAACCCATTACTAATATATATTCTACAGTATTCCCTTGGAAGCAATTGAAATTGGTTCTTCAAATAAGACTTATGCTATTCGAAAAAAGAATACACACCTTTTTCTTGATTTTTAGAAGCTCGATATTGAAATTGAATTGTCTCTATGATTTAGGATCTTCAATATCTGAAATTAAGCCCTTTAGTACCACTCTGAATCTTCTTTAGAATGCCACAGGTGTGACCTGATTTGGATTCATCAAGGAAAAGTTATGCCTAATCTCCCATAATGACCTAATTATGGACATGTTAAGTAGAGAGAAGTTGTACAATGTGCCACGTGTCACAGTTTCCTCCTTCGGCTCTAAAATTGATACACAAGAAACTACAGTCCATTTAATTGTGACTAATTTTTACAGAATTCCAATCGGATGGTCAGAGAGAGTTATGACGATTTCCCCATGGTCACCTCTTTGAGATGAAATTCAGGAGCCTGAAAAAACCCTAACTTCCACACATCATATCTCCAAAAATATTGCAAAACACGATCTGAAATTTGTACAAGATGTTCCACACCATTTAGGCTTCACTCTGTAAAAATTTTAGCATGTGAACCTTTGTAGAAAGAACTTTATAGCACAAATTCCACAATGACCTATTTTAGGTGAAATTTGGGAGCCTAAAAAACCCTAACTTCCACATATCATATCTATGAAAATGTTGCGAACCAAGATCTAAAAATTTTCCACGATGTTCCTCAGGATTTTGGCTTCTCTCTATAACAATTTAAGCTTTTTAATATTCGTATAAAAAACCTTATAGCGAAAATTCCAATGCTTGTTTGGAGTAGCAAAACCATAGAATCCAAAGTTCTGATACCAAATCTTATGAAACCAGCTCCAAAAATAGAAGAAAAGAGAGATCAACGCCTTAGAAATAAGCCACTTCGGGGGGGAAACCTCCAATACATTACATAAATGAACACTTCTTGGATGATAAAAATGACAAAAATCCCTTTCTATATATAGGAGTCCATGGGGCCACAATGTAATCCTAGGCGACCTAACAATAATAATGTAAGGGCAAAATAATAACAATATGGGGGTTATAGGGGTGCAACAATAACAATAATGGGGTTACACTAACAACAATAAGGGACTATACTAGTAATATAGGGACCTAAAAAATTCATTCCCAATGTAGTGTTAAACTCCAACCAAAAATTTCTTTGCATAGGTTTTCTGATCAAGTTTATTCTTAATCTCTTCGAGCTTAATTTATGATTAGCATTTGCTATGATTTTATATTTGAAAGCCAAGATCGAATGGGAATTTTCTAGTAGTGCATTTTTTTTAGTTTGTGCTTCTAGCTTTACCATCTATGAAGTCTTCCATTTAACATTTATTTCAAAAAATTTAAATTATTTTTGAATTATTTCTAATTATGCTCTAAACTTCTAACTATGCTCTACATCTAATCCTTCTTTGATTATTTCTAAATCAATAATTAATTCTATAGAGGCTAAGCTTTCTAACAAAGAATATTCTATCTCTCCATTGAATTTGTGAATTAATTGTCTAATTTAACATTTTTCTCCAATAAGAAACTTGAATTTTTATCTAAGCATTTTGATTTCTTTAAACTTTTCTTTAAGCAGAGATGAAATTATAGTTTTATCCTTTGAATCTTGAGACATTTAACAATTAATTTGTACTTTAAATTACTAATTGATATTTTATGATTACTATATGTAATTCTTTCAGTTTTAAATTGATTTTCAAGTTTGTTAAACTGTATATTCAATTTAGCTTGATTTATTGTTTCTTACACCAAGTCTCTTGATACTATATTTCTAGCTCCTTTGATAAATTCTCTTTTATCTTCTAGTGTAATTTGGTTTTGTCAAGCAATAATGCATAACTCCATTGGATTTTCTAATAATTAGGATAATTAGGAGAATCTATGTATTCTCCTAATTATTTTCAATTTTATTTATAGGGAAAAAAATATTAAAGGATTATTTCCAACATTAGCCCAATTAATCCAAATGGTCATTTTTGAGCCCAAGCATAATTCTAAAATTTTCAAATTAAATCTAGAGACGACTAGTATAATACTAAGAACATTTGAAGTTTGGTATCCTACCAAGAACATTTGAATTTTGGTAGAGGATAAAATCACATTGTATCAACAATTAGATCATTCCATGAGAAGGTATTGTTGCTTTCTCTACCAATATTCAATATCCAACATTAAATTAAACCTTTCGACCTTTCCTTAAATTAAACCTAGAGGCTACCAGTATAAAAAAAACAACATTAGAAGCCTGGTACAGAATAATATCCCATTTTACCCACTACTACGCCATTCCGGAAGAAAATATTGCTTCTTTCTTCCTTAATATCAACATTCTAGCATATGTTTTCTGATTTATAGTAACTCTATTCTGGCATATTAATTTTTCAAAGTATGAAAATAATTTGATTAAACGAGTTTGTGAAGACCAAATTTATTTTTACGTAAAATTTATTTTAATATCAACATTGTAGCATATGTTTTCTGAATTATAGTAACTCTATGCTGGTATATTAATTTGTTAGAGTATGACAAAAATTTGATTAAAGGATAATGTGAAAACAAAATTTATCTAAGTAAACCCTATTTAATATCAACATCTGAGCATTTGTTTTCTGAATTATCGTAACTCTATGCAGATATATTAATTTGTTAGAGTATGAAAAAAAATTGATTAAAAGGGAATCTGAAAACCAAATTTATCTAACTTTATTTAATATCAAAATTCTAGCATCTGTTTTCTTAATTATAGTAACTCTATCCTAGTATATTAACTTTTTAGAGTTGAAAAAAATTGATTGAAGGAGAAAGTGAAGACTGAATTTATCTAAGTTAACTCTATTTAATATCAACATTCTAGCATTTGTTCCCTGAATTATAGTAACTCTATACTGGTATATTAATTTGTTAGAGGATGAAAAAAAATTGATTGAAGGAGAATGTGAAAATAGAATTTATCTAAGTAAAATTTATCATGTGTATTCTAATAGTATCGGTTTATGGAACCAAATTATAGTTAATGTATTGAAATATCTTTCATTTTTATGAAGCCCCTTAGACTGAAGAGGTAGTAAGCTTGATTGTAAATATTTTCTGATAATAAAATATTTTGTTTCTTTTAAATGTTTCTCTTTGTTAGGGTCTTTTTTATACACATGGTTATAAGTTTAAAATTGTCTTAAAAGAGAAAGATACAACTACACCTGGGGAAATTTATGAATAGGAAAAAGAGTAAACTTCTGAAACTTAGCAAATAAATTAGAAAATATGTGAATAAACCTGTTAGTGTCATTATTTGCATACTGCCACCAGGGATCAAAACACATTTTCATGTGCATCTTAGGTGTACCATTCTGAAGGAATTTTCAATCATTCCATTAGGTCATGATATAAAATTATTCCACTAGTGGTTGTCCTTGTCAGGTCCGTGTTTCAAAGGTGTTTTCCACAGTATTTTCAGTGCAAAATCATGTCCTAAGTATGTCCATCAGAAAGAGCCTAGAAAGAGCTTTCCAACGGTATCTTATACTCCCCAAACTGACTTCTGGATTGGAAAATATGCCTAAGTGAAAAAAAGTCCTCAAAAGCCTAAAACTACCCCTTCTTTCTCATTTGATCCCTTAAACTTTATAATTTTTATCTTTTCATATGATTTTAAAGTTTTCATTGCAAAGGCCCCTTTGAAACTTTTATTGCCATCTCCTACAAACCTCTGATGAAATTGATCACATCACAAAATTTCATGGGTTGCAAATCAAAACACTCCGATTGCAGGTTCCGATGGAAAACTTCCAATGCGAGTGACCCTCCTCCGATCACATCGCAATCCCCTTCTTCCAATCCGATCACTCCAACCGCATCGCAACTTCGCAGTCCTTAAAACTCATCACCCCACTCTTCCGATTATCCTATTGCGATTGGCTGGGTCCCACCATAAACCTTCCCGCCCCGCTCCAAGAAAAAAGGGTTTTCCCTTTGTAAAATGCGATTAATTGATTTTAAAGGATTTCCTAAGTGTTTCATCACATCGCATTTTTCCTCCCCACCATGTTTAAAAAACTACGTGCTCCCTTCCTTCGATGTGATTGATCGCACATCGCCCATCGCATATTTCATTTCCTGCTGCACAACTCCCGCTCCACTCCCCTTTCCGATTGCGATTGCGATTTACTCTCCGGGTCCCACTAAAACCCTTCTTCCTTTTCAATGAAAAAGGTTTTTTTCCTTTGTAAAGCCGAAACTCATTTTTATTTTGTTTTATAAAAAATTCCACGCCATCGCACCCGCTTCCATCGCATCGCATCTTATCAATACGTTGTGCCCACCCCTCTCCCGCTTCGATCCCTGATTGTGATTATCTCATGCGACTCCTCCTTCGCTCCATCGCATCGCAAATTCCCAATCACATCCCTTCTGCTATGTGATACACCCCCTCCCCTCTTCCGATTGCAATTTGCGATTGCGATTTGCGATCACATATGGGCCCACCATCCTTTCCTTTAACCTTTTTCACCCAAAAAGGGATTTTTCTTTCTTAAAGGGAAAAAATTCATTTTTATTGGTTCTCATCGGTTTCAAAGGCTTTTTCTTCGGAAAAGGTTTTCTTCAAGATTAAAAGGAAAGGACATTCTGTTTGGACCACGAACTATTATAAAAACACAGAGATAATTATAGTTTTTCTTTTCCTCTGTTTGAGCAAATGTAACAGTAAACTATCCAAATGTTCAAAATGTATTGTTGCTCCTTCTTTTCAGGGGCAGATCATTGGTATTTTTCCTATGTTCGGATTTCAGTTCTTGAGCTAGTAAAACAACTCGTTTTTCTATGGATCTACTCCCCTCATTTCTGTCTATTTAATGTAATTATTCATCATTTTTAAAGGGGGGAATATAGTGTGGAATAACTTGGAAAACATTCAGGGACGCTCTGCGCTCCATTTGTAACAGTTTGAAAAGGAATTAATAAAGAAATGCAGCTCTGATTTGTGGGATCCATGTGGTATGGATTTTAGAATTTTTCTTTCTTTTTTGTTCATATGTTAAATGTTATGTTTTCCATTCATTCATTCACATCTCTGGTTGAATGTTTTAAAGATAGATAGGTATAATCCATTGTGTAATGCTCTGCCTTGGGAAATCATTCAATACTCTATGTTTTCTGCTATTTGAAAAGGATCCATTTCCTATGCCCTTTTCATCTCCTCACCAGTCTCACACATTTCATCATTATTTAAATTAATGGTTAAAATTCCTACCTACATTGCCCCATGAAATACCCTGTATCTCTGATGTAGCTCCCCAGTTTCAAATTGTCCCATCTATTCCATACACCCTTGAAATCTTATAAAAACATTTCCCATTATTATAACTAGCCTAAAATAAGTTTACTCTTATACTTCACTAAATATTGTTCACAGAGAGAGCCCTATCCTGACCTTGTAGGGCTAGCTACAAGGTGAAGCATGGTTTGAGGTTACCCTGATTTGCCTTCCTTCAGCCTAAGGTTAAAATTAGGTGCTAACATTTCTGGCGACCATACTAGGGAGAGAATGATCATACCTTCCCTGGGAAAAGAGTGACAAAGTTTAGATCTGATTGTTGATGGTGAACAACAATCAGATTCATATGAAGGCTAAACTTTTCACCTGGCGACTCCAACTTGATGTAAAGACTCCACTGGAGGACCGAATCTTCCCGTAGGAAAATGGAAGGATCTTACACAATGTTTAGGTATTCAAAGTGGAATGGTATTCAGGATCTAATCTACATTCTTGTAAATTACTTCTTTGATTTTCCTAAAATTGTCCTGAAAGTTTTTCAGAATTTGCTGCATGATAAAGATGATCAAAATCTTGATTCTACCTATTCAAAAAGTGTAAATACTGAGTTTTATTTTGATCTTGGCCTCCATCCTTTTCCTAAATCTTATGAAGACCATCTTCAAATTGATGAGCCCAAAGAGACCAAGACTAATCCTGTAGCTCTTGTATATACTCCTACACCTTTTATAGTCCCAGATAGATATAAACCTCTCATCTTACCTCCTATACTCCATGCTTTCCTTGCAAATTATTACCTATATTTGTCGAGGTTTGATGGTGAATGTGACAACATCAATGCTAAGCAACATGTGCATAATGTTGAGACTTTCCTAAACCTTTTTGAAGTTGATGAAGAGGATGTCAATATTAGGCTTTTGCTCTTTCTTTGCTAGGAAAAGTCAAGAGTTGGTTCAAAACCCTGCCTGATGCTAGCATCTTAGATTTCCAACAATTCTTCAAAGTCTTCCTCGACAGATGGGTGGTAAAACAAAACCCTTTCCTGATTTTAGAAGAGTATGCCCAATTGAGAAGACAGTCAGGGGAGACAGTACAACAGTTTTCTGCCAGGTTCAATCGAGTTTATTATTCGATACCTGTTGATATAAGACCTCCTCCTCCCTCAGCTCTCTTACATTACCCAGGTGCCTTTGATCCATAAATTGAGTTTCAGCTGAGAGAAAGGAACTTAGCAACACTTGAAGAGATATAGAATAGTGCAGTAGATGTAGAAGCTAATCTGTTGATCAGAAGGGCAAAGTTGAAGGAAGAAGAAAAGAAGAACGTTGTAGAGCACCCGATATCTTTAGAAGAAAATATTGACCTTTTAGTAAGCGCAGTGGAAGAGATCATGCGAAAAATCACTACAAGGAAGGAGTATGATGTTCAAGAACAAATGGCTGATCCAAAAAATTCTTCTCTTATCCCAGTTTTCATCGATCTGACAATGACTATTTTATATAACATCTTGGACAAAAGAGATCTGTTGACATGACATGTATGCTTGATGATGTGTTTTATGTTGATGATTTTCCAAATTTTGATCACTATGATGATGATGATTATGTTTTCCAAACAAAATCTAATCTTGCAGAGCAATCAACAGTTGGTTTGTGGGAGGAAGTTCAGTTTCAACAGCTTGAAAATAGTAATCATCTGATGCATATCATCCAGGACAGTGATTAGGAAAGTCTCGAAAATTTGGAAGTGAGTGAAGGATCTTTGCCTCTTTGTTTTACTTCAATTCAGTTCATGAGAGATAACTTTCATGCAATCAGAAATCAACAGTCTCTCAGTTTTAATGTTGGGGTTGAGATAGATAGTGAAATTCTTGAGCAAGTTGTGGATGAGAAATATTCTCCTAAAATGGTTGATGAAACCATTTGCGATATAAAATCCTCCCTATCCCCAAATTTGCAGCCACCGACTGCGATTGAAGGTCAGATTACAGATAAAGGCTTGGAAGCTGAAACATATGATCAAATGATGTAGGATGATTTTGTACCATTATGTTTTGAAGCATTTCAGTTTTAAATCAAAATTTTCATAATATCTCTAAAAGAAAGGATGAGCAGTTTGCAGAGTGTCATGCAGTCTCGTTAAAATCAATACATACATCGCAACAGTCTTTTCAAGTTTTTTATGACCCTATAGCTGATGTGTTGGATGATATTTTCTGTAGAAGACCTTCTCCATTGGCTAATGATGTGCCAGAAAAGAGTGTTGACAATAACTTTATTAGACAACCGACTTCATCAGCAGGTGTTTCATTACAAAGATCATATCAAGATTTGCATTCATATGAGGAGAGTAATGAAGAGATTTTTTTTTTGTTTTTAATCATCAAGAGATATTGGTTATTCACAAGTTTCAGGATCCTTTTGGCAACTTGCTGCAGTCATCAAAGAAAGAAAGCACAAATGTTAGGAAAATTTTAAAATCAAGGTACGGAGATTACCTAGAGAAAAGCAGTAATGTATTAGATGGGATTGGAATCAATAAGTGTTCTTATGAAGACCCTTTCGTAGTATTCTTGAGGTCAGCCGATTAACTCATGCTTTGCAAACTTATCAAGATTCAATCTAATTCCAAATTTCCATGGGAGTTTCCTTTCAGTTCTTCTCTCTTCTTGTTCATAAGAAAGCACTTCGGGAGAATTCAAATAGCAGTCGGGATGCTTACATGGTTACATTGGTTGTTCCATTTCACTTGATCAGGTGGTGAATGGAACAATTAGAGTAGGTTTTGATGAATAAGCTCAATTATGAGCATCTTTTCCAGTCTTTTAACTGTGTTTTAGTCAGTCTTAAGTCAGTTTATGAAGTAAGTTTTAGGATATTGACTCCATGCCCAATGGATAAGGCTAGTAGGTCTACAGTGTTCTTGGTACCTCCAAGGAGCTACCATCCCCATTGGAGCTAATGTTAGTGTCAATATTTTCATACTGCCACCACAGATCAAAAGACATTTGCATGTGCATCTTAGGTGTCCCATTCTGAAGGAATTTTCAATCATTCCATTAGGTCATGATATAAAATTATTCCACTAGTGGTTGTCCTTGTCAGGTCCATGTTTCAAAGGTGTTTTCCACAATATTTTTAGCGCAAAATCATGTTTTAAGTACGTCCATCAGAAAGAACCCGGAAAGAGCTTTCCAATGGTATATTATACTCCCCAAACTAACTTTTGGATTGGAAAATATGCCTAAGTGAACAAAAGTCCTCAAAAGCCTAAACTTACCCCTTCTTTCTCATTTGATCCCTTAAAATTTATAATTTTTATCTTTTCATATGATTTTAAAGTTTTCATCACAAAGGCCCCTTTGAAACTTTTATTTCTATCTCCTACAAACCTCCGATTCGATTGATCGCATCGCAAAATTTCATGGGTCGCAAACTGCAACACTCCGATTGCAGGTTCCGATGGAAAAATTCCAATGCGAGTGACCCTCCTTCGATCGCATCGCAATCCCCTTCTTTTGATCTGATCACTCCAATTGCATCACAACTTCTCAGTCCTTAAAACTCATGACCCCGCTCTTCCGATTGTCCGATTGCGATTGGCTGGGTCCCACCATAAACCTTCCCGCCCCACTCCAAGAAAAAAGCATTTTCCCTTTGTAAAATACGATTAATTGATTTTAAAGGATTTCTTAAATGTTTCATCGCATCGCATGTTTCCTCGCCACCATGTTTAAAAAACTCCACGCTCCCTTCCTCCAATGCGATTGATCGCACATTTCCCATCGCATATTTCATTTCCCGCAACACAACTCCTGCTCCACTCCCATTTCTGATTGTGATTGTGATTTACTCCCTGGGTCCGACTAAAATCCTTCTTCCTTTTTAATGAAAAAGGGTTTTTTCTTTTGTAAAGCCCAAACTCATTTTTATTTTGTTTTATAAAAACTTCCCCTCCATCGCACCTGATTCCATCGCATCGCATCTTATCAATATGTTGTGCCCACCCCTCTCCCGCTTCGATCCCCGATTGCGATTATCTCATGCAACTCCCCTTTTGCTCCATCGCATCGCAAATTCCCAATCGCATCCCTTCTTCTATGTGATACACCCCCTCCCCTCTTCCGATTGTGATTTGTGATCGCATATGGGCCCACCATCCTTTCCTTTGCCATTTTTCACCCAAAAAGGGATTTTTCTTCATTAAAGGGAAAAATTTCATTTTTATTAGTTCTCATCGGTTTCAAAGGCCTTTTCTTCGACAAAGGTTTTCTTCAAGATTAAAAGGAAAGGACATTCTGTTTGGAGCAAGAACTATTATAAAAACACAGAGATCATTACAGTTTGACTTTTCCTCTGTTTGAGAAAATGTAACAGTAAACTATCCAGACATTCAAAATGTATTGTTGCTCCTTCTTTTCAGGGGCAAATAATTGGTATTTTTCCTATGTTTGGATTTCAGTTCTTGAGATGGTAAAACAGCTTCCTTTTCTATGGATCTACTCCCCTCATTTCTGTCTATTTAATGTAATTCTTCATCATTTGTAAAGGCGGGAATGTAGTGTGGAATAACTTGGAAAACATTCAGGGATGCTCTGCGCTCCATATGTAACAGTTTGAAAAGGAATTAATAAAGAAATGCAGCTCTGATTTGTGGGATCCCTGTGGTATGGATTTTAGCATTGTTCTTTCTTTTATGTTCATATGTTAAATGTTATGTTTGCCATTCATTCATTCACATATCTGGTTGAATGTTTTCAAGATAGATAGGTAGAATCCATTGTGTAATGCTCTGCCTTGGGAAATCATTCAATACTCTATGTTTTCTGCTGTTTGAAAAGGATCCATTTCCTATGCCCTTTTCTTCTCCTCACCAGTCTCACACATTCCATCATTATTTAAATTAATTTTTAAAACTCCTGCCTAACTTTCCCCATGAAATACCCTGTATCTCTGATGTAATTCCCCAGTTTCAAACTTTCCCATCTGTTCCATACACCCTTGAAATCTTATAAAAACATTTCCCATTATTATACCTAGCCTATAATCAGTTTACTCTTATACTTCATTGAATATTTTTCACGGAGAGAGCCCTCTCCTAACCTTGTAGGGCTAGCTACAAGGCTGAGTGTGGTTTGAGGTTACCCTGATTTGCCTTCCTTCAGCCTAAGGTTCAAATTAGGTCCTAACAAAACCCATAATTCTCATGTGGGCAATAATTACATGAATATTTTGGAAGTTCTTCTAATCATGATCTATATGAAGAAACAAATGAAGTTGAAAGTAAAAATTCAAAAATTAAATGAAAATAGAAATAAAATTTAAGCTTATATAGTTCTAAAAACATGGTTTTGTGCTATCATAACACATATAGGTTAAGTTAGAAAATACAAAGATACAACTACAAGTGGGGAAATGTATGAATGGACAAAAGAGTAAACCTCTGAGACTTAGAAAAGAAATTAGAAAATACGTGAAGAAACCCATAATTCTCATGTGGAAAACAATTACATGAATATTTTTGAAGTTCTTTTAATCATGATGCATATGAAGAAACAAATGAATTTGAAAGGAAAATCATAAAATAAAATGAAAACAGAAATAAAATTTACGTTTATAAAATTTTCAAACTATCGTTGTATGCTATCCTAACACATAGGCTAATTTAGAGAAAAACAAGGCACTATCACGGGCATATTAATGAAAATTGAGATGCAAGAGTAGTTGAAAGAGAGTTTTAAAGAAGAGTTTAGACACTCACAAATTTGGGTATAACATAAAATGAAAGGCATGACAAATGAAAAAACGTCATGAACTTTTCATTTCACAGGCATAAAGGATTTGAAATTCCAGTCCTATTGTGCACCCAAACTCTATGCAGTCGTCCTCCTTAACCAACTTCAAAATTCACTCAACTTTTCAACACATCTGGACACCTTATTCTTCAATCACCAGACATTATGAATTTACCCTCCCTTCACTACTCAAAAATCCCTAAATATCCCTTCCTTTCACTCCCGAATAGTCCCTCAGGAAACTCTTCCTTATCTTAACCAAATCAACATGACATATTATCATATGAATGCATAAAAAAATAATTTCTCACAATTTTTAAACGTCCTAGGCTTCCTTCCTTTACCATAGCCTGACCTAGGTATCAATTTACATAAATGCATTCATATGTCATCACATACATATCAATTGAGATATTGAAGCACCACTCAAGGAATTCTTACCCTATTCCTTTCAGCTCACATGCTATATTTGCATGAAAAATTCATACATGTATGGTTTCCATCAATATATCTAATGTTACCTGATCAACAGCATTAGTGTAGCAGCACCATTATTATCATGATTTGTGACATCATCTTCCATGTTATTTCTATCTGGTGAGATCCAATGTTTTGAAGTAGGTTGATTAGATTTTTGTTAAGGATTTCCATTATCTCCTATCGTTTTTAACAAAAATGATTCTTTCAAAATCACATGTGTCATGCTAGTATATTTTTGCTTTCTTCGAGGCAACAAGCTCTTCATCACACTTAGGAGACTCAGCTAGAAAATATTGGTGGTCCCCCCACTTCTTGTGTTCCACTTTCTATGACTGCTTCAGTAATGTCAAAAAAGTGTAGTAGGTTATAATCAATAAAATAGTAGGTTTTTTTCGATCACCTTACAAAACATAATGAATAAGATGTGTTGTTACTCATTTTCATTGGCAATAAACTATTATAAAATGTTTAGCTAAATGTAGGGATGATCCTAGTGTTTTTGGAGACCATGTACATGCCATTTCTCCCATAAAATTTAAGGAATTTGCAATAAATGTTCATTTAATATTTTATTGCACTCCTAGTATTTTTTGAAACCATGTACATGTCATTTCTCCCATAAAATTTAAGGCATTTGAAATAAATTTTCATTTAATATTTTATTATTGTTTTTTTTTCAGCGATCAAAAATCCCACCAAACATCGTTGATAAATGGACATTATGCATAGTTGTTTCTTGTTATCCCAGTCGAGGGAAAGTAGTGGATACATATGTGATATTAAAAATTGCGACTAACAAAGTCCTGCAAAGGAAAATGAATATACCAGGAAGAACACCAAACAATGAAGCACATTACATTGCATTGATAGAAAGATTTGGAACAAATAGGGAGTATGGATCTAATGGAATTGTAGTTTTCACCAATTCTGAACTTGTGTGCAACCATATGAAAGGTGTGTACCAAGTTAAGAAGGAGAGGTTAAAACAACATCTGGAAAAGGAAACAATATTGTTAGACAATTTAAATCATTTACTATAAGACATTGTGAAAATGTTAATAAGATGTTTGGTGATCTATTGTATGGGGAAATTCTAATTCAAGATTCCTCTGTCGAAGATGAATTAGTGTTGAGATGCTATCCATAAAAATTTATTGATGGACATTGTAAGATATCTTTGATATGAGTGTGTTTTTTAGTTATAAATGTGTCATTTTTTATGACCGTGTGTTTTTTTCAATCATATGCCAAGTGCACTCCCACCATGTAAGCACAACTTGGTGAACATCATGTTTTTGAATTTTTTTTTTTTTTTAATTTTCAAAATGTGCACCCAATATGTAAGCACAACTTGGTGAACTTCAAGTTCTAGAAAATTCTTCATTTAATTTTCAAAATGTGTAGGACATCCAATTTTTTTTCTTTTAAATAGTCAAGTGAGTTTTACACATCAATTTGTGCTTTGAAAGTTTTGTGTTTCACCTAATTTGCGTTCAAGTTGCGCTCCAACATTTGTGTAAATTAAATGAACTTTTTGAATTGTTCTGATTTTAATTTAAATAGTAATTTTAAAAATAATTGTAAATGTACGAGGTAAATTTTTCAACATCATGTATCTATGTATTAGTATATATCCATATATATCATGGATGATCATTTTTCACATCCTTCTTAGAGGATTTAAACATTATGTGTATCTATGTATCTACATATATCCATATATATATCATGGAGGATGATCATTTGCCACGTGACTCTTCGAGGAGAACTTGAATAGAGTCCCATGCCTCTATCAGAGAGGGGAATTATGGGTCAAGGGATTTCCGTCATGGTCATGGTATTTATATTAAATGTGAGAGTTTTTAAATGAAATTTGAATATATAATCTTATCCTCATATATACATGTATATATATGGAATTGATTTTTTATTTAATATATAATCTTATCCCAATACATACATGTATAAATTTGGAATTGATTTATCATCAATTTTGTGAGTTAAATTATTTTTTAATAAAATCTCATTTTTTAGTAGTTCGAAGGAAAATAGTATCTACTCAATCAATGGAGCTTAGCCATGGTTCATGCAATCATGGTATGGTTCACGCAATCGACTCAATAATATGTATGTATATACATGTATGCATATTTGAATTGATTAGAAACTCATATTTTTTTTTATGAAGCTTCGCTTTCATCGCGTGAGGGTGGTGGTGGTGGTATACATTCCCCTAGTGGTCAATAAATGGGTGGTGGCTAATCAATGGGTGGCCATGCTGGTTCTCAACCATCTCTAGGTGGGCATGATGCTTCTCATCCATCTCAAGCTGACCATCAATTTTAATATTATTAGCATTAAATTATTAATTTGTTAAATTATTTATTTAATTTTTTTATGGTTAAAAAACAAAATTGTTCACATGTTTTTATATTTATACATAATTTTATATATTGATGCGAAGGGTGAAAATGTTGCTTGAAAAATACGTAGTCTTGATTGCTTAATTCAAGAATAAGGTTGTACACCAACCACGAATTATCCTTCTCAAATTCCTGATTATTTACCTTGGGAAAAAAAATCCAAAAATGCACATTATAAAAGTCCGAATATATTTATTCAAAATTGAGGAAATATCTTGTGTCTTTGAAACTCCCTCCAGAGAGTCAAGAAAGCTTACAAATAGTTACGTACTCTCTAAGCACACTTGTAGATGTTTACAACAATCTTGGGCCAATCACTGATACTTTTGTATAAGTGATGAGGAAAAGAAAGGAAATAGTAATGGGTCCTGATACATGGAATGATGTTAAAAGCATAGTTACAAAAGAAATGGAAAAATATATGTTTAATTTCAATGAAGGGCTGAAAATAAAGATGCTAAAGGTGAAATATTTCAGGAACCCTAATATAACCTGCGATTTGGATGATAGGAACCTTGCAGCCTATGGAAGTCTACCATGCAATGACGCGGTTGTTGTTTATTTTGAAAATTTATTTTATGAAGAATTCATTTTGGAATCAAACCAAATTATAGTGACCTTCCTTCTGAATTTTTTGGTCCCGGGAAAGGTCGATTATGTGACCGTAGGGGCACTAAGTTTGATGCTGAGTTGCCTCACCCTAAGCCACCATTGGTAAGTCAACCTCCTCATGTGGAAAATTTGCGGTCAGAGACAGATGCCACTTCTCAAATTAGTCGAGAAGAAATGGATGTCATCATAGACAATGTTCACACTGGACTTGTATAGTACATATAATGAGATAGACAACAATGAGTATTAAAGAGCTTAGAACATATGCAGAGCAGTGTAGCAATGGTTGGTAGGACTTAATTCTTCATGATGAAGAGTGCATGGGATCGATATGTGTTAATGTTTAGGGTGAATATTTTAATGTAATTTTTAATTTACATATATATGTTTATTTGTATGTGTTAATCTAACAAAAATGTATCATATGTTCATGATTTTTAGTCAACATACTTGTTGAACAAAAAAATTGATAATATCATGGTACAAGGTTCAGGTTCTAGTAATCAAGATGATATTTTGGGAAATGTTATGTTTTTTTTAAATTTCATGGTGTTCATGTACAATTAATATTATAGTATTATATCGGTATCATGATGATATATTTTTAAAATAAATAATTATGTGTACACATGTATATAATTAAATGTTAACAGATTTTGATTTTGTCCGATGTTTTCACAATGGATCCACCCTCTTCTTCCTTGTTAGGAGATGTGCCAAATAATACACCATCACAAGTATTCAATTTTTAACTTATGTTTCAAGTTATAAATTGAAGTGAAAGTTTCATTAAAAAATGAGATCGAGATATTGAGTTATTTTACAATTTTAAAATTTTTGAATTTTAGTTTTGTGGAGACAATTTTCGTTATCCAAAGAATTTAGCAATGGAGTGTATGACGTAGATAGGAACATCCAAAAAATTTGAAGAAGAAGTTGTGTTACATTTTTTTTAATATTATTACATTAGTTTATGCATTTTCATTTGAAAATTTGTAATAGATATATATATATATATATATATATATATATATATATATATATATATATATATATATATATATATATATATAGATAGATAGATAGATAGATAGATAGATAGATAGATAGATAGATAGATAGATAGATAGATAGATAGACTTGTACATGTATATTGTATAGTTTACCCTGGAGGATGCATTGATACAAGGCCAACAGGGAACAATGTAGGGGCAACTACATGAGGTATTGCATGATTTTTTTTATTTATTTTTTTCATTTAGTTTGTTTTATTGAAGTTTTACATTCTCATTCAATTTTAAAACATTAAATGTTAATTTTAATATTTATACATATATATATATTTCTTATACGTGTGTGTGTGTGTGTGTGTGTGTGTGTGTGTGTGTGTGTGTGTGTGTGCAATTAGGGACAACACGAGACAATGGAGGGGGAACTACATGAGGTATTGCATGATGTTTTTTTTTTTAATGAAGTTCTACATTCTCATTAAATTTTAAAACATTAGATTTTAATTTTAATACATGTATATGAATTTCTTATACATGTGTGTGTTTATGTGTGTGTGTGTATGTGCAATTACACATTGTGTAGGTTCCCCATTCTTCATTCTTCAGATGATTGAACAAGGAGGCTGCTATAAAATACATTGAAGCCAAATTCTCTATTTAATTGATGCACACAACATTTTATTTGATCCATTATTTTTATAACCTACATCTTATATTTAATTTTCTATATAAATTGATACCTTTAAGACTTGATACATTGTTATATTTACTTTTACTGAATGATATAAAATTTTGACATATTTTACATTTTGGATAATTGAACTACATTTACTTTTATTGAAAGATTTTAAATTTTGGATAGTTGCTACATTTAGCATGTGATCAGGTATTGTTATATAATGTTAACTTGGATGATCTTAGATTATGTTTTGTTTTTAAAACTTCTTGTTTTGTCACTTGTTATTTAAAATGAATCTAGATTGAAATTGAAAATTACAAAACACATGTGGTGCATGTTATGCATTTGATCATGTGTGAATGTTATATAATTAGGTATAAATGTCTATTAAAGGTGATATTTAGGTACATTTTGCATGATCATGTGTCACTTAAAAAAATCATAGATGGTTTTACATATTTAAGTTAATGAATATATGTTACAACGATTGAAGTACATTTCCATTTAGTTGTTACATTTTTCATACATGATGACATGTTGTTATAATGTTAACTTAGATTCAATCTTAGATTAAATGTTCTGTTTTTAAAGCTCAATTTGTTTTGTCATTTTTTATTTAAAATGAATCTAGATTGAAATTACAAATTGTAAAACACACGTCGTACATGTTAAATTCATTTTAATATGTCTGAATGTTATATAATTAGGACATATGACTATTAAAAGTGATATTTAGGTACATTTTACACATGACCATGTCTCATTTAAAATAGTCATAGATGGTTTTACATATTTAAGTTCATGAATATGTAACAATGATTGAAGTACATTTGCATTTAGTTGTTACATTTTTCATACATGATGGCGTGTTGTTATAACCTTAACTTAGATTCAATCTTAGATTTTAAATGTTTTGTTTTTTAAACTAAAGTTGTTTTGTTACTTGTTATTTAAAATTAATCTAGATTGCACTTGCAAATTACAAAATACATACATGGTATATGTTATGCATTTGAACAATGTGTGAATGTTATATAATTATGTGTACATATTTCTGTTAAAGGTGATAGTTAACTTTTAATATAAATTTGTAAATGAAAATGTGCGTAGACATATAAGTTATAAAACATGACTATGTACAATTTGCATGGTGTGAGTGTGGTTTGATGCTTCTAAAGGTTAAATACATATATATTTAGGTTCATGAATATATAGAAATGAATGTAAATTTCCATTTAATTCATACATTTCGCATTTTAAATCATTCTTATAATGTTAATATACAATACATATAGATGTACATATAAAAACAATCATAAAATTCTAGGTGCACATGGTTGTGTTAGAAAATCATAAAATTTTAAAATTTCATTAAAAAATATGGTATACAACAGTTTGCATTAATGTACATAGAAAGGCTAGTATGCATTTCAGTTGATAGTAAACTTTAATAAAATAAAACTGTAAATTACAAAACACAGTACACATTTTGCATTTGAATAAATATTAAAATTTGCATTAAATATCTAAAACAAGATCATAACTTAAAATTTGAATTATATCAAATATGCTAGATACATACATTTTTCAATAATGACATAAAATTAACTAGCTCATACGAGAGAATGTATGAAATCGTTTAAGACTGGAGAATGTACATGTATGTGTAAAATGTATAAATTACTTGTTTTTTGCATGTGCAAACACAATTTATCAATATAATCAAATCCTCAATACACTTGTACATAACATAAAATATACATATAAGAATATAAAACTTAAGAATGCACAAAAAAGGCTAAAAATCTGTACTTGAGTTATGTAAGTTCTCACAAATGAATCCAAGGAGAAGAATTTTTTCGGCAGTTCAATCAAAAAAAAATTAATGGAATGTCATCCTCAATCATCCATTCATGGTCATATTTTGAAATTTTCGGTTTCTTAACTTTCAATTTTTTCTTTGATTGGACTTCTATCAACTTTATGCGCGCTGCACACACCAAGTGACTATATTGACAACTTATGACATCAGGTTCATAGTCTTTAAAGTAAACAATATTCTGACTTTGGTGAGTTTGTTGGAAAAAATAACCTTTCAGTATAATAGACCCTCTATCATATATAAACCCATTATCATCATATTCTTCCAATAATTTCATCTTTCATTCAATGCAACACATCAAATAATACTTGAATTTTTCTACGTCATTAGCAAGTGCAACTCCTTGTCTCTCTTATTTTCCTCTTTTCACTATATATAAACCTTGTCCTCTGTGTCCTTCTTTCACTTTTCATTCATCATCTTGTCCTGAAGATGGATCCCCATTGGGATTCAAAACGTTAACCATTGTTTGATCACACTGTAGATAATCTGGAGATCTCTTTATTAATCTTCTCTAACTCTATCTTTGTATGGTTACCTATAAATAACTGTCCAACAAGCCAGTTCATCATTTACATCTATTTTTTATTGAAATTTATGTTTCTGCAATGTTTTTCATGAGGTCCCTATTGCTTGTGCCATAGATTTTACCAAATGATTCTCTTTAGTACTTGATGAAACCATTGCCATTTGTATTTCTCTACGTGCATCTAAATCACTTTTATTTCTAGATCTTCCAATTTACTTTACAACACTATTTATATTATGTATCACATTTTCCTTCATTTTTTTGATCTTTTGTTGATTTTCGATTACCAAATAGAGTTGTAGCTTATTTTAACTTCTTTGATGTTAAAAGACTTATAAAAATTTGGGCTTGGACTACCACATTTTAATCTTTGAATAACATATCAATAATGGGCTTAACATGATATCATATAACATGGTGAGCTTTTTTATCTCCATATGTTTCAGTTTCAACATTTTTTAACATTTCATCATTGATATTGATTTCATATGTACATATGAGAATTAAATGTACAAAATGATTTTAAATATTAAATAAATAATTAAATTTAAAAATTAATAAATATGTATATTTGCAATAATACACATTCAACATATATATACATACCTGATGATTCAATTTCTTCACTTGAAATTCTTTCAACATTTTCAACATCTTCAATTATTGGTTCAATAATTTTTTTACTTTCTCTTTCAACATTTTCTATCTCATCATTAATGTTATGAGGAATATCTCTCTCAGTTTACGTTGCAAAATATTTTTCAAATTAGTTCATCAAATAGAAATTAAGTTTCACAATACGTCTCTCTGTTCTATATTTGCGCACATCTGTTTTTGATTTGTATAAGTTTTTCAATCACCCTTGCTCAGGGCCACAACCTTATTTTCTTCCTCAGGGTGTAGAAACCTGGTTACAGCACCCCCCCATACTCCTTCGAGTGATACTTTGACCTGCCCAAGCAGGTCATTTTCGAAAGGGCCAGTAGTTGGAGGGATTTTTGGTTGTGCGATAAACTCTGAACCTGGGTCAGGACCCTGCAATACAACACATGCCAAGGAATTAAAATGTGTTAACACATGTTGGAAAATGTCAATGCATGCTGAGGAGTGTTAAGGAGTGTTGAGGCATCACAATGGAGAACTAGGTCAAAATGCATGGAAATGAACAAATAAGAGCATGTGCAAGGTAGTATCAGTGAATTCAAGTGTGCCAAGGGCGAAGTGTGTTAGAAGAAGTTCATAATTGGATTTGCAAGGGGAAAGCCTATAATTGTAATAAGGAGCTCCACAAAGCCGCTTTAGACAAAGTGAGACGTTGTGTTGGGCACAACACTATTTTTCCTTTATCTATTATTTTTATATGACATGTGGCACACTTTGGTCGAATGCTCATGTTTTAAAATATTTTATACAATTGCATATTATAAATTGTTGTGGATAATTTTTGGGGCACTCATCTTGTGCCAACTTATATATTGTGTGCCTTGGGTATCTTGTGGTTCTTGCAAACTCTCAGTTAATACTATATTGTTTATATGAACTGGACATACATGTGAAATATTGCCTATGTAAGCTATGTTTCTTAGTTTTTTATGGACATGGCTAGATGTGATCCTTGCCTTTGTAAGTTCTTAACTAGGACAAGTTCAACTTGGACATAAGTGGCCTAAGATGAGGTATAGGCAGTTCTCAGGTGAACAAGGCACAATCTACTTGTAGTAGGTGCAATTGGTCAAGTTGTTGCACCTAAAGCAGACCAATGTCACATGAACTGCAATAGCTAAGGACTTGATTCTATTGGAAATACTAAGATGGGGGTGAATAAGTATTCCTTTCAATTATAGAATTAGTTAATCTTCAATTATTATCAGTATTTGTACAATGATAGCAGTAAACATAAGGAATAAAAATTCACACATTTTTTAAGGTGGAAACCCACTCCAAGAAAAAAACCACCTAATTCTTTCCTAACAATTCTTTAATATTCAACTCCAATTGAAAATAAATATCCAACTTCCTAGAATCTAGAAAAGTATTTTTCTTTAGCTCCCACTAGATGGATGCTCCAATGCCTGAGATTCTTCAATAGTCAACTGAATGGATTCCCCAACACCCAATGAGCTACAACTCACCCTAGCACCACCCTACCACCCTATAGAAGAATAGAAGAAGAATGGACTCCCGTACTAGGGAAAATGATCCACTCTACAATAGAATGACATAGAAGAAGAAGACACACTAGACCATAACCCCAACTATGACACAACCAACTAATGATGATCCTAGACCTCTCGGAACTTCCTCTTCAACTCTTGGTAGATAGACACTATTACAATTTTTACAATAATGTATTTACAATGACTCAGTACAATGATACCTTTACAGTGACTGTATGCAGTGATTCCCACTTGAAGACTTCATGTGATGAACTTCTTGTTGTTGTTCTACACCTTTGTTGTTTCTCTTACCATACTACCCTCTGCTGCACATTGCTTTTCTTCCTTGCCCTAGAAAATCTAGTCCTTTGCAGCCCTTGACAACACAAGATTTAGCTTTTTCTTGCCTTCTAGGAGATTGATATTGAATCTGGTGTATATTTGTTATTTCAGATCCCCAATATATGGTTTTTGGCACTGTAGTAGTCCTTTGAGTCTTCTTTCCAATGCCACAGGTCTGACCCAATTTCAATTCTTCAATGGAGAGCTATTCCCAATCTCTCACAATGCCCTAATTATGGATTGTTTCAATAAAGTGAACTTGTACGGCGTGCCATGTGTCACTGTTTTTTCATTCAACTCTAAAATTGATATAGGGAAAACTACAGTCCGTTTACTATCTACCACGTTTTACATAATTTTGATCCAATACGCAGAGAGAGAGTTATGACAATTTTCCCAAGGTCACTTCTTTGAGATAAATTTCAGGAGCCTGCAAAAATGCTGACTTCCACAAATCATATCTCTGAAAATTTTGTGCACCTTGATCTGAAATTTATACAGGAATCTTCCTCATGATTTTAGCTTTTCCTCATATAAATTTCCACTTCTTAACCTTCTTAAAAAAAATGTTAGAGCGGAAATTCCATGATGAACTGTTTCAGATAGCGAAATCCCTACATAACGAGGATATGAGGATCACAATTTATATAAATGCTTAGGTTGAGAGGGGCCTCAACAAGTGAGCATGGGAGGGATTTTAGGAGCTTAAAAATTATTAATTATTGACTTTTTAATGACCCATGCACCAACCCTATGGGGTATTAACCCACTAACAGGGGTTACAAACTTTAAACATGAATATTTCTTAAACCGTGAAGAATTACGTGGTGTTCCATATATCAACAGAAACACCTCGACAAGTAGAAACCATCAAATTCATGCTTGACCTAACATATAGTAATTTGGTAGGTCAAAATTCCCATGCAATATTGGGGTATCCCCTGGTGTTGCTTGGGTTGACATCAATGACAACTGTTGATCAACAATATCCCCCTTTGGCATTGATGGCAACACAATTACTCCCCCTGCGATCATGACACCTCTTTCTACAACATGCTGTCCCCCTTTGACATCAATGGAAAAGGGTAACTCCCCCTGAAACACAACCATCTTGCGGACGTGTACACACTTCCACTCCCCTTGACACACAACCATCCTATGGACCTTTACACACTTCCACTGCCCCTTTAAATTCTAAATAAGGAAAACATAATGAGAACTGAGGAGAATCCCAAGCTTCTGGCGAAGATATTCCAATGCTTCACGAGTGCTCTTACGATCATCAACGCTTCCTGCCCAATCTGCATTTGTAAAGGCTTGAATAATGAGATTTTTGCACTTGGGATACCACAAGCCATATTATGTTGCACTTGGTTATACATATCTAATAATACCAATCATAGATATGTATAACCTTTGATCCACATCCTTATATGAGTCATTTATGCTTAATTTTCACCTGTTACCATCGGAGTAAGGATGGGTTTGCAAGCTTCCATTTTGAATTTCTTGAGAATTTCCTTGATGTACTTGGCTTGACATATAAATATTCCTTTCTCTTGCTGAGATATTTGAAGCCCTAAGAAGTATGTCAACTCACCAAGCAAAGGAATCTCGAACTCACTTTTCATATTTGTAGAAAATTTCTTACTTATTCGATCATCATTTCTACCAAATATTATATCATCCTCTTTAGCTATTAGACATGCTTTAGTTACTTCATCCAGAACATTTATGTCATTTGGAGGTTGACTTGCTGTAGCAACAATTTCACCATACTTGCCTTTCCTGATTTCACATTTTTGGGAGTTGAATAGTATTATGTGTCCTTGATCACACAATTGTCCAACATTGAGCAGATTGTGATTCATGTTTTCAACCAATAGAACATTCTTGTCTAGAGCATCTTTTCTTCCAAGACTGACAATACCTGATCCTATAACATTTGAAGATCCATCATATCCAAAGGACACAGTTCTATCCTTCTTCTCTTTCAGAGATACAAATTTCTTTCTATCTCCACTCATATGCGTCGAGAAACCACTCAACATACCACACATCTTTTTTGTTTTGAGCCTTGAGAGTGAGAGCACAATTATCAATATTCTTCTTCTTCCATGTTTGTTCGTTCTATAGCTTCGAAGATTCTTCTGCAGGATTTTCAAGTCTACAGTCTCTGGCTATGTGTCCAAATTTTAGACATTTGAAACATTCAATATTATTTCTTAAATGTTCAAATATATTGGTGTTTCACTAAGCCCTAAGAGGTTCATATTTGACAGATCTCCTAGAATTGTATTGGTTCCTTAGATACATGTGACATTCTATAGCTTTATGACCAAATTTTCCACATGAATAACAATAGCCATAAAAAATATATTGGTACCTAGATGGAAATCTTCGTCGAGGGATTGTCTTCCAAGGCTGTTCTTGTGAATCTTGTCCAATGAATTCTACATGCATGTCAGATCTCATAGGTTCATTGTATTTTGTTGTAGAAGGTCCTGCTTCTTCTTCTTTGTAACCGAGGCTAGTTTTGTCGTTGTAAGATCATTGATTGTTGATAGTTTCTTCCAATGCCCTTGAGTTGTTGGCATAGTTTTGGATAGTTTTTCCTTTCTTCACTTCCTTACGCAATGAGACTACTTCGGCTTCTAATTCTGCCCTTTCTTGGTTTCTTTCTTCCAACTTCTTTTGAAGTGACTCCTCAATGAATTTGTGTTCTTCAACTTCAATTTTCAGACCTTTAACTTGTTCTTCAAGAGTATTGGAATGGATATTCTCAGCCGTAAGCTCTTTTATAAGCTTGATTGTTTCCTTAGAAAATTCTTCTCTGGTCAACCCTTCTTCTTCGTTGTTTGATACCTCTTGTTTATTGTGCTTGGCCATAAACAATACTCTCCCATTGGCTTCTTCTTCACTGTCATCATCTTCATCGAGTGATGAGCAATCCTCTATAGAGAGAAAGTTCCTTTTGGATCCTTGCTTGTTGAATTTCTTAAAGCCTTTCTTTCCTTTTGAGTTGCCATCACTTCTGTTTAGAAATTTTGCTGCGAAATTCCCAACCTCACGATAGCCGATACATATCAATGGAAGTCTACCTTTGAATTTTCCCGTACCATTTTTTTGTTTTCTCGTAAAGTAAGCATATTCTTCATCTGAAAGACCTTCTTCATCACCTCCCTTTTCCTCACACTTGCAGGTGCATATCTTTTCAATTGAAGTTTTTTTGTCCTTATTGGTTTTCTTAGATGTCATGAACGCAGTTTCTCGATGCGAAGTACCCTCTTCTTCATCAAGTCTCATTTCATATGCTATGAGAACTCCATGTAATTCCTCTTTGCTGAGTTTGTCCAGATTTTCATTGTATTCTATGACTGGTACCCTTGGGTTTAATCTCCCTGGTAACATTCTAAGAATCTTTCGTATAATAGTCTTCTCGTGAACTGGATCTCCCAATCCTTCCAGAGTATTGGTTATTTCATCAACGTATTGGAAGTATGCAACAATATTTCCATCTTCTTTCATTTTGAGTTGCTAAAATTTTTATCTATAGGTTTGAAGCTTTGCTTCTTTGACATTTGACTCACCTGCATATATATTCTCAAGCTTGTCCCATACATTGTTGGCAGTTTTACAACCCAACACCTTATGATAAGCAGATTCAATAAGTCCAATGATAATAATATTCTTTTCTTTTGCATCATTTACCAAATTCTTCTTACATTGTTCATCCTATTGGGTATGTGTGATATTCTTTCCACGACTAATAATGCACCGGGGGGGGGGGGGGGGGTGATATCCCCCCCTATACATTACGCTGGGCACAATTTCGGGGGGGTCAGAGGGGGGAAATAGCCCCCCCATCGGGATCTAGGGCAGCGCCCCAAAAAAAAAATTTGGTCCTTATTTTCCGATGGGTAGATCTGCCCATGGTTTTGTGTACGGGTTTGCACATGGTTTTTGGATATGATGGTTTTGGCCCCTGGTATTTTGTAGATCCGATCAAGGGAAATATGGTTATGTTCTAATACAGGGTTAATGCATTGGGTTTTATGTATTCTTTGACATGTATATATATGTGTTGTAACACTAAAAGGAATATAATGAAAAATCAAGCTAGTCGTCATGATTTGGGATCCAGGGGAAAATCTCCTTGTTTATCTGTTTTATGTTTTATGCTCTCACTATTGTTTATTTTTTGTTTTAAGATTCATTAGTAGATAATTTTTGTACAAGGTTAAAACCTACACATCCACAGGTTGATGTAAATCTAGTTTGAACAGTGTCCCATACTTTGTAACCTTGCGTGGAGAGATAGACCTCCATTCTTCCTTTCCATATTGAATAATTATTTTCATTGAATAGAGGTACACCATTCTTGGTATGCTCCATGACCTCCTTCCAGCTATTAAAATGCTATTGAAGGAACCAAGCTTTGATACCAATTGTTGGAAATACTGAGAGGGGGGGTGAATCAATATTCCTTTCAATTAGAGCATTAGTTAATTTTCAATTATTCTCAATATCTGTACAATCATAGAAATAAACAAAAGGAACACAAATGCACACATTTTTTAAGGTGGAAACCCACTCTAGGACAAAAACCACCTAATTCTTTTCTAATAATTCTTTAATATTCAACTCCAATTGAAAATAAATATCTAACTTCCTAGAAACTACAAAATAATTTTTCTCCAACTCCCAATGGATGGACGCTCCAACGCCCGAGATTATTTAGTATTCAACAGAATGGATGCCCCAACACCCAATGAGCTACAACTCACCCTAACACCACCCTACCACCCTATAGAAGAATAGAAAAAAATGGATTCCTGTACCAGGGAAAATGATCCACTTTACAATAAAATGATGTAGAAGAAGAAGACACACTAGACCATAACCCCAACTATGACACAACCACCTAATGATGATCCTAGAACTCCCAGCACTACCTCTTCAACTCTTGGCAGATAGACACTAGTACAATTTTTACAATAATGTAGCTACAATGACTTAGTACAATGATACCCTTACAGTGACTGTACGTAGCTCTGCCCACTTGAAGACTTCATGTGATGAAATTCTTGATGCTATTCTGCACCTTGGCTGCTTCTCTTGTCATGATACCCTCTATTTCACCTTGCTTTTCTTTGCTGCCCTAGAAAGTCTGGTCCTTTGTAGCCCTTGACAACACATGATCTAGATTTTTCTTTCCTTCTAGGAGTTCGATATTGAACATGGTGTATCTCTATTATTTCAGATCTCTAATATATGATTTTGGGCCTTGTACTACCCCTTTGAGTCTTCTTTCCAATGCCATAGTTCTGACCCAATTTTAATTCTTCAATAGAGAGTTATGCCCAATCTCTCACAATTCCCTAATTATGGATTGTCTCAGTAGAGAAAACTTGTACGACATGCCACATGTCACTGTTTCTTCATTCGGCTCTAAAATTGATACAAAAAAAAATAAAATCCATGCAATATCTACCACGTTTTACATAATTCCAATCCAATACTTAGAGAGAGAGTTATTACACTTTTCCCAATGTCACTTCTTTGAGATGAATTTCAAGAGCCTGCAAAAACACTGACTTCCACAAATCATATCTCAGAAAATATTGCGCCCCTTGATCTAAAATTTTTACAGGAGCTTCTCCATTATTTAGGCTTCACCTCATAAAAATTTCATCTTCTGAACCTTCGTACAAAAAAATTTAGAGTGAAAATTCCACGATGTCTTGTTTCAGATAGCGAAATCCCTACATAAGGAGGATATGAGGATCACAATTTATATAAATGATTAGGTTGAGAGGGGCTTCAACAAGTGAGCATGGGAGGGATTTTAGGAGCTTAAAAATTATTAATTATTGACTTTCCAATGACCCATGCCACAACCCCATGGGCTTTTAGCCCACTAATGGGGGTTACAAACTTCAAACATGAATATCTCTCAAACCGTGAAGAATTACGTGGCATGTCATATATCAACGGAAATCTCTCAACAAGTAGAAACCATACAAATAATTCTTGACAAAAAATATAGTAATTTTGTGGGTCAAACTTCCCATGTAATATTTGGATAGCCCCTGGTGGTGCTTGGGTTGACATCAATGGCAACTGCTAATCAAGAGATTCGATTCCCAAGTCATGAAAAGATGTAATGCTAGTTGTGAGGGCATGAATGCCAAGGCATGCTAGGGAATGGTAACATTTGCTAGATAATTCAAAGGCATGTCAAATATGCTAGGATTTTTCAAGTGCTAAGGCATGCCAAGATGTACAGGGGTGTAAAAATACATGCAAGAGACGATCAAGGAAAGAAAAAGGAGAAACAAGTTAAAATACAATGAGATGAACACATAAGAGATCTAATAGGTCATCAATTTAGCTTTTCTAGAAGAGGCATGCTAGGCACAGTAGCACTAGGTGGAAATAGGTGCCAAGTGCCAAGTTTTAGCGATTTATACGTGCCAAATCATCCTCTCTCACTTCTTGTATACTTTCCAATAATTCATCTCAAATAGCTTTAATATTAAACCATGCCAAAGCATACCAAGGCATCTTAATGAATGTTAGACATGCTAATGCTTTCCAAGCACCAATTCGTGCCAAGTTCCAACGTGTGTTAGGGAGTGATCCACATGTTATCAAGTTGAAGGGAATGCCTAAGAGTGATAAGATTGTGACAGAGTGTGCTAATGCATGTTGGTGAGTGTTAGGGATTACTAGGGAAACACAGGGGAGCACTAGGTCAAAATGAATGGAAGTGAAGGGATATGAGTGTGTTCCAGGGAGTTTCAACGAGTGCTAGCTAACATGGAAAGGAGGGAGTGTCAAGGTATGTTAAGCAATAGTAAGGTATGATAGGGAATATTGGGGCATGTCAAGAAGTTTCATAGTGTGCTAGGGAGTTTCAATGTGTGTTAACATGTGCCAAATAGTTCTAGGACATCCAATATGCTAAGGCATGCTAGGATGTGTAGGGTGCCAAAGTATGCCAATATGTATTAAGGAGTATCAAGGAAAAAAAAATGAAGAACCAAGCTAAAATTAAAGGAAATGAACACATAAGAGGGTTAATAACAGTAAGGGACATGCTAGTAATAGTAATAATAGGTTCCAATACATGCCAAGTTCCAATGTGTGCCAAGTGCTCCTATATGTTAATGCATGCGAAAGAGTTGTAGGGCATGCTAGGGACTACAAGGAATGCCAAAACATGCTAGGAGAGTGTTATGCTATGATAGGGCCTGCCAACATGTGCTTGGGTGTCCTATTCATGGGAAGATGTTCTAGGTACAAATATGTTCTAATACATGCGAGGTGCGAAGGAATGTTAGTGTGTTCCAAAGCATGTTAAGATGTGCCAAGAGTGTTGAGAAGTGTTAGATATCTCTCAATAATAGAATTGACAGAGCTCCATTATGTATTAAATAATATAGTTTCTACACACACTAGTGTAACTTTATCTAAAAGGAATTTGTTAGATAATAAACCTAATAGAGAAGAATCGTGTATTGATTGATAGGAAAACTATATTCTCATTACTTGAGGGAAAAGATACACACTAATTACTTCTTAACAAATTAACTGACTCTAACCAATATATGACCTTCGACACATAATGAAAAATATTCCACAACAAAGTTATTAAATCGTTATCTTTTGATAAACCATATAGTAACATGAACATACTGTCATAAAAAATGCATTGGAATGACCAATCATGATGAACATTTTCGACTGTCACCAGAAGTAACCAAGAAAGGAATTTGTGAGGGTCAATAAAAGATCATCATGAGAAGTGTCACCAAAGAGATAATTAGTGATGGTCCCTAAGTAACAACCCTCGCGAAAAGTGTCACTGAAAATGGCTTTATTGACAAAACTTAAAAGATCGTCACTATATGCACTTACAACAATGATTTTTTAAGGATCGTCAATATGTGGCATTGGTGACAAACCTTAAAGGTCTATCACAGGCATGACCCTCACAAATTTCCATTTTTCTTGTAGTGTGTATTCCTCTTCTACCTCCTTCTTTGGAAGGCCCACAAAACGTTATACCTAAAGCTGCAATATTCTTTAACAAATTGCAAGAATAAAAGTAAAATGAACACTGTGAACACTAAATCATAAATATTGATAGACTATATGATTTTTCCTTGTTCTTGAAGAAAAAAAATGTTGTGAATAGCATTCCACAGATCCATCTATTTTTTTTGCAAAATTCCATCTAGTTATTAGAATTTGGTGACACAAGAAGTAGAGTTCCCATCAACTTCAAATTATAATAAAATATTAACAAGTTAGGTCAATTAAAAATTATAGAAACCTGTAGGAGAAATATTACAATTTAAAATAAACCTAGATCATGGTGTCTTAGGGCCTTAAACTATTCCTTTTACCTAAGATATTTTATTAATGTTAGTCCGCCTTCTTTGAATAAGTCTTGGTAAATAATTTAATAGCCACTCATTATAAAAATTATTTTTTATAATGAGGAAAAAATTAGTTAGTAGGCCCTCATTACCATTGGATTTTTAGGTAGTTAATATTCACAATTAATTGCTATATGTTAGACAGTTACATAATCTATTGTCAAGAATTGTTATTATATGTAGACCTTTTTTCGATGAGGTTTCTCCTTTGAAGAGGAAAATAAATATAGCTCATTATTTTTTAGTGTCATTTATACATATAATACTTCATAGGGTTTATTTATTTTGTTTTATGTCATTTTTTTTTACCTAATTTTCTCTCATCAAGTAGATCCATTGTAGAATTAAAGATATTTATTAGGTCAAAAAGAGAGTTTTTTACTCTATTTTTGAATTTTTTATAACAAAAATCTCAGATGAGAACATTCAAACTGATTTATGAATTTTTTAATATATTAATTCAAACAAACCATCCATACATATGAATCCTCTACAAAGAAATAGGCAAGTTCAACAAAAAAAATTCCAAAACAAAATCTATAGAGTGGTGTTATCGCTCCAATAATTCTCAAAAGTTGTGAATTTTTTTATTTTGGTTTAAAGAATATTAGAGGTGACCACAAACCTAATTTTAAGCCTTACGATCTAGCCTTCCTAATGCTCAGAGAGGGCTCTCTCTATATAATTTATCCTTGTTGATTTTAATTGATTTTAGGCTCATTATGTAGGGTAAATTGGTTTTGGATTTTGACTTGATTTGGTGGTGAAATCACTTACTCAGATAGATAGATGTAGGTTTGTATTCCATTGGGATAATGGAGTCAATGTGTCAAGCAGTCAGATCAGGATCAAGGTCTAAAGGGAAATATTTACAGGGCAAGATAGTTGAGTTACTTCAAATCTTCAAGGCTGATGGTAAAAATGGTTTCAATCGAGGTAAAAGAGCAATGAAGGATTCTCAAATCCGGATAATGAGTGAAAAGGTAGAGGTCAATCGAAGCTAGGGAGAAATTAAGGGTTCCTTAGTCTAGATATTAGGGTAAAACATGTAAATGATAAGCAGTTGAAGACATAGTGCTTTTAACATATTCTAAAATAGCATTCCTGATTTATCATCTAGATTTAGAACAACATACAAGTATTGATGAAAAACATAAGAAATTGACAGAGAAACAAGTGAAAATACTTCACTGTAGTGGCCCAACACATGAATCTTGTAACATGATGGTTTATTGTTTTAATCTAGTCTGCTAACTTGAAATTGGTACAATCACCCTTAGGTTCAAAATAGTACAACTATAGAAATGTTTAGCCATTAATCCACACTAAATACTTATAAATGAGAAGTATTTATACAAAAACTCTTACAAAATATCCTAAAACTAACTTAGGAATTATTCATGGAACAAGAAATATCTTCATGCAAGAAGATAGTGACAAGTTTCTAACTAATGCTAGTTATCCTTGTTTTTATTGAAATTATTGTTTGTTGTCTTCAATCTGTTGTTATTTTCTCTCTTTGTTGTTCAATGAAGGTTGCGGCTAGACATTGAAGTGTCCTCTATACTGACAACTTTATCTCTGCTTCGTAATTTTTTATTTTACTTTAAACTTGGACTTTGAACTGATACTCTTTCATTGTTTATTGTCATGATTTTAACTGCAAAACTGTAACTGTAAATGTAAAAAAAACATGTTATGTTTTATTTTTACTGCTTTGTGCTTACTGCAACTTGATTTCATAGTAAATCGGTCATTTTTTCCCAAATTTCTGCCTCTCGAAACTTGATCTCCATCATGCTTCTGAATATTTCATCTACTTTAGTGTATTTTGAGAATGTAGGCTTGTTAATAAATATGTGTTTCGCCTCATCTTGTATGTTAAAAAATTCTCAAAATTATTGTATATTACCTTCCTTGTTGGAATACCTTATGAGGAAGGCATATTGGCCCGATCCTTGGCAACTTCTCTCATTTTCTTGTCATAGTCATCCTACTTCATTAGTTCTGTCATGAATAACTAATGGATTTGGAAGGCCTTTCCGCCTTAGGACATAAAATTTCATCATAAACCTTGTGATAGCAACCTCCATGTTTTGGCATTTCTCCTATACCTTTATTATCAAATTATTTTCAGAAATAACCCTCCTAACTTCTAGGATGGTTTTTGTTCTGTCATTAATCCCAATTTCTTCAAGTTCTTGCCTACTTTTAATCTAACAAATTTGGTGATTTCAAGAGCTTCTTCGGGTTTCTTACCAAGCTCTTCTTTTATATTTTGAATGGATTCTTTTGTTGCTTTGACTAAGTCTTTCTACTCATAGATAACTTGGATTGATGGCCAAATATCATTGACTCCTTCAATGATATTGGCCCAAACTTGTTGTCTGACTTGTGCCATGAGTTCTTTAAATTTTAGATATTTTCCTAATTTCTTTAATTGCTCATTTAATCTGTTTGATCTTTGTTCTTCATTCTTATGCATTATCTTAACAGTTTTATTTTCATCTTCAAGACTTTTAAGCTATTCTTTAAGTCTGTTAATCTCATTAGTACGAATAGACATGTCCTGCATAGATTTTAATAACTTTCTTGCTTCATCTGAATGCTGTGTTGCTGTTGTTGAAGGCTTTGTTGCTGAAGTTGTTGATGAAGTGACAGGTAATGCTATATCCATTGGGACTGTGGAAGCCAATGATTCTACTAGTGTGGATGGTAGAACAGTAGTGACTACAGGAATGACAGTGACTAAGACTGGTTTTTTACTGGCTTCTTTCTCATGGACCAACTTGTCCATTTCATTCTCCATTTCCTTTATCTGAGAAGTCAACTATAGAATGAGATTCATCATCTCATCTTTCTGATTTTTATCCTGTAATACTTCCTTTGCTTGAGGATGTTCTATAGGGTGCAACTTTAGTTGCTTCTTTAATGTAGCAATGTCTGCATTTTTCTTTTTTATCAGTTTATCTGCAACTTTTAAATTACTAGGATAAAATGCTACTTCAATTACTAATTCTTCTAAAGATTTAATTTTAGTGTCTTTTTCCTGTGAAGATAATTTTTCCAATTTGAGATAATCTCTGATATTTGAAAGTGTTTTGTAGATTCTATACACTCATGGCCTTGGTGATCATTGTAGAATAGATCATCTCCCCTGCCTACTTATGAAACTCAATTTGGTCGAGAGGATGAATATCCTAGGCCAAGACTTCAAAATCTATCTTTTTATAATCATAAGATGACTTGGGAGTTGGAACTATGGGTTGGAGAAATTTCATCTACGTCTTTTTATTCTTATAGTCCAAGGTAGAAAGTATCCTATTCTGGATGCCAAGAATTTGTTTTAGATATTAAGAATATATTTCATTTTTATTTTTTCATTTATGGATTTGATTTATTTGTATCTTTCTTTGATATCCATTTCTTTTTTTGCTGGTTTTTTAGATGAGGAAACTTCAACACTATGTTTCTTCTGAATAAGCTAAGAGTTTAAAGTTGTATGCTATTGTTCTTCTTCAATTATTGTAGGAGGTGTGTTTTCCTTTGATATTTTTTCTATATCGATCACCTCTATTGTTTCCACTTCTTTATTGGCAGGATTTAACTTTGGCTCTTACTGTATCTCAATTTAAATTTTGTTTCTGTTGTAGTCTCTGAAGTATATGATCTTTCCTCTTTGTTCCTCTTTGAGTTCTTGTATTCTTGGGCTGGAGTCTACAAATTTTTACTATTATCAACTTCCTTCTCTACCTCTATTAAGGTGTTCTCCAACCATTCTGACTCGTTGGCGAATTTATCAATCTCTGGTTCATTTTCATGTACATAAGGAGTGAGTTTTCATTTAACTCTCATTTTATTTATAACTCCTAGGGGATCATATTACCATAGGAAATTGTGACTGAACTTGAATTCCTGAAAAAAAAATTCACGCTCCTCACCTGCATCTCTTTTGTTACAGATAAAAGAGCCAACCTGATTTTTCAATTTGAACTGTGTCTTTTTCTTTGTTGCCAACAAATTAATTGCATCAGAATTAGGAATCTTCTTTATAACACATATTTCATTAAAATTGGAAAAAAATTATTACAAGGACATCACTAAAATTGAGCTTTTTTGTTATTTTTAAATTCTAAATACACTATTTAATTATAAATTTAATGAAATGTGTGTTTTATGTATTCAAGGGAAAATAAACTCATACGGAGGTATTTGGGTAGTTTATATGGAACAAGACTTGATCCATATAATCTTATCTCAGTATGATTTTGGTAAAATTTCCAATCACCTCTCCTATTATGCTCTGACAATTGTAGGACCTTCATAATCTCTTCGGTAATTCTGGGTTGTCTACTTCTGTTCAGCAAATTGACTATAGGATGAATAAAGGAATCAATAAAATCTTTGTATGTGAATTCAGTGGAGTCTTTTCTTATCAAGGAAGTCCAAAAGATGACTAATTGTGGGTATCCTTCAACATTAAGCTTCTGAAGGTTGATAGAAAACTTCTCAGACTAAAAGTATAAAAACATATGGAATAAGAATGAGAAATACTTGAAAACACCTTCAGAAGGCATTTTGACCAACTGTTCATGAATATGGTCAGCAAGGTATTGGGAAAAATTAAAAATGGTAGCAGGAGGCTGACCAGGTGTGAAAATAGACAAAAAACCTAGCACTGCAACATAACCATGTTCATCTGTGAAATATCCAAGAATAAAAGACATCATGGAGATGATATGTCTTGTCCTTTCAGAAAATTTTGCACAAGGGTATGGAGGATTTATCTTCATAATTTCTACAAAAGAAGGCATGAAATTTGAAATATCTGGGATCTCTTGGGGAAGTCAAAATTCAGGTATAGCTGAGTGAGGGCCTCAATGGATAATGGGATTTCATCAGGCCTGGAATGGATTTGAAGCATTTGATTGATTAACTCGGCAATAATGGTAAACAAATTTTATTTTTTAGATTTTACTATGGCTCGCTGGTCAGGGAAATAACAAGATTGACAAATTATAAACACTTCAAGGCATTGAAAGGTTTGTGGGACAAAATATTTTGGAAAATTTGACTCCTAAATAAAAACCTCATCAGCCTAATCTATGGATTTTTCTTGGCTTTAGCAGTGGAGCTCAAGAAGGTTAAATTTTGTGACTGTGTCATTAATCTTGAAATCTCTGTTAGCTAGGGGAATGTGATTTACATCTAAAATAGGGGTTTGTAGGGGATTGACAGCTACAATGATTTTGGAAGCCATTACTTTTCTAGATTTATCAATTTTATTATTATTTTAACTTAGAAAAAATTGATTTAGGCCCGTAGGATCACCTCAAAAAGATTATAATAGTTTGCAGAAGGATTGAGGATGAAACAGAGGTTTACTCTATGGTCTGCAAAGGTTTACTTAATCAAATTTTTAATTTCTAAGCTTAAAAAACAGATTTAGGATCTTAGAATTTTGCGAAAGGACATTTAGGGTTTGTAGTGCACTCTCTGTGACAAAAATCAATCTCAAGACCTTGGAATTTTGTAAAAAGACAACTAGAGTCTACTTAAAATGAAGTGGAAGGCACAACAGGCTTTTTCATGTCCGCAGATGCCTTCTAAATGATCCAATTAATCAAACTTTGTGTTTTAAAATAGTCTTGAACCTCAGAATCTACGAAAGAATGCTTAGGGTATGCAGAAAAGGATTTTGGAAGGAAATAGGGCTTTCATGGTCTAATAGTAACGTTAATTTGTTTCAATTACTGATTACTTTTCTTTTTAGATCAAGAACAAGCCTTTTCTTTGAAGAATACTTGGCAAAAAAGAAGATTTGCTTTGAAGGAGGGTTTCTGAGGAAGCAGAGGGATTTCTAAGGCTTTGCTGATCTTTAATAGTGGTTTGGATGACTTCTTCGATGATTGTAGCAATGAATTGGTTAGATTCTATTTCAATTTGAATTAAAAATGGAGTCGACGGCAATTTTTTCTGCCTGCAATGCTTCTTTTGCGGAAAATGTAACAAAAATGGTGAAAGGGTGAAAATGGGCAGGTATAGGCATTTTAATCAAGAGTGAATGCATTAATACACAGTTAATTTTTGAATTGATAGGGTGGTTTGCGCAGCTGGCAGAAGAAAAACGCTATTTTTTTTTGCAAGTGTGAAAGCTAGTCAGTGGTAATAGTCTTGGGGATGCGATCAAATAGAAAAATGCCACGTAGCAGGGAGGAGAGCACCACAAACCTTGCATTTCACATGGTTAGGGGAATGTTAATGATCGTGCTTTCGAATGTGCAATAGGAAATGCTGACCATTAGATCTGGTTAATGCTGATGTAATGGATAAGATGATGCGATGGATGAATCAGAATTGATGGCGTGGGGCCCAGGGTCTGATTCGTTACATATCTCAATGGTCAGGGTTTATATGATATAACCAATAAGTTTAGGGTAAGTGGAATATGATAATAGGTGAGGATAATACATATTAGGTCTGGGATATATAACATGTGGAGAATTAAAACCATTACTTTATACAAACAATATGGGTTGGGATGTATGTATAAAGGATTTAATATAATACGGGTTTAAAAGGTATAACATGATTTAATATATTATGTTAAATGTTTAATAATGTACAAATGGATTGTAAAAATACACTAAGTTTCTAATGTAAAAACTTATGTCGGGGAGGGATATCTGTAGTGGGGCCCGACATATAGATTTAACCATTTAGACTTAGGTTTAAAGTACTTTTATGGGTTTTATGAATAAAAGGAAATTAATAAAGGCCTTTTTACTTTTCCCAGGATAAATGATTTTTAACTTAGGAAAAGGGACTTTTTGCAAGGGGGAAAAGGAGAAAAGGGAAAAATGAAGGGGGAGAAGGTATTTTTAAAAGGAAATGATTTTTGAAGGGAAATTAGTAAATGAAATGACCAATTATCTGTTATCAATGCTTGTGAAAACTTCTTTTGCCTACCCATCTGCTACCCTAACATTTTTTCTTGATTTACATGGGTGCATTTGAGCTTGCAACCCCTTATTAATTTTTCTTTTAAATAGAAAACTAACAAATTCTATCCTTATTTCTTTCAAGGGCTCAGATTAAATTATTGAGCTTCCTTATTATTCTCTACCTAACTATTGATCTAGCAAGATTAAATTGTTTGGCTAGATCTTTATTCTCTATCTAACAACATGAAATTTAAAGCATGAAAAGTCAGGATTAAGCAGTTTGACCTTCATGGATTGTGGCATTTTTTACAAGTTGCACACAATATTTATTTTGCAGTAAAAGTAAATAGTAGTGAAATTTGGATTTTCATCACTTTCATGTTTTATTTTTATCTCTTTTTGTTTGGTGTCCATTTTTATATTCTTTTTGATATTGTTTCTTTCAAGTCCTTTGATTTTTCTTTTAGGACATTTACCCTATTTACATTTTTTTATTTTCCAATATGGGAAAACAAATTTTCAGAAAGAAATTTATGTACATATTACAAGACTAAATCAAATTCAATTCCAAATTATGAATCCTATTATTATAAGGCCCTAAGAGTGGCTCGAGATGGGGATGGAATTTCCTGGTGAAATGTCAAGAACTTTGAGACTAGTAGCCATTGAATTTGACTGTGGTGGCCTTGGAACTGTTTTCTGAGCTCTGCATTATTCATACTTATGATATTTTGTCCTTCAAAGCTTAGGGCCTTCTCTTCGGGCTTCAACTTTTCTAGAAAAACATCCAATATAATCTAAAATCTGCAATGTTATGTTCAATGAGTAAAGTAAACAAAGTGAACTATTGTTATTTGGGGGAATAGTAATGCTTCAAAATTCTAACATTGATATGTCCACTTGGCAGATATGATCCATCCGACTCCTTCAAAGAGAATGCATTGTTACCTTTGTAACCATAAATGACATAAAAGCCTTTCCATAAGAAATCAAATTTCCCATGTTTACCTTTCTATTCTCTCCTAGAATCCCACTTAAGAACTTTATCACCTATGTTAAAACCATCTTCGTTATTCTTCCTGTCAAATATATTTTTAATATTCTCTTGAATAACTTGAGACTAAGATAAAGATATTCCCTAGTTTGCTGCAAGTGTATGGTTTGATTTATCCTTCTCTTGATATCACTAGTCTCAACCTACAGTTCTTGGATTATTTTCATCACTGGTACTCCTAGAGAGGATGGAAAAACAACATTCATCCCATAAACAAGCTAATAAGGGGATGTACCAATAGATTTCTTTGTGGTAAGTCTATCTTCCCATAAGGCATTGACTAATCTTTTGTTCCAGGTTTTTTTTATTGTCTTCTAGTAGTTTCTTGATAATATTCACAAGGTTTTCATTGGAGGATTCAACAAGACCATTACCTTGAGGGTAATAAGCAGTGGAATGGGCAAGGGTAATGCGATATTTGTTACAAAATTCAATCATATTTTTATATTTGAAACCAGTTTCATTATCAGTAATGAGCTTTTGGGGGCATCCAAATCTCGACAGTATATTATTTTCTAACAACGATATTATGACAGTATCAATGGCTTGCCTAGAATGAATGGCTTCTATCCACTTGGTGAAATAATATATAGCTACCAAAATCCATTTATGTTAGGCTGAGGATGGAGGTTGAATTTCACCAATGAAGTCAAGACCCCATTGCTAAAAGGCCATTTCTGTGGAGATGGGTTTAAGGGGTAAAGGTAGAAAATTTTTCTTCCCTTCAAAGATTTGGCATTTGTGACAGGAGGTCACATACTTTTTTACATCTGCAAAATGTGTAGGCCAGTAAAAACTGGTCCTCAAGATTTTATCTGTAGTTGACTTCTAGTAAAGGTGTCCTCCATAATCACCTGCATGAAACTCTTCCATAAAATTATTAGCCTCATCTTTAAGTAAAAAATTCAATAAAATTCCACCATGATATTTCGAAAAAAGTGCATTATCTATGATACAAAATTTCATTGCCTTTAAATTTAAAAATCTAGCTTTAGTTCTTGACAATCCAGGAGGAGCTTGTAAATTTAGTAATACAAATATGATATCTGCATAACATGGTGAGTCTGAAAAGGCTTGACTGATCTCTGGAGTCACCATCTCTTCCTGATCATCTAATTCGACAATAAAATTAATATCTAAGGCTTGACAGTTTGACTCAGCCATGAGCTTTGATAAATATTGGCCTTTAATGAGTTTGGTGGGCTTAATTTCCATGTCATATTCCAAAATGGTGGAAATCCACTTGCCTCTCTTACCATCAGGCCCAGTCTGAGTCAGAATATCCTTCACTACTGAATTTGGAACATAAGCAACGATATGTGAATAGAAAATGTACACTCTAAAGTCTTTGATGGATATCACTAAAGCTAGTCCCTAATTTTCCATTATGTTATATTTCAGAGTAGTATCTCTAAGTGATTTGATGAAAAAATTAATGGGCTGCTCATAGCCCTGACCATTTTTCTTCAGTAAGACCACAACAATAGTATGTTCTAAAGGAAAGGAGAAAATAATGAAATATTTTTTGAAATCGGGACTTATTAGGACTGGTGTTTTGGTAAGGACCTATTTGATTGATTCAAATTATTTTTTGGCCTCTACTATCTATTTAATTATTGAGTCTTTTTCAACATGTTGTTAAGTTCTCCAATTAATTCTGCTTAGTGCGAAATGAATCTTCTAAGAAAATTGATTCTACATAAGAAAGCCTGCAATTCTTTAATATTCCTAAGATGAATAATGCTCACAATGGCCTTTGTTCTAGTTGGGTCTATCCTAATTCCATCTTTAGATATGATATGTCCTAACAATTTACCTTCTTCAAGTCCAAATAGAGTCTTTTTGGGGTTTAAAGAAATACCAAATTTCCTGCATTTGATAAAAACTTGTTTGAGATAATCTAGATGTTCATTTTCAGTCTTTGAAAATACAGTAATACCATCTAGATAAATCACAAGAAAATCATGAATTTATTTAGCAAAAGCTATATCCATATCTCTCTCAAAAGTAGCTCCTGCATTCATTAATCCAAAAGGCATTTTCACATACATGAAATTACCCCATGCAGTAGTAAATGCAGTCTTTAATTGGTATTCTTTTTGAACTAAAATCTGGTTATATCCAGAGAATCCATCAAGCTTTGAAATCATGGATAATCCAACCAACCTCTGTAAAATGTGATCCATTTTTGGGTAGAGGGTAATTATCTTTTAACGACACCTTTTTTAAATTCCGAAAATCAACGCAAAGTCCAATTTTCCCTGTCTTTTTCCTTGTGGGAACTAGGTTTGAAACCCAATCAGAATATCTTATTGGTGCAATGATCTAGGCTTCATACATTCTCTTAACCTCTTTTTCAATTAAAGGCAATAAAACTAGATTAATTCTTCTGAGCTTTTGTTTGAAAGTTTTTTGATCTTCTTTTATGGGTATTTTGTGTTGTATTATGATAGCGTCATAATATTTTAAGTCTTCATAACTCCATGAAAATACATCCTAAAATTCCTTAAACAAAGCTATGTATTTCAATTTTTCTTCTTGAGGTAAGGATTTTGAAAGTTTTATCATCTTAGGCTTTAGTTGTGTTCCTATATTGCATTCTTCTATGTCAGATCTTAATGGTTCCTTCTTTGGTTTTCTTGCAACATCTTTTGAATCAAAAATATCTTATAAAGGGGCTAATCCTTTAGGTAAAAAGTTATTCTTAAGGTTTAAAACAGAATCATCATTAGCTAATTCTTCTATTTCTACCTTTTCTAAATTATCTATTTCTACTTGAGTAAATTTAGTGGATTTAGTGAAATATAAATTATTTACATCTACAACATTTATATCAATCTCACTATCTATGGTTTGGTCTATTGTACAATATATGTCTATGTTACAATCCTGAAATTATCCTTCAGCATTCAAGAAATGATAAATCTATTCATCCTTTGAAAATATTTGCCAATATTTTAGATTGTCTAGTATTCTAGGCCTGTGTTTAACTTCTACTATATATTGATGATTTGGTTGAAAAGGTAGATTACATGTACTAGCAAAAGTTGTTAAACTGTGTGCTTGTATGTTTTGTTTTCTAGGAATTAAAGCAAAGTCACATTCAAGCAATTCTTTGATCAAATCTAAAATCGTTTCTCTATATTGGCTTAATCTTGGATTATATACATAATATTCTCCTTTAATCTGTTGTATAATTAAATCAGAGTCTCCGATGATAGAAACTCTTTTTCCTCCTAGATTTCTAACAATATGCAATCTTAAAACCAGAGCCTCATACTCTACCATGTTGTTGGTACATTTGAAATTTAATCTAAAGGCATGACCTTTAGAATGGTTCTGTTCCATGTTATGTATCCAAACTCCTGGTCCTACTCCTAATTTGTTAATTGATCCATTATAGTCAAGATGCCACATTGATGCATGAAAAATGTTTTCACTATCTGGGTATTTATGTTTCTGTTTTAATTCAGTGTTGTTCTCTATGCCAATTTCAGAATTACATAAAATGAAGGAGTCTGTATCAATAGGTGTAGAATAAAAAGGATAGTTTCGAGGTCTTTCTACACTACTAACCATGTATTTCATTAATGTCTCTCTGTAAAGTTTCTTGGGTTGACCAAAAACTGATATTGTTGCAAAAGACATGTTTAGTTGTAGAGATCCCTGCAGTTTAGCTCCCCATGAGAGAGATAAAAACATTCCATACTTAGGAAGGATGTCAGCTACTAAAATATCCATGAATATGTTTTTTCCAGGGTAATGAGCTAAAGTAACACATAAATATTTGATTAAGCCTAGACATTTCGCTTTACTGGAACCAAATGAGAAGAGATATTTATAAGGTCTAGTGATGTCTAAATTCAAGGTTTCCATTATTTCTTTTGGAATTAAATTATGTGAGGCACCTGAATATAGCATTGTATTATGTAAAATCAGATCATGAACAGTCAAGCTAATGTATAAAGGAGGAACTCCTCCCTATTGGTGTTTTCCATCTACTTGAGGACCAAATATTAGTTCTAGTTGATCATCACTCAAATTAACTGAATCTTCTCCATCATTCATGTTTAAAGTTTTAGTGATGTGTGATTTGTATAGGTCATGTTTTACCAACTCTGTTAAAGGAATTGGTATCTTCAGGTTGGCAATTTCAGCTTGGATTTTGAATGGTGCTTGTGATTTTCCTAACTGAATTACTTATTTTTTTGTAATTGTAGTTTGTGTATGTTTATCTTCTTTTTCTATAGTTGGTTTTTCATTTTTTTTTTATTTCCACTATTTTACTGCTTTTAATTTTCTTTTTAGGGACAGTTTGAGATGTAGTGGAAGTTTTTGCAGGTTTTGAGGATTCAACAACTATTTTGGTAGCAGCTGTTTTAAGATAAACTGATTGGTGATCAACATCAAATGTTTTTGGATCTGAAATTGTTGTTTAAACAGAAGTTGTTGTCTTGACAACAGCAGATTTTTAAGGATTTTCTGATGTTTGAATAACAGTATCTGTTATGTCAACAATTTTAGGACTAGGTGAAATTTTGGGACATGAAATTTTTTTATTAGGACTTGAATTCTTCTAAGTTAAACTAGAGTTTTGTTGAGTTTCCCTAGGGCAGATTTGCAATACTTTAGTTGTAGGAAATTCTGTTGTTTTCTTTGTTTGAGTTTGGGCAGATTTCTTAGTAGAAGGCTCTACATTTTTCTTGCTCCTAAGGTTATATTGCCTATGAAATTCATTAATTGCATACTCATAACCTTTCTTGTAATCAAAATATTCACCAGATTCTAATTGTAACCATTGTAATTCATAAAACTCGTGTTCTTCTTATGTAAGAAAAATGGTGTTATCATCATTAATGCCCATTAGATTTATCTGAGTGTCTTCATCATCTTCGTTTTGCTGAGTACTTTCAACATAGTTCTCTTGGAAAGGTGGTATTATTGTTTGGTCAAGTGTTGATTCTCTAGATTTTTTAGTGTTAGTGTCTTTCCTGAAATTGGGATTTCTTATTTAAGGTCCTTGTTGTCGGTTATCCCAATGTGGCTTCCTTTCCATGTTATCTAACCTATCCATCATTCCTTCTAATGTTTTTGCTAAGCTATATATTTTAAGGTCTAAGGTTGATGTTTCCTCTTTTATTGTCACTCTCCTTTCATTTCTTAATCTAGATATCTTTTCTAACAAATTTTCCTCTACACTTACAACATTACTTTTAATTTACTCTAAGGTTTATGGGTTTCTCTCTCTCAGTTGATAAACCATATATGTATCATATCCATCAGTGAATTTGATCAAGGCATAGTCTAGAGGAGGTTTAAGATAAGCAGGGATTGCAATGTAAATACGGTTATATCTTGTACAATAGTCCTGAACTGTTTCATTTGGTGCTCTTTTTTTATTTTCAAATTCAGATAAAATTTGTAATGGATTCTTTTTCTTCTCCCATCTATTAAGAAAAATCCTATGGAAAACAGTTAAATCAGCTATACTCCTAGCAGGTAAACCTTTAAAACACATTTTAACATCATCGACTAAAGTTTGAGAAAAAATTATCATTTGAACATCAACATCATCTATCTCATGCAGTTCAAAGTAGTATGTCATTTTATTAACATTTTGTTGTGCAGTGTAGTGAGTGGTTCGATAAAATTGAGCGATTTTTCTTTGATAATATTGGGGCATGGAATTTAGAGGGGCTTGTAGGACCAATGGGGCATATCTGGCAGCCATGGCTTGGATTTTAGCTTGGTTAGGAGGTAAGTTTGAACTACTTGGTGATGAAGTTGAGGTACTTGCAAACGAAATTGGGATATTAGAAGATGTAGTTGGGATGCTATAATATGTGCTTGGAAATGAGAATGAAGTACTAGAAAATGTAGTATAAATGCTAGGGGATGAACTTGAGGTGTTGGGAGATGGAAATAAAACTTTAGGTTGAAGTGGAAGCTTATCTGTGGAATGAAGAGTGTTGGAAATAGTGCATGAGGTGGTAGTAAATAGGGATGAACCTACAGATTCTAAATGACTGGTGTCTAAATGTCTAGTAGAAGTCTTAGGGGTATAGGTAGATAAAGAAATCAATTCAACTAAATGTTGAAGGTATGATTCATCAATTTATTTAATCAAAGTTCCAGTTATAGCATCAAGATTATCATACACTTCTAGGTATTTTTCATCTAAATCTAGTGAAACTGTTTCCTTCTTACTTTCGATGAATGAAATGAAGTCAGGATCCATTACACTATTATGTATGTCACTTTCTGATTTAGTTCTAAACAAAGTTTGTTCAAAATCTAGACAAATTCAATGTCTTGTAAACTTGGTAATTTATTGGGAAGATAATTAGCTTTGATCAATGATTTTTTATTGCTTAAACTTTCTACTTTTTTTTCTTTTCTTTACAATTTTGTCAGGATTATCTACTTGAAAATAGGCTCTAGATCTGGATTAGACCTGGTATAGTAGACTCTTATGGAAGCCAGAATTAAATTTTTTTATGAAAACATACTCACAACTATTTAAAACAATATTAAAGTGAGAAGATAAGTGAAAATATTTCCTTTAAGTTTAATTTTAAAGACTGAGCATTGGTTGGTATTCCCTAGTATGGTCGCTAGTATGTTATCACTCCAATAATTCTTAAAAGTTGTGAGATTTTTTATTTTGATTTAAATAATATTAGAGGTAACCACAAACCTACTTTTAAGCCTTGCAATCTAGCCTTCCTAATGCTCAGAGAGGGCTCTCTCTATATAATTTATCTTTGTTGATTTTAATTGATTTTAGGCTAGTTATGTAGGGTAAATTGGTTTTGGATTTTTCTTTGATTTGGTGGTGAAATCACTTACTCAGATAGATAGATGTAGGTCTATATTCCATTGGGATAATGGAGTCAATGTGTCAAGTAGACAAATTAGGATCAAGATCTAAAGTGAAATGTTTACAGGGAAAGATATCTGAGTTATTTTAGATCTTCAAGGTTGATGGTGAAAATGTTTTCGATCGGGGTAAGAGAGAAATTAAGGATTCTCAAATACGGATAATGAGTGAAAAGGCAGAGGTCAATCGAAACTAGGGAGCAATTAATTTTTCCTTAGTCTAGATATCAGTGGAAAACATGTAAATGATAAGAAGTTCAAGATAGAGTTATTTTAACATATTCTTAAATAACATTCCTGATTTATCTGTTAGATTTAGAACAGCATACAAGTATTGATGAAAAACATAAGAAATTGACAGATAAATAAGTGAAAATACTTTACTGTAGCGGCCCAACACATGAATCCTCTAATATGATACTTTATTGCTTTAATCCAGTCTGTTGACTTGAAATTGGTACAATCACCTTTAGGTTTAGAATAGTACAACTATATAAATGTTCATCAATTCATCCACACTCAGTACTTCTAAATCAGAAATATTTATACAAAAACTCTTACAAAATATCCTAAAACTAACTTAGGAATTATTCACGGAACAAGATATCTTCATGCAAGAATATAGTGAGATATTTCTAACTAAAGCTAGTTGTACCTATTTTTATTGAAATTATTGTTTTTTGTCTTCAATCTATTGTTGTCTTCTCTCTTTGGTGTTCAATGAAGGCTGCATCTAGACAATGAAGTGTCCTCTACGCTAGCAGCTTTATCTCTACTTTGTAATTTTTTATTTGACTTGAAAATGACTTTGAACTGATACGCTTTCACTTGATACTCTTTCAATGTTTACTGTCCTGATTTTAACTGAAAAACTGTAATCGTAATTGTAAAAAAAACATGCTATGTTTTATTTTTACTGCTTTGTGCTTATTGCAACTTGATTTCACAGTAAATTAGTAATTTTCCCCCAAATTTCTACCTCTGTAAATTTGGTCTTCATCATCCTCCTAAATATTTCATCTTCTTCAGTGTATTTTGAGAATGTAGGTTGTTTAAGTAATATGTGTTTCACCTCATGCTGTAGGTAAAACAAATTCTCAAAATTCTTGTAGATTACCTTCCCTCTTGGAATACCTTGTGAGGAAGGTAGATTGGCTCGATACTTGGCAACTTCTCTCATTTTCTTGTCATAGTCATCTTGCTTTATTAGTTTTTCATGAGTAACTAATGGATTTGGAAGGCCTTTCTGCCTAAGGACATAAAATTTCACCATAAACCTTGTGATAGAAACCTCCATGTTTTGGAATTTCTCCTCTAGCATTTCATCAAATTCTTTTTAGAAATAACCTTCCTAACTTCTAGGATGGTTTCTGTGATTAATTACAATTTCTTCAAGTTCTTGTCTATTTTTTTAATTAAGAAATTTGATGATTTCAAGAGCTTCTTCAGGTTTCTTACCAAGCTATTCTTTTATCTTTTGAATGGCTTCTTTTGCTGCTTTCACTAAGTATTTCTACTCATAGATAACCTGGATTTATGGCCAAATATCATTGACCTGTTCAATGATATTGGGCCAAAGCTGTTGTCTCACTTGTGCCATGGGTTCTTTCAATGTTAAATATTTTTCTAATTTCTTTAATTTCTCATCTAATCTGTTTGCTCTTTGCTCTTCATTATTATGCATTATCTTAGCAATTTTATTTTCATGTTAAAGACTTTTAAGTTGTTCTTTAAGTCTGTTAATATCATTAGGCTGAATAGAAATATCCTGCATAGATTTTAATAACTTCCTTACTTCATCTGAACGCTGTGTTGCTGTTGTTGAAGACTCTATTGCTGAAGTGACAGGTAATGTTGTAGCCATTGGGACTGTGGAAGCCAATGATTCTACTAGTGTGGAAGATACAACAGTAGTGATTACAGGAATGATAGTGACTTGGACTAGTTCTTTGTTGGCTTCTTTCTCATGGACCAACTTGTCCATTTCATTCTCCATTTCTTTTATCTGAGCAGTCAACTATAGAATGAGATTCATCATCTCATATTTTTTATTTGTATGTTGTAATACTTCATTTTCTTGAGGATGTTCTGTAAGGGGAAACTTTAGTTGCTTATTTAATGCAACAATTTCTACATTTTTCATTTTGATTAGTTCATCTGCAACTTTTACATTACTAGGATCAAATCCTACTTCAATTACTAATGCTTCCAAAGATTTAATTCTAGTGTCTTTTGCCTATGAAGATGCTTTTTCCAATTTGAGCTGATCTTTGATATTTGCAAGACTGTTTTGTAGCTTTTGTACACTCATGGCCTTGGTGGTCATTATAGAATAGATCATCTCTCATGCCTGCTTATGAAACTCAATTTGGTCCAGAGGAAGAATATCTTGGGCGAAGACTTCAAAATCTATCTTTTTATTCTTATAGTCAAAGGAAAAAATTAGCCTATTCTAGATTCTAGGAGTTTGTTTCAGATATTGAGAATATATTTCAGTTTTAATTTCTTCATTTCTGGCTTTGATTTCTTTGTATCTTTCTTTGATATCGATATCTTTTTCTACTAGTTTTTTAGATGAGGAAACTTGAACACTGTGTTTCTTTTGAATAAGCTGAGAGCTTGAAGTTGTAGGTTGTTTTTCTTCTTCAGTTATTGTAGGAGGTGCATTTTCCTTTGTTGTTGTTTCTACATCAATCACCTCTATTATTTCCACATCTTTACTGGCAGAATTTAACTTTGGCTTTTTACTATATCTCAATTTAAATTTGGTTTATGTTGTAGTCTCTGCAACATATGATCTTTCCTCTCTGTTCCTCTTTGAGTTCTTGTCTTCTTCGGCTGCAGAATGGAGTCTACAAAGTTTGACTAGTATCATCTTGCTTCTCTGCCTCTATTAAGGTGTTCTCCAACCATTCAGACAAGTTGGAGAATTTGTCAATCTCTGGTTCCTTTTCATGTACATAAGGAGTGAGTTTTCATTTAACTCTCATTTTACTTATAACTCCTAGGGGATCATAATACCATAGGAAACTGTGACTAAACTTGAATTCCTGCAAATGTTTTTCATCCTATGGACCTGCATCTCTATTCTTAAAGATAAAAGGGCTAACCTAATTTTTCAATTTGAATTGTGTCTTTTTCTTTACTACCAAGGAATTAATTTCATCTAAATTAAGAATATTCCTTATGTATTCAAGGGAAAATAACCTCATAGGGAGGTATTTGGGTAGTTTTTATGGAACAATACTTCATCCATATACTCTTATCTCAATATGATTTTGGTAAAAGTACCAATCACATGCCCTATAATGCTCTGATAATTGTAGCACCTTCTTAATCTCTTCAATAATTCTGGGATCTCTACTGCTATTCAACAATTGACTATAGGATGAATAAAAGGAATCAATAAAATATGTGTATGTGAACTCAATGGAGTTTTTTCTTATCAAGGAAGTCTAAAAGATGAATGATTGTGGGTTTCCTTCAACATTAAGCTTCTGAATTTTGATGGAAAACTTCTCAGACTAAAAGTATAAAAACATATGGAATAAGAGTGAGGAATACTTGAAAACACATTCAGAAGGCATTTTGACCAACTGTTCATGAATATTGTCAGCAAGGTATTGGGAAAAATTAAAAATGGTAGCAGGAGGCTGACCAAGTGTGAAAGTAGAAAAAAAAACCTAGCACTACAACATCATCATGTTCATATGTGAAATATCCAAGAATAGAAGAAAACATGGAGATGATATGTCTTGTCCTTTGAGAAATTTTGCAGAAGGGTATGGAGGATTTATTTTCGGAATTTCTACAAAAGAAGCCATGAAAGTTTGAAATATATGGAACCTCTTGGGGAAGTCTAGATTCAGGTATTGCTGAGTGAGAGCCTCAATGGATAAAGAGATTTCATCAGGCCTGGATTTGATTTGAATCATTTGATTGATTGACTCATTAGTAATGGTAAACAAAATTTATTTTTTAGAGTTTACTATGGCTCTCTGGTCATGGAAATAGCAAGATTGACAAAGTGTAATCACTTCAGGTCATTGGAAGGTTTGTGGGACAACATATTTTGGAAAATTTGACTCCCAAATAAAAAATTCATCAGCCTGATCTATGGATTTTCTTGGCTCCAGCAGTGAAGCTCAAGAAGGTTAAATTCTATGACTGTGTCAGTAATCTTGAAGTGTCTGTTATGCAATGGAATGTGCTCTACATCTACAACAGGGGGTTGTACAGGATTGACAACTACAATGTTTTTGGAGGCCATTGTTTTTCTTGATTTATTATTTTTATTACTCTTTCAAATTAGAAAAAAATGATTTAGGCTTGTAGGAGCACCTCAGAAAGATTATAACAGTTTAAAAAAGGATTGATGATGAAACAAGGGTTTATTCTATGGCCTGCAAAGGTTTACTTGTTCAAATTTTCAATTTTTGACCTTAAAAAATAGTTTTAGGATCTCAGAATTTTGCAGAAGGACATTTAGGGTTTGTAGTGCACTCTCTGTAACAAAAAGCAATCTCAAGAGCTTGGAATTTTTAAAAAGACATCTAGAGTTTGTAGAAAATGGATTGAAAGGCACATGAGGCTTTTTCAGGTCTGCATATGGCTTCTGAATGATCCAATTAATCAAACATCTGTGTTCTCAAATAGTCTTGAACCTCATAATATGCGAAAATAATTCTTAGGGTATGCAGAAAAGGATTTTGGAGGTAAATAGGGCTTTCTTGGCCTGCTAGTAATATTAATTCGTTTCAATTACTGATTACTTTTCTTTTTAGATCAAGAAGAGGCCTTTTATTTCAAGAACACCTGGGAAAAATGAATATTTTCTTTGTAGGAGGGTTTCTGAGGAAGTAGAGGGCTTTGTGAGTCTCTGCTAGTCTTTAATAATGATTTCGATTACTTCTGCGATGATTGTAGTAGTGAATTGGTTGGATTTTGTTTCAATTTGACTTAAGAATGAAGTCGGCAACAATTTTTTCGGTCTGCAATGCTTCTTCTATGGAAAATGTAACAGAAATGGTGAAAGGGTGAAAATGGGTGGGTTTATGAATATTAATCAATAGTGAATGCATTAATGCACGGTTAATTTTTGAATTGACAGGGTAGTTTACGCAACTGGCAGGAGAAAACCGCTCTGTGGTTTTCACAAGTGCGAAAGGTGGTAAGTGGTAATAGTCTTGGGGATGCGATCAAATAGAAAAACACCTCGTAGTAGGGAGGAGATCCCCACAAACCGTGCATTTCGCATGGTTGGGGTTATCTTAACGATCACGCTATCAGATGTGCGATAGGAAATGATGACCGTTAGATCTGGTTAATGGTGATCTAACGGATAAGATGATGCGATGGATGAATCAGGATTGATGGTGTGGGGCCTGGGGTGCGATTGCGTACATATGTGAATGGTCAGGGTTTATATGATATAACCAATAAGGTTAAGGTAAGCAGAATATGATAATAGGCGGGGATAATACATATTAGGTCTGGTATATATAACATGTGGAGAATTTAAACCATTGTTTTATATAAACAATATGAGTTGGGATGTATATATAAAGGATTTAATATAATAAGGGTTTAAAAGGTATAACAAGATTTTATATATTATGTTAAATGTTTAATAATGTACAAATGGATTGTAAAAATACACTAAGTTTCTAACGTAAAAACTTATGTCGAGGAGGGATATCTGTAGTGGGGCCTGACATATAGATTTAACCATTTAGATGTAGGGTTAAAGTGTTTTTATGGGTTTTATGAATAAAAGGAAATTAATAAAGGACTTTTTACCTTTATCAGGATAAATGAGTTTTGACTTAGGAAAAGGGACTTTTTGCAAGGGGGAAAAGGAGAAAATGGAAAAATGAAGGGGGAGAAGGTACTTTTACAAGGGAAATTATTTTTGAAGGGAAATTAGTAAATGAAATTACCAATTATCTGTTATCCATGCTTGTGAAAACTGCTTTTTCCACCCATTCGCTACCCTAACATTTTTTCTTCATTTACATGGGTGCATTTGAGCTTGCAAACCCTTATTCATTTTTCTTTTATATAGAAAACTAAAAAATTCTATCCTTATTTCTTGCAAGGGCTCAAATTAAACTATTGAGCTTCCTTATTATTCTCTACCTAACTACTAATCTTCCAAGATTAAATTGTTTAGCTAGATCTTTATTCTCTATCTAACAACATGAAATTTAAAGCATGAAAGGTCAATATTAAGGAGTTTGACCTTCATGGATTGTGGCATTTTTTAAAAGGTGCACACAATATTTATTTTGCAGTAAAAGTAAATAGTAGTGGCATTTGGATTTTCATCACTTTCATGTTTTGTTTTTATCTCTTTTTGTTTGGGGTCAATTTTTATATTCTTTCTGATATTTTTTCTTTCAAGTCCTTTGATTTTTATTTTAGGACTTTTACCGTCTTTACATTTTTTTTATTTTCTAATATGGGAAAAAAATTTTGTAAAAAGAAAAGTATGTACATATTACAAGACTAAATCAATGTCAATTCAAAATTATGAATCCTATTATTATAGGACCCTAAAAAGTGGAATTATTATTGACTTAAAATCAACATTTTTTACTGTTTTTTTCCATAGCTATGAATTTCATAGGTTGGATATATTTTGATAAATGCATATATTCTAGTCAAACTATTGTCAGTGGATATATATATCCATATAATTTCATAACCTCAGTCATAATAGACAATCTAATAAGTATAACAAAAGTTACAATGAATTTACATTTTCAAAATGAAACAATACCCTGAAAAAGTAAGTTATATTCTAATTCTTATCAAGATATTTTCATTGGGTAAAAAATCTTATAATTTTTTGAAAAAAAAATTAGAGAGGTGTTTTGGACTCTTTGAACCATTTAATGAATTTTAATTTAGCAGGTAAAATTTTTGTTGGAGAAGACCTTCTTTGAAATCCTTATCAAATATTTCCGTACCCCTTCACATTGCACTACATCATATAGTAATTCTATACAACATTTCACTTCTACACATCCTTAGTTATATAGTAAATCCCAGAGGTATAAAAAAATCCTATAATTAAATAAATTCACTTCCTTGTTGTGATAATACATTAAGAATAGAACTCAAAAAGTGCATTCCCCAGTACTTAAGTCATCATGTACTATATCTGAGGGCATATTTGAGCCTCCTCAATTAAGCTCTGAGATATTGAGTCGAGTACTATTATTGGACCTTTAACATATATTATAGTGTTATGCCACCAAACACTACCTTTTCCTCAATACAAAGTAACATTTTTCAGTGAGATCACCATAGTAGAGCCCTATAAATCATCGCATACTAGCACCCTAGACAATAATGTCACTCGCTCTACTACTAGTAGGTTAGAAAAAATAGGAACTTAATAGATACAAATATATAGTACCATAATAATTTTATTTCAAAATATGGATGAGAAGTTGGATAAGAAGTTGGATGCGAACTTGGATAATTTGGTTGAGAATTTGTTTCCTATCCTAGCTCAAGGAATACCAAAAGAATACTCTTAGAAAGCATATGACAATAAGTCACACTAGGAACAAGACTCCACCTCAAATATATTTATCCAATATCATTACTCTCCAATTCCTCATACACATAAACCAATAGATAATAACATATGACACAATCCTCCTAAGGTGGACTTGAACAAGTTAGATTGGGAACCATCAATATGGGTCACTTAGATGGGAATTTAAACATCTCTCCATGAGATTATAATGACGTGATGAAACTAGGGTTGTGGTATTATATCTATAACTGGAATGATGATAATTTGTGTGATTAGCATAAACACTTCTATGTAGGATACATCACCTAAAGTTATTTTTTTAAAGGTATCTTTTCACATTTTGAAAGTTATAATATTATTTGTAGTAACTTATCAAGTTATAACAAGAAAGCTCATTCACAAACGTAATTGTGTCATTTGAAAAATTCTCCATATGTTCAGAGAACTTAACATATTATTTCTTTAAAAAATATTTCATTAGTGACCTCAAGGAGGATATTTATACACAAATCAAAATGTAGTGTTCCACTACATGGCTTGAAGTGTCTAAAGCATATCAAGAAGAAAAGTTCATGAAAATGAAAAACTAAAACCCTAGTCCACAAACCCTGAAGCTCATGGGCTACATTAAGAACTTATAGATCATAGTCCTAGTTCATAGTGCTAGTACTCACTTCATTCACAAGTGAGTGGGAAAAAAAAAGCACATTTGTTTTCCACCTAGTGGACAACTTTGAATCATGATAACCAATGGAAGCATTAATAAATGTGAGGGAAAATGTCAAAATTTCAAACCTATATGGTTAAATATCAACTTGAAAATCATATATTCACCATTGATATGGGTGATTTTCATATAGTATTGAGGACATAATATGCAATTTGGGACCAATCACTGTGGATTTCAAGTACTTACACTTAAGTTTCAATAAAGAGGTTCATATATGATCAATTTCTCAATGTAAAAGGTAAACAATGAAATTGTTAGAATTGAATGGAAATTGAACGAAAATGAAGAGCTCGTCGTCAAGAATCAGACACAATTTCTTTTGTCAAAAATGAAGTATGCATGAAGGAGATAGAGCATGTTATTTATTTTCCTAAACAACTAAAAAAATTTCAGGATAGTGACAGGTTGATGACATGGAAACCCAATCAACATGTAGGGAATATTCTTCAGTTTTTTCCCAATGACATTGTCACAAGTATCACAACAGGATTCACGAGCTTTGTTTGAAAGTAATTTTTTTTTATTTTTTCTCCTAAGGGTGAAAGAGATTTTTTTTTTATGTATTAGTTTGGGACAGCCTAGCCAAAGGCTGATATGTGGTGCAGCCAGGGGCCGCCATGTGCCGCCTCTGGTGGGCCCTATATAAGGTCAAATTGAAATTTAAACTATGGGTCATATATTATATGGTTGGCATATTTCCAAAGTCTGAAAGTAAATGTATCAGATCTAATTCTGAAGTTGAACATGTTTTATTGGCGCATTGCACATATCCTAAGGTTGGAATGTAATTTCAAAGTCTGAAACATATTGGTGCATATTATTTATAGACCATATTTTTTAAACTATGGTAAAGGGCATGTATATCCATTGACAAAACGTATGTACAGGGTTGGCTAGAAGTCAGGGCTTGACCCCACGACCTCCCCCACCATACTTTTGGGCTTTACTACCAAGCCAAGGCAATAGTTCTTAACAACCTCTATGCTTGATATATATTTATTTTTGCATGGTTCATATGATAGGGGTTTGGAGGGGGCCAGACCTGTGGGCCAGCCCCCTCCCGATGCACCCAAGCAACCAAAACCATAGGCACGGAGAATTTTATAATGTGTGGGATTATGGTTAAGCAGGGTTAATTACCACTAAACATGTAGTTAAGAGCTAATGCATATTGCTAATCGGGGTTAATTAATTTCACGCTTATGCACATTAAACCACTCGTATCCGCCTTTGAATACCACAATTGAAAATTAATCAAACTTAGTTAGGTTGGCAGAGTTTTAGGGGCACCTCAAAAACCGGAAGATTCCCCAAATTTGGCTGACTTATCTTGACTTTTCTCCAGATTTGGAGGAGATTTCATAGGAAACTTAAATGAGCTATATCTTGAGCAATTTTGGACCAATTTTGGCTCAAGAAGAGTTATTCCTAGCATATTGGCATGCTCTGAATCCACTAGTATAGGTTTTAGAGGCAGAGGAGAAATTCTAAAAGTGTTTTTTCACTTTGAATAAAAAGGAAGCCGAGGGCCACCAGGAGGGAAGGCCATGACTAGATCAGTTTAAGACCAAATTCAGAGAATGAAGAGTTATTTCTAACTGTTTTGGACATTATGGAGCCATTGAAGTAGGTTTAAGGAGATTTAGTTGAATGGAGACAAAAAAAAATTCACTTTTGAGCTAATACAGAGGCCTAAGCATGGAAGCTGGACCAGGGAGATTTAGCCCAGGAGGGGTGAACTCCTCCATCAAAACTCTATGTTGATGGATTAATTGTGATGGCTTGTTTTGTATTTTTTTGCTTCTATCCAAAATTTTATTTTCATACTTTGTGCTCTGCAATTCACCCATAAAACTCAGTTATTTTGACTCTTTAATACACATAAGCAACAAGGAAACCTATGTAAATCAAGAATAAGATCTAAAAATAAATTTTAAATATGAAGATGAAATTAGCACAACATAACTAGCCTTCATACTCATATCAAGTTGGTATTATAGCCTAGTTGAAAGGCAAGGTTATTTGCTTAATATTTTCTTGAGTTTTGTGTAAGTTTAATGGTTGCAAATTTGTGATGATGACAAGGTTAAAATTGTAGAAAGGTGAAGGGAAATTGTTTTTTGCAAGTCCTGAGATTAGGACCAGAAGAAGGAGAGCTATAAGAGCACCATATTCACCCAAAGCGCCACTCATAGCTGCACTTGAAGAACCTCAATTTTTGTCTCGAGAAGTTGAGATTGAAGAGGTGCAAGCATCAAAAGCTGAGCTTGAATCCATAGGCATCATGTGAGGTGTTGGAGAAATTGAATGTCATTCGGAAGAGAATGATGTCAAGAGAGACTTCAATGACATAAAGAGGATGGTTAAAATTATGCTTTATGCATTTAATACTAGGATGGAAGGAGAAGTTTCTAAGCCTGCACACGGAGAAGGAACTTCAGATGGTAAGAAGGATGAAGAGAAGAGTTCAAAGGGAAATGGAGGAAATCCACCTCCATCTCAACCATGTTCATCATCCTCATCATCCACATCAGCATCGTCTCCCACCTCCACCACAAAAACTACCCATACTCAAACTTGATGTCAAATTTGAGCTTCTAATGTATAATGGCGAGGCAAATGCAGAAATATTGGACAATTGGAGGTGTATTGCAGAATTTAGAACCTTCATGAAGATGACATAATGATTCAGTTGGCTTCTTTTAGGATGGAAGGATCTGCATTTGTATGGTTGGACTCAAGGACTCAAGAAGAGATTAAAAACTACGGTAAGATGTCTATATCTTGGTCAAGTTTTGTTGGTTCCATTAAAATGGAATTCTATCCATTAGCTTACATGAAAAAGTCCATTATTGATTAGAAAAATTTTAGACAATTGAAAGGGAAAAGTGTGCAAGATTATACTCATTAATTTAGGAGAAGAGCTCTTATTTTGGATATTGATTTATATTCTCAAGAAAAATTGTTAAAGTACATTGGGGTTTGCATAGTTACCTTAGGCACATTATTCTCATGTTCAATCTGACAAACATAGATGAAGTTTGTGTTCAAGCCACAAATTTATAAGAAATAGGGAAACAAAACATAAATGAGAAAAGTGATAGTGAGGGTAAAAGAAAGGGAAAGTTTTATGGAAGATGAAAAAGAAATAGCTTTGTCAAAAGAGAGAAAGAAAAACTCACATGCAAACATTGTTTGAATAATGGACATGGTGAATACCACTAATGGAAAATTCACCCAGAGTTGAAGCCAAATAAACTGAAAGCCAAAGAAAAGGGGAAGATTGTTCCTATAGTTGAACATGACTTAGGTTCATATTCAGGATATGAGACAAAGATTATAGCCATGGGTTTGAAAGGTAAGAATATAGAAAAAGTTGTTTCTTCAAATTGTTCAAATGTCACTGAAGATGAAGATAATAGAATAAAAATTTTCCATATTAGAGTTGTCTCTAAACATACCAATATTAATACACTTTTTGATAGTGTGTCGCAAGCTAACTTGATTTTCGAAGACTTGGTTAAGCATCTAGACCTTGAAATTGTTAGACACCCAATACCTTATCCTTTAGGGTGGATATGCAAGAATTAAAACTTAGAGGTTACAACGAAGTTCATACGAAGATTCGCCATCAATTCAAACTTTCTTTATGAAATTGAACTTGATGTGGTGTCGCTTGAGATATTAGGTATTGTATTAGGAAGTTCTTATCTATATGACAGGAATGTAGTATTTCATCGCCATGAGAATAAGTATCACTTGTTTAAATATGGTATTGAGTACATAGTTAGAGTGCATAAGAAGAAGACAAATTTGTCTCTTATACATGTAGGAGAAATGAAGAGGATAGTGAATGCAAGTTAGAATTTGACATTATTAATGATTAAAGATAGAGATATTTTGAATAAAACCTTTCAAAAAGATGCATCAAATGAACAAGTTGATTTCATTAAGTTTTATTATTCTTGTAATGAGATTTTTCAGGATTCTAACAAGTTTCCTTTGAAAGGAGGTAAACAATATGTAAAACATTTGTAGCAATCAACATCCGTGTTGAGCAGTATTGGAAACAAGATGTCGGTGCAAGAGAGTGCAAAGGTCAAAGAGAAAGCGACAAATAAGCTTGAAAAAGAAGGCACGGGTTCCACAAATTCTTATTTTTGTTTTCCAATTGGTGCATGGAAATGGAATAGATACTTGGTTAAGAGTCTACGCAAGTACAAAATGAGATCAATTAAGAATCGCCATGGTGACAGTGTGCAAGGTGAGACAATATTTAGGTTTACTTTGAATAATGAAAGACATAGGAACAAGATGGTTTCTTCAAGAAGAGCTTGATTCTTTGCAAATTCATGGGAATTGAAGCATGATGGTGTCCATGACAACAAGAGAAGGTCGTAAGAATCAAGGAAAAAGTTAAGTTTTTGTGAAAAGAAAAATTTGATGAGAATGGGAAAATTTCGGTGGATATAGACTCGAAGGGTGAGGGAATAGTAACCTCATCCACATGATCAGTAATAAGAGATATTTTGGGGTCCAAATGCTTCTAGTGGGGAGGAATGATTAGGCTCTTAGTGTAAAATATAAACAATGAAAGTGCTCAAAATTGAACGGAAACTTAACGACAATGAAGGGCTCATCATCAGGAATCCGGCGTAATTCATTTCGTCAAAAAAATAGTATGGATGAAGGAGACAGAGTGTGATGTTCATTTTCCTAAATAGCTAAAAAAAAATCAAAACAGTGACAAGTTGATGACATGGCATCCCAGTGATCATGCAGGGAATATTCTTCAGTTCCTGCCTAATGACACTATGACAAGTGTCACAACAGGATTTACCAATTTGGTTTGAAAGTGATTTTTCTTAACTTTTTCTCCGAGGAGTGAATGCGAATTTCTTTATATGTATTGGTTTCGGACAACCCAACCATACGCTAACATGTGGTGCAGCAAGGGGACACCACGTGCCCCCATTGGTGGACACTATCCATAGTAGAATTACGATTAAACTATGGTGCATATATTATATGCTTGGCATATTTCCAAAGTTTGAAACCAAATGTATCACATAAAATTCCAAATTTAAACATGTTTTATGGGTGCATTACATGTATCCTAAGGTTGGAATGTAATTTCAAAGTCTAAAATATATTGGCGCATATTATTTATAAACCATAGTTTTTAAACTATGGTAAAGGGCGCATATATCCATTGAAAAAACGTATGTATAGGGTTGGGTGAAGGTCGGGGCTCGACCCTACAACCTCCCCCACCATACTTTTGACCCTTACCAACAAAGCAAGGTATCAGTTCTTAACAACCTATGTGTCTGATATATATTTAGTTTTACATGGTTCATACGACGGGGGTTTGGAGGGGGCCAAACCCCTCCCCCTGTTACTAAGAACCCAAAACCATAGGCGCAGAGAATTTTATAATGTGCGGGATTATGGTTAAGAGGGGTTGGTTACCTCTAAATAGGTAGTTAAGCACTAATGCATATTACTACTCTGGTTTAGTTAAATCTGCGCTTATGCGCATTAAACCAATCTTATCTTCCCTTAAATACCAGTATTAAAATTTAATTAGCTGCAGTTAGGTTATAAAATTTTTAGGGGTGAATCCAAAACTGGCGGATTACCCATATCTAGCAGACTTATTGGGAGGCTTCTCCAGATTTGGAGAAGATTTCCTAGGAAAATTAAATGAGCCATATCTTGAGTAATTTTTGACCAATTTTGGCTCAGGAAGATTCATTCCTAGTAGATTGGCATGCTTTGAATCCATTGGTATAGGATGCATATGCATAGGAGTAATTATAAATTTGTTTTTTTCACTTTGAAGAAAAAGGAAGCCGAGGACCACTAGGAGGGAAGGCCATGCCTAGATCAATTGAAGACCAAATTGAGAGAATGAAGAGTCATTTCTAAATTTTTTGGACATTCTAGGGCCATTGAAGTAGGTTTCAAGGGCTTTAAGTGAATTTAAACATAAAATGTTTCAATTTTGAGCTAATACAGAGGCCCAAGCCATGGAAGCTGGACCAAGGATATGTAGCCCAGAAGGGGTGAACTCCTTCATCAAAAATCTGCATTGATTGATCAATTGTGATAGTTGGTTGTGTATTTTTTTTCTTCTTGTTCAGCATTTGTTTTTTTATTTACGATCTTGAATTCCTTCATAAAACTTAGTTAGTTTACCTGTTTAAAACACATAAGCAACAAGGAAACCTATGTACATCAAGCATAAGATCAGAAAATAAATTTTAAATCTGAAGATGAAATTATCACAAAAAAAATAACATTCATATTCAGATCTGTTGGCAATATGATGCAGAGTGTTGTTCTTGAATGGCAACCCACTGAATGAAGATGAAGACATGAGATTGTTGACATGTGTTGTCCTTGATGGAAATCCACCTGATGAAGTTATTCGTGACCTGATGGACTTGGTAAATGATGTAAATCTGATATGAAGTGATGTTTGTTAGCAATATAATGATGAGTGTTGTCCTTGAATGGCAACCCACTTGATGAAGATGATGACAACTTACTTGATGAAGTTGTGTCTTGATGAACTAAATCTGATGTATCTACAGTAAGTACAGAAGGAAATGAAGAAAGGAATTCAACATGTGATAGATCTATGATGAAAAGAGTATGTCTCTAGGCATACGCGGATCTGTCTAGGAGAAGTCGCGTATGCACGCGGGAAACAAAGTTCCAAATCGCGTATGGGAAAAAGCGCTCAAAAAGAGTAAAACCAGGGGTAACCACCATGGTATTGACCCATTGTATTGGGTAATGATTCGTCTAAATGACCCCATCTAGGAATACCATCGGAGGTAATGTGGTTTTGGCTCATGGTATTGAAAAAGGGTAAACCTATATAAAGAGAAGAAATTCATTGTGCAAATCATGAGCGTGGGTGCAAGATGTCTGAGCTTGAATGAATACTTCTCTCTGAAGTAGATTTGAATGGAAAGGGTTACAATTGAATGATAGATCTGAATGTATGATGCACCAATGATGAAGAAGGGGATCTAGATCTGAAATGTACTTGTATTTGCTAGATCTATTTATGGAATGATTAGATCTGTGATGAGGCGAACATCTGTCTGAGGCAAAGGGTAAAATCTGAAGTGATGTATCTGTTGTGAATAATTGCAATGACATAAAAGTCTGAAGAACCATACGCTAGTTCGTCGAAGAGGAAGCGCGTATATACGCGGCTTCGCTGAATATAAAGCGCGTATGCGCAATAAAATTAGCTCTGTAATATGTACAGAAGTATACGCTGGTTTATGTGAACGGAAGCGCATATATACGCGACATCAGAGAAAGGAAAGCGCGTATGCAAACTAGGGTTTGCTGAAATCTGTGGTAAGAAATGTCTGATCTATTTTGTTGGTTTACTGATATCTGTCAGTGAGTTATATGTATCTATTTCATGGTTGACTATGCTTAAAAGTATGGAGTGGGTCCAATCTGAAAATATGATGAAACGTGGCCTGCAAGTGGTGTCCTAAAGGAAGCTTTGGATCCAGTGTGAAAATTGATGAAACATGGTCCATAGAGGTGCTGAGGGTTGCAGCCTTCAGTCAGGGGGTTGTAGCTCCCTTCCAGGTGAGGCTGGTAAACGAGAGCAGGGGGTCGTAGCTCCCTTCCAGGAGAGGCTGGTAAACGAGTCAGGGGGTTGGAGCTCCCTTCCAGGAGAGGCTGGTAAACGAGCGTAGGTGGGTGCCTGCGTGCTACTAGGAGTCTGCACCAGCACATATGTTGTAAGATGTTTTCTCTATAATAAAATATTGAAGGCTGAGCAACTGCAGCGGTGGTTTTCTCCAGACTTGGGTTTCCACCTAAAAATTCTGGTGTTCATGTGTGATGCTTTGTGTGATGGTTTATTCTTTTGTTACTACACATGTTTACTGTTAACTCAACATCAGATGAATGAATATTGCAAAGAACTAAGTTAATATATATATGCATATTTAGATCTCTGCTAATACGCGAGTTGTATGAAGGACATCCGCATGTATACGCGAGTTTACTAAAGGAAAGTAGCGTATGGGTTTTAGAGAGTGAAAAAGTAAAAATTTTTGAATATGCAGTAAATACTGATTCACCCCCCCCCCCCCCCTCTCAGTATTTTTCCCAACAATTGGTATCAGAGGAGGTTCTTCTGTAGAAGCTTGATCGCTTGAAGGAGATCCATCGCAATGGGAAGTCTTGAAGGAGTAATGTCTATAAAGCCACCTCTATTAAATGGAAGCAATCTGATATTCTGGAAGGTACGAACAAAAGCCTATCTGCAATGTCTTGGTGCAGATGTATGGGCAATCGTGGAAGAAGGTTATCAGTATCCGACAAGTATTCCTACCGATGCAGCAGAAAGGAAGAAGTATGAAATCAATGCCAAAGCAGTAAATGTATTATTAGGAAGCATGTCTGAACCAGAATTTGCTAAAGTGATGCAGCTACATTCAGCAAAAGAAATATGGGAAAAATCATTCTAAGCTATGAAGGAGACACAAAGGTAAAAAGTGCAAAACTCCAAACTCTTAGAATTGAATATGAAAATTTGAAGATGCATAGTGATGAGAATATTGCCCATTTCTTCTTACGTCTGGATGATATTGTAAATCGAATGAGAAATTTGGGTGAAACCATAACTGATACTACTCTGGTAGAAAAATTCTTAAGATCCCTGACTTCAAAATTTGACTCTAAAGTTTCAGCTATTGAAGAAAGGCAAGATCTGCAAACTCTTACTATTGTTCAATTACATGGTATTCTGACTACCTTTGAAATGAGACAAGGAGGTCCTTTTCAAATCAGAGAAACTGCTTTTAAGGTATCTGCAAGAGGAAAAGAAAAGGAAGTTGTTAAAGAATCCAACTATATATCTGATGAAGAAGAAGCGAATTTCGTGAGAAAACTCCAACTAGGAACTGGAAGATTCAAAGGTAAACTTCCTTTCAAATGTTTTGAGTGTGGAAAAGTTGGTCACTATGCCACTAAATTTCCTTATAAAGAAAAACATGATAAAGGGAAACAATTTGAAAAGAGGAAGAGTTATTATGCAAATGAAGATGATGATGAAGTGTCCAGTGAAGATGAAGAAGATTTTGACCATGATCTGAAAGTACTCATGGCAAAGAAGCAAAAGAAGAAGGCTACTCAAAACAAGAAGATATCTCAGAAAACTTGTATAGCAGAAATTGAAGAAGATGAATCAGATAGTGATTGGGGTCCTTGTAATACTCTTCTTTGTGCAAACAATAGTGAAGATAATGAAAGTAAAGTTGTGAATCTAGAAGAAGCTCTCAAGATTAAAGTTGAAGAACTACAAAGTTCATCTAATAAGCAAGAAAATATCTACAAAGAGATGATCTCTCAAATGGAAAAACAAATAGAAATGCTGAATGGACAGGTGGACAAGTATCAAAGGTTTCATACTTATGCATCCAATCGAATTAAAGAACTAGAAGCAGAAATCAACGATCTAAATGGAGATCTCGAAAAATCAAGCAAGAAGAATGAAGGACTTGAAGCTGCAATCATCTCTCTGCAATCAGATCTTGAAGCATCAAGAAAGAAGAATGAGGAACCTCTACAACCATTTGAAAAGGAAGGCCTTGAAGCATAAATCATCTCTCTCAAAGAAGATTTGGAAAAATCAAATAAGAAGAATGAAGAGCTGCAACAAACATGTGAAGAAAACGAAAATTGGTTGAAAGAAGAGATTCTAAATCTGAAGGATCAAGTAGAAGATGGAAGAAGGAAAGAAGAAAGCATGACGAAGCAATGTCAAGCCTTGGAGGTTGAGGTAAACATTCTCAAAGGTAAATTAGAAGAAAATGTTAAACTTTTGAGGTTTCAAGATAGTACTAATATTTTGGACAATATTCTGAGTAATCAAAGGTCTCCTGCTATCAAACTTGGCCTTGGTTTCCATGAAACTGTTAAAGGAGAATCTAGCTCACAAGGAAGTGCTAAAAATTCGGAGGATGTCAATGCTAAACCTGAAGTGTTGAAAGAGACAAAAGGTCAACCAACAATGATGAAATCTCAAAGGAAATCAGTCAAGAATGTTGAATGTTTTAAATGTCATAATTATGGGCATGTTGCAGCAAATTGCAGGAGCAGATCACTTCAGCCACAAACTAACAGATCCTACATAGAAAGGTTCACTGGTTTCTTCAAAGGATATTGTTTTTCATGTAACAAGTATGGACATAAAGCAGCTGATTGTAAAAGGAGGAAGATTAGAAATACTCATTATGATTCTTATGCTTATTTCTCTGGACACATGAGATGTTATTCTTGTAACAAGTATGGACATGTAGAAAAGGAATGCAGGTTGAACAGATATGAGAAATTGGATAACTTCCAGTACACAAATAGAAAGTTCAAACAAATCTGGAAAAAGATGGAGGACCGATCAGAAACGTAGGGAATTTTGACCCTACTGCAGTCATCCGCTTCTGAAGCTTACTTCTCTGATTGACTGCAGGAATGATGTGGGATACATTATGAGATTTAGTAATGTATCGTCACAGGGGGAGCAATATATGATGTCTCTCATGGTTGATTTGATTATTCTAGTTATATGTATTTCTGACAGAGCATCTGATATGAAGAAGACAGGTACAGGAAGTACAAGTTTAGGGGGAGATGAAGGAATGTGAAAAATTTCTATGCTTCACTTTCCATACGCGGGTTCTATTAACAAAATTCGCGTATACACGCGAGTTCCAGCAGACACAGTCGCGTATGCATTGATGATAAGAGAATTTATATCATAGCTGAAGATCTGGAGCAGAGGCTCAGGGGGAGCATCAGTCTGACTATTAATAACTGTATTATTGACTCAATATCAGCTTAGTTTCTCAATTCTAAATAATGATGATATGATACATGGTTTTTTATGTTGAAGATTTTGGATGAGTCCTGTTTGCTTTTTGATGAAGAGTATTCATTGTTGAGATGAAAGTCTTATAATTCGGAGATAAGGGCAGTTCATGTAGAGATTGTTGCTGATGACTTGCTGATGAACGTATTCAGGTTGCACAAGTTAAGAAGGAGCACTGGTTCAGGGGGAGCAGCAGAGAATCAGATTTGGATAAATTTAGAAGATGGCATTGGATACGCGGATTTCCTTAAACACAGTTGTGTATATACGCGAGTTCATGCACAGAAAAATGTGTATGTCTGATTGCTGACAATTTTCTGTTTGGAGTCAGCTCTCTTCAGCACAGCTGCAGTGCTGTTTGGTATCTCTGGTGGTGTTCCAATTCTCATAATTCTATTTCTAATGTTTTGATAAAGATGCCTTGATGATTTGTTGGTGAAAGTGTTCAGGATGAACTAACTAAGGGGGAGCCTTAGTCATATGGAAAGGATGCTTGGATGCACATATTTAGGGGGAGCATTAGTCTTGCTGAGTATAATGCATTTTTGGCATTATGGTGGTTCTGATATATGATCTCTCTTGAGGTCTTTTTGGTATTGTTTATGAAAAGTCATATTTGTATTTTTGATGAAAAGGTCATGTTGAGACCCATGATGTAAAATTTGTAAATATTCAGTCATGTAAGGACTTGTCAAATTTGTCAACCCACTTGGTTGGGTAGCTGAGTTGTAAACCCACTTGGTTGGGTAGTTGAATTGAAATGTGTAAACCCACTTGGTTGGGTACTTGAGTCTCATATGTAAATCCACTTGGTTGGATATTTGATGTAAGTATGAGTCTTTGGTGATAGGAATTTCATAGATCCATGTACTTCATTTAAAATTATGGTTGAAGATTCAGCATGAACTCAGGGAGAGCTTGGTCACTTCAGTATACATCAGATCTGCAGAACGCTTCTTCACATGAGGAGAAAAGGGGGAAAGTGTGTTGTTTTTGATCCGCCCTTTGCCCTTGATGTCAAAGGGGGAGAGTGATATTGTTTCGGGGATTTAACACCCTAGAGTTTGGTTGGGATTCAACCTCCACAGAGCAGGGGCCTACTACTTAACAGAGACTCACACGATCATGCACATTCATAAAAACGAAATCGAGTAGAATGAGAGGTTTACCCGTTGGTCCTACGTTTGAAGTAGATCCACGTGGAGTTCAAACTCCTTGCAACCGTCCTTCCTCCTTCACCTGAAATACAAGAAGAAACCAGCACAAAGGACAAGTTGTACAGTATATTTCTACTCTATATGTTAGTGAGATTCATATAAAATATTAAATAAATCATCATGAATGCTTGTATAACAAATATTCTTCATACATTAAAGCATACACTAACACGTTTATTTCGGGAAAAGCATGATACTTCTGTATTATAAAAATAGTACGTACAAAAGTAAGTGGAGAGATCACCTGATCCTTCCAAGGCCTTCGCAGACCGTCGTCCGGATCCGTCCAGCCCTTGCCTCGCTAAGACTCCTTCCAAATGAGTGCACACGAGATAACATATAAAGGGATGTGTATCTCAAGGAAACAAGGGGTTTCCTGAAATGAACTGGGAAAGTGCAGGAGGCACGGGGAATCAGACTTGGATAGGGAACCAACAGAGTATAATAATAATAATTCTCTCTCCCCCTTAGGCCATACATATGAGGTCCTTTTATAGTCCCTCCAAGTAGTTTCAGCAGTTGGAAACAGTTGGCCACGGGCTGGGGTGGTTGAACTACCCGAGTAACCATCAACCCAGCGCGAAATTAGGGATTTTTATATATTTTTTAATCATTAAAATGGCATACGCGGAAAAGTCTAGCTGTACTCGCGTATACACGCGGAAAAACACGAGCATAGTCGCGTATGGAGGATTTTCCACTGTTTTTAAGTGAATTTGTCCAAGTCTGTAGGAATGGGTGCCCATAAAGCCATGAAGCAATCATGAATCATGTCAAGGTGAGAAATGATGCTATAACAGATGCCCCCTAATATATGAGGTCAGAAGGGGTACATGATGGACGAAATGTATTATGCACATAGAAAGAACTTCGTAAGGACAAGAGAGGACTTCACCAGATTTCAGCCTGCCAAAAACCAATGAAAGAAACCAGAGAGTCAACACATGCTGAGGCGGGCATACCCATGCTCAGTCAAAAATACATCATATATATAGAAATTACTGAATAGATCCAACATGTATACAAGTATAACTGAACTGAAAGTACATAGTGAATCATCTGAGCAGGGCCCGGAAAGACAAATCTGTATCAATGTCCAAGTATCACATATAGAAAGCTGATCAAAGATAGTGCAACTGGATGTCTGATCAAGTAACCGAATCTCCAAGTACCGGATCATAAGAGGCGGATCAAACGGTACAATCACGCAACTCGGGGATCAACATATAAGATGCTGCTGTGCTGAACTGCAACATATAAGGGTGGATGGCAACACTGGCAGAAACTGAGAGAACTGTCAACAGTGAACCGAGAAATGCTGATGCAACCCGAGGTCTTCACCGATCACAACGGCACAATTCTACACACTGGGAATAAATGAGCTGAAGTCGACCATGTGAGAAATCGTTGGATTACCAGGCAATGATGTTTCCCATTAACCAACGCGAGACAACCCACCGATAATGACAATGAGTGTCAAGGTGCCCCAGTACAATCTGACAAGTGTGAATGAATGAGTTGAAGTCGAACACTTGAAAGAATCTACCAATCAGGAGGCAATGATGAATCCTCACTGTCGATAGCGAAGAGTCTGCCACTGATGACTGCAAACCCTAAGGTACTGACAAAAAGACTCTAGATCTTATTCCCAGAGCAATGAGTCGAAGTCGATGGGAAAAGATCTGCTGGAAGGAAGGCATTAAGGCATCCCACATCAGTCCAGCGCGAGTGTAACCCGCAGGCCAAGATTTGGAAGGAATCGAACGAAGGAGAGTGATGGAACCAAAACCGAAGTACGTTTCCGACGTGCACAAGATGAAGCTAGCGCACGGAAGAAACCCTCTGAACCAACCAATAATGAAAGTTGACACAGAGGCGAGAAATCCACCGATAGGGTCAAATGGAAATCCAGGTACTGCACAAATCCCAAGTGTGATAATGTGTGCTGACGTCGAACACAGGGGAAACCACTCAGTCAAAGACCCATGATGATGATCAAATGCTGAGCACGAGGTCACCTATCAATGATGGAAATAGGCCCAAGGTGCGGCTCTGGGCTTGCTCTCAGAGCAATGTGTCGTAGTCGATAAGAGACAAACCCGCCGGCAAGAAGTCAATGGGGACCTTCTCAAACCAGCACGAGCAGAAGATCAAAACATCCGATGTGATAGAACATGATACTGACAAGACCGGGAAGGCCGACTGAATAATGAGTCAAGAGACACCGCAGAATGGCCGACTCAGGCTAGACTTCCCTTGAACAAAAGCACGACTTTGTGATGACCATGGCAGTAAAAAGTGACACTGTATAAGTCTGTCCTGCAGGAGGCAAAACAAACTCTCCATATGATTGGAAGAGATAACCAACCGGGGGAGAACTGACAAGTGAAACATGGTAAAGGCTGAACCTAGGTCAAACTAGAACCATCCCAAATGAAGGAAATATATAGAAGTATATGTGCTTTGTTCAAGGGCGACAAACTGACTCTGTACTGCCATCGAAATAACGAAGATACATCCCGTTCCCGCTCTTTTTGTTATATTTAATTTTTTTGTCTTTTTCATAATAAGCCTGAAAAAGAATAAAAGAATGCTATGATACAATGGATAGAACGAGTATCGAAAAAAGCAGATGCACTAGTTCCGGGGTTTGGAACAATCCTATGCTCAATGCAAGGTGGCGAAAACTGGTCAGTGATACTCAGAGGAACGTTCCATCCATGGGTATAAAGGTGTCAAGTCGTGATAGCTAAGTGCATGCAATGGTTAACTTGTACAGAAAATCAAGGTCAAAAGTTGGCTTAAACATCGAGTCCAAATGAAGCCGGCTGAAGGCCAGGATAAACAAGCAGCCAATATGCAATGCAATAATACAACTTAACGACACCAGGGAGCCTCTAGGGTATAAGCCAGAAAAATGATAAGTGATGAAGGAGAAGAATGAAGCTTCAACACAAAAGACATGGCGGGACTAAAGAGGACTCCCAAGCCTACATAAAAAGCAGCATGGGCAACAAATGATAGCGAGGAACTAACTAGGAAGCCCATGTAAAGGAAGGCTCTACCATCAAGTCATGATCTAAAAATCGGCGAGTGAAATAGGTATAATGCTCATGACCTGATGGGATCGACCCTAAGGCAAGTGATCAGTATGGAGGCTAGAATGCAAGATGCAACGGAAAGTGATTTCCTAACCTATATGCCAGTGAAGATCATATACCTGCCATGAAGAGTCTGAACACATGGGCCAAAAACCAGAAAAAATCTCGAAATCGTCAAAATGTACCTGAAACATACCAAACTAGGCACTTCCAAGCAATCAAGTTATACAGCATAAGACAGATCGAAAAAATAAGCATAAGGAAATTTTTGCAAAAAATTTCAATTTTTTAGCCATAAATACACAAATTACCTCTCAATTGGTTCATTATTGCATAGCTGATTTGGAAAAAGAGCTCTGGAGCTAAAAACTTGTTTCGTCAAATAAGCAACAACCGACCGTCGGAATTCAGCGAAACTTCAGGTAGGCTCCTTATTCATCCCGCTTAATCATTTTGTCCGTTTAAAAATTAAAATTAAGTGAATTTTTGCCTAGAAACCCTTCTTAAAAAATGCGTATCTGCGCATACGCGGGTTAAATGAAGTGGAGCCGCGTATACACGCGACTGTGCACAGAACAAGTCGCGTATGCGCAGGTCCATAACTCAAAAAGAAGTTTCTAATGCAAATTTTAATGAAATTTTTCAGGATGACTATCTCATGGAGGGAACGCGAGCATAGTGCAATAGACCAAGAGGTCATGGAAGATCGCGCAGCACAAAATGTCCTCCGAAACTGTGGATTATTCAAATTTTTCAAGATGCCCAATATGAAAAGTAATGGGAGATTGCTTGAAATGCTGGTAAATTATTGGGAACCGGATCAGGATTGTTTCATCATTGATCAAATGCCACTACGCATAGAAGTGGAAGATATATACTTCATCACTGGACTCGCCAGAAGGGGAGACCCAGTGGATCTGCACGGAAGGCCCCTGGGAGGGTTAACCGTGGAGGACTATGTCCAAATCTATTGCATAGAAAATTCCAAGAAAGTTGGCACACAAATTTCAATCAGAGATATCAGGGACTTGCACATAAAGATCCTCCTATTCACCATCGGCAGAGTGGCAGGATCTGCCTCACTGCATCAGGCGTCCAGGACGCACATGAGCATAGCCGTAGAGTGCTTAATTCATGTGTATGATTGGTGCACTGCCCTGCTACAGAACATGAAACAACAACTGACCTCCATTCGCCAAACAAAAACAAAACATTTTGGCTATGGAACCATTTTGACTACATTCTTCTTCGAGAGAGTTCCGGCTTTGAGACCCAAAGTCATCTCAACTATCAGCAGCCCTCGGGACCCAAGAATTGCCCATTGGGCAGACATGATGAAGAGACTGGGGGGCAGCGAGGTACCCCGAACCACCTGGGACGATGAGTTCTTCTTATGGTGGAGAGAACAAATCATCGCAGTGGATGACTATCCCTATGCCGGGATGGATTTCCGAGGAGATCCTGATATAGTACTTCCACCCGGTACAGCATGGGGAGCAGTCGGTAAGTTTTTTCAAAAATTTTAACTTATATGATTTTTTGGATTTTTCAAATATGTATGAAAATGAAAAACAAAACATGTTTTTGGTTTGGATTCATAATGACTGACAAATGAAAAATGATCATGTTTCAGATGTTGGACCAGTGCGTCCTGAGGGCCTAGCACGTCACAAACGCCGCAGAGGTGAAGCAGAAATAGCGGATTCTGACAGGACACTCCAGGCAGTGCAGAGAAACTTGGAGGGACTGACCCGCCAAATCCCTCTGGCTGCTGTGGAGGACTTGCCAGAAGCCGTCCAGAGACGGGTTGTAGGAGTACCCCGGGACTGGGTTAGACCGTTCCGCCGTGTGGCCACTGCAGTGATGTTCTATAGGAACGCTGGGCAGGGTCCTCAGGAGTAGACAGATTTTACATATTAGATGACTGTATATTTTTTGAGATTGAACATGATGGGGCATAAGCCCAAGTTTTGTACGGCATTGATGGATCCAAAATTTTGTAAAGTTTTTTGACATACCGATGATATATATACAGTGATGTTTGATGTGATGTGATAAATGTATCAAATGTATGATGTTCTTGATGATTTAGAAATTATTGTATTGAATGATTAATATGCCAATCTAAAGCTTGATTAGCTAATGATTCAGCAAACCAATTGTCAGCTCGAGGAATATGAATGAATGTTAAAAATTGAAATGACCTTTGTAACAAACGTACCCTCAAAAACAATCGTAATAAAACTGGATCTCGTACCCGATAAGTGTTGTTCAACTGCGACACCACCAGCTGGGAGTCCAAGAAAACTACCAACGAATCAACACCAAAATATATTGCTTCCGAGAGTAGATGAATGACTGCAGTGTATTCTGCTACGTTATTGGAAGCAGGACCAATGCAGACCCCTCTTGATACCAACAGCTGACCGGAAGGATAGTGAAGAACCCAAGCCGCGGAAGCTAAGTTCCGGGTGTGTCTACTAGCACCATCGGCGAAACCAAAATGACTCATGACATCAACACAACCTGCCAAAGCAGATCAAAAACATCACCATCTCATCAAAAATCGAAAATCAAAACAGATATGTACAAGACAAAAACTTACTATATACAAAGCAAAATGCCAGGCCAAAGCCTAGGCATAGTACTTCTTCAAATAGAGCCCATTTCGGGGCTCCGGCAACTCGTTCCCTTCGAAGTCAACCAAGGTGTAGGCTCCTTTCTTAAGGACCTTCTCGACGATATAGGGGCCATACCACATCGACTTAAACTTTCCTGCCCCCAAGGCATCTTTTTCTTGGGCATAGACCAAAACAAGGTCACCTTCGGAAAAGACCCTAGGCTTAACCGCCTTATCGTACTGGACTTTGACTCGGTTTTTATGCGCTTCGTTCAACGTGGCGGAATCTCGACGCTGCTCATCAAGATGTTCCAGATGAAGAAGCCGCTCTGCCAGACTAGAAGTGTCAGGAAGAAGCTCAACAGCCAGTTTAAGGGAAGGAATCTCTCATTCAATGGGAAATACGGATTCCACCCCGTGGACTAACTGAAACGGAGTAAAGCCAGTTGCAGTTTTAACTGACGTCCTGTATGCCCAGAGTGCAGGATATAGCATAATGTGCCAGTTGGATCTATGTTTATCAATCGTCCGTTGAAGAATTGTCTTCAAGGACTTATTCACGGCTTCCACCTGGCCATTGGCCCGAGGATAATATGGAGATGAATGCTCCTGCCGGAAACCCAATTTAAGAGCCAACTCAGCCATCATACTGTTCTGAAAGTGACTGCCATGGTCAGTGACAATCTCTCTAGGTATACCGAAACGAGCAATGACTTGGTTGAAGAAGAAAAGAGCTGGAGTCTCACCATCGTTCCCAAAAGTAGGCATAGCTTCGACCCACTTCGTAAAGTAGTCTACTGCTACGATAATGTACTTGTGACCTTTTGCCGAAGGCGGGTTACAAGTAGTATAATCCATACCCCACTTTGTAAAGGGTCCGACAATAACGACTGGAAAAAGCGGAGCTGGATGAGCGCGCATTTTTCGAGTATACACCTGACAAGGATGACACTTCTTGACCGATTCAATACAATCTTTGAAAATCGAGGGCCAGAAGTAGCCAGCACGCAAAATCTTTTGGGCTGTAGCAAGCCCCGATAAATGACCCCCACAAGCTCCACCGTGAGAATCATTGAGCACAGCCTCAGCTTCTTCGAAAGTTAAGCAGCGTCTTAGGATTGAATCAACCCCTCGATGGTACAAAGCATCACCAATAATCAGATAACTTTTAGCTAAGTGACGCAGCTTACGGCGCTCATCTTTCGAAAAAGAAGAGGGAAACTTCGCAGTCTGGAGATATACAATGATGTCCCCATACCAAGGATCTTGTGGAGAGATCAGAAACAAGTGTTCGTCCGGAAAGGACTCATCATAGATCATCGCCTCTCCACAAGGAAACTCGGAGATCAATTCCACAAAAACTAATGACTTCTTGGATTTGGCAGACATGAACTCTAGATCAAATTCCTGTAAAATCACAATCCATCTATTATATTTGCCCCCAATCACTCGCCTGCTGAGGACAAACTGAAATGGATTGGCAGCTGCCAAGACATAAGTTTTGCGAGGAATAATATAATGTCGTAGGCCGTCGCATTAAAGATGAACCGTCGTCAAGGCTAATTTTTTCTAACGTGTATCGTATGTTGTCCCATCACTCCTCGACTCAGGTAGTAACAACATGCTCGCCCGCAGATCATCCTCCTGAAACCGAACCATACCAATGGTGTGATTCTCCTGTAGCCGTATACAAAAGAAAATCTATACATAATCGGTGGACTTGAAAGGAGCAGAGGTCAATGCCTTTTTCAAGGCATCGAATGAGCGTTGGGCATAGTCGTCCCAAAGAAAAGGAACTCCTTTCTTCAACAGTCTCATATATCCCTTTGTAATCTCAGCATAGTTAACGATAAACCTCCGAAGAAAGTTAGACTTCCCTTGGAGACTTTGAAGTTGACGAATTGAAGACGGGGGAGGCAACTGAAGTATTGCCTCAACCTTGAAGGGATCTACCCTTATCCCTTCATTAGACACAATAAATCCCAACAGCCGACCGGATGTTACCGCGAAAACGCACTTGTTCGGATTCAAACGAATTTTATAAAAACGACATCTTTCAAATATTTGTCGGAGGTGACCAGGATGATCCATCCTCTTTCAAGAATGAGCAGCTAGATCATCTAAGTATGCCTCGATAATTTTCTTGATGTCGTGGAAGGCGTAAGACATGGCCCGCTGAAAGGTAGCTCCAGCATTTTTAAGACCAAAAGGCATTTTCTTATATGAAAACGTACCCCAGGGACAAATAAATGCGGTCTTATGTTGATCTTCTGGACGGATAGTAATTTGATTATAACCAGAGAAACTGTCCATGAAGGAGAAAATCTCGTTACCGGCACACTCGTCAATAATCTGATCAATGAAGGGTGTGGGGTAATTATCTTTAGGACACGCCTTATTCAGGTCTCTGAAATCGATGCACACTCGAATTTTTCCTTGCTTTTTATCAACGGGAACGGGGTTTGAAACCCATTCGGTCAGAGGAACTGGGAAAATGAATCCCGCCTTAAGCAGCTTTTCAACTTCAGCTTTGATAGCTGCTGCCTTCCTAGGATTAACCGGACGAAGTTTTTGCCTGACCGGCTTAGCGTTTTCATACGTCTTGATCTCATGCTGGACGATAGATGGATCTATGCCAGACATTTCCTCATAAGACCAAGCAAAAACATCCCTATACTCTTTGAAGAGCTCGGTATAGATTTGAACTTCTTCACGGGAACATTCAGCTCCAATGAAAACGTTCTCGATAATGTTGGGATTCCTGGAGATGTTCACCGAGATATTCGGAGAGATCACAGCCATGTTCCCTTCAGCATAAACCTGTGCTGGTGCTAAGGGGCTCAAGACTGGGTGAACAGGTCCAGGAGACTGAGGACTTGGAAAACTAGCTTCGACTTCGCTCAAGTCAGGTAGGAAGCAAGACCGATGATGCAAGTCATCCCACGGTCTCTCTATACCTGTCATTGCTTCCAGGATGGCCTCTTCAGATGGAAGAGTGGTATCTAGACAATCCTGGGCAGAAGAAGAAGTAAGCGTCCAAGTCGGAGCCACATCACCATCCAACTCTTCCGGCGAAAGAGGAGCTGGATCAGACTCTGCAGTGTCAACAACAGACTGATATGCAATCTCAGCTGCAGAAATCGGGAATGCCATTCCACCCACTTGCCCTTCCTCCAAAGTGGCGGTTGGGGACGGTAAGGTCCAAGGGTCCGAAAAATAATGAGTTCGAAAGAACTCTCTTCGAAGGGGAGCCTTGGAGGATGAAATAGCATTGATAGACACCTTAGGAGGAGGAAGATCAAAATAACCCATCAGGGAAGAATACATTCCCACTCCTAAATTCTCGATAGGCGCCTTGGTATTATCCAACTTAGGAACAGATGAGTCAGGAGGCGCATCCAGGTCTACAGGAGGACAGTCCAGTTGATCCACCGTAACTATCCTCCCTTCGTGGGGGAAACATACTATCCGAAATAGTGAGGATGCAATGGCATCCATATCATATATCCAGTTCCTCCCCAATAGAAGGTTGTAGTCCAAGGCTGCATCTACTACCTCAACCTCTATGTTAACGGTTTTGCCCCCAACACAGATGGGCAAAGCCGGGACAATACCATGGGGCCTATGAGAATGGCCATCGAATGCAGTAAGAATAGTGCTAGATGGAACAGCTTTGGGAGATCCTAGTGTCTTCCAGCATGCGAGAGACATCACGCAAGTAGAAGCACCCTCATCCACGACCGTGCGAAAGATATTAGTCTTTCGGTACGATGATTTAATATGGAAGGCCATATGATGAGGAAGTCTCTTCTTAAAATTCTTCATATCAAAGGTAATCAGAAGAGAATTTTTCGGATCTATAGCTCCAATGGCAGTGAGCAAAGCACTGCGCTGAGCCGGACAAGACCGGAGTACCTCTAAAGCTGACATAGCACAAGGACTCGCGCCGCATCTCCTACAATCGAGTAGTTCTCGCGGTACCATGGTCTGGATTAATCGTTGACCGCTTACAAGATGCTTTTGGCATCCGAGGCATAGACTCAACAGCTGGCTTCGTGATATGAAGCGGCTCAGTAGCATCAGGAACTTCCTTAGCTTTCGAAGATTCCTCTCCGCCATAATCACGGGATCTCGTAGCGACATCCACGTGAGCACTCATCATAAAGATATTCGATGGAGTTTCCCCTTCCTGAGGACCTCCAGAGGAAGCCCCAGGATTTTGATTCGCGCCAGCAATTAATTGCTGCCCTTGGGGAAAAGGCTCGCGCGCCGCCCCCGGGGAACTAGAAGAACCCTGCTGAGATAACAGGCGCTGAGCATCCTGAATTTTCGGGCAAAGGTGCGTGAGATGATCTCCAGCACAAAGCTTGCACGGAAATTTAACCTTCTTTTTCTCCTTTTTCCCTTCACCAACACGCTCGTTGGTCTTATTTGCATTTCCCTTCCCATTCTTGCCCTTCTTCTTGTTATTACGTCCCTTCTTCTTCCCATCGGACTGTTAATTTCCTTTGGGTTCAGAAGATTGGACAGCATTAATGGACAAAGACTGGGAAGGTGAAGAATCAGCAGGCACAGCCTGACCAGAAGAAGCAGATTGTAAAGACAACTACTGCAATTGAGAAAGCAGGCTGGCTGCACTACTACTGACCGATCCAACAAGTCCGTCACCATGCGGGCCAGGTTTGGGTTTCGAGAGATCCAATTTGGAGCGAGGAGCATTAGGCAAATACTTGTAAAGCATGCCAGACTGAGAATAGATCAACTCTAACTGCTGGGCCCTAAAGATGGCCTGCTCCTCGGAATATACCCCTGACATGGATACATCCTTTGAAATATCTGACTGAAGCGATTTCAAAAACCACTCGAGAAGGAACTCACCTGGAATATGGGCTTTGATAAGCCTCCTCCTTCTCCTCCATTCCTGAATATGATCAGAAATGTGAGTTGCCTCATCCTGCTTAAAATTAGCCAGGAGTTCGGTCCCAGCCTCATATCTGACAGGCAACTGAAAATGGTTAAGAAAAGTGACAGCCAGTTCTCCAAATGTGGCGAAACTGCCCCCAGTAAGCTCTATATACCACTTCGCGGCGTTTCCAGTTAAGGTGCGCCGAAATAATCTCAATCTAATCGAATCGTCGATCAGAGAGTTGGATGAACACCATAAGTGGAATGTGGTGACATGGTCTGCCGGATCTTCACCATTCTTACCTTCAAACTTAGGAATGTCTGAAGGAAGTTTGGTTGGAACCGGAGGCCAACCCGGACTATATCGAATCCGGTCATTAGTTAACTTCGCCAAGTCTGGCAAGTTTAACGTTGCCAGAAATGGTAATCGCGGCGGAGCCTGAGAATTCCATCCTTGATGGGATGGATTTCCCACATTATGAAAAGAATAGCCTGGATTTGATGAGGCACCAGGCTGCCAGAAAGGACCCGTAGAAAACGGAGAAGAACCTTCTCCCCACGCCGAGTTACCAAGACCCAGACTAGTTCCCCCCGCTGAAGTATTGACTGAAGATGTAAGCCCCTGGTAGGGGTTCCATGCATTAGATAGAGGAGAAAAAGACTGATAAGCACTCGATGCAGGGAAAGAAGCATTCCCTAGATGACTCGCGATGAACTGATTCCCTGCCCCCGACGTTACAAACATAGGATTCCACCCCATAAAAGCGGTCGAACTTGGCCCCTGAGCCCAAGGATTAAAACTTTGGGTCTGGGACGTAAAAGGAAACGACCCTCAAGAAGGATTGGGACTAGGAATATGCCCAGTCCCAAAGGGGAAACCTCGGGAGCAAGCCGATCCACCGCTGCGCGGGCGGGCGCATCCGCCCGCACCTACGCGTAAGGAAAAGAGGAGCCTGCGACGGACATCCTGAAACGGCGTATCGCATTGGGAAGCACATGCTTCGGGTGAACCCGCAGCCAAACATAAGGGTGCTAAGCAGAAGCACTCGAAGATAGAGCAAGAGTGCCCCCTGCCTCGACAGAAGCAGGGGTCTGAATGCCCACAGCACTCACGGTAGAAGCCGCGTTCCCAGTCGTGGCCATCGAAAGATAAGAAAGATAAGGAAGATCCGGCGGTCTCTCAGACTCCGGTCCGATGTACTCTATAACAAACGGATGATCAAGAGGAAGAGGAGATGGAACTGTAGCCGCAGGCTCAGGTATATCTTCTATCTGAAAATCTTCCTCCTGAGGAAACAATACCCTCGAGGTGAGCGAAACGCTCCTCTCGGAACCGACACCGGAATCAACAACGAAACCTTCAGACCTTAGTGGAGGATCTCTCTCCACAGCGTCAGACTCTACAGGGTGAAAACCACCTGCTAGATCGCTCCTACGCCTTCTCGAAGAAGGCTCTGCACTCTCGGGAGATAACCCCCGGACTCTCCTCGAACGTCGAGGCGCTCGATCAGCCACTTTTACAAATTTATTATATTAGACTCAAGAAAAGTGAAAAGCTAGGCAAGCTAGGAGCAAAGAGCACTCACTAAAATCAAAACCCTGAGAAACAGCAAGCAAACAGCCTCCAAGTATTTCCGCTCCGGGTGATGAGGACCGGACACCAAAATACAGGAAAGCGAAGTATAGGACCTTCCGAAAGCAGTCTGGGATGATTAGGGCCCATAACAACTAGCGAAGGTATCAGAAACAGTTACGCCGACCTCCTAACGACAGCCTTTGCCGGCTCAAGCACCCAAGCTTCGCAAGGGCACCCCCCAGAAGTACTGCTGAAAGTGATGCGACGTCTGCCTCAGGTACCACGGGTATTCCCCCCCGCAGTCACCTGTGTGGAACCTAGGAACAACAACTATGGACACCAATCCGTATCGGAAGCTGGGCGGAACGGTCTTGAGGTTAGATTCAGCTAATCGGAGGGGGGGTATCCCTCTTCTTAACCTTCACTTCCCCTCGCGCTTGACTCTCGGATGAGAGCTTTCCCAGTCCACCTCACGGAGTTGGATTTCGCTCAACTAATCAACTTCTATGTTTGTTTGAGCGGCCTTGGAGAGTTAACTCTCCACTCACCTATTCCAAGGCCCTACAACCTAGCTAGTTGGTGATTGACACTTAGTAAAACTTGCTAGCTGATTTTAGATTAAATCGCTTATTTTAAGGGCTGTTATATTAAGTCACAAGGATATGGAGTTGAAACCAATGATGTTCTGACGCAAAAGAAATTAATAAAAACCTGACTACATGCACATGCAGTTCTTTGTCTTTCGATGAAGAGCAATTTCTATGTAAGTTCTACGAGACTAAAATGTATTTTTCTTTTTGAATTACAAACTCACACGCACAAAAATTAAGAAGCTAACTAAATGATTCAATGCACCTAATGCAAATGACCACTAGCATGTAAATTCTAAGATGCAAAAAGTCCCTTGGAACAAGGTGAAATTTCCCAAAAAGGCTCCTTCAGTTTTAACTCATCTTTTGATATCCAGAAAGCCAATTCTTGCAAACAAGAACTCTCAATATAAGACACCAAAATACTCAACAAGAAGAAGAAGAAATCAAAAGACACCCTCTCCTCAAAATCAAGCTAAAAACTAGAAGCAAGAAACTTCACTAAAGTCCCAAAAGATGAAGCCAAACGAAAATAAAAAAGGCAACAACAAAAACAAAAACAAGAAACAATGTTTTTTGAGTTTTTGATATGCAAAAACAAAAAGCAAAACAAATGTTTTTGGACTTTTTAGTTTTATAAAACAAGAGCTTCAAGAAAACCAAGAACAACTATCCCAATCTAAGCCAAAATGAGACCGAATTTCAAGCATAAACTTCAACTATGCCCCCAAACCTTATAAAGCTAATGATAGCAAGATCAATAAGAGCAATGGAAGACTAAAAACTCAATCAAACAGCCAAGAGAAATAGTGCAAATTCGTTGCAACACAAAACTCCAAAGAAACAAGAAAAGATCTTCGAAAAAATGCAACAAAACCCTAGCTTATGAAACTCAAGAAAACCAATCGAAAACAAAGCAAAGAACGCAATGCAAAGCACAACACAAAGATAGGAACGAGTCAGTGAGCAGAAGCTCTCTGTTCTGGTAAAGCAGAATAGCCAAGAACGCTCAGAAAGCGATCTTGGAACTCAATCCAGGAGTGCTAGCACCAACAAGAACACTTCGCCAAAAAGATCAGTTTTCGGACAAACGAAAGAGAACCAAGACTTAAAACCACTTCTGTCACACTCCAGTAAGTACAAAGACTCTGCAAACACAGGCTTCCACAGCCAGTAAAGACCAAAAACTCCAGAATCTTGAAATTTCAAATTCAGCCTAGGTATATGCGACCTTGCAGTTATGCAACAGGCGTGTATATGCGTCTGTGTTGAAGGAGACCCGCGTATACGCGGTTCCTTCTACACAAACTCGCGGGTATACGCGATTGTGTGCAAGAAAAACTGCGTATACAAAGAAAGATAATGAAAAATAAAAAGTACAAGCCTGGGAAAGGTATAAAAGCTTCAGACTGACTGCAAGAAAGCAAACTGGACTGTAAAAGACAGAAAAAACTGTTGGTATCCTACCAAACAGCTGAAACAACCCAACAAAAGAATCACAAAAATGTGATCCCCAGCGGAGTCGCCAGTTCTGTTTCGGGGATTTAACACCCTAGAGGTTGGTTGGGATTCAACCTCCACAGAGCAGGGGCGTACTACTTAACATAGACTCACACGATCATGCACATTCATAAAAACTAAATAGAGCAGAATGAGAGGTTTACCCGTTGGTCCTACGTTTGAAGTAGATCCACGTGGAGTTCAAACTCCCTGCAACCGTCCTTCCTCCTTCACCTGAAATACAAGAAGAAACCAGCACAAAGGACAAGTTGTACAGTATATTTCTACTCTATATGTTAGTGAGATTCATATAAAATATTAAATAAATCATCATGAATGCTTGTATAACAAATATTCTTCATACATTAAAGCATACACTAACACGTTTATTTCGGGAACAGCATGATACTTCCGTATTATAAATAGTACGTACAAAAGTAAGTGGAGAGATCACCTGATCCTTCCAAGGCCTTCGCAGACCGTCGTCCGGATCCGTCCAGCCCTTGCCTCGCTAAGACTCCTTCCGAATGAGTGCACACGAGATAACATATAAAGGGATGTATATCTCAAGGAAACAAGGGTTTCATGAAATGAACTGGGAAAGTGCAGGAGGCACGGGGAATCAGACTTGGATAGGGAACCAACAGAGTATAATAATAATAATTCTCTCCCCCCCTTAGGCCATACATATGAGGTCCTTTTATAGTCCCTCCAAGTAGTTTCAGCAGTTGGAAACAGTTGGCCACGGGCTGGGGTGGTTGAACTACCTGAGTAACCATCAACCCAGCGCGAAATTAGGGATTTTTATATATTTTTTAATCATTAAAATGGCATACGCGGAAAAGTCTAGCTGTACTCGCGTATACACGCGGAAAAACAAGGGCATAGTCGCGTATGGAGGATTTTCCACTATTTTTAAGTGAATTTGTCCAAGTCTGTAGGAATGGGTGCCCATAAAGCCATGAAGCAATCATGAATCATGTCAAGGTGAGAAATGATGCTATAACAAATATGGTGTTTGAAATGGAGAGTAAGAATGGGGAGAGTGACATGGTGTTCTTAATGTACCTATCTATTGTGGTGATCAAACACCATCGTGGTTGCCATCAAGTCCAAAGGGGGAGATTGTTGGCAATATGATGCAGAGTGTTGTTCTTGAATGGCAACCCACTGAATGAAGATGAAGACATGAGATTGTTGACAAGTGTTGTCCTTGATGGCAATCCACCTGATGAAGTTATTCGTGACCTGATGGACTTGGTAAATGATGTAAATCTGATATGAAGTGATTTTTGTTAGCAATATAATGATGAGTGTTGTCCTTGAATGGCAACCCACTTGATGAAGATGATGACAACTTACTTGATGAAGTTTTGTCTTGATGAACTAAATCTGATGTATCTACGGTAAGTACAGAAGGCAATGAAGAAAGGAATTCAGCATGTGATAGATCTATGATGAAAAGAGTATGTCTCTAGGCATACGCGGATCTGTCTAGGAGAAGTCGCGTATGCACGCGGGAAACAATGTTCCAAATCGTGTATGGGCAAAAGCGCTCAAAAAGTGCAAAACCAGGGGTAACCACCATGGTATTGACCCATTGTATTGGGTAATGATTCGTCTAAATGACCCCGTCCAGGAATACCATCAGAAGTAATGTGGTTTTGGCTCATGGTATTGAAAAAGGGTAAACCTATATAAAGAGAAGAAATTCATTATGCAAATCATGAGCGTGGGTGCAAGATGTCTGAGCTTGAATGAATACTTCTCTCTGAAGTAGATCTGAATGGAAAGGGTTACAGTTGAATGATAGATCTGAATGTATGATGCACCAATGATGAAGAAGGGGATCTAGATCTGAAATGTACTTGTATTTGCTAGATCTATTTATGGAATGATTAGATCTGTGATGAGGCGAACATCTGTCTAAGGCAAAGGGTAAAATCTGAAGTGATGTATCTGTTGTGAAGAATTGCAATGACATAAAAGTCTGAAGAACCATACGCTAGTTCGCCGAAGAGGAAGCGCGTATATACGCGGATTCGCTGAAGATAAAGCGCGTATGCGCAATAAAATTAGCTCTGTAATATGTACAGAAGTATACGCTGGTTTATGTGAACGGAAGCGCGTATATACGCGACATCAGAGAAAGGAAAGCGCGTATGCAAACTAGGGTTTGCTGAAATCTGTGGTAAGAAATGTCTGATCTGTTCTGCTGGTTTACTGATATCTGTCAGTGAGTTATATGTATCTGTTTCATGGTTGACTATGCTTAAAAGTATGGAGTGGGTCCAGTCTGAAAATATGATGAAACGTGGCCTGCAAGTGGTGTCCTAAAGGAAGCTTTGGATCTAGTGTGAAAATTGATGAAACGTGGTCCATAGAGGTGCTGAGGGTTGTAGCCTTCAGTCAGGGGGTTGTAGCTCCCTTCCAGGTGAGGCTGGTAAACGAGATCAGGGGGTCGTAGCTCCCTTCCAGGAGAGGCTGGTAAACGAGTCAGGGGATTGGAGATCCCTTCCAGGAGAGGCTGGTAAACGAGCGCAGGTGGGTGCCTGCGTGCTGGTAGGAGTCTGCACCAGCACATATGTTGTAAGATTTTTTCTCTATAATAAAATATTGAAGGCTGAGCAACTGCAGCGGTGGTTTTCTCCCAACTTGGGTTTCCACCTAAAAATCCTGGTGTTCATATGTGATGCTTTGTGTGATGGTTTATTCTATTGTTACTACACATGTTTACTGTTAACTTAACATCAGATGAATGAATATTGCAAAGAACTAAGTTAATAAATATCTGCATATTTAGATCTCTGCTAATACGCGAGTTGTATGAATGATATCCGCGTATATACGTGAGTTTACTAAAGGAAAGCAGCGTATGGGTTTTAGAGAATGAGTGCAAAAATTGAATTTTGAAGGTGTAAATACCCATTCCACCCCCCCCCCCTCCCCCTCTCATTATTTTTCCCAACAAGATCAATATACATACCTCTTGCGGTGACACAGCCTAAGCTGCATTTACCCACAATTACACATATAAAATGTGTGTCTCATTTAAGCCTAGGAAGTTCCTTTTCCAAGTTTAATGAAACTTTTATTTTTAACCACTATGGTTATAAACCATATAAAACATCCATTTACTACTAATTGTTACCTACGCATTCGTGACTTTGGGTTAAACCCATTTTGTAAACATAGTATTTCTGGACCCCAAACTTTTTACCAACGCACCTTTTCACTGTCGACTGTTCGCATCCATCAATCCAGCACATTTATTGGTGTCACATCTGCAATCAAATGACTATCATCAATTCTATTCTTGATCCAACGGCTAGCGCTTCATCACGTCCCAACTCAACCAAAGATTAATGTTTTTAATTTGTGCGATATAGGTGGTTTTATAATGCCACGCACCACTCTCAAAGGTTGATCGCACGGTCTCATACAATACCATTTACTACCTTTGAGTTGTGTGAAAACAATTAATGGTTTTATCAAACCTACTTCACCATTACACTGTGCCATTGACTCACGATTACAACCAAAATATGAGGTTCTGAACTACATAGTTCCATTCTTCTTCTCCATTCAGTGTGATACTACTCGACTTTCGGTTCCAACCTTTATGCATATTTCCACAACACATAATTCCAGAATTTAAGAAATTATCCAATTTCGAAGGTAATCAAGCATATTTCAAATTTTCGTCATACAATCAACAAATAGAGATATGGTTTCTCTATTTATCCTCAAAGTATTAAACCATCAAAATTTCTCTTTGCAATGATTAATTCACTCTCCTTTATTATCAATAATATCTGCATTATAAAGCAACTCTAGATTTAACACTCTCGTCACTCAACTGTAGATATGTCCTTCGAACTTCTGCCCTTCCTCCAACTAGAATACACATCAATTCTATCCAGCAATTAATTCATCAAAATTCATTCGGTAAGGTTTATTTGCATAAATACCCTATTTGTTCATCCATAGATCACTCAACTCGTGGAAGAAACAAAACCAGTCATGATAATTTAGTTCTTCATTAATAACTGAGTTTATAGAGATGCAAACAAAAACCTTCTTATAGTCAAGATTTGGCCCGATGTTCCTTTACAAGGCCCTTTCGTTTTTCTATTTCTCTACGCCTATCCTCCTCTTTATGCCTTCGAGGCTTACAATTTATACAAATGGTTCTGAAACCAATTCTAGTTTCAGATCCTTTATCTTCTCAAAAAATTCCTAAGAATCCTCTAAGTCCTAAAATCTCTTCTTTATCCCTAAGGATCCTCTCTAATCCACAAAATCATGAAATGAATTCCTAATTTAGGATTTAAAATTAATTCTCAAATCTCTCAATCTTTCAACTATCCTAATTCTCTCATATTCTCTTTCCAAAACATTTACAAAATTCCTCTCAATATTTAATTAATCCATATTCTAAATATCTCTCACTAAAATCACTCAAAATTTTAATAATTACATTAATTTGTTACATAAGAATCCAATTTCTTAGAAAATACAAGACCTCCTATATCTATTGAAATACAAATAATTTTCTGAGCCTAATTCTCCTACATCAGACTCCCAAAATAGAAAATAATCATGATATCCTAATCATGTGATTCCAACCTTCGGCCTCCTGGATCCCATACTCTATTTTGCTACTGTCCATAAGCTTCACTGTCTTCATCATTATTTAGCTACACTTTTCTAGGCTTCCATACTTTATTCTGCATCTTCCCACTAGCTATGCTTTCACAGTCTATTCTTGTCTTTTTCTTGCTGTTGTTTCTTTGCTTTCTTGCTGTTGTATTCTTCTAAGACACCTTCATCATCAACCTTTTTATGTTTTTGATTTCTATGTCCAGGTTATCTTCTGACTGGTAACCACTCTGCCATTTGTTGATACTTCCAATTTCTGCTACAAATATTGTTCTAGATATTTCTCCAAATACTCTTGTAGATATTGCTACCTCCAAAACTTCCTAAATATCTCTTAAGATATTTCCCTCTGCAACATCCTTTTTCTGCTCACTACCTACACATTCATTTTCAAAATTATCTTCTCATTCTTTAACTATAGCAATACACACCTTCACTGTTCTTCGTACTAGCAAGCATAAAATATTTTGGTAAACTAGTATATGTTTCTGCCTCTTCCACAACTTCAGACATTTCCACTTTATTATCTACAATTCATTTCTCTTGTTTAGATGTTTCCAGCAAGAATTTCAGCCATTCCTTTTGTACTTGTTTCATTTCAAACATATCATCAATATGTCGCAATTCAGTTTTAGCATAACCTTCTTCTTCTTCATTGACAACCTTCAATGATTTTCTTTCACCTCCTTGATTGATTCAGACAATCAATTTAAATTCTTCAAACACTGTATCTTCATCCTTTACATATTCCTCATCATTATGTCTTACCTGGTTCTTCAAATTTAAAAATGACTCTCCTTCCACTTGAGACATGTCTGCCTTATCTAGAATTTCTCCTGAAACTCCTGTACAATATTCACAATTTTCCTCTTCTTTGTCACAATTCCAATAATTTTGTGACACTTTTTCTTCATCATTTGTCAAAATGGAATTCTGATTCTCCACCACTGTGACAGTTCTAAGAGTCTATCCTACAGTATTCCCTTGTCCAATTAGATAAGCCAACTCCTCCTTGTCATCAATAATAACAGGTTCCCTCATATGAGACATGACCATCTCACCTTCCTTGTAGATGCTCTCCTTATTAAGTAAGGAATCTATGGGTTCCTTCTGCTACAACAATTCATCTTCATTCAAGAAAAATCCAAGAGATGGATTGTCTTCTACAACATATATAAACACATTCTAATTATCAATTTCAAAATCATAATACCCAATGGTCTCATTTAATGATATAGTCACCAAATATTCTTCTTGCAGTTCTAAGTCTCTTTTAGGACTCAGAAAATTTTTATTGTATTTCTTTCCAGCTTCCAAGGTTATCTCCATTGTGCCAATCACCATGATAGAATGATTATCCTTCACTATGTTTCCAGCTAACATAGTTTCCTCTTCATTAGATTCTCTAACATTTTCCATTTGTTGTCCTCCTTTACCTGCATAATTAACACATGAATTATTAGTATTAAAAATACAAGGTTTCAATGTCTCTTCCTCCTCTGGAAACATCTCTGTATGCTGCTTTGATTTTTCATTTAACTCCTTTATTAGCACATCAGTATGCTGATTTAAATTCTCCATGAGACTGTCATCTAGTCTCTCCTTCATATCATCTATTTCAAGGATGACTCCCTACTCTGGTTCACAATAATGAACTTCTTTTATTTGCTGGACTCTTATTACCATTTTTGCGTTCTTACTCTCTCTTTCCTCATTGTCATTAATAAAAATTTCTTTGTCTTTCTCTTTCATCAATTCGTCCTGAGTACAGATCCTCTGCTTTTCCAACTCTCTTCTTTTAAGATATAACTTTTTATATAACTCAACAATTTCAATTAGGGTAGAATTTCGAAAATTTACATAGTTTTTGACACCTTCACTTGTTTTTTACCAGTCATCAGATGGTCCTTATTCCTCTGCTAAATCATCTTTAACATTCTGTTGTATATTTCTGTAAGACCCCTCTGTCTCCTTTTGTTTATGAGATCTTACTATCTTAGTACTAATCTGAACAGATTTCAGGTTTAACTTCTTCTCCTTAGCAAACTTCAAAGTTTGTTCATCATTCTGTGATGTACCTGTAATCATAAATAAATCATTAGTTTTAAAAACACAAGACCTTTTAGTCTCATTTTCTTCCTCAAACACCAATCTTTCACAATATACTTTTTGGTTTCTAGTAGATCCTATTTGTTGTGACTCAATTCTTTTGAATCTTTCCTCTTCCAACAAAGAAATATGTATCTGTTAAACTTCTCTGAACTTTTTTATCAGCTTAGCATTCCATTTCTTTTGTAATAGGTTCCATCTAACCCATTTCTTCATTCTCCATCCATGTCTTTGACATTCATTCCCTCTCTCTTGTAGCCATCCATGTAGTACCTCCAGTTGTAGTTTCATCACTGCAATATATCTCTCTCAATCCTCATCACTTATTTTATATTTGTGACATTCTTTAGAATCTCTTCTCTGATCATCCATGGCCATCTTCATCATGAGCTCATCCATGCTCGATTAGTGATCTGCAACATAGCCTTCTATTGTAGCAATCTCCTTTTCCTATTCAATACCCTATCAATCTTCCTTTCTGGGCATGACCTCTTCCTAGTTATTCTTTTGGTTCACTCTCTTGAACCTGATGTTCCTTTGGCTGCTACAAATTCTTTCAATACTATGCTACACTCTATTTCTAAGTGTGGGCCATCTGTCAGATTCAAATCTGGTCTCCTTTTCCTTTCTGTCATCACCATTGTACCTTCATACACATCTTTCAAAACATAACTTTGTAAATATTCAAAGAACATTTTCTTTTTAACTCAGATTCTGTAGATCTGAATTTCCTTATAGTTTTAGGCTACCAAGCTTCCACTTACATACCTTTTCCAATCTACAACTACTGCCAATCAGATTTTAAATCTGATCCTGTAACTTCTTTTTCAATATCTGTTACAACTTTCTAAATAATTTTAATTCTATTTCACACAAAATCAATCATTAAATAATCATACCTCTTTCCAATACATACAGAATCCACTTCTGCTTTGATACCACTTATGACACAACCTAAGCTGCATTTACCCACAATTACGCATATAAAATGCGTGTCTCATTTAAGCCGAGGAAGTTCCTTTTCCAAGATTAATGAAACTTTTTTTTTTTAACCACTATGGTTATAAACCATATAAAACATCCATTCAATGATAATTCTACCCTATGCATTCGTGACTTTGGGTTAAACCCATTTTGCAAACACAGTATTTATGGACCCCACATTTTTTACCAATGCACCTTTTCACCATCGACTGTTCACACCCATCAATCCAGCACATTTATTGGCGTCACATCTGCGATCAAATGACTACCGTCAATTCTATTCTTGATCCAATGGTTAGCGCTTCATCGCGTCCCAACTCAACCGAAGTTTAATGCTTTGAAGTTGTGTGATATAGGTGGTTGTATAATGCCACACATTTCTCTCGAAGGCTAATTGCACGGTATCACACAATACCATTTCCTATGTTTGAGATGTGCGAAAAAAACTAACGGTTTTATCAAACATGTTTCACCATTCCACTACGCCATTTGATTCACAATTACAACCAAAATATGAGGTTTTGAACTGCATAGTTCCATTCGTCTTCTCCATTCAGTGCGATGCTACTCGACTTCCGTTTACAACCTTTATGCATATTTCCACAACACATAATTCCAGAATTTAAGAAATTCTCCAATTTCGAAGGTAATCAAACATCTTTCAAATTTTCTTCATACAATCGACAAATAGACATCTGGTTTCTCTATTGCTCCTCGTAGTATTAAACCACCATAATTTCTCTTTGCAACGATTAATTCACTCTCCTTTATTATCAATAATGTTTGCATTATAAAGAAACTCCAAATTTAATACTCCAGTCACTCAACTGTAGATATTTCCTTCGAACTTCTGCACTTGTTCCAACTAGAATACACATCAATTCTATCTAGCAATTAATTCATCAAAATTCATTCAGTAAGGTTTATTTGCATAGACACCCTATTTTTTCATCTACAGATCACTCAACTCGTGGAAGAAACAAAAATAGTCACTATAATTCAGTTCTTCATTAATAACTGAGTTTATACAGATGGAAAAAAAAACCTACTTACAGTTAGGATTTGGCCTGATGTCCCTTTACATGACCCTTTCCTTTTTCTATTTCTCTATGCCTCTCCTCCTCTTTATGCCTTCGAGGCTTACAATTTATACAAATGGTTCTGAAACCAATTCTGGTTTCAGATCCTTTATCTTCTCAACAAATTCATAAGAATCCTCTAAGTCCTAAAATGTCTTCTCTATCCCTAAGGATCCTCTCTAATCCAAAAAATCATGAAACTAATTCTTAATTTAGGATTTAAAATTAATTCTCAAATCTCTCAATCTTTCAACTATCTTAATTATCTCATATTCTCTTTCGAGAGCATTTAAAAAATTCCTCTCAATATTAATTAATCCATATTCTAAATATATCTCACTAAAATCACTCAAAATTTTAATAATTAAATTAATTTGTTACATAAGAATCCAATTTCTTAGAAAATACAAGACCTCCTATATCTATTAAAATACAAAGAATTTTCTGAGCCTAATTCTCCTGCATCATGGGGCTTTTGGTAGGCCCTCATAAAATAATAAATCTTGATTGCATAGAGAAGTTATTAATTAAATGCCACTTTGAAATAATTTCTCAATTTAATGCCATATATATTATGGAAATTCTAACATAAGAAAACCACCTAGGCTTGCATCTATTCCTTGATAAACATAATCATTTCTTTGAGACTCCAAAGGTTTTATCCCTTTCCCATGTAGATGATGACCATGGTATTCGCTTGATTCTAGGAACTCAAAGACCAATTTGATGTCTGTATTGGAACCATATTGCCTAAAATATTGAAATAGAAAGCATGTTGTAACTTGAGACATTCCGAGGATGAACAAGAACATGCCAAGAACATTTTAAACTAGAATTTAGACTACAAGATGACCCTTCCAGTCAAAAGGAGTTCCCTTAGAGATTTCCATGAAAATTGCTCGTCATTGTCACTGAGTAGCTTGAAAATTTAAACACGGTGGCGAGACTTAGATGATAAAAAATAATGTATAGGGTTTGAGAGTAACAATGGTAGAGGATTGAATTTGAAATAGGTAATTTTAGATGTAAAAAAACTAGTCCATTGGACATGGAGTCTCATTGGTCTGAGGATAAAATCTAAACATGATAGGTAGAAGAACAAAATAACACATTTAAACTTCAACCAATAGAGAACACTACAATCTTGGTAAGGCTGAAATGAAGGATATGATCGAGGCTTCACGAGTATGAATCCAACATGTATAATGAACATTAAATTCTATGAAATTTTTAAAATGAATGCAAACATGAAATATTAAAAAATGCAATTTGTTAAAAAAAAATTTTAACCTATGAATTAATGACAAAAAATTCATTACTAAAGAAATAATTGGCTCTGTTGCTCCCTGGGCCTTTGTCTTTGCCCCTGATTCCTGAGGTAGTGCAGATTCCCAAGAAGCCACTCACTAGAGCTACTGCAAAGAAATTTCCTTTGGAAAACATAATAGAAAATATAGTATCTAAAGAACAGGTGCCTGGGCACGTTAACATATGGGTACGGTAACAGTACAACACTAGATCGGAACTTACACCTTGGTCTATTCATAGCCCATGCCAACTAGTCACCAGTCAGCCGATAGGAGATCATAGCCGTCGATAACACAGAGTTGGTCCTCCGTGGTGGGGTAACACAGCTAGGTATGTGTTCGCTTAATCCCCCATCATAAAGAAGTAGTCAAGGTTGGGAACTTCCAAACACGTAGAGGCTCGGGTTTCATTTCCCCATGGTAGGCCAGCATTCGTAAATTCATAGACTTTTTAAAGCCCTCTCCCAGTGGTTGAGCGTTACCTCTCCTGTTGTCGAGATTTTTTTGGCTCACCCTCACCCTTTCCTTTGCGTAACTCATGTTAGATTATCCTTACCTTTTTCCATTAAAAAAATAGATTCATGTGACTATGTTATTGTTGTATATCAAATCACATGGGATACAAAATAGATTTGAAAAATATAAAGTGAAAAATACATAAAATAGTGAGTAGACTTTGAACAATAAAAATTAAGCATGAATCCAACAAGAAATTTCACCTCTAAAGATTAGGATAATTGTTCATGGAGATTAGAAAGATATACAACCTATGTCAAAATTATATTATTTCAAATTCCCCAACATTAACCTAATAGCATCATAGAATGAATGAGATTATTGATATTTTATAATAATTTTAATTATAATTAACCAAACATGTGTATTTACTTTTGGTTTTATTATAAAGGACATTTTTTATATAAAAGATGATGATAACTTATTTTTATTTTCAAAAGGACAATTTATTTTTATTTTCAAAGTAACACATATAAACTACATCATCATAGAAATTACACATCTTCTTCATAGTAGGTTGTAGAATGTGTCTAGCACAATAATTGATCAACATGTAAATTAAAAAATGTCAATAAATCAATATTGAAAATATAGTTTATCAATATAAAAAATAAAATTCATTAAAAATTTTAATTAAAAATAAATTAATATCATTTTTTCAATCACTTTTGGTTTTATTATAGAGGACTTTTTTTATAAAAAAGATAGTGATAATTTACTTTTATTTTCAAAAAGACTATTTATTTTTATTTTCAAAGTAACACATATCAACTACATCATCATAGAAATTACAGGTCTTCCTCATAGTAGGTTGTAAAATGTGTCTAGAGCAATAATTGATGAACGTGTAAATTAAAAATTGTCAATAAATTAATATTGAAAATATAGTTTATTAATATAAAAAAATAAAATTCATTAAAATTTTTAATTAAAAATATACTAATATCATTTTTTCAATTTAAAAATTATATAAACGAGGGAAAGCCTTAAAACACATTTTGGAGCGGGATCATCGCCTATGGAAAATAGTCTTTCTGTTTAAAAAAATTGTTATTAATTTTTAAGAATTCTCAATTATAAGCCTATTATATATTATATATTATATTTATTAATAAATATAATATATAATATATAATAGGCTTATAATTGAGAATTCTTAAAAATTAATAACAATTTTTCTATGTTGCACGAGTTCCCGGTACGTGGGTACTTCTGGTACGGGGAAACGAGTATTCGGTACGGCTAGAAGCTTTGCTCAAATTTACAGGAAACTTTAAGTTGGGAGCGGCAATAATATAATATATTAAAAATAAAAATAAAATAATTTAAGGTGCAAATTAAATTCCACCATGCAGATTCCATCTTGCATTGAAATATGTAAAAGATTGGACATTGAAACACCGCCAGAAAAAATCAAAGTATCAATCCATCAACAACTTGCCAATGAAATTCCTTGCCAGTGAAGAAACATGTGGAACTCCTAAACAAACAAAAAAAGGTTATTATTACTTGATTATTATGTGATTTCATGTAACACTATATTATATTCAATTTTGAAATTCAAGTTTGGAAATTTATAGAATGAAACTTATTAACACACTACTCTATCTCTTTCTGGCCATCATTGTAATTTGTTGAATCTTATCATTAAAGCTTCAAGATAGGCTTCAAGAAAGTACAGTTATTTGCAATTGTTGAACTTCAAGATTTGCAACAGAAGCTGCCAAGGAATGACTAGCAACTGTATATATTTTGTTGAAATCTTTGGTAGATCTCCACATCTCTATTGCTTTGCAGAGCCCATGCAGTCCAATCCCCTGACCTATCATGTATTAGTTATGAAATAAACAATTGGTACCCTCTCTGCTCAAAATAGGTACCCAAAAGTTGAAAATATGCTTAGAATAGGTACTCGAAAGGTGAAAATCTGCTCAAAATAAGTACCCGAAACGTCAAAATTTGTAGTATTGAAGCTCCCAAAAAGCTCCAAAGTACCCTTTGAAGCTCCCAACAATTTTGGAAAGTTTCCTACAAGCTCCCAAGCTCCCAGGAGCGGGGGAGCGTGGGGTACGTGCTCTCAAATGGCTGGGAGCGGTACCCGTGTTACTATGCAATTTTTTTAAACAGAAAGACTATTTTCCATAGGCGATGATCCCGCTCCAAAATGTGTTTTAAGGCTTACCCTCGTTTAAGTATGATTGGGGAAAGTCAATTAAGTCAATTGTTGATACATTTCCATAATATTTTTTTAATTTAAAAACACGAGTATTTTATTAAATGCCTTTTAGTCTATTATATATATATATATATATATATATATATATATATATATATATATATAATAGGCTTATAATTGAGAATTCTTAAAAATTAATAACAATTTTTTTAAACAGAAAGGCTATTTTCCATAGGCGATGATCCCGCTCCAAAATGTGTTTTAAGGCTTTCCCTCGTTTAAGTATGATTGGGGAAAGTCAATTAAGTCAATTGTTGATACATTTCCATAATATTTTTTTAATTTAAAAACACAAGTATTTTATTAAATGCCTTTTAGTATTATTTCATTTTTCAATATATTTTATATAGAAGTTTTATATAAAAGTATTTTAAAAGATAAATATCATTAAAAAAATCAAATAAAATAAAATAATTTTATTTTATAAAATTAAAATATAATTTTTATATTGCAAATTTATAATATCGAATCCAAACTTTTTTCGTAGTAATTATATAAATTTATTTTCAAATAACCAAAAATATTAATTAATAATTATATAAAACTATTTTTCAAATAACCAAAATTTATATAACAAGTTTTAGTAGACAAATAATTATAAATGTGATTTGGTAATCTTTACACCATGTTGGAAGTTAAATTACCTTAAGGAGATATTATGTTTTTACATCAAATAAAATAATAACGAGTAATAAATTGAGTACACTCTAAACGTTTTATATATTATTTTCTTGAGTTAGAATTTGGTCATATATTTGTGATGAAATTTTAATTTTTTTAGTTATTAAATTATATTTTTGATTGTATAAATAGTTTTAATAAATTAAAATTATTTTGAATATTTATGTTGTGAAATATAAACCATTCAAATCTACTATTTTAATAAACAAAAATTCTAAATAATTTATACACTGAAAATTAAAAAAAAAATTAATAATTAAATTAATTTTTTTCTAAAAAAGAAAAAACTTAAAACAATTAAATTAACCTAAAAATTTTAGAAAATTGATATTGATAATTTTAAAAATAAAATATTCATAAATTTCTTTTATAAAATTTTAGAATATCAAATTTACTATATTAAATAAATTAAAATAAACAACTTGTTAATTACAAATTTTTTATATTATAGTATTAAATGTAAAGTTCCTATATAATATGCATTTTTTTTTGTTTTAATTTAAATTATTATTAATAATTTATATTATTTTCAATTATAAAGATATTTAAAAAAATGGTAGATACAGTTTCTTCGGAATTTTAGCATGTCTATTTTTAGACAAAACACATTTTCATTTGAGTTTTCCTTCAAAAAAAAAAAAATTGGGCTTTAGTGCACAATGTAATGTTCTAGGTTTTCATTACCGCAGCGCCATACTTTATAGTCAAGGATGAATTTTATATTTTATACGAGTATAAATCCCAATGAATAGAATATATAATATAATATTGATTAAATATAATTGGAAAGCTCGTGTCAACCAACCAATACCCTTATACCACTGGATATAATTTATTTCAATGAAATATGAAAATGACAACGAATCGGATCCAGCCTGATTTTTTTTATCTTCTTTTATGGGCGAACGACGGGAATTGAACCCGCGCGTGGTGGATTCACAATCCACTGCCTTGGTCCACTTGGCTACGTCCGCCCCGGAAAAACAAGCCAATTTATCTATCTACAGTCATTTCTCCCAAGAAGAAAAAACGACCTAACGTTTGTTCGTATGTGGGTCGGTGACTCTGATAGGGGATCAAAGCAAGATTGATGACCAACTCCCAACTCTCGAACAAGTTGTTCGGCTTATTATAAAAATGAAATGTTATTTGAATGTCTATTGATAATATTTGACATGAATCAAGTATGAGAGAAAGAATTTAAATGGGTCCCGATCCCGAACTAACCCATTATAGAGGTATATATCCCTATATAGAGGTATAATGGATATAAGGATACATATCCCTATATTATATTTCTTGATAAAAAAATAAATTTATATTTTTATACTACCAAATTTTAGAAGTAAATATTTAATTTAAAATTTATACCTAATCTTAGAATTAATAAATAAAAACAGTTGTATTTAATGTTAACTAGTTGTTAACTAGTTAAATGACATTTTATTATTTGTTTAAGAAAAAAACTGAGACAATTAATGTTTTTGCTGGAAAAGCTATTTTCTTTTTTATTTGTGAATAATAAAATTAGTTATGAAAAATAATTCCATAAAAAGTAAAAGGCTGATGGTAAATGTTTTCCAAGAACTGAAAGGTGGTTTGAACAATTACCTGCTCCTCTCGGGATAAGAGACTCATCCCAGTGAGGAATGGGGGTTCAGATCATGGGCTAAGGAATGAGTGGAGATTTTCCTGAGATAGTAGAGACTACTGGAAATCACTCAACAATGTCGTAAAGTTTCCTGGCACTGACTGGACTTGGAGTCCTGAGGTCACAGCAGAAAATCTATTATCAACCTGTACCTCTACAGGAGTGGAGCACGGGGGAAAGAAGAGGACGTAATTGTCTCTCTTGAAGGTTGGGTGGACACCAACAACCAAATACATTTTCAGATAATTCGCTGTCTACTTTAATATTATTCAGACAGAAAGATTATTTTCAAGTTATTATTCACAGATATATGTTATTTAATTTTAGGAGAAATGCTATTATTTTCTTTAGAACCTATATTATGTTAGAAAAGGATAAGTTATGATAATTAAATAACTCATCAAATACTTGCAGGGTTCTGTGTATTACTTCTGTATGATTTATAGATTAAACTTGTAAATGTTACAAATTAGTTGGAGGATATATGGAAAATACAGTAGAAGTTTTTCAGGAATAAACCCGATTAAACATAAGCTGGTTAACTGTATACAGTAATTTATTATCATAATTTGGTTAACTATACATAGTAATTTATTACATAAATTCTTTAATCTGATGCAACTAAAAGGAACTGTGACAAAGTAGTCTAAATGGAGATTATGTAAAAAATGCAATTATAAATTGTTGTGAAAATAAATACGGATGAGGATTGTCTAGTTAAGTTAATGCGTGGTGAGCTGTTGGTACTGGGTACGAGGATCAAACCTCAACCCAATACACATTGCTAGCCCTATTTTATATACATGGACTGGATTTTAGGTCATCTGGTCATCAAGAAGCCAGTAATAATTTATAACTAGAAGTCAAATCTAGAATCTTTTTAAAAAAAAGAAGTAATACTGGAGATTAAAATTATATTAAAGACAGGTACAGTTTATCCAAATCATGGTATAAATCTCAAATACCGAGCATATAAACACGAAATAGAATGAACAGTGATATATGCTAAACACAAATGAAAATTAAAAACTGAGCGAACCGTTCACATATTACAGACTTCACATTTGCAATGAGTAGTGTAAATAAAACTACTCTATCTAAGTTTGTAATTACGCATGGACCATATGAGGAAGACCCAAAACAAATATTATAACAGTAGCCATTTCCGTCTTGGAGAAAAAACGAGTTCAAGAGTCAAGTATAGAAGAAATGTAGCCCTTAGAAGTTCATATAAAACAATATCAATACGGAAAGCTCATAGTACAAAGGGTGTGAGCAAAGCTTAACAAAGGCCTATGAATTTGGCCGGAAAATTGTTAATATGTTTACAAGAAAGTCAGAATATTCAATACATAACATAACCCGGAATAAATAAGCAAGGCCTATCAGTTAAGCACTTAAACTAAATCGGTTGAAAGACTTCTGTTATGAAGTGAGATCCTTAAGAGTACCTGTAAGGAGAACCAAATGTTTCAGCAAGAAGCCTGAGAGGCCCAATAAGCGTCATGAAATTTTTGAGTGCAGAAGACTCTGTCAACGAATAAGAGAAAACTAACCCGTGAGCATCGGAAAACACGGAACGAGTTCTGTGAGACAAGTTCTATGGTGTATCATATACAAACAAGACAAAAAGAAAACACTATTCAAAAATGAGAAAAATTTGAGGAGTTAACCTGTAAAAAAGGTTTCCTCGACTATGCTGAGCATCGAACTAGAATTCATGTAAATATAAAAGAGTTAGAAATTACTACTGAAATCTGTTAAGAGATAAAAATCCTAAATTCAGTAAAACAAATGGAGGAAACTAAAATTGCAATGGGGATGGAATGAATTACCTAGTTGCGTTTTGTGAAACGTATAGGAAATGGATTTAACGGAATTGCCATGGCGACAAAGGCCGAATTCTACCTGAAGTTCATCCTTGTTCGAAACAGAACCTTTCCTCCACTATGTCGTAAGGTGATGGAGAGTTACACCTCTATTAACTTCACAAAAAAAAATGAAATTCATTGTTGTCAGAAGCAAGGTTTGAAGTTGTCATGGTATCAAACCCTCCGAGTAGAAGAAAAAAATTTCGAAGATGTCGCGGATCAAACCCTCGAAGTAGAGGAAACCTCTCGATGAAGACAAAGTAATAGATGACAATGTTAGCTAGGGTTGGAAAGGTTAACCAAGTCATTTCCTGCCTGAAATGTTAACCATCGATCTTCCAAAAATCAATGGTGAAGATCTAAAGAAAGGACCATTGAAAATCGTAAATAATAATGGCAAATCTTACAACTGTCCAAATTTTAATTTCCGGTACCTACTGCATTCAATATCCAGTATGTGAAAACTATGCCTCGGTCGTGTCAAGTTCACAAATGATGCATTATGTGGGTTGGAAAATTTTAAATAAAACCCATATTAGACAATAAAGTTAGCATCGGGGCAAAGATATAAAGACTTTTAATACATTATATATGAAACGATCAAGTATATTGTTGTGAAACCAGCTCCAAAAATAGAAGAAAAGAGATATAAACGCCTTAGAAATAAGCCACTTCGAGGGGGAAACCTCCAATACGTTACATGAATGAAAAATTCTTGGATGATATAAATGACAAAACCTTATTTCTATATATAGGAGTCCATGGGGCCACAATGTAATCCTGGTCGAGCTAAGAATAATAATGTAAGGGCACAATAATAACAATATGGGGTTACAGGGGTACAACAATAACAATAAGGGGGAATACACTAACATAATAAGGGACTACACTATTAATATAGGGGCTTAACATGCCCCTCTCTCTCAAATAAGTGTTGTCCTCAATGCTTGATTATTTCTTGATGCTTCTCTACAAAATTCTCATCCTCCCATGTAGAATCTTCTACAGGAAAGTTCTTCCACTTGCTAAGATATTCTAAAATTGATCCTACTTGTTGAGTTCTTGTTTCTATTATTGCTTCATAACTTCTTTCGATGTGATGTTGATCTTCCTATTGTTTCATTAGATTCTGCACCAAATTTAGGTTATCCTTTGAGAGTTGGAGAGCTTGTTGTTGATGCTCGATGTGATCTTCCACTAATTTATCATCCATATTAACTATTGTTTGATCCTTCAAACCATCAAACTTAGCCTCCATTTCTTCTTTTAAACCATCTATGTCATCTTCGGTTGCTCTTCGTAAGATCGAAATTTTTTTCACTTTCTCTTGTAATTTTGATATGTCATGTTGCCATTCTTCATCTTCATGAGTCATAGTAGAGCCTTCTAAAGTATTAATGGGTGTTGAATTATTTTTAGGGGCCATTTTATAATCCAATACTGATATATATTCTATAATATTCCCTTGGAATCAATTCAACTTTATTCTTCAAACAAGACTTATGCAATTCATAAAAGAAAAAAAAATACACACCTTTTACCTGCTTTTGAGGAGCTCGATATTGAAATTGAATTATCTCTATAATTGTGGATCCTCAATATCTAAAATTTAGCCCTTTAGTAGCCCTATGATGCTTCTTTCAAATGCCACAGGTTTGATCTAATTTGGATTCTTCAAGTCAGAGCTATGTCTAATCTCCCACAATGACCCAATTATTAACTAGTTCAGTAGAGTGAACTTGTACGACTTTCCACGTGTCACTGTTTCCTCCTTTGGCTATGAAATTTATAGAAAGAAAACTATAGTTTGTGTAATTCTGGTCATTTTTCACATCATTCCAATCCAATACTCAGAGAGAGAGCTATGAATATTTTTCCATGGTCACCTCTTTGAGATGAAATTCAGAAACCTGAAAAAGACCTAACTTACAAAGATCATATCTCCGAAAATATTTCGATCCAAGATCTGAAATTTTGCAACAACATTCCTCAGGATTTCAGCTTCGCACTCTAACAATCTCTTCTTCTGAAAATTCATAGAAAAACATTTATAGTGTAAATACCATGATGACCTGTTTAGGTTAAATTATGGAGCCTGTAAAATGACCTAAATTCCAAAAATTATATCTCCACAAATATTACGAACCAAGTTTTGAAATTTTGCGATGGTGTTCCTCAGGATTTTGGCTTCACACACTAAAAATTTCAGCTTTTTATCCTTCGTAGAAAAAACGTTATAGCGAAAATGCCATGATGACTTGTTTGGAGCAGCGAAACCCTAGAATCCAAAGCTCTGATACCAAATGTTGTGAAACTAGCTCCAAAAATGGAAGCAAAGAGATATCAACGCCTTAGAAATAAGCCACTTGAAGGGGGAAACCTCCAATATATTACATTAATGAAAAATTCTTGGATGATATAAATGACAAAGCCTCCTTTCTATATATAAGAGTCCATGGGGCCACAATGTAATCCTAGCCGACCTAACAATAATAATGTAAGGGCATAAAAATAACAATTTGGGAGTTACAGGGGTACAATAATAACAATAAGGGGTGCTACACTAACATAATAAGGGAATAAACTATTAATATAGGGGCTTAACATATATCATGGCAAAGGGAATTTGTGTATGGGAGTTAATATATTTCTATAATGTTTTAAGGTTTAGATCTTACATTAAAGCCATAGTTTGGTGAGTTAATTTATGTGGTAATAATACCCATTAGGTGCTATAAATTTTATTTATTGAGATACAATAAGGTTATATATTTATCCGTAGGTTAAAAAGTAAAAAAAAAAAAAATATGTACGTTACAAGTAGTATCAGAGCAGTGTTTATACGTTGGGACCCTAAGGGTCAACTAATGATTTAAGCTGTGTGTATACTGATGCATAGATAATAAGTATAATAGAAAACATCATGAGAAGGGGATCAACAGAACAACCACCCCAGAACATCGGGGAAAACCAAACACGACTAGAAGTGAGCCCTGATATGTGGATTCAGCTAAGTGTGGATCAGCACTAGAAAACAAGTAGACTGCTGGAGGAACATTAGCACCAAACCAGCATACTACTAAATACATTATAGAAGCTACAAGAAGATATGGTGTAGGTTCGAAGTGATAACGAGCGCTTGATGCAAGAGAAAGAAAAGATACTCAAGAGCCTGTCAGACGAGAAAAATCAAGGAATGGAACACCCCAGTGCTAATAGGGACATGCAAGAAGGAGATGAGTGACAAAAAAGGGACCACACCACTGATATAGTGGGAATAAGCCCATCCCAGTGAAGAAACAATAACAATATCTATAATGAAGCAGAATCTGGCAATTTTTCGGATCATCAAGAAGTTAAGAAGCAAAACGTGGAGCTTCAGGGGGAGTTTCGAAAAATAAAACCACAAAAATTTTATGGTGAAGCTAAGAAAGTGGCAGAGACTTGGTTGATAAACATGGACAAACATTTTCAGATGTACGAGTACAAGAGAAACTTGAAGGCCAGATTGGCTATATATCAGTTAATAGAGAAAGCCACTCTGTGGTGGGAAGAAGTAAAGAATGTTTGTAGCATTAAGGACCAAGATGTTACCTGGGAATCGTTCCAACAATACTTTAAATAAAAGTATTTAACATAATATTTTTACGATGAGAAATCTAAGGAATTTCATAACTTGAAGCTGGGACAGATGACCATGGATGAGTATATTACCAAGTTCACCTCTCTGTTAATATATGTTCTATACCTCTGAGATTAAAAGCCTAAGGTACAAATATTTCTGAGCAACTTTCCAACACATATGAAGGAGTGAATTGAATTTTTAAATCCCAGAACCATGGACGAAGCTATTCATAAGGCACGAATGTGTTATCAACAGTCCAAGGAAAAATGGGAATTTGGAAAAATTTGGAAGCCAAAGAAAGGATAGAAAAGTAGCTCAAACTTCAAAGGCGCCAAAAATAATAACTTTAAGAATTATGCACAAAGTTTTGTTAGTAAACAGTTTGGAAGAAATCATCAAAAAACCCAATGGCCCACTGAAGAGAGGCCTACAAAGGCATCTAGGAAGCCTAAGCAAGGGAAAGTAACTAAACCACCCCTACAGTGTTGGGGGTGTGGTGAAGCACACTATTACAAAAATTCTTCACGACGAGCGAGAAATGAGACAGTTACAAATGTACAGGAGCCTTCTACAGTAGGCGACGTGGCTCGAAACATACCTCATATCAATGCAGCGTTGGAGGATCGACAAGCATATTATCAGCCAACAATGATATAGTTGGAAGGTAAATTACTGTCTCAATCTATTTCTATTTTGGTAGACCCAGGTGCAAGTATAAGTTATGTTAATCCCAAAATAGTGGAAATTTGTAAGTTAAAAGGTCAGAAATTCAAAATTTGAAGTTTGTACAGACGCTAGTAAAGAAGGAGATGGGGTAGTTTTATCTTAGGAAGGACAAGTAGTGGCGTATAAGTCAAGAAATTTGAAGGAACATGAGCAAATATACTCAACTTATGATATAAAATTAACAACAACAGTATATGCCCTCTGGGTATGGAGACATTACTTGCTGGGTAAGAAATTTGTACTAAAGATAGATCATAGCAGCCTAGCTAGTTATTTCAAGAAAGCTAATTTAAACTCTTGACATGCAAGATGGAATGCCTTCTTAAGTGAGTTCGATATGGACATCCAACACGTGAAGGGTAAGGAAAACGAGGTGGCTGATGCTTTAAGTAGAAATATGCATTGTGTTTATGGGCTTTACTATAATCATCTTGAATGTAAATTTTTGGATCAAGTAAAAGAGGAAGCACAGAAGGATCCTGAATATCAATTTTTCTGGCACCAAATGGAAGAGGCCAGAAAGCAAGGAAATACTTCTGAATATGCAGTTAACCAAGAACAAATGCTAACCTTTAGAGGAAAGTTGTATCTACCTAACCATGTGGACCTAAAGGATCTAATCATGAATGAATACCATCGGAGTAATTATGCGAGATATCCAGGATACCAAAAAATTCTAACTACTATTAGAAAAATATATTTCTTGCCTGGTATGCATAAAAATATTGCTGAGTATTTAAATAAGTGTTTGGAGTGTCATTGGGTTAAGGTGGAGCATCGAAATCCCGCAGGATTGTTGCAGCCCATACCAGTACCTGAATGGAAGTGGGAGGATTATATCCCTGGACTTCATTACAGGTTTACCGCAGTTAAAGAGGCACAATGACTCCATCATGGTGGTAATTTACAGATTGAGTAAGTCTGGACATTTTATACCTGTATAGTCTACATATAAGACTGTACAGATAGCAGATATTTTCATGAGAGAAATATTCAGACTGTACGATATTCCAAAAACTTTTATTTCAAACATAAATGTTAAGTTTACTTCTGCATTTTGGAAAACTTTGTTTATAGGGCTGGGGACCCAAATAAACTTTATCACTGCTTATCATCCCGAGACGGATGGTTAAACAGAGCGAGTAAACCAAGTTTTGGAAGACATGTTGCGCATGTATGTAATGCAACAACTGACTAAGTGGGAACATTACTTACACCTGGTTGAATTTGCTTATAACAAAAGTTATCATGAGTCCCTTAAGATGAGTCCTTTTGAAGTTTTATATGGGTGGCAATGTTGTACTCCCATTAATTGGAGCAGCACTGAAACTAAATTAACGCTTAGGCCAGAAATGCTATCTGAAATGGAGTCAAAAGTGAAGAAGATTGGACAAAATTTGAAAGTTGCACAAGATCGGCAGAAAATCTATGCAGATAAGAAGAGGACCTGTCGAGAATTTGAAGTAGGTGATCATGTGTGTGTGAGGATCAAACCCAAGAAGAGCACCTTGTGGTGGGCCTCTTGTGCCAAGTTGGCTCCTATGTTCTGTGGAGCCTTCCGAATCTTGGAAAGGTTAGGACCTGTGGCGTCTCGACTGGCTTTACCCAGTCACATATGAGTACACAAGGTGTTTCATGTGCCCCTGTTGAAGCGATATGTGCATGATTCGAAGTACGTAATTCTTTGAAAGAATATACAGGTAGGATATAATTAAAAATCATAACTTGAAATATGATTTCTTTATGAAAATTTGATAAGGAACATTTCTGCTTGCGGGTAGAGCGAGACGACGAGTTTCTGATCGAGCCACAAGACATACATGACCAGAGAGAAATTATGCTCCGGAAGCGAGTCATCAACTAGGTTAAAGTACAATGGAAGCACTTCGAGCCGGATGAGGCTACTTGCAAGGACTAAGGGTTTGTGCGTGAGGCTTACCCAGAGCTATTTTTTGAGCTAGAGTGAAACACCGAGGATGATGTTACTTCCAGGGGGAAGTTGTGACAACTGCATTTAATGTTAACTAGTTGTTAACTAGTTAAATGACATTTTATTATTTGTTTAAGGAAAAGACTGAGACAATTAATTTTTTGCTGGAAAATTTATTTTCTTTTTTTATTTGTGAATAATAAAATTAATTATGGAAATTAATTCCATAAAAAGTAAAAGGTTGATGGAAAATGTTTTCCAAGAACTGAAAGGTGGTTATACAGTTTGAACAATTACCTCCTCCTCTGGGGATAAGAGACTCATCCCAGTGAGGAATGGGGGTTCTGTTCATGGGCCAAGGAAGGAGTGGATATTTTCCTAAGTTGGTAGAGACCAGTGGAAATCACTCAGCAATGTCATGAATTTTTCTGGCACTGACTAGACTTGGAGTCTTGAGGTCACAGTAGAAAATCTACTGTCAACATGTACCTCTTCAGGAGTGGAGAACGGGGGCAAGAGGAGGACGTAATTGCCTCTCTTGAAGGTTCAGTGGACAACAATGATCAAATACATTTTCAGATAAGTGACTATCTATTTTAATATTATTTAGACAGAAATATTATTTTCAAGTTATTATTCACAGAGATCTGTTATTTAATTTGAGGAGAAATTTTATTATTTTTTTTGGAACCTATCCTATGTTAGAAAAGGATAAGTTATGATAGTTAAATAACTCAGCAAATACTTCTAGGGTTCTGTGTATTACTTCTATACGATTTATAAATTAAACTTGTAAACACTACAAATTAGCTAAAGGATATATGGGAAATACAGTAGAAGTCTGTCAAGAGTAAACCTGATTAAACATAAGTTGGTTAACTGTATACAATAATTTATTATAGAAATTCTTTAATCCGTCAGGATGCATATAGAAGGAACTACGACAAAGAAGTTTAAACAGAGATTATGTAAAAACTGTAATTATAAATTACTATGCAAATAAATACGAACCAGGAATGCCTATTTAATTTAATGCAGGGTGAGTCATTGGTACTGGGTACGGGGGTGAAACCTCGACCCAATACGCATCGCTACCCCTATTTTCTATACACGGTCTGGATTTTAGGTGGTCCGGTCACCAAGAAGCCAGTAAGAATTTATAACTGGAAGACAAATCTACTATCTTTAAAAAAAAAAAGTAATACTGGAGTTAAAATTATATTAAAGACAAGTACAATTTATCCAAACTAGAGTATAAATCTCAAATATTGAGCATATAAACACGAAATCGAATGAACAATGATATATGCTAAACACAAATGAAAATTAATAAATGAAGCGAATAGTTCACATATTATAGACTTCACATTTGCAATGAGTATTGTAAATAAAACTACTATGTCTAAATTTGTAATAACGCATGGACCATATGAGGAAGACCCAAAACAAATATTATAACAATAGCCATTTCCGTCTTGGAGAAAAAATGAGTTGAAGAGTCAAGTATAGAAGAAATGTAGCCCTTAGAAGTTCATATAAAACAATATCAATATGGAAATCTCATAGTATAAAGTGTGTGAGCAAAGCTTATCCAAGGCCTATGAATTTAGCCAGAAAACTATTAATATCTTTACAAACAAGTCGGAGTATTCAATACATAACATAACCCAGAATAAATAAACAAGGCCTGTTAGTTAAACCCTTAAACTGAACCGGTCGAAAGAATTCTGTTATGAAGCGAGATCCCTAAGAGTACCTGTAAGGAGAACCAAATATATCAGCAGGAAGTCTGAGAAGCCCGGTAAGCGTCATGAATTTTTTGGGTGCAGATGACTCTGTCAATGAGTAGGAGAAAACTAACCTACGAACATCGAAAAACACAAAACGGGTTCTGTGAGATAAGTTCTACGATGTAGCATATACAAACAAGACAAAAAGAAAACATTATTCAAAAATGTGAAAACAGTGAGGAGTTAACATGTAAATAGGGTTCCCTCGACTATGCTGAGCATCGAACTGAAATTCATGTAAATATAAAAGAGTTAGAACTTAATACTAAAATCTTCTAGGAGATAAAAATCCCAAATTCGGTAAAAAAAATGGAGGAAACTACAAATTGCAATCGGGAGGGAATGAATTACCTAGCTATGTTTTTTGAAACACATAGGAACTGGACTTGAAGAAATTTCCATGGCGGTAGAGGGAAAATTCCACCTGAAACTCATCCTTGTTCGAAACAGAACCTTTCCTCCACCATGCTGCAAGGTTATGGAACGCTACACCTCTATTAACCTCACAAACCAGATTGAAATTCATTTTTGGCGGAAGGAAGGTTCGAAGCTGCTGTGGTATCAAACCCTCTAAGCATAAGAAACAAAGTTCGAAGATGTCGCGGATCAAACCCTTGGAGCAGAGGAAGCCTCTGGATGAATACACAGTAACATATGATGGTGTTAGCTAGGGTTGGCAAGGTTAACCAAGTCATTTCCTGCTGAAAATGTTGACAATTGATCTTCCAGAAATCAACGGTGAAGATCTAAAGCAAGGACCATTGAAAATCGTAAAGAATAATGGAAAATATTACAACTGTCCAAAAGTTTAATTGCCGATACCTACTGCATTCAATATCTAGTACGTGATAGCTATGCCTCGGTCGTGTCAAGTTCCTGGATGATACATTATGTGGGTTGGAAAATGTTAAATAAAAAACATATTAAACAATAATGTTAGCATTGGTGCAAACATATAAATAATTTTAATACATTGTATATGAAACGATCAAGTATATCATGGCAAAGCGAATTTGTGTATGAGGGTTAATATATTTCTATAATGTTTTAAGGTTTAGATCTTACATTAAAGCCATTTTTTGGTCAATTAATTTATGTGGTAAGACCACCCATTAGGTGTTGTAAATTTGATTTATTGAGGTACAATGAGGTTAATATATTTATCCATAGGTTAAAAAGTTTTTTTTTTTTTGTATGTACCTTACATATGCACTCATATTTTGGGATAAGGTATCATGGGGATAGGAGGTCAAGGACACATTTATTTGCATGCACAACAAATATTTAGAATGAGAGTTTGAAATTTGTATATGGACTAGAAGAGATATTCCTTTTCCTTTTCTAAAAATTTAATAAATGACATTAGGAAAGATTTAATAAATGACATTAAGTTTAAACTTAAAATTCTATAGAGATAAATAGAAAATAACTTACTTAAACAAGTTGTGATATAATTGAGGCCTTTCGTCTCTCACAGATTAGTGTGTATGACTAGTCTATATATAATTTAGACTTATATTATTGTATGAATATAAGGAATAAAGAGTTGATATTTTTCATTAAATAAATAAACACTAAATTTTGTAACTTATTTTAAATTTTGTGGTTTTCTTTATGCTTCCATTATATTATGATAATATATTAGGATCATATAAATATTAAAATAAAATATTATATGTAAAAAAATGAAATATTAAAAAAAAAATACTTAAAACATCAAAATGAATTTTTAAGCTTAATAAAATAAAATACAAAACTAACTAAATAAATAATAATATTTATTAATTCAAAACAATACTTTTAAATCAATTCATAATTTTTATAATTATATAATACTTCAACATTATAATGATAATGATAATTATACTTCATAATTATATGAAGTTGTTTTTTAAGATTTTGGAAATTAATAATAAATAGAATAATAAACGCTAATAATGTAACTAAATTTAAATTTAAAATAATTTAAAAATAATCTTTGTTAAATTTTGTTATTAATAATTTTAATAATTTTCATCAATTTAAACAGTTTATTAGTAATATTAATTTAACAAAAATTATATTCTTTCTAATATTAAATTAATAAATTTTATATTTTTATTAATTTTAAGTATAAGTATTTCAAAAACTATTTTTTCAATCCAAATTACAATTTTAGTGATCATAAAATTAATTAAATTAATTACATACCTATGTAACAATGAATCATAAAACTAATATCATATTTAAATAACAATAATAATTACTTCAGTTTTCATGATTATAAAACTCATAAAATATTTAAATTTCAATAAATAAATAAATATATAATAAAAATACTAAAACAACCATATATCCATTTTGAATTAATTCAAGCATGACTATTCTCAAATTGATTAATTCAAACATGACTATTCTCAAATTTTCAATTGAGTAGTTTCTTCCACTTTTCATAATCATAAAATTAATAATATACTTAAAACAAACCTTAACAAATCCTATATCCCTATTAAATCCTAATAAGAGTTAAATCTTTTAGGAATCCAGAATGCTAAGAAGAGTATTTTATAATTTTTTTATGAATCCAAAAGTGATTCATTCCACTCATCATGGTCATTAAATTAATATGTTTTAATTAATAATGATATTTTATGATATACTTGAATTCTTGTTCTTAATCACCATAGGAGTGCATGGAGTAAATAGGATATGAGTATTCATGTTTTTATTTAAATTATAAATAGTTTTTGTTTATATATATATATAATTGATAGTAAAGTTTTTTCTAAAAAAATTGATATAATTAAATTCCAACTAAGAAAATCAAAGCATAAAATAATTACAGTCCAACTGTAACTTAAATTTGAATAAAGAGGGTTTAACTTTTCCTAGATTTTCTGAACAAAATAGAGCAGAAAAACTAATGGATTTTGGGTGAAAGGCGCCTTTAGTGTGAGGCGCCTAATCAGAGACACCATATATCAAGACGGTCCATTAGGGGAATTTTGAGGTCTAAAATGAGCCTCCTAAGTAAATTATAAAATAATAGTGGAAAAAATCAAACAAGATTTGATGACATCATCAAATTTTAGAGGAAAAAATGGAAAAAATACTTTTTCAACTCATATTTTCAACTTATCTCCCAAAGTTTTTACTCAAATTTCGAGCGGGAGTACTCGTTGGATGCGAAATTTAATTCCCCATCCAAGGAGTACCCATGTTGCATACTTTCGATGGGTCCTACTACACGAAAAATGAGAAATACATAAAAAAATGTGATTACAATCACGCTTTTTATGTTATTCTCATTTTTCGTGTTGTAGAGTTCATCGAAAGTATGCAACATGGGTACTCCTTGGATGAGGAATTAAATTTCGCATCCAACGAGTACTCCCGCTTGAAATTTGAGTAAAAATTTTGGGAGATAATTTGAAAATACGAGTTGAAAAAGTAGTTTTATTATTTTATTATTTTTTAATATTTTTACCCTTTTATTTAAAAAATGGTGAATCATCCCCCATGGTTGACATCATCATCTTGAATCCTATTGGTTGTTATAAAGTTTATTTTTTTTGTACATTTTTCTTATGAGGCCCATTTTAGACCTCAAAATTCCCCGAATGCTGGAAACAACATTTTAAAATGTTATCTGTATCATTCATCGCTTTAACAACTGTTAATTGATAAAGAAATCAAATTTTACATAACTGAAATAATAGTGGGGAGGTTTACAATACATCACGGACAAAGAAATGTCAGGAAAGAAAACATATCTCATTAGGTTAGACTCATCAAAATGAACACATCATCACAGCCAAGAGTCAGGCTGGAGTGAATGCCTATAATCAATTTTGTTTATAGATTGTTAAGAGAACGGTTTACATGAATCTTGTTTAAGAAAATATTGTTTTATGAACATTATATATTGGAGGTTTTCTAAGTTATTTGAAAGGGTTACTCTTTGTAGCAAAGCAATCTATAATCAATTTTTTTTTAATTCTAAATGTAGTAATTAAACGATCTAATTCAATAATTTTATAAAAAAAAATTAATAAACTATTTTTTCTAATAAAACTAAAACAATAATAGACCCCAAATTAATTAAATAAATAAATAATTGAAAAGAATTTGTTAATATTATTTTGAATTATTTGATTAAAATTTTTAATTAAAAAATAAATAAATGATGACTATTTCCAGCACATCTTGCTTCCTCTAAACAACTTTTTAGCTTGTGGATGTAAATGCCACATACTGCATCCTCTAAACAACTTTTTAGCTTGTCGATGTAAATTCCAAATAGGGTAGGGGAGAGGGGGCAACCTTGTTTAACTCCAATATTACACTTAATATCTTTAGAACACCCCTCATTGCTCTTTAACTTGGCAATTACATTCTCGTATAGTCTTATAGCACCCCTCATTTCTCTTTAACTTGGAAATTACATTCATGTATAACCTTATAGTCTTATAGCACCCCTCATTTCTCTTTAACTTGGCAATTACATTCTGGTATAACCTTATAGCAGCCGCTCTTATCTCGAAAGGAACATTTAGCTCTTCTAATCTATTTCATAGGTTGTTTCTAGGAACCGTATCGAAAGCCTTTCTAAAGTCCACAAAGCAACAAAAGAGATTGGATTTATCATTGTGGCATTCCTCCACAATGATCCTAAGCGTAACGAGGTGGTCCGTTGTTGAGAGTTGCCTTCTAAAACCCGTTTGGCCTTTAGTCCTCTTACCTTCACTTTCAAGCCAAATGCTCAACTTCTTTTCCAAAATAATACCATATAACTTGGCTAAGAGAGAGCTAATCATAATTGTCTGATAATTAGAGGGGTTATTTGTATCCCCACTTTTAAAAATAAGGATAATGAGGCTCTGAGTCCAAGGTTTAGGGAACCCTTGCTTGACCGCTTGGTTGAAAAGCTTGTGGATGTGGGGATGAGGACACGACCTCCAATTTTTAAGATTTCTGCCTGGTAACCTTCAATGTCTTTAGCTTTCCCATTTTCGAGGCATTTAACCCCGAAATCAATGTCTTCTAATGAGAAAACTTCTTTCGTTGTGAACATGGCTTCAAATTTATCCTTGGCATTTGGAGATTCATAAAGCTTTTTAAGATAGGAATTCCAGTAGTGTAAGAAAATTTTATTATTATATTTATTTTTCATAGTTAAAATCTGCCTCCAGAATTTCTTAGGAGCCACCTTAGGGAGATGTAAGAGATTCTCTTGTCTTTTACGAATATATTGCCTTTTCTTCCTTTTAGTTAGGGCTTTTTAGATTTTTATCTTGTCAATTTTGAGAGATTCGTCAACAGCTTCCTTAATTGTTCTTCTCACACTTTTACAATCTTTACAATAGATTGGAGTCAAAGTCATTTTAATTGGTATTTTAGGATTTTTTTTTTTTGAGATCTAACTAGTCTTAGTTAAAGCTAATTAAATTACTAGTTATATAGTATTTTTTAATATTTACAATAAAAATAAATAAAATTATTTTTAAGATGCTTTTAAGCATTGTATTAGCATTTTGAAAAATTAATATAAGTAAAATTTGCAAAGAAATATTGATTGATAATAATTTATCAATCATTTATATTTAATATATTTTAATAAATTTATTTATTAATCATTTTATCTTAATTATTGTTTATAAAAATTTAATATAATTCATAACTAAAATCATAATTATTTTTATTATTAATTTTTAATATCACAAACAATTTCATTAACCATCATATAATACATTTTCCAATAACCAAAATATATATAACAACTTTTAATAGACCAATCATGAGAAATGTTAACATATATATATATATATATATATATATATATATATATATATATATATATATATATATATATATATATATATATATATATATATATATATATTAAAAGGAAAAGGAATAGTGTTTAATTTTAAAAGATTAAAAAAAATTATTATATATTAAAATGGGTGGAAAGTTCATATGTTCAATAATCTATAGTTAGATTACATTAAACAATTAAATTTTTATATTGGGAGAAACCAATTAAGTAAATGATAAATTGAGTGTAGTTTAAAAGATTTATGATTTTGTTTTTGGAATAAAATTTGGTAATATAATTTTATTTTTTGTGAGACTTTATTTTTTTGTTTAAATTGTATTTTGAACTGATAAATAAACTTATCTTAATAAAACTTTCTTAAAATCAGATTATATAATCTACAAATATTAAACCTACGTTGATTGATATATATTCACAATAAACAAACATTTATAATAATTAAATTATGCTAATAAATCCCACCTAACTTCATGTAGATAAAATATATTAATTGTTATCAATTTTAAAAATAAAATATTCAGAAATTCTTTTATAAAAAAATAATAAACTAAATGATTTAAATAAAATTTCTATACGTAAATTTTTAGTTCTTATATATATATATATATATATTAATTTATTTAAAATAATGAGCCAATTATAAAGGATTTAGACTTCTATATTATTTTAACCTAGATTCATGAAAAGGCCAGCATTAATATTCAAATAGTTTAGATTTAATGTAGCTTCATGAAAAAGGAAAAAATTAACATTCAAATTAGGCAAACATTGATATTCAAATTGTTTCGATTTTTCGTTCCTCATTTATTTTATATATAATCTCATTTTCATAATAATATTGTTTTGATTATTTTCACAAAGTGTTATTCTTATTTACTTCTCAAATTTCACATAACATATAAACTCTGTTTCACAACACTATGGTGTCATAGCTGTACATGGGAGTGACAGAAAACTTCAATTCCTTGTCTAGGGAATGGTATACTACTCAGCACTAATGAGTACGAGCTCCCATAGTAATGGTGTCCCTCCTCCTGCATATTCAGACAACTGGTCATTGGAACAACTCACTTACTCATTCTAATCTCAACCTTGATATGTGCACTGTTTTTCAATATTTGTAGGGTATAAGTGTCTTCTAGCTCCAGGGTCACCAGAGAGTGTCAGAAAAATTTCATTTTACTCCATTTCGAATTTATATTGCTGGACCACAGACAAATTAACTGCCCAGAATCTAAGAATGCTAGGCAGCGTACATGCACTGAACGATGTCGCAGTAGCCCAGCTAGCGGATTAGATTGTATGGACAAATGATGGCCATTGAACTATTTCCAAATCTTCTTGTTCCACGAGATCCTCACGAAAACTAAAGCGCACTAGTACGCCAATAACTCTAAAGTTAAATAAAAGAAGACAATGTACCTGACAACTTCAGGCCTTCACCTTCAGGGTTCAGATCTCTCTGCAGCTTTCATACTGCAGAACGTAGTCACTTCAAGCACCAGATAGCATGTCTTCAAACGGATATACGTCTGTATAGGGGAGAGGCTTCTATTGTTGTGCAAGGACCAATAATAGTTATAGTACTGGTCCCAACCATCCATCAAACATAAATTACAAACTCACTAAAATATGCACATACATATTTGATAATATGCACATAAATATTTGATAATAAGTTATATAAGTTATATAAATATGTCCAAAGTGGGCCCAGTTTTTTACTAGACCAACAACTGTCATACACCAAGTCTAACATCACAAGTTGACAAGACCTATTGTCTCAAGTACCTCCAGTTCTGAATTACCAACTAAGGCAAAATGCACTACAAAACATTACAATGCTACCCATCCAAAAATACAATTATCCCATCAAACAGTATACCACTGATTTTGCATTGGGGCAATATATCTCATTGTTGAGTAACACCTGGACAAAGACTGGGTAACACCTGCACAAGAACTGAGTACCACCTGCACAAAAATAGGTGAAATGTTTGTCAGTCGTATGTACATGTTTGTTTAACCATTCAGCCTATTGAAGACATTAAATGACACCATTCAATTCAAGAAATAGTTCACCCAACCTTTCATTTCAATAATTAAACACAACAGCCCTGGAATTACAGGAATTAAATTCAGGAAAGCACAAGGATCAAACATGAAAGCTTTTCAGCCATTGGATCATGTACAAATCAATCCACAACACAGAATTAAATTTGGGAGATGGAAATCCATCCCAATCTTCCCTACCAATTAAATTCTAGATCATAAAACTATAAAACATCAACTCTTACTACATTTGAGGCATTCATTATACTCTTAAACTACTGTTGACATACATTCAGAGTTTTCAGACAGTGTTCCATTCATTTTGCAGACATACAGTTTTCAGAAAGTGAGTTTTCAGACAATGAGTTTCCATTTTGCAGACATACAATCCTTTTCAGACAGTGTTCCAGACATACAGAAAGAGTGTGCTCAGTGTTACATTCCAGACAGAGTGTGTGCTCAGTCATACATTCACTCTCTTCATCAGTTGCTGGAGCGTTGCGGAGACATACAGGTATTTCATTGTTCTTTAATAATGTTATTCAAGATATTGAGTACTTTATCATTATTTTAGTTGAGAAAATCACGTAGATTAAAGAAGCTATGAGTGTTCAAACTAGCTTACTAATTAGCTACTCCAAATTTCAAGTTGGAATTTTTCTAAACCTTTAAGTCCAGTATTGAGTAAAATATTTCAAGAAATTGTTCCAACACACAGTCCCCTAGGAACAGTACATCAATTTCTGTGGAGAAAATGTAGTTGTTAGCGTTCAGGCTATTAAAATTCCATGTAGCTAACATCGTTCAAGCGATTAAAAGTCCATGTTGCTAACATCGTTCAGGCCATTACAAGTCCATGTAGCTATTTCTAGTTTTCTACAATATAAATGTAGTTGCCTCCTCCTTTTGTTGCACTTATTAACTAGATTTGGATATTGACTTTATATTGAGTAAAATCTTTCAAAAATTATAAGAACAGTAACCTACTAACTACATAGGAACAGTGCCTACTAACTACATAAGAACAACAACCTACTAACTACATACGAACGGTGCCTGCTAACTACATAGGAACAACAACCTACTAACTACATAGGAACAGTGCCCCTCAAAATTTATAAGAACAACAACCTACTAACTACATAGGAAACAAAGGATTCATAAACCTTGAACGCCTACACACATTCCATGTCCAAAGATAAGTCCATTTTAAAATAGGCACTTATTGAGTTTAGACAAGTCCATGTAGCTAATAGCCGTGTAAGTATCACATATTTTTCTCCTGTTGATATTACAAGTAATACATAATTGACAAGTAATAATTCAATGTCAATTAATTCACAACAAACATACATTTCTAGTTTCCTATAATATAAATGTAGTTGCCTCCTCCTTTTGTTGTGCTTATTAAGAAGATTTGGATATTGAGTTTACATTGAATAAAATCTTTCAATAAAAATAGTTCTAACACATAGTCCATGTCCAAAGATAAGTCCATTTTAAAATAGGCACTTACTGATTTTAGACAAGTCCATGTAGCTAACAGCCATGTAGGTATCACATATCTTTCTCATGTTCATATTACAAGTAATAAATAATTGACAAGTAATACTTCAATGCCAATTAATTCACAACAAACAACTGAAGATTTCATGTTATTAGTAGAAATTTTGGAATTCATACATAATTATAGTTTACTCTATAGAGTTGTGCTGTAATACTTATCAAATTTCTTAACAATGTTGGAAATTGCAGGTTGTAGCCATGCCAAGAGTTTCTGTTGCAGATCGGATAAGGAACAGGAGGCGAGGGAGAAGGGGGGCCCAACTGCGAAGCAGTTCATCAGATGAGGATGTCAATGCTCCCATTGCTCCCAGTAATGTAGTTGAAAAGGACCCTGTGGTTGTAGATTATCCCAACCCACCATTGTCCATAGAGCCACCTTCGACCACAATACAAGGTGCAATTTCAAAAAATAAAATCAGTGAAATCAGAGGCTGGACAAAGCAAGACATGCTTGCTGCAATTGATGACATTGAGTTTAAGGGATATTAAATCCATGCATCTGCAAAAAAACATGGTATTGCTGCCTCTAACATACATTACTGGATAAATGGGTTGACTAATACAAAGCGTAGAGGGCCTGTTACAGTCATGACTGAAGAGGAGGAAGTTGAGGTGGTGGAGTGGTGTAAGGAGATGGCCCAATTGGGACATGGGTTAGAGCTTATACAACTTTAATCCACTGTAGCTCAAATATTTCAAGGGAGGCCAAACCCCTTTAAATATGGTTTCCCTGGTAAGTCATGGTGGAGTGGGTTTAAAAAGAGGCATCCAGACCTTGTGTTACGTACAGCGATGGGCCTTGACAGAGACCGAGCTTTAAATCGACACCTTGCAATTGTTTCGAAGTTCTATAACACTCTTTCTGCTGCATATGACCAGCACTCATATGCCCCAGACCATATATGGAACTGTGATGAAACAAGCTTACAGGCAGGAAGAAATTGTGGTATGTAGGTAATTGCTAAGAGAGGGAGTAGAAATGTGCCTAAGATATTGCCTAAGAGCAGGGAGTGGATCACAATTCTTGCTTGTGTCAATGCAATTGGTTCATCAATACCAGGATTTTATCTATTTAAAGGTAAAACTCAACTAAAAAGCTATATACATAATTGTGAACCAGGGGCATGCATGGATGACAAAGGAACTATTCCTAAATTGGCTTTGCCACTTTGCTGCTTCTGTACCGGGTGGTGTCTCACCTGAAAATAGGCACTTGATGATTTTAGATGGCCATGGAAGCCACATGACTATGCAAACAAACGAGGAGGCCAATAATTTGGGCATTGAGCTGTTAACATTGTCCATTCATACTACTCACAAATTGCAGCCCCTTGATGTGAGCGTGTTTGGGCCTTTCAAACTATTTCAGGGTCAAGCGAGCTTCATGGATGGCAAAGAATCCAAGGGTGGAAGTAAATAGGTTTGAGCTAACTGAGCTTGCAAGTAAACCATTTAAAATGGCTCTCACACCTTCTAATATCAAGGCTCGATTTAGGAGGACTGGTATATGGACACTCAATTTTGATGCTCTTATGCATGATACCACATGTAGCCAAGCATTTGAAGTGGAAGGTCAAGAAGCAGAGAACTTAGAAGAGCATGTTGGTGCCCAAGAAGATGTAGCTGTTGCTAAAGGTATAATGTCCCTTTTTGAAGGGTTGTTCTGTGGTGGTGATGATGTTGAGCATGTCAGTGAGACAAAGTACAGTGATGAACCAACTAACAATATCAATGAGGCTGTGACACCCACTGATGCAGCTGAAAATGAGCAATTGACCATGCCAACCCAAGTAAGTGCACCATCATGGCTGGTAGAGGCCGTGATGAATATCACTAGAAATAATGTATCTACCACCAATGAGGATAAAAGCATGGACATGCCTTCACAACCATCAGGGTTGAACACCGAACTTGTTCATTATTTTGTGGACAATGGATCACTAGAAGAGGAGCCTATTCAACATGAAGTACCTGAGAAGACAACAATTGGGGCCAATCAGTTGTCCCAGAAGATGAAATCCAGCAGGTAGGTCTGGAAAAGCAGAGATTACTTAGTGCATTCCTAAAGCTACCAGTAGAGAGAGTGAAGGACTCATCAAGGAACTCAACCTCAGATTATATTTGTTTAGCGAGGAGTTCACAATTGCTCACATATGAAGATTATATCAATTTAATGTTCGAGTCTGAACGTAAAAAGAATGAAATTCAAGAAGCTAAAAAGAGAAAGAAGGAGTTAGCCAATGAAAAGAGGGTTGCAAGGATTGCAATAGTAGAAGCTTGAGCAAAGGAAAGGTTGGAAAGACAAAAAGCAAGGGAAGATAAGCAACATCAAAATCAATTGGCAAGGCAACAGAGAGAGGCAAGAAAGGTTCAGCAAGAGTTGGAAAAAGGACAAGGGGTGACAAGCAGAGAAGACCATGGTTCAAACAAGTTTGAGGAAAATAGGTTGATGTCTAAAACACTGGACCACATCGCAGAGCAGACACCATCATCCCAAGACCCAATTAACATCCAAGTCCCTAGCTATCAGGCAGGGGTTAAGCCCACCTCTTATACCCCTACTAGTGCGGGTTTGAATCCTAATTGTGTTTATATGACACCTGTAGTCAGTGTTGGGGTTAGTAACACAAGTGGACACTTGGGCTACTCAGTCCCACAATGGCTACATGGAGCAAATTGGAGTCAACCATATGCCAAAATTCAAGCACATCCTAATCATCCAATGTTGGGCAGTCCACCATACTTGGGAAATGCAGGAAATGGAAGCCATTAAGCATAGAGGTGCCATGAATTAATTTTTGTAACTACAAGACACTGTGATTTTGGTGAGGATCAAATAGGTTTTCTAATGATAGCATCCATGGATGTTTGGGAAGATACAAACATTTTCAAATTATTATGTATAAAACAATGTCTAAATCCTACAAGTCTGTTAATCTGTTGAAGTTATAGCCTTAGCCTATATCAGATTTTTTATGAAGTTATATATCAAACAGTTTATAATTCCTACATATCAAACAGTTTCTAAATCCTACAAGTTTGTTAATCTATTGAAGTTATAGCCTTAGCCTATATCAGATTTTTGAATTCATAATTGAACAAATAAATTGAATTAATAATTCAATTGAACATCATTAACAAAACAATCTGATTGCATCTAATCCTGTTAAATAACAAGTATCATCAAAATTCATTGCAAACTCCATCAATCAAAATCACTCAATAAAAAGGAGGTTAACATACTCAGCTCTGTGGTGGTTATACCTCGGCTCTGTGGTGGTTATACAAAGAAATTGAATTCATAATTGAATTGAACATCATTAACAAAACAATTTGATTTCATCTAAACAAACTATCTCTTGAACATTACATGCTCTTTGATGAATAGAAAAAGATACCAAATATCATGCTAAATAACAAGTATATCAACACGGGGAGAAATTGATTCCTGATCGAGACATTATAGCCTTAGCCTATATCAATTAGATCAACACCGGGAGCAATTGAATTTATAGCTTTTATCTATATCAGATTTTTGAATTCATAATTGAACACTGTACAGAGGTGGTTCAATTAAGATGAGAGATGAAGTGGCCTTGCATTGCATCCTGTTAAGTAGATGTCCTAAAATAAATTAAATTATGCAGTACCCAGAATACCCACATCCTAATTCAAAATCTTTAAAATGTTTTTATCAAGCTCAACATACCATACTTAATATGAAATACTGCAAAAAAAATTGATTTAATGTTTCTTATGACTGTCAGTAAAAACTATAATTAAAGGATTATGAGATTATATAGGGGAGAGGGGTCAGTGCTCGAACACCTCAGTGCTAACTAGACCAGGTGCCATGTAATAATCACCACGTCATGTACGTTAGCTATCCATTTGCATGCCCTTCACGTGGCGGGCAAGTATATCAACACAAGGATCAATTGATTCCTAATCGAGACATTATAGCCTTAGCCTATATCAGTTAGATCAACACAGGGAGTAATTGAAGTTATAGGCTTAGCCTATATCAGATTTTTGAATTCATAATTGAACAAAGAAATTGAATTTAAGTGATTCAATTAAGATGAGAGATGAATTGTAATATATCTAAATGTCAACTGATTCAGAAAATATCTAAATACAATAAACTAGTCCAAAAGAGCAATCGTGTAAAATAGAATTGCAACAATGACAAGAGTAAAGACTAATAGTATTATATAACTCTTGAAATCCTACTTTATAATGTTCAAGTGCAATCTAAACAAAAGCAACTAAATCATTGCCCATCTTTTATTGAATTGAAGTGATTCAATTAAGATGAGAGATGAATTGTAATATATCTAAATGTCAACTGATTCAGAAAATATCTAAATACAATAAACCATTCCAAAAGAGCGATCGTGTAAAATATAATTGCAACAATGACAAGAGTAAAGACTAATAGTATTATAGAACTCTTGAAATCCTACGTTATAATGTTCAAGTGCAATCTAAACAAAAGCAACTAAATCATTGCCCATCTTTTATTGAATTGAAGTGATTCAATTAAGATGAGAGATGAATTGTAATATATCTAAATGTAAAGTGATTCAAAAAATATCTAAATACAATAAACCAGTCCAAAAGAGCGATCGTGTAAAATAGAATTGCAACAATGACAAGAGTAAAGACTAATAGTATTATACAACTCTTGAAATCCTACGTTATAATGTTCAAGTGCAATCTAAAAAAAAGCAACTAAATCGTTGCCCATATTTTATTGAATTGGAGTGATTCAATTAAGATGAGAGATGAATTTTAATATATCTAAATGTCAAGTGATTCAGAAAATATCTAAATACAATAAACTATTCCAAAAGAGTGATCGTGTAAAATAGAATTGCAACAATGACAAGAGTAAAGACTAATAGTATTATACAACTCTTGAAATCCTACGTTATAATGTTCAAGTGCAATCTAAACAAAAGCAACTAAATCGTTGCCCATCTTTTATTGAATTGAAGTGATTCAATTAAGATGAGAGATGAATTGTAATATATCTAAATGTCAAGTGATTCAGAAAATATCTAAATACAATAAACCAATCCAAAAGAGCGATCGTGTAAAATAGAATTGCAACAATGACAAGAGTAAAGAATAATATTATTATACAGCTCTTGAAATCCTATGTTATAATGTTCAAGTGCAATCTAAACAAAAGAAACTAAATCATTGCCCATCTTTTATTGAATTGAAGTGATTCAATTAAGATAAGAGATGAATTGTAATATATCTAAATGTAAAGTGATTCAAAAAATATCTAAATACAAGCTCAACATACCATACTTAATATGCAATACTGCATAAAAGGATTGATTTAATGTTTCTTATGACTGTCAGTATTTGGACTGTGATAAAAATAGGAAAAGCAACATCTTTAAAACAAGACACTGGAAAGGTCGCAAGAGTGGAGTTACGTAGTGGTTATGTTAATGTATATTGTATTGGTTGCAATTCCTCTCATTAAAATTAATTAAATATTGAGTGATTAGGAGACAGGCTACACTGTCAATATTAAAGTTATGAGCACACATTCTATACTGTCACACTTATAATTTGATGATTGAGATTACCTACCATCTTAAGTTTTTATCATAACCTTCAGTTTTGATCTCAGCCCATTACACCTTCAAGCTTCATTTACCATTTGAAAGAAGTACAAAGGGAAAATTGACATGTAAGTTCACTCCTTTATGCAGAGATTATATCCATTGACATTAGTAGCCAACAAATATCTTGTAATTTGTCTCCTCTATAAAAATTCTAGATTCTTAATCATTAGTTGCTTGTGTTACTTGACCGAGATTGTAAAATTTTGTCTCGGGTTTTATTTCAAGACGTAATATTTGCAATTTTATGTTTGAAGAAGAGCAATGAGACCATACTGACCTTACTCTTTACAAGGGACATCCTCAGGCCGACAAACAAGTTTTACTCTAAATAGTAGTCCTGAATTTTGTGTGAATAATGACATTTGACTGTCAAAATCCATAGAAAATTCTTTAACTAATTGGGCTACTTCAGAAATTTAGAAAGAATCAATATTCGTCCTCTAATACAAGCAGCTAGTAGACGATTGCAACAATACCTAGCCTACTTTGAGGAGGTTTCATTTCTAGATAAGGTGTTTGGTTGTTTCTTTTGAAGCCAATGTTGTTCTTTCTAGTACAACAGAATCGTTAACCAGAAAAAACTGTGGAATAAAAGAAAAACTCTGAAACAAAACTACATGCCAACAGTAAAACCACAGTAAAACACAGTAAAATTATGTGATATTGACATTACAGCAACTGGAAAATTCCTCTCAAACCTCAGTAAACCATAGTAAACCTCTCGATTTTCCAATTACAACCCTAAACCCTAAACACAGTTAAACCACAGTAAAACCCTAAACCACAATAAACCATAGTAAAACACAGTAAAATTATGTGATATTGACATTACAGCAACAGGAAAAATTCCTCTCAAACCTCAGTAAACCACAGTAAACCTTTCGATTTTCCAATTACAACCCTAAACCCTAAACACAGTTAAACCACAGTAAAATTATGTGATATTGACATTACAGCAACTGGCAAGATTCCTCTCAATCCTCAGTAAACCAAAGTAAACCTCTCGATTTTCCAATTATAGCCCTAAACCCTAAACACAATAAAACCACAGTAAAATCCTAAACCATAGTAAACCACAGTAAAACAGTAAAGAAGCTCAACATAGAACATCTCCTTAAGGTTAAATGTGTTTACAAACACATACATATCATTGGTAGGACAGAGTCCTACCTTAAAACTCCTCTCATCCAATTCCTCTCCCTCCTGGCCTTCCTCCTTGCCTTGCCAGCCAACTACATTGTCCTTGGCTTCTGCACTGACCTCCAAAGAAATAAAAAACACAATCATTCACAAAGCACCAACATTAAAAGAAATTGCAAAAACACTTAAAACTGACAGACTAACGCACTTGAAAGCACAATTCACAGCATCCAGAGCTGAAAAATGCACCTGAAAACAAAATTCAGAGCATACAGACCTGTAAAACACGCAGCGCCAAACCACAGAGCTGAGGTATGTCCACCATGGAGCCGAGGTATGACCACCACCACCACAGAGCCGAGAAAAACCACCACAGAGCTGAGAAAAACCACCACAAATCCAAGTTAAAACCACCACAGGGCCGAGCCAAGTAAAACCACTACAGAGCCGAATTAAACCACGAAAGGGCGAAGGTAAAACCACCACAGGGCCGAGGTATGACAAAACAGAGCCGAGCTTAGCCACCAAAGAGCCGAGGTATAACCACATAGCGCCGAGGTATAACCACCACAGCGCCGAGGTTAAACCACCACAAAGACGAGGTTTAACGAACACATAACCTAGTGTAAACAGCCAGAGAGCATAAACCAGTACCAATTTGAATGCTGTCGCGGCCGAACCAGGACCATGGGAGCTCGAGCCAGGAGAGCACGGGTGCCATAATGACAGATGGAGTGCACGGATGGTGGTGGTGGAGGTGTCAGACATCGGAGAAACATCACGCAAGGAATGGAAACCATAATGCACAGGAACCAGACCCGGAGCAGGAAATGTGGCTTCGTCGAGAAGCCTCCACAATATGGCGAGAGACGACCTGCTGAGCAGGTTACAGACCAGAAGGACCGGTTGCACGTGCCCGCCACGTGAAGGGCATATGAACGAATAGTTGACGTACATGACATGGCGATTATTACATGGCACCTGGTCCAGTCAGCGCTGAGGTGTTCAGGCACTGACCCCTCTCCCCTACGTATATGCAGATTTTTTTATTTTTATTTTTAAAGGTTGATTTATTGCCCTTGGTCTAAAGATGTCATAAATTTTGGTAAAGTCTAGCGGATTTTTTTTGGAAATTTCGATTAAAGTTGTTAAGCTTCAATATCAATATTTTGGGTATTCTATTTTTTTTAAAGGCTGTTGAATCTATTTTTACCGTATTCAACCATTTTTACTATAAAAATTTTCAGTAAAACAATAACTGAATTCTAGTAAATTTTAGTTAGATCTCTAGGGAAAATTTACTCCCTGGATAGACAACCTAGATTTGTTGTATGCGCTAGACCCTAACAGGTTTCTTCACAAATTTTCACATTTCGAGGTGTGAGATCAGGGGTAACGAAATCAATCTGAGTAATACCACCAAAATAACAATTTCATTTTAGTTTCAGTTTCATCCATGAAGAAATGTGTTATTGAAACCTTGGCTGCCAGAATAAAAGGATTGTGTGGTTCAAATTTCACTAGAATCTCGTTTACTTCAGAGTTGAAATTATTTCCCCAAATTAGGAATGTGATGGAATGTAGTGAATTCAATAAGTTTAATCTACTTTGTTTCATAAATATTTCCAAAATTTATAATGAAGATGTAGATAACCCTTATTTATTTAGAATTAGATACATAGGAGCTAAATCAATGAAAATAAAAATAACTCTCATTCACCAAAAATATGATAAACCAACAAGAGTGAGAACCATTATTTAATATAAATTATTCCAAAATATTTCCAAAATCTATAATTAAGATGAACATAATTTTCATTCTAATTCTCATTCACCAGAAAGCACTAGAAAGTGATTACAACCCCCATTCGGCATAAACACAAGAGAGTAGCCCTGGAATTTGATGTTTTTGGAACCTTTCATTACTTTTGGGATGTCACACAAAAGAGCATCCCTGGAATTTGATGTATTTGGAACCTTTCTTTACTTTTGGGATGTCAATTTTGTTAAGGAATGAAAAAGGTTGGAGTTGAGCTTGCTCTTCTCAATAATACTAATTAGTTAAATAAGATTACATTGGAGACATGAACAACAAATGAATGCAGTGAGACTAAACTAAACTACGCTAAATGAAACTCAACTAGGACACTTGGATGGATGGTTATAACGCCTAATAGGTGGTTGGAATTAGATTCTCCAACACTCCCCCTTAATTAAAACCACATAAAAATTTAGTTAAGATGTGTGTTGGTCTAAGTCTGAATTAGGCTATTTTAAGTCTAATCTAAGCTTACAATTAAAAAAAATGACTTTAATTAGATGTCTTTTTCTTTTTCTCTTCTTCAAGATTCTGTAGCCTCTAAATTGTTTCAATTTTTTCTTTTTGTTGTATCCTTCAAGTTTCATTTTCTTCATTTTTTGGCGTAGGTCTTCCATTGTTATAGGTTGTCTAAGAATGTCCTAAAATTCTTCAAAAATCAACTTGTATGTGGACTGCTGCCACATGTCATCTCTTTTAGTGTGTTTTTCATCATCAATAAGTTTATAACAAAAATTCATCTCTTCAGGACACTAATACCTAAAATTTTCATTAATGTTTTCATCATCCATGCTATCTTCAAGGTTCATTGTTGTAACCTATACACACACCTCCTCTAGACATGGTGTTGCAATCTATGCGTCAAGGAAATTCAATTCTTCTTCATAATCAACCTGTTTACATACACATTGGAATTCAACGGTAAGTGTAAAATTATCTGCATAAAAACATTGGTTCTATTCCTTCTTCGACATTTTCACTAACGTGTGTTGCTACAAACAAGTTTTCTTCCACTTGGTTTTCGAGTCAAGTAGGCTTATCTCACCGAATAATATCATGTCTATATGATTTTTTGTTGTATCATCTACAACTATCCATATTTACCCAACAATTCTTTAACAAAGTTTACATCAACAATGTTAATTATTGGATTCACCATAGAAGGCTCCAATGAAAGCTTCACTGTCATCAACAAACTATGTTTCCCAATCCACCAAATTGTCATCAACAACATCTCTTGCTGGCTTCACCAAACTCTTCATCTTCAACGGGATTACTCCCCTTTACACCAATATTTTTTTTCCCAAATCTTAAAAAAAAAAAAATTCAAACATATCTTGTTGCAGCTTCAAATTTCCTTGCCTCTTAGCTTTTCCAATTTGTTGAGTGTTGGTTCACTATTACCTAACAAGCCAATTAAAGTGCAAACATAGCAACTCCCTCCAATAAACCATGTTTGTGATGGCTTCTCAACTTCAAACAAATTAGACTATCAAATCTATATATGATTATGAATATGGTTATGACTAATGATGATGGCATGCAACAATGGTGACTCAATAATCTCAAATGGATTCTCCTTGAATACAATCTTTATCCATCATAGGGAAAACTTTCCAAAAATACTTTGACAAGCGCGATTGACAATGCATAGCACAAATATAAATCTGAAACCAACCTCTTTATAAATATCTTCCTCTCTTTAAATTAGTGATTTTTTTTTTTTTAATGAACCATCTTATTTTTATTTATTTTTTAAATAATGAACTTCCCCTTTTCCTATATAACAATTCAAGTTTTCCTTTCCCCCCCAAAAAAAAAACATTGAAAAAAGAAAGTTCCCTTCTTTAAATGAACTCTACCACCTTTAAAATGAAACACCATCTTTTAAAAATTCTCTTTAACGAATTGCTCTCCAATACGTGAGAAATTTCACCTTAAAAATTTTTTTTCTTTTTTTTGCCTCATCGTCTGGGCAACTCACGACCAAGGTTGAATATGAAATTTTGCGGACATTTTACACTCACGGGTTGCGTCAATTCTAAATTTTCTAGTGTCCCAACTTTTCGACAATTTTGCACACTCTTCTTTTTGCTGGAGTCTGAAACTGATGCACTTGGCTCTCTTCACAGGTGAAAAACTGATGCCTTTCTCTTTCTTCACAGGTGAAAAATTGAAGATGCTTTCACACTTTCTCCTCAGCCTCTAACGACCTTTGCTTATTTTCTAAGCCCAAAAAAAAATTGAAACACTACTCTCTCTGGAGTCTTATGCAACCTGGAATTTTCGCTCTGTTGCTTGCATGGAGTCCTATGAAACCGAATACTTGATAGCATGTTAAGAAATTAAAAAATGTGGAGTAGAGCTTGACATAAAAAAAAAATGACTCTAGTGAGATTGAACTAAAATGGACTAACTAAAATTTAACAAGAACACTTAGATGGATGTTTATGACACTTAACAGGTTGTTGGAATTATATTCTCCAACAACGTTTTCTAACCATTTAGGTTACCCATCATAAATTCCTAGCTCATTAAATTAGAACTTTGCAGGTAAAGATGTTAATGGCCATTATCACACATTTAAGGATTTGTGAATTTCAATATTTTATTCATAACTCTGATTGAATTTTTTCATATTATTAAATTTCTTGTGAGATATTTTGAAAAGTTTTCCATTTTATTTTCCCCTCTAATTTTTCTATTCGTTGAAATCACAAGTTCAAAAATCAATTCTTTATAATGGAAGTCCCCAACTATTTTTAAGGGTGTTCTATCCATATATGTAGTAAAAAAATCAGTTTAAACAACACAAATCAAGTTTTGACCACAATTTTTTTCACTTAATTCTGGCCATAATTCCATTAGAAACTTCAAAAAAATCACACTTAAAAAATACTCCAAATTCTTAAAAGTTATTATAAATAAAATTCTTCACTTTTAAGAAATAAAAGGAAAAAAACTTGTATCAAAGCAAGCTATTGTTCTCATTTTCACTAATAAATCAATTTTCATGTCATCATTATTTACTGTCATTTTCTTTTGTGTAACTTGCATAGCATGCAATAAATATGGTACTTTTGGAAGCAATTATCCTTTCTATTTCATCCCTTCCATATTACAGATTATGTAGTCTTTCGAGTGTATTGTCATGAGATTTGCCTCTCTCAGTGAAAAGGTTTTTTCGTATGCATAGTAGGTTAGCATTCCAGAGTAGTTATTACATATCGTTGCAGAATATAGTATATATAAAGACCAAAGCATATCTAAAAAATTCTCTATATTTGAATGTTTTGTTTTTTCTCAGGGAAACAAAAAACAATTGCACAACTTGTAATGATATTAAAATGACAAGTCCCAAAAATAATCTAGTGTCACCAAATTTCTAGCTAACAACCCAAGAAAATTTGAAATTCTAGGTCTGTTAGAGAGTCCTTAACTCCATTTTTAAAAAGTAAATTGTATGAGATAACATAATATACACATCAAAATTATCCAGATTGTGATGGATCCACATCCTGCCATGGACAATTCTCGAAGGGAGTAAGCTAACCATTCAACTGACCACCCTTTGGGTTTTGTTCACTCGGTGACCGACGAACGTGGGTCCGACAGCCCCCTCCCTGTCTCCATCCGATGACGTTAACGTTTCAAGGTTTTCGTTTCAGTTTTCAGTTTTCATTTGAGGATTCATTCATCGTTCTTGTTTCTCATTTCCCCTCACCTACACACGGGGGCAACCATGAATGCAATTATTTTCCAGTGTTCCTCGAGCTGGAGTAACAGGGACCTACAAACTAGTCAATGAGAAGACGTGAACCCAGGTGCCATGAAATATGTTACAATAAATCGAACTTTATACCCTATAATTCTCCTATAATCGAGAAATCATGTCCTCCCCTGTTACACACTCGATAGATTGAAATCCCTTGCTCGACAAAAATTGAAAGGAGTTACTCACTTAATAGAGAACCAACTTGTTTTTTTAAGTGAGAATATATATTTTTTTTTAATTGGGAATTATCGAATAAAGAAAACAGGTCCCCCCATGTTTCTCACTCGATGGAATGAAATCCCTCGCCCGACCCAAACTGAAGGATTTACTCACTCGATGAAAAACCGGTTTATTTTTTTAATTGAGTGTTTGTGATTTTTTAAGTGAGAATCCTTGAATAACATTACATTCTCAGACGCATTTAATTTTTTGACAACAACTAGAACACAATTTTTCAACCCAATTTATTCATAACATTTTATAAGTGAGCACAGGTCAACCATCTTAACAACCATTGTGCCAACTCGCTAGTCAAACATTGCGGAAACTCACTAGTTAATTGTGGCAGAAACTCATTAGGTCAGAAAAATAGTAAAGTGAGTCAAATGGGAGTCAATAATTTCCCTTCCGGTGAAAAACCCTAAAGAAAATGTCATCTTCTCTAGGTCGGATTTAGATTGGTCTCTTGCATAATGAAAACACATGGACTCCTTTGATCAGATTGAAAAAATCCCTTTAACTAGAATTAGATACTTTATTAGAGGAGAGGAAATGAACCTAGATGCTCCATGTTATTTCACCCATGTACAAAATAAACACCAAGGCTCAAGGCCTACTGCTTCCTTACTATATGAAGTGTAAGTTTTTTTAGAGATCCTATGTATATATGTTTATATTAATAGTGCTCCATCAATTTTCATGGAATCACATGTATTGATTTAAAAAAAAAAAAATATGCAGTTATGCTTGTCCATATGGACTCGATGACAGAAGGGGACAATATGAAATGAAGCAAAGATACTCATTTGTGAAAAAGAGGGGATTCCAATTCCATTTCATTTTAAAAATTACGGTTCAAATCCCTGAGATTGTGATAATAACATATAACATGTATGAGCATGTAGATACCCAAGGATGGCATTTTCATGGCCAACAAGACACCTCGAGTCATGCTAGGGTGTTGCACCAACCAAAGTTATCAAGGGACATGGTTTCATACTCAGAGAATTATTTATTCTTGGATGTGTCAGCTGACTCTATTTTCAAAATGCATGTTAAAAAAGATATTGACGTGGATGTTGCAACTCGAGATAAGGATTTATTTTTGTGTAGGAAATATGTTGTTAACATATATAATTGTCTAATGAAAGTAAATTATCAATTGCATAAGATGGACTAAATGAGTGTGAACCTTTGGTATAGGAAACACCCAAATGAGTTTTTCTTTTATCAAAATCCCAATGGTGGAGGTGTCCCTTTTATAGTCGGAATTCAGACGAAGTGGATGTTGGAAACAATGGTGAAGCTATTGAATAATAGCCTAATAGACATGGATTTGACATTCATCATGAACAAGTATGGGGTGAGAGTATTAAGAGTGATTGATCTAGTACAATAATTTGATTAATAATGATTGATGCTATGAAGTTGACTTCATATGTTGATAGTATCAATTGTACACACTCGTGTTGTTTCATGAGCAACAAAGTCGGGTGCCAGTTGCATGGGTGGTGGCATCCCGTAATAAATCATAGGAAATTTCACTATGGTTGGAGCAGCTCATGCATATATGTCACCAAGTTGATCATAGTTGGAAATTTAATGCTTTCATGGTTGATGACGCATTGGCTAAAATGAGTGCTTTAAGCTAACTCCAATATCCTTATTTTATATTACAAGTTGTATTTATTACAAAAATAACATGCTTGAAATGAATTGAATGTGGGAGAATAACCACAAGGTGCAATTTTATCTTTTTTGTTTCGCACATACGTCGAGCATGGCTAAAAAATGTGAATGGATTGGCCATTAGTATAGAAATAGAAAAAGAAATGTTTAGTGTTTTGGGTTTAATTATGAATTACAGTTCCAGTTTTGAAGTCAGTAATACAATTAATGCTTTCTTCAAAAAAATTTCTAATGAGGAGAAGTACCTAGACTATTTCCACAAAAAATGGGTTTATGATGACAAGGTTTGTATTTTGAAAAAATCGAAGTTACATTTCTCCTTTTGATTTTCATATGGATGAAATATCTTCATTAACCCAAATTTTATGCAATTAGGGATATGGGTCAAAGGTTGTCAGGATTTTCCCCATGAAAATAAGGATACAAACAATGTTGTGGAGTCATATCATTGTTACCTAAAGACAAACTTTCTATTTGATAAAAGAAAAAAATTTCTCATAGGATGAAATGGTTGATATATGTTCTTTTAACAAATGCTGAACCCTATTATCGGTTTAAGGAAATTCCAAAAAAGGAAGGATTTTTTAATAATTACAAGAAAGAGAAACATTTGGAATCATCAATGGAAAAAGAAAAAATAATTCTAGATAGTGACTGCAGCTCTCATGAGAAAATGTCTCATGATTTTTATGTGAGGATTCAATCTAAAGTTAATAAGTAATATCTTGTCACTCGTCATCACACAAATTTTATAACTTGTGATTGCACATGGTCTATTCGTGGAAACATATGCAAGCATGCCATAAGGTGGGTTGGTTTTGTTCCCGTTCAATGGCTTCAAACTAATTACAAAATCATCAAAGCACAACTGATTCATACAATGACCCCCTTGAGATAAATATAGATGCAATATCCCATCTTCTTGAAGATGCAAACACATCTACCATGGATAGTCACAATGTTGATGTAAATGTTGAAAAAATTGAGATGGCTGAGGAGTTATTTGGCTACTTAGACCTGGTTCGACATAGTCCTCCTGTGACTTTGACAAATATTGAACAATTGATTACTTTGTTTAAAAAAATGATTGATGACGACAACAATATCCATATTATGGATTATGAATTCACGTGTGAATTAGGTCCTTTTGAGTTATCTTTGAAGAGGAAGAAGAGTTTCCTAAGCCCCAAAAAGAGAAGAAAGTTAAGGCAACAAAAATGAAAGATTGGAAATTGACTTGAATATCTCGACAGATGAATATGAACCGTTTTAGTTTGAACAACTCAATAAGCGAGGTCGCCCTCGCTTCAACAATGAATGTTTTTCCAGGTTTCTTGTGCACGATTTTGTTAATTTGATTTTAATATTTATTCGTGTATTAGATGTAGTTGATGTATTATTGTTTTTTTCACTATGTCCATGTATGTTTTATAGGTGGTGAGGATATGTTTGGTGATTTTTATAATTTGACAGAATTTTCATTTAAGGGGATTATATAACTCCATGCATTTACACTCAGTCTTTCAATACATTGATTGTTTTGTAAGTCATGGAAGATAGCTTTCAAGTGGTTTTGCATACTTGCATATATTGGTGTCTAAACAATAATATGATATTTAAATTCAAATAAAATCAATGGAAATGTAACAAAATTATTAGAGGAACTGCAATGAAATTGTAACTAAACATGTCAAGCACAACTTTACTAGTTTTTTATAACTTCTCAATGCGAGTGGTGATATATTATTAGAGAATAATATATATTGCAACATCAAATATAATGTGTTTGTCATCTATGAGTTGCTGTAACGGTGAGACAATTTTTCAACAACGGTGAGCCTGTGTGTCAACAACGGTGAGCCGTTGTGTCAACAATTGTGATCTAGTGTGTTAGAAATGGTGAGCCAGTGTGTCAGCAACGGTGGTCCAGTCTGTCAATATGAATATGTGGATGAAAGTGGAATTTCATGAAGATTTTTGATACAATAATCACTATGTCCTGATTCACCAGGATGAAGATACCCTCCTGTCTCCATAATTACATTTGAGAAATAAAACTCTTCTTTTTCCTTCAACATATATTTCTTTTTATATATCCTTGGTGGAAGCCAGATCATTGGATAGTGAAATCTAAGGCCTATTCACTTATTCCCATGCAGTACCATGCCAATAATATACTAAGAAAACATTGTTAAGGTTGTCTTTAATTTTAGGTAATTATATGGATATTTATTTTGGGATTATTTTCTCGAGGCATCCCACCTTTCTTTACATCCTACCTATGCGGCATTTTCCAATGATTAAATCTTGCATGTGAAATCTACAACGGTCGTCTCCATGTTCTTGTAAATATTCTCTGCTACTTCTGGAAAATTGATGGAATTTTCATGTTCTTCTATCACTTCCATAGGTTTGGGATGTTATTCTCTAACCCACAAAAGGCTCTCGGAATTATGCAAATAAATTTTAAGATCATCCAACCAATTGGCCTAATTTCACAAATATGATACAAAGGATCTCAATTGGACATCCCATGTAACATGGTTGGGATTACATTTTGTATTATGCGGTACCAAAAAATTATGTTGGTACAATTCAGAGAGAAACTCTCTATCTAGGTTATTGCAGGTCATATATGCCTCCTTCAAACCATCACTGTTTTCAACTTGCAAAGGGGTATTTTCGATGATAGCGTTATTTTTAAATATCAACAATTTTTCTATCAAGTACATGTTGTAATTGGTTGGAGGAGCCCTACAACTAAGCACACCATCCATCTGTCGAAGTTCTTACTTATCATTCTCCAACTTGCTCACCCTCCTTTCTAGCTCACCCACTGTCTTTTTATGTCTTCGTAAAACATTCTTTTTATATTCTTTTCATATCTTGCAAAGGTCATGAAGTGAGTTTTGTGCCAATTTTAAGGTATTAGGTCTCCTTGATATGTGAATTTACATAGCTGTAATTTATCCTTTTGTTCCTCATCATCTATTTGCACACCAATGTCTTTGGTATGTTTGATCTCTCGTTCCTCATCCTCTATTAGTTTCATATCTAGATTTTCTTCCTCTATTTTTACACCTATTTCTTTTGTTAGTTTCATATGTGATTGATGCTCCTTTGTATGGACAATTGTGATTTTGGCATGGTCCTCTGTTTGCACAACAATGTCATCAATATGGTTTTTCCAAGGGGTATATCTTTCTGGACCCCTAGGGAAGGAATACCCATGACATCAATGGGTATGGACTCTGCAACTTGGGCCAAGAAATATAATCTATCTAAAGTTTCATTTTGTCTGAGCTCATCTGTTACGGTTTTAACATTGATCTGTAGTTGTATGTTTTTCATCCGGGGAATCGTATTCTTCCTTAACAATGAAATATAAAGAGGAATATTTTTACGGGTACTTACTTTTACAGTGTGCTTCTTTGTCAATTCTGGTGGTGCAATTGGTTGGTACTCCTGGCCATCCTTATATAATTCTGGTTGTGCAGTTGGTTGGCCCTCCTCATTTTCCCTATACAATTATGGTGGTGGAGTTTTTTGGTACTCGTCATCATCCCCATACAAAATTTGAATTGAGTCAAGTCCTTCTGAGCCGTACCATTTGGTTACCCCCTGTATGTAATCATAGTTAGAATCAGGAGAGGGAAGCTTATCAACTTGTTCTTATGTGTGACCAAGGTGGCCTAATCCTTTTTCCATGAATCCTTATTGCATGAATCATCGGTCCATGAATCCTTCAATCAATACATCCTAGGAATACTCTTGCTCTTACTCTTACTCTTGTTCTATTGTTGTCTCTTCTAGGATTTCTTCTGTAACAATGGGGAGGGTTTCAGGAACTGGAGCATGATGACCTCTCTTTTTCTTGTTTTGGTTGGATTTTGGCACTACTGCTGGGCATTTCCTGTAGCCTCTAAATCTTCTGGTGGCACGTTTACTCCCCAAAATTTCTATTTCATCATCATCATCTTGGTCATCTCCTTTCTGTGTAGATTAAGTAGCAGAAATCCTACAAACCCTCGTAGTTTGAACACTGGGCATCTTGGTTTCCATATGGAAAGGTTTTGTGGGAATTTCTAACGGTGGGAGGTCATGGGGAAAATTTGCAGGTGCGAGGTCATGGGGAGGAGTTGCAACTAGGGGGTCATGGGGTGGAGTTGTAGCTGGGAGATCATGGGGTGGAGTTGCAGATGGGAGTTCATGAGTCGGAGTTGTAACTGCCAGGGTTTCCTCTTGTGGGGTGGGAGCTTCAACATGCAATGGCCTTCCAACTATTTCATCCCAAGTTCTTCCTTCCCTTTGCAGTGCAGCAACCACCAAATTTTAACAAGGCATTGGTGGGACAGGATTTTGAGCAGCCGTTTTGATTTTTGCACACCTCAGTCTATTTTTTATAGGGGTTTTGCAAGAAATAAAGGCATGTTATGTAGCCTCCCATGACACAAGTGGTCTAACAAGCAAATGTTCTGATAATAAATAACGACATACCTTCCTTCACACGTGAAAAATCTCTGGACAAGGAATGCAACATCCAATTAGGTTGTGGTAATGAATTCCTCTCATATCATGTGCCTCTCTTGATCAGTTATTCACATGCCTCAAGGAAATTCTGCACAACATTAGGTAGGGGTTTTTGGGGCACAAACAATTGTTCTCCAGTCTAGGGTAACCCTATCACTTCCACAACTATTCCTTTTGTCGAATGCACCACTATTCCTACTACCTCTGATTTACCCTCCCTATAATGCATGGAAAAATCTAGGGCTATGCCACCATCATACCCCTGAAACCTGCAAATATAATCTATCTAGCTGGCCTGTTCAAAAAAAAATTTAATGGGTGGAAATGCATCTAGCAATTATTTGGCACTTTCTCTACATACTCTTGCACCTCCCATATTTAGTCGTAGTTCAGAGTGGATATGGTTTTGTTAGTTATTTTAAATAGTTCAAATATGGGATAGTGGCACAATGGAAGAGTTGGGTAATGAGTATGGTAATATAACAACCCGTTGTCTATGGTGGTGCTAGTATGAATACATGTGTTGCCGCAACAGTTTCCTCCCATTTGACACTGATAATTCTTTGCTATCATGGTCAGGGGAGATTTTACACAGTCAAAGATTCCTTAGAAGTTTCCGCATAATAATTTAAGGTTTTATTATACCGTGCCTTAAACAAATTTCCTTAAATAGGAATTAGGGTCTATACCACCCCTTCCATTTACCACTCATCCTTGGGAAATAATTTGTTAGTGTTGAGGATAGTCTGACCGAGGCTAATGTAGAAAGGTTGGCTAACAAAGCCCCATTATACATTATCCCTTTTAGCATCACCCATAGAGCAGGTGAAATCTCACTCGAGGCACCTATGTGGACTACAAGAACCAAGATGCTGCAATGGTGAAAGGAATCAAAATTACATCCACAAAAACCATTAAACATATCAAAACATCAACTAAATTTAGAAACAGGTGTTGCACGTTTATACATTATGCAGGCTTTCAAATTAATGTATTCGACACATTAAAAAACAACTCAAGACATTAGTACTGCACAGTACGAATAATAATAATCTAATTTATTAAGTATCCATCACATAAACCATATAAATGTGGAAAAACCAACCATTAGCCATCTTCTATTAATATCAAAGGGTGTTGAGCACAAAATAACATCACTATTAATTTACCTAGTTTCTTTATCCAACCTAATCAAAACAACATTACAACAATCATACACAAAATTAACCCTAGAGTAATAAACCCAAAAATTACACAACCAGAATCCTCGTGGATTCTATCTATTTATACATGATGGAGTGGTACTGAGCCAAACTCATTACGATGGAAAACATTTAGCATGGAAATTTACCATCAGTAAGTATACTACAAATGCTACTCTGAACCCAATCAAAATAGGTCCAAAAGATCTAATAAAATTTAATCACTTTTAATTTGACCACCTTCAGCTTTGCTCCTTTCCATGCACTATTTCCTTCTGTGACACTTGTGTGCAATGATACTTCTACAAAAATACTATGCACTCATACTTGGTGTCATTTTTTGTTCTTCAATTCTATTCACTCATAGAGTGTTGGTTACAGTTTATTAGTTATCCTTTGATGCATATAATAATTTTGTATGGTTACCAAGTAAACTTCATTGATTTCCAAGTTTTTCATGTTGTTTTGATTGTTTGCAAGCTAAGTTTTTATTGTTGTCATGGATGTCAAAACGTGCTTCAGCTCAAAACACTTGGCCTTATGGCTGCAAATGTTGATAATGGAGAAATTCACAACAAATGGATTGTTTGTTTGGATATTTATACATTTTTTCCCCTTAAATGAGGTTGGATCTATGGATTGTAAAAGTGCAAGATGTCACATTTCCATTTTGAATTTAACCATGTATAAAGGGAAAATAATGATTGATATATAAGCTATCTTGGTTGGCTTGTAACCAAGGGAATCTCACATAATTTGTCATTGAATAGACTTCTTTAAGAATTATACCTCATTATAATTTTATTAGAGACTTCTATAAATTATGTATGTACTGGTCATGGATAATGAATGAATGAATGTTCCTAGAAGTTGGAATTATGAAGGCATATTGAAGGCATTCTAAGGTCTCATTTTGTAACATTTTGGAATCCTCTATTTTCTCATAAAACTATTTATTTTGTTGTTCATTTTTGGGTTCTGTTTAAAGTGATCTTAATTGATAAAATATCATTTTTAAAAGGAAATAGTAATTATGTATGTTTTATATATATTAGGAATCCTTCACATAATCTATAGACAAAACTAAATTGTAATAAAAATTAAACAACTGAATTGTAATAACAATGTAATTCCATTAATAGTATTACTGAAAATTACATTTTGTACATACATGTTGTGTTGAGATATAAAAAAAGCACCGAAAATATAATGAGCCCATCTATAAAAAACACACCTCATATAAATAAATACATAAAAAATGATGGACATAATGTTGATCCAATATATCTCATGAAATAGGAACATCGTAATAGAAATCCCACCATAATAACCCAAATACCAATGAAAAGAACAATCCGTTCATTAACATGCCATTTATATCGATGCCTATCAATGATAATTGGTGGGGCACATGTTGGCTCCACATATCTAGCACATTCACGTCCATTGGATGTTGCTTCAATGATTATGGAGTCAGCAACCCTTTGGACATCTGATTTGTAATTAATGTTGAAGATTTGGAACTATGCAACAATGGTTTTTGCGTGTTGGTGAAGGGGCTTTAAATTATGTCTTCGGACCCGGTAGGTACCATTCATATGATTTGTGATTAATTCGAAATTTGTGTAAGTTACAATGTCACTTTCACCATAATTTCACATTATTGTGAGCCCATCAACCAAAGCATGATAATATGTTTCGTTGTTTATGATAATGCCAGGTATTTTTGTATTGTTTTGGTACACTTGGCTAAATGCTTCATTATGAAGCACAAACCTTGTTTTTGCATGCCCTCGTTTTGGGTGACAACATATTTGGATGACCAAAATCCATTTTTGAACCATCTTCAAAACAAAAAATAATTTAATGAAATATTGTTACAATGTTAAAATGCAGTAGTGACAACTCCATTGCAGTAGGGAAAACTTGATGTTGCAGTAGCGACAACTCGTTGCTGAAGTAGCAACAACTCACTATTGCAGTAGTGGCAACTCATTGTTGTAGTAGCGGCAAATCTCTATTGCAGTAGCGGTAACAATGACTTGTCGCTACTGTAACAGTGAATCGCCACCACTGTAACATTGAACTTCCTTCACTGTAACAGTGAATTATTTCCGCAATAATTCATTTTTACAATGGCGTAAATTCATTTTTACAATGGTGGCAATTCACTGTTACAGTGGCGACAAGTCACTGTTACCGATACTGCAATAGCGAGTTATCCCTCTCTCTCTCTCTCTTTCTCTTTAATTTTTCAGTATATATGTAAAAGAAAAACATAGTAAATAACTAAAAAATTATGGTAGAAAAAAAAGTTTATTAATGGTTAACTATAGAACTTTTAAATATAAAATATAGAATTTGAAAATATAAAGAAAATGTTAATATTGAGATGAGTTACAATGGCGAAAATTCACTCTTAAAGTGGCGATAATTCACTGTAACCGCTACTGCAACAACTAGTTTATGCTACTACAACAATGAGTTTCTGGCACTACAACATCAAGTTGCCACTACTACAAAAGAAAACGGATTTGGGGTTGGAGGGGACGACGAAGGGACGAATTTCCAAATAGATACACAAAAATCATTAAGTTTACTAATAAAAATGAGGTTCCAAATAAACGTGAGTGAATTTACCTTTGCTATTGTTCCAGAAATAAACTTTTAAAGAAAGGAAGGTAGCCTAGTATTCTGTACTGCTCTACGCCTGATAAACGTGAGTGAATTTACCTTTGCTATTGTTCCAGAAATAAACTTTTAAAGAAAGGAAGGTAGCCTAGTATTCTGTACTGCTCTACGCCTGATATTTTCTGGGACTTGCGTATTCTGTAAAGCTCTTGTTTCATTTCCTATGTAGCTATTTCCCCTATGCAGGAATATGATGATTTTTTTTTTTAAATTTCATGTTAGAATATTAATCAGGATATTTTCAGTGACTATACATGTGATAGAAACACATATTCATAAATATGATGACGATTTCAATATGATTCAGCAGGAGTCGGTAAGATATGAATTTCAGTTGGTGTATATCACTATTGATTATCCGGCTCATGCATGTATAAATAATGGTGTTTGGAAATCAAATAAATAATCTCATGTGATGAGTCGTCATTTCTATCATCGTATTAAAGCCATAGTTGTGGGATTTGTGGTGTGAGGAGTTGTGAGAGCTTGGTCGTGAGGTTGCATTCAATTGAAATATTATTGGAGTTGTGAGTTCTTGTGAGGCCATTAACGGTTAGCCTAGGGGCGTGTGAGCTCGGAGCTAAAGTTGTGGGCTCAGTAGTGTGAAGAGATGAGGGCTTGGTGGTGTGAAGTGATGTTTAGTGCTAGAGAGTCATGGATTGAGGTATAACCTGGTGCAGTGAGCACATCGAAGTTTTCTCCCGTAAGTTTTTGTGATGTGACTATTCTGCGACAAGCTAAATATAGAGATTACGTATGTGTTAAGAGAACTAAATAATATTAGAACTGAAATATCAAGTGGATCTTGAATTAACATTTTCGGAGGTTACAAACCCAATCAAAACGGTTATAATCATGGTTATGAACATAACATGGTCATATAATAATAGCATGGTCGGTTTGTTCATGCAGAGTTTCCTAGTCGTTATCGAAACTGGAAATTTTCTCAAGAATCTTTTGATTGGTGTTTTGGATAACAAGGTGTCGTATTGTTGCTCAACATTTATGCAACCTGAATATTGGTATAGTTGGACAAAAAGGAGGCATTCAAATTTAAAGTGAATATTATTGCTCGTCTTCTCAATAATGAAGAGGACTGCATCTGGTTGGTTGTAGATCTGCATATGGTTGGATGGATATCTGCGAGGCCATATCTAGGTTGCTCGAATTATTATTATTATTTTTGGGTGATAGTAGAGTTGTGAGAAGCACACCATCATTATTAGGATATAAGCACTCCTTTTTCCTGAGCATTGTTGTTTTGAATCAGAGGTTGGAATTTTTTTCATTAAAGATAAATTCCTTGAGAAATAGGTATCAATAGGGCGATGGCTAAATTTTGGTGTGGTTGCTAGGATCTGAGTTAGCATATGTCGTGAGCTAGTATGCTCTACTTGTTGTTATATAATTACAATTAATTTGGAAGGGCATTCACATACAAGATCGTGAATCTTTGAGCTAGTATGCTCTACTTGTTGTTATATAATTACAATTAATTTGGAAGGGCATTCACATACAAGATCGTGAATCTTTGAGGTGTGTTTGAGTGATAAATCTTGTGTTTGTTGAAATAGTATATGTGTACGTGCTTGCCCAGCGTGAGGAAGTTAGATTTGTATTTGTAGCATTGGAGCATTTTGCATAGAGTTTTCTTGGTTCCTGTAAAGAAATAATGAGAGCATCTCTTGTTTGTGGATCTAAAGCTCTAGTGTTGAAGTTTTCTTCTCTGATAATGCAATATTTGAGTGTTATCTATGCAAACTAGAGAATCTAGTTGTGTAAATCACTCTTGTTGACATAACTTAATATTGTTGGTGTTTGTTATTTGTTGCAGATTTGACTCTACAGTAGAGTGATGGGTCAGCAAGGGAGACTCAAACAGTTTTCGAGAGAATTAAAACGGGTTAGGAGAAAGAATGAAAGGGAAACAACTACAGAAGAGTATGAAATGTTTCAACTAAATGTATATTTGAATCAACCTGATGAATTTGAAGAAACCAACACAATACTGAAACAATTAATGCCAGTTTTTCTAATTTTCTCAGGTAAATTTTTTAAATTTTGGGAAATAAAAATGGAAGGATTGCTTGGATCGGTAGATATATGGAATTTCTTCCAATAAAATTCTATGAATTCTGATGATAAGAGTAGTGGTGTAGTAGAATATGAGCTCTACATGAAAAAATCTTGTCAAGCATTTTAAATGAGTTTGGTGAAATATGTGATCCAAAACTATTTTGGTATATCTTGGAAATGAAGTACAACATGAAGTGGCATGACAAATTTGAAGTTTATGAAAGTGTTGATGAAAATGATGATTGTGTTTTCAGTCTCATAATTGATTATGAAACTAAATATGGCAACATTGAGGCTGCAATGATAGATGGTGAATGTGTGCTTATAATTTATATTGAAACATGTGATGATGAAGTAATAACCATTCATGTAGAATCTAAATATTTTTATGAAAAAATTATCTCTCATGCAAAGACATGAAGTGAAATTTGATGAGAACTATTTATCACATGAAGAATGGTTCAATTTGATGCATGAAAAACATCTTATTGATGAGTTTTTGTTTGGTGGGAAGAGATGCATACCTCCATACATAAATCAAATGCAAGACAACATGTTCGTAGCAACAAGGTTGAATAAAGACGTTGAAGACATGAATAAACCAATTATGAAATATGAAGGAATGAATGCTCTTTTAAAAGAGAGATGAAAAAAATGATTACGGTTCTTTTTATGATATTTCATATATATTTAACATTTTTAACATTTTTTTTAAGTGTGAGTATATTGAAAGTGAGGAAGAAGCAATACAACTTGAAGAAATTGCAAGCATTAAGGATAACTATAATTCCCAAGAACTTGGAACAATGTTGAATACAAAAAATGTTAGCCCGCAATAAAGAAAGGAGAAGCTCCATCACTATTTTATGGAAAAAAAGGTGAAGATGAAATTGCACTGGAAAATGAACAGAAAATGAACAAGAATGGACCTTTTAGCAAGAAGTAAAAAATGAAAACTTTGTTATCAAGTTATTTTTATGTACTTTTGTAAGCGTAGATGAAACTAAGACAAACACCAAAGTTAACATGTAGTTTGTTATTAAGGGGGATGTTAGAATATTAATCACAATGCAGTCATTGACTATACATGTGATGGAAAATTCTGTTCATATGACGATGAGTTCAATGTCAGTGAGAAGGAGTCAGTAAAATATGAATTTCAATTAGTGGAGATCATTATCGATTCTCTAGATCATGCATGTATAAACAATGATGTTTGGTAATTAAATAAAGAATCTCGTATGATGAGTCTTCATTTCAATCATTTCCATCATCAAAATGAAATGAAGTTTAAACAACCGTCGAAATATGTATAAATTTCATTCAGTATATAATCGTTGGTAGAGATCTAACACTGAGCAAATGAAGCGCTGCATAACGAGGGTGAGACGTATGGTGATGAGAAATGTCATATTTTTATATGTAGTAATGTCAATTCAGTGAAATAACATGAGGAATAGAAGGTAAGAAATGTCATATTGATCATTATAGTGATGCCAATTCAGTGAATTAACTAAAATCAACGTTCTATGTGAAATAGAAGGAAAAACATGTGAACATTAATCCACCTGTTAACTGCATCTTGTTATGTTTATTTTCAACCATTTGTTATTACGCTCATATAATCCACCAAACTCTGTGAACCTCAATGGATTTTCTTGTCACATAATTTTGAGACATCTTATATAATCCAACTTAATTTTTAAAACCGTTTGAAGGACAAGATATGGTAACTTATTTTTGAAAGTTTTTGATTATTTAATTTGGATTGAGGTTGGGTATAATTAAAATATTTAATTGTATAAATATTTTTTTCATGATTGTGCGAGACTTAGTTTAATCTCGATATGTAGTGATACTGACGCAACATAAGGGCCATTTCCTTACCTTTTTGGTGTTTCACATGTATCGTCCATATGTGTATCCTCCTATCCTCTTCTTTAGCCCCGATTCCTCTTGACCCCAATTCCTCTTGAGGCAGTGACATGGTCCTTATTTGGAAAAATAAACAAACGAATTCATTTCTTCCCTTTTTTTTCTTAAACTCTAGGATCCTCTCTTTCCGCCCCCGACCACGAGAAAACCAAACTCGAACATGTTTTTCCTAGTTGGAACCATCCCAATTAGGTGGCATACTTGTCTCTCTTTCTAGTTCCAAAATTAATCAAAATCCCCACTCCCTTCCTCTTTTGTTGTGAAAAAGTTTCAAATGCCAACTTATGACCCTGTGACTACGAGCCCGTTGGCTCGCAACTTCTACAAATTTTCTTGTCTATGTGTTCGGCCCTACCAAGTTTGGTTCTCATAGAATTTGTGAAGGAGACCTCATATCATTTCTTCATTAATTTATCTCATAGCGTTACAACATTCCATGACTCAATCACACCTTCATAGAATTTGTGAAGGAGACCTAATATCATTTCTTCATTAATTTATCTCATAGCGTTACACCATTTCATGACTCAATCACACCTTCAATTATAATGATCTCAAGCTCTTTCATGACAAATCCAACCTATCTATATGGACTCGTCTCCCTAACTCTTAGAATTTTAACCAATTGACACAAGTTGCTATTAAATTTTACGCAATTGACACAAGTTGCTGCTAGATGCACAATATTCTATTACGGCTTTGTTTCTTCGATCCTTAAAACAAATTCTTACACTTCCTCCAACTATACTCGAGTGTTATTTATAACGAAATTAGCCTCTCCCTACAAGGCACATAAATCCTTCATTTTATTCTCAGTCATGCAGGGCCATTTCTTATCAGCTACCACTGTCGTTTTGACAGAAAATGCAAAGAAATCTTGGATTAGAGGTTGCTCTTCTCAAGATTACGAATGAGTTAATAAGATTACAATGAAGAAATCAGTAATAAATGACTAAATCTTGGATTAGAGGTTGCTCTTCTCAAGATTACGAATGAGTTAATAAGATTACAATGAAGAAATCAGTAATAAATGACTACAGTAACACCAAACTAAACTCAATATAACTGGACTAAACTAAAACATAATTTCATTATAGGCTCTAAATTATTTCAGTTTTTTCTTTTTGTTGTATCCTTCAAACCTCAGTTTCATTATTTCTTAGTTGAGACCTTCTATTGTTCCAAATTATCCAATCATGTGCTAGACTTATTCAAAAATCGACTTGTATGTGTATTGGTGCCACATGTAATATTTTGTTGTGTGATCTTCGTCATCAATTTGTTGCAACATAAATTTATAATAATAAAAAAATCTTCAAGACTCTAATACCTAAAACTTTCATTGATGTTTTCTTCATCCAAGTTTTCTTGAACATTAACTTTGCAACTTCTATGCAGACTTTATTAAGACATGGTGTTGTAATTTGTGCTTCAAGGAACTTTAACCTTTCTTCATAATCATTGTGCACCTACACACTGTAAATCAAGGTTAGAATTAAAAATATTTGCAGAACCACATTTATTTTTTTCCTTCTTCTATGCAATGAGAAATTTATGCCATTGTGCTTCCTTCCTTGCCTTTTCGTTTGTCTTTGTTTTCTCTTTGTGGGATTATTTCTCTGCCCCTGCCTCTATCTTTGTCTCTATCTTTGTCTCTGTCTCTTTGACTTCTTTACTAATTTGTACTACAAACTTAGGTTGTATTCCTTCACTGAATAGTATCATGTCAATATTATTTTTATGTTGCATCATCTGCAACCGTTCATCATTTGTCAACAAGTCTTCATAAAATTTTACATCAAAAATAAATCGTTGGATTCAACATAGCATTGAGTACTCCAATGGAAGCTTGACTGTCATAAAAAAGAATTGTTGTTGGATTCACCATATTTTCATATAAATCTTTGTTTCTATATTTGTCAAATTGACATGAGAAAGATTTGTTGTTGGATTTACCAAATTTCGATAAACAAGCTCTATTGTTGGATTCACCAAATTGTCATCAACAAGCTCTATTGATCGATTCACCAAATTTCCATCAGCAAGCTCTGTTGTTGGATTCATTAAATTGTATCAACAATATATGTTATTGGATTCACCAAATTTCCATCAACAAGCTATGTTGTTTGATTCATCAAATTATTCATTTGGAAACGAAATAATCCCCCTTACACCAAAACTATTTTTTGTTGTTTCCAAATATTTAAAAAAAATATTATCCTCTTGGTTTTTCTGATTTTTTGTGGCTAAACAAAGAAATTTAACTGCAAACTTAGTAGCTTCTCTACTTTTATCTTTTTTCTCTAACAATAATGGATATGGCTATGGCTCACGGTGGGAGCATGTGGCACTGGTGGCTCAAGTATCTGAAATGAATTCACCTTTAATACAATATTCGTTAGTCACAAGGGAAACACTTCCACAAATACTTTGACATAGGAAATAATGCTCAAGGATGACAATTCATACCAAAAATAGCATCTTTATAGATCTCTTCCTTTTTCTTTAACCCAACGACTATTCCCCCCACCCCTCTTTTTTTTTTTTGAAATAACCCTTTTAAAAATAATACCAGCATATTTCTCATTCAAATATTATATAAGCACTTTCTAACACTTTGAATAAAACTTCTCTCTTTTCTAATATGAAACCCCCATTTTTAAACAAAAGCAACCTCCCCCTTTTTAAAGCCTTCAAACTTTTTTAAAAACTCATAATGCAACCACTTTTGTTTCTACATAAGAAAATTTAAAAGAATACAAGAATAAGCTTTATGAAGCTTCATTCATTAAGAAATAACCCACATGAATTTTTTTTGTACCTTTGAATTTTCAATCATGTTCCCAATGTGCTTTGTGCTTCGTGATTTGAAGTAAATTACATACGCCTTTTTAAATTGAATTTGACGTTGATGGTAATGGAGATGACCTCATGTCTCGTTGACCTTCGACCATTTTTTATATTATGGGTAACACTTTGTGGGATTAGGAGAACTCACATTTGAGTGAAGTCGGTGTAAGTAATTGCAACTAACACGATACTTAAACCTTCTCAGCTACGTTAGTAATGCCTAACATGGATTGGAAATTGATGGCTTGTGGTATAGCGTGTGTCCTGAACAACTTCAGTACGTTAGTAATGCTCTAGTTTGACTATTGGACTGTGTTATTATCATAAAAGAAAAGCAGCCCTTCCTACAATGAAAATTTTTCTCTTCTTCTTTCCTTTCAATGAATTCACAACAACAATATTTTTTTTGTAGTAATGAATTCACAACAACAATATTTTTTTGTAGTAGGAGGTGTCTCATAGTTGACTTACTTCGCTACATTCTCTACTCTTTTTTTGCAAATACACACACATGAAATTTTCTCTCAAAGAGTCTTATGCAACCTCACCTCCTCTCTTTTGCTGCTCTAAAGGGGTCTTATGCAGGATAAGCTTTAACACCATGACAAATAATTAAGAGAAATTGTGGAATAAAACAGAATGTGACACTTGGATGGACAATTATGAAACCTAGCAGGTGGTTGGAATGAGATTCTCCAACATTGTTCTAAACAGTATATATCCTTTTAACAAAGGCATACTCTCCTTTTGTCAAGAGTTTCTTTATTTTCCTCAATGCACATACATGCATACAAGACATAAAACACAGAATAATCATGGCAATTATATTAAATTCCAAGGAAATATTTACAAATGAAAAATATGATGGATCATTAATGGAGATAATATCTCTTTTCCTACTCTTATATATACATCTCCCTATAATTATATGAGCTTAAGGATATATCTACATTGTTAAAGAAAAAATTAGATTTGTCCAATATTGTCTACCGCAAAATTGGACATTTGTTAAAATATACAAATCACCACTTGATCAAAAATCAACTCCTCAAAATATCCTAACAACCTAATGATGCAAATTCCTATAGAATCGTGACACTTCGCTCTACAACAAAATCCATCTAATTTTAGTTTATAAAAATAAATTGGAGAAAATAAGACTTACATCTATAATATACATGACACCGCTTGGAATCTTAAACAACAAAAATCTCCCTAGGGTTATCCTCCTATATTAGACTTTTTAGGTGGAAAAAAGTTTAACCTCCTAGTCAAATGTCTTATTAGGGTAATTCCTCTAAGATACCAAACAAAATTTTGTTTTTTACCATGCATCTAGTCGTGTTTCTTCATTCCTAAATTCAATTCTCCTAGATCCCAAACTCGGTTTTGTGATATGCCACTTGCTTCGATAAGGTAATCTAACATGACTATCGGCTTCTTGCTTCTAAATGTCTCTCTCCTCTATTTATACATTTTTGTGGATACTTTTTGTATGAACATCCACAACGTATCAAATTCATATTCCAACCCAATCTGATTACCATGCTCTTTTAGCTCAAACTTTACATGATGAACTTTTATCTTATGATTCATCACTTCTCGTCCAAATATTTCAGCTCCACCAACAACTTTAAAGTCTCCTAATCACTCTTCATTATAAATTAATTTAAATAATTCTCTTAATATTTGTTAGATTCCTCTTTATGGTCTTCCCAAGCCAATGTTATCTTGTTCATTTCAGCAACATAGTTTATACTTGTATACTCATCCTTATTCCAGTCCATCATGGTCTCGACATGTATTGTAGGAGATAAATTTATTACTCCTTGTCTATGAACATAAAAATTTGGTTCATCTAGTATTGAGGAGATTCCTCTATTCCTCAACTCAATTGGGATTTTCCTTAGCAACTCAGTACTGTTGGAAATACTGAGAGGGGGGTGAATCAGTATTTCTTTTCAAATGTTAATTTTACCACTTAGATCACTTATATGTAGAACACAAAATGAACAATGATGGAATAGATACTTTTATTAATTACTTATTTACAATAAGTGTAGTACAATAATGATATAGGGCTCCAACCCTAGATGAAGACTCTAATAATCTGTATTGTGCCAAGCACCGACTTGGTCTTTCCAAGGATCCAACCTTTTCAATTGGAGGCACCAACCTCTAGGGCTCCAATCCTGTCAATTTGAGGCACTAACCTCTAGGGCTCTAACCCTATCTCTGGTATAGGCTCTGACCTGGTTTCTTGAGGACTCTAATCCTATAGGGCTCCAACCATATCTTACAAGGCACTAACCTTGTCTCTATGAGGATCCAACCTCTTGGGCTCTTGAGGACTCAAATCCTCTAGAGCTCTAACCCACTGCTTCAATTTGTCAAGATAATTTTTCTAGTTCTTCATGGCTCCCAATATCATCTGCAACGAGACCTAAAAAATTTTCACCAATGCTGCCCTTAATTGATCTCCAATATGCTTATCCCATCAATGACAACTTTGTCTTCACATGAAGGTGCCTCCACAGCTCTTCATTTTACCCAAACAAAGATCTCCAAAGTCACCTCATGATTTCTTCAATGCATCATGGTCTCCAATGATATCTCCAAGGCCATCAAGGTGTCCTCAATAGGCAACCCAATTTCTGCACCTGCTCTACGCCTATTCAAAGGATTTTTTAAGAACTCTTTATGGGAGTCTTCAATAATGCTCAAAGATGTCTTCAATAATTCTTTCCCAAGATGTGCCTTCAATTATAAATTGCTCCACAAACTGCTCCAAGGATTCTTCAAAAAAGGCTCTTCTAATATGCTCAAAGATGTTACTCAAAGGTCTTAGGGATAAAATCCAAACAATACTTCAAAGGTTTACACAATGCTCTCAACCAAGAGATGGCTTCAATGGTTCTTAAAAGACTCCTATATAACTGCTCAAGAAGGTCTCGTTCACAGCTCTAGTTCTTGAATATTTGTTTCAAAAACATCCTTCAATAATGCATTCAGCTGCTGCCAAGATCTTCAAGGTTCCAAAAATAGTCAAGAGATGGGTTTCAAAGATTACTTTAAAGTATACTGCAATTCTGAGCATAAATTCATAGATAGTCTGAAACTTTAGAAGGTAAGAACAGGTCTGAGTTACTATATGGTTGTTCCAAAGTCCTATAGGTACTAGGTATCCTTCTTCCACAATTCAGTCCAAATTTCTGATTATAAGGATAGTCCGAAGTCCTGTAGGTATTTATAGGTCTGAACTAACTATGATGTAGTTTAGTTCCTAAACATGATATCCAAACTAATGTTGGTATGAGCCTTTATCTCCAACAAATGATCCAAGTTCTGACCATATGAGGGCCTGTTGTCTGATCTCAAAAGAGGCACCCAACAAACCACAAGCTGATCTTTGTTCTAGCTCAAAAAAGGTCTGCAATCTTAGCTACAATAGCAACAAGTTCGAATGTCTGAATTCTGAGAGAGATCCAAGTTCCTCTCTTCAATTATCCACGAGACTATTTTTTTGTTATGGTTGCTACCCACTGTTCCAACCAAACAGTGTTGTAGTATGCTTTAAAAAAATTCCCAACAAGCTAAATTTTATGTCCTCTCAGCCCCCTTGTTGTTCTGTGCATTCTCTCTGAAATGATCATTGAAAATTGATGCCAAAATGAAGTGTTTTAATGTCATATTTATACATATTTTTATTTTTGACGAAGAGTCACTTCCCTTGGCCAAGAGGCCGACTTGCATGAGTTGTTTCATGTCAGCTTGCATAGAACTTATATTTTTCCAAACTTGAAAATTCATTTTCTCTCAAACCGCTGGGAGTTTCGAGGCAAGTAAGGGCTTGTTGGAAAGCTAAAACTATTCTCTAAAGGATGTTGAAGTTCTCACAAAGAAATTTTTCCTCTAAGATGGTGAAAAATATTTTTTTAATTTGACTGTCCTTAAATTTTTGTGCATAAAATATTTGGGACAGAATGGCTTCTCTAATGATTCTCTCCTCTATTGTTTGGCTTCTTCACCATCATAGGATCATGTGTGACATCCACGTCATCATAGTATCCAACAATGAATGTTTCATCTCATGTCATCATATACTTGTGCAACGATAAGTCATAGTGCAGTCTTTATTAATTTGTTATTGGGAAAAATTCAAAGTAGTCTTTCAACCATGTCATCAAGACCATTATCAAGTGTGGTCATTCAAGAGTATGGTATCATCACGTGTATGACTTCATTAAGTATAGTCCTCCACATCAAGGGTAAGGAAATAATCCGGGTTCTAGGCTTTTTCATCAAGAGTAAGCACATCATCATGATTTCTAGGGCTTTATGATCAATATGCATTTAGGACAAGACTTATTCATAGACTTTGACATCGTCATTAATGGTCTCCTAGTCAACCAAGAGTCATGGAATCATCATATGGAACCAGGAATCTCAAGAATATTGACATCTCAGTGAAAGTCATATTGACATCAATGAAAACCTTGATTAACAATCCCCCCCTTTCTCATTGATGGCAATATTCTTGTCCTTCCAACATTCTCTCCCCCTTTGTCATCAATGGAAAATGGGGTGCCCAAGTACTCCCCTTGTCAAGCTGCTTCTTTTCTTCATGAATAGTAGTCCTTCATAGATATGTTACTTCCCTCTATCATGCTCCTCTTCCTTTTGGCAATGTGGTCCATGATATGTTTTCATTTATTCACGTGGTGAACCAACTTCTCCTACCTGCATAAGCTCTTCTAGTTCAAGAAAAAATTTCTGTCTTGTGTGAATGTGGAAGAAAACTAGTTCATCAGATGAATAAGGGATCATGTTCTTTAATGAACTTGTTCGCAAGAGATGATCTATCAAAGGATGGATGTTCAAGCGTGACTCATCAAGGTTTTCATAGGGCCCATTCACGAATAGCCTCTGTAAGAATGGTCAAGAATCACAAGCTCCCTCTAACAGTATGCATAGTCTTCTTCTTAGCAGAAATTCATCATTAAACCTTGTAATATCATATCTGCTAATGGTTTATTCATCAAATCAACAACATGTGTTGTTGGTTGGAGTGTTGAACGGACTTTCGAATCCAATTTTCTTCCTTTTCCACACTTGTGTAAGTTTCTTCTCTAGCTTGGTTGTCATAGTTTTAGCTTGTTTAGGGACCCAAGTCAAGTTACAATCACGAGCCATATGTCAAATTTATGGCAATTGAAACATTCCATTCTACTCATAAATGAGGATGCATGATTTCTTCTTGCAAGGCTGCTTCTAGGAGATTGACAGGGATCATTAAATTTGTCCTTGTGGTATGCCCTACAATATTTTTCCATGTGCCCAAAGTTTGTACAAGAATAGCAATAACCAAGAAATATACTTTGGTACCTGGAAGATCAAGAGTTACTTGAAGTACCTCTAAAGTATTTTTGCCTTGGAATTATTTGATAATAATCATATCCTTTTGTATTCTTGACATAATCTGTAAATATCCTTGGAGTAGGGATTCTTCTAATGTCATCTTGACTCTTGCTGTCTTTGGAACTGGGAGTATCATTTCTTCCTGGCTTCCTCACATCCTTATTGTTTGAAGAATTATCATTCTTGCTTGATGGTTCACATGCATAGCCAAGGCATGATTTATCAAGGGGGGATATTTGATGACTTAGGATGTTATCTAGGGTTTGAGAACTCTTCAAGTTATTATTCAGCAAGTCAACTTCCTTTTTAAGAGAGACAATTTCTCCTTTCAATTTTTCACAATATTCATCTTTTATGACTAGTTTATTTTTCATTTTTTCCATCATCCTTGTTGCTTCGATTTTAAGGGAGATGATATTTTATTTCATTATGAAGATTTCTTCATTCTCCTTTCCTAGACTTCTCTCTGTTTCTTTTTTTATTCTTGTAGCTTCACATGCTTTAGCCTTGAGAATATTGATGTCTGATTTCAGTTTGAAAATTTCTTCATCCTTTTCTTCTAGTTGAGATTTAAGAGAGGAGACCTCTTCCTTGTATTGACCAATCTCTGCTTCAAGATTTTTCAAGATCTTAAGTCTTTGTTCAAGGTGGCTTGAAAAATTTTATTCCTTTTTCTTTGCCTTATCCAATTTTTTTGTCATATATATGACTTCTTCATGATCCTTTCTTTTGTTTTGATGAAATTCCTCTTTAATTTTGGCGAGCTCCTCATCTCTTTTTCATACTAGAAGCTTGACAAAGTCAACTTCCTTTCTTGTCTTGTCCTGGTTACTATATTGCGCTTTCTTATTAAGTTCCTCATTTTCCTTTTTAAAAAAATTAATCTCTTACATGGAAGCCATAATTTTATTCAAGAGATCTTCTTCAAAGTCTTGTTTGTTCTCTTCATCTTCTAGGTCTTCTTTAGCTTTGTTGTCATCTCTCTTATCTTCACCTTCCTTGATGAATTCTAGACTTCTTTCTTTTTTTCATCATAATCTTGACTAGAGATCATTGTTAGCGCTCCTTTTGAGTAAATATCATGAAGTTTGTCCCATATGTCTTTTGCGGGCAAACCTTTTTCAAAATTGGCCTTCATAGAATTTGGTAACCCATTCAAAATTTCCTTCTTTACTCTTGTATTGTACTCCTTGGATTCTTCGTCCATCATGTCATTAGTAATTACTGATTTCCAAATTTCAATTCCTTGAGTCTTCAAGAAATTCCTCATTCTTGCCTCGCGTGTATCAAAATTTCCATTCAACAATGGAGTCTTCGAAAATTGATTAAATTCAATTTTGATGGTTGAGGAAGAATCATCTTTAAGAGGATTGGAGACTTTCTTCCTTGGATTTTCCATTTTTGTTCTAATGACCAACCTTCAAGCTGTCAGGATTTGAGTGAAGGTTCTAGCTCTATTCCCAATTGTTGTAAATATTGAGAGGGGGTTGAATCATTATTTCTTTTAAATTGTTAATTTTACCACTTAGATCACTTATATGTAGAACACAAAATGAAAAATGATGGAATATATACTTTTATTAATTCCTTCTTTACAATAAGTAGAGTACAATAATGACATAGGGATCCAACCCTAGATGAAGACTCCAATCTTCCAAGCTCCAATCTGTATTGTGCCAAGCATTGACTTGGTCTTTCCAAGGCTCTGACCTTGTCAATTTGAGGCACCAACCTCTAGGGCTCCAATCCTGTCAATTTGATGCACTAACCTCTAGGGCTCCAACCCTATCTCTGGTACAGGCTCTGACCTAGTTTCTTGAGGACTCCAATCCTCTAGGGCTCCAACCCTATCTTTGAAGGCACCAAACTTATATCTATGAGGCTCCAACCTCTTGGGCTCTTAAGGACTCCTATCCTCTAGGGCTCCAAACCACTACTTCAATTCGTCAAGATAATTTTACTAGTTCTTCACGGCTCCCAATATCATCTACAACGAGCCTTAAAAAAACATTCACCAATGTTGCCCTTAATTGATCTCCAATATGCATAGCCCATCAAAGACAACTTTGTCTTCACATGAAGGTGTCTCCACAGCTCTTCATTTTACCCAAACAAAGATCTCCAAAGTCACCTCATGATTGCTTCAATGCATCATGGTCTCCAATGATATATCCAAGGCCTTCAAGGTGTCTTCAATAGGCCGCCCAATTTCTGCACCCCCTCTAAGCCTCTTCAAAGGATTCTTCAAGAACTCTCCAAGGGAGTCTTCAACAATGCTCAAATATTTCTTCAATAAGGATTTCCCAAGATGTGTCTTCAATAATAAATTTCTCTACAAACTGCTCCAACGATTTTTCAAAAAAATCTCTTCTAATATGCTTAAAGGTGCTACTCAAAGGTCTGAGGGATAAAATCCAAAAAATACTTCAAAATTTTACAAAATTCTCTCAATCAAAAGACGATTTCAATGGTTCTTAAAATACTCCTATATAACTGCTCAAGGAGGTCTCATTCACATCTCTAGTTCTTGAATACTTCTTTTAAAAACACCCTTAAATAATGCATTAAATTGCTGCCAAGATCTTCAAGGTTCCAGAAATACTCAAGAGATGGGCTTCAAATATTACTTTAAAGTATACTACAATTCTGAGCATCAGTTCATAGATAGTCCGAAACTTTGGAAGGTAAGAATAGGTCTGAGTGTTGGCAATATGATGCAATGTGTTGTCCTTAATGGCAACCCACTTGATGAAGAGGATGGCAACCTACTTGATGAAGTTATTCCTGACTTGATGGACTTGGTAAAGATGTAAATAGTACCTACAAAGCAACTCAGATGCAATGATGAAATGAATGATGAAAAATGTATGTCACAAGGCATACGCTGGTTTGATTAAGGGAAGTCGCGTATGCACGCGGAAAAGTACGTGCCAAGTCGCGTATGGGATTTTTCGCTCCAAAATTAGAATACCAAGGGGCTTTACCATGGTATTGACCCATTGTATTATGTGCTGGGTTGTTTATGTGGTCTCGTCCAGGAATACCATCAAAAGTAATGTGGTTTTGGCTCATGGTATTGATAAAGGATTATCCTATATAAGGAGAAGAATTTCATTATGCAAAGGGGGTGGGCATGTGTCTGGGATTTAATGAATACTTCACTCTGAAGTATATCTGGATGGTGGAACTTTGCTCTTAATTGATAGATCTGATTCTAGAATGTATCTATGAACATAATGAAGGTTCACGATATTTATATCTTGAAATGGAAAAACTCTTGGATGATCTGAAAAGAAGTGATGAAGACCTGGCGCTAATCTGTTAAAAGAAGTTGAAGAAATCTCGGTAAGTTCATAGATCTGGTCTGTTCTGCAAAGTTTATCTTTTATAGATCTATACGCAGGTTCGTTTCACTGAAAGCACGTATATACGCGGATCTATTTCAACAAAGGCGCGTATAACCTGTTAGGGTTTTCTTGAAAAGTTGCACGAAGGAATACGCGGGTTGTATTCAGTGAAAGCGCGTATATACGCGGATCCATCCAAAGAAAAGCACGTATCATATCTAAACTGACGATTGATCAAAGTTGAATGTGTTTCTGAAGGTCTGTTCTGAAGTCTGGGTTAACTCTGATATTCTAGTTTCAGTAGGTTCACTGTTCTGTTTGTAGCTTTTGGCAAAGTATGTTTGTAGAAGAGTGAAGGGTTGTGTTGGAGCTGTTGGATCCAGTTTGAAAATTGATGAAACGTGGTCTACAGTGGATCTGAGGTTTGAAGCCTTCAATTTGATAATAGAAGCTTTCTGTCAGTAGAGGCTGGTGCTAAGATCAGGGGGTAGTAGCTCCCTTCCAGGTGAGACTAGTAAATGAGAGCAGGGGGTTGAAGCTCCCTTCCAAGTGAGGCTAGTAAACGAGAGAAGGTTGTAGCCTTCTGCAGGTGGGTGCCTGCGTACTGGTATAAGTCTGCACCAGTACATGATTGTAAGAATTTTTTCTCTATAATAAAATATTGAAGGCTGAGACAACGGCAGCAATGGTTTTCTCCCGACTTGGGTTTCCACCTAAAAATCATGGTGTTCATGTGTGATGCTTTTGTGTGATGTTTCATTCTGTTATTATTGCACATGTCTACTGCTATATAAACATCTGATAAATGAATACCTGCAAGGATCTAAGTGAAGAATTGTTTGTTTATTAATATCTTTGTGAATACGTGAGTTCAGTAAAGGGTATCTGCGTATATACGCGAGTATGATTCAGTAAAGTAGCGTATGGGTTATTAAAGAATGAAAAAGTAAAAATATGCTGAGTAAATCCTAAATACTGATTCACCCCCCCCCCCCCCTCTCAGTATTTTTTCCAACAATTGGAATCAGACCCAGGTCCTTCTGAAAAGGCTTAACCGCTAGAAGGAAGATCAAGCAGGATGAGAAATCACGAGGGAACAGCATCTATCAAACCTCCGCTCTTCAACGGAAGAAATTTAATCTTCTGGAAAATAAGGATGAGATCCTATCTTCAGTCTATGGGAGCAGATATATGGGCCATTGTTGAACAAGGATATCAATATCCAGCTGCTACACCAACAGATCCAACTGAAAGAAAGAACTATGAATCAAATGCAAAAGTGGTCAATGCTATAACTGGAAGTCTAACTGAAGCAGAATTTGTCAAAGTCATGCAGCTAAATACAGCAAAGGAGATATGGGACAAAATCATCCTAAGCTATGAAGGTGATGCAAAGGTAAAAAGTGCAAAACTTCAATCTCTCAGAATTGAGTATGAAAATTAAAAAATGCATAGTGATGAGAATATTGCTGGTTTTTTTTTACGTGTTGATGATGTTGTAAACCGTATGAGAAATCTGGGAGAAACAATAACTGAATCCACTTTGGTTGAGAAAATTTTGAGATCACTAACGGCCAAGTTTGAGTCAAAAGTTTCTGCTCTTGAAGAAAAACAGGACCTTCAAAATCTTACTATGGTACAACTTCATGGCATATTGACTGCATACGAAATGAGGAGAGGAGGACCATCTGAATTCAAAGAAGTTGTTTTTAAATTTTATACAAAAGGGAAATAAATTCAAAAACCGGAAGGGTCAGGATATATCTCAGAAGAAGATGAGGCAAACTTTGTGAGAAAACTCCAACTAGGAACCGGAAGATTCAAAGGTAAGCTTCCTTTCAAATGTTTTAATTGTGGAAAAGTTGGTCATTATGCTGCAAAATGTCCTTATAAAGAAACATATGCTAAAGAGAAAGAAGTAGCAAGAAGAAATAAGAACAGGTCTAGCACTAAGAAAAGTTACTATACAAATGAAGACAGTGATGGGTTATCTGACAGTGAGGAAGAATGTGAACAAGATCTTAGACTTCTCATGGCATTTGAAAATAATTCTAGAGACGATAAGGATGCTTTTATGGATGCTCTAGATGACAATGATTTTCTTAATCAAAACAATCAACTCAAAATATGCTTGGAAGAAAGTAAAATAATCATAGAGACTCTGAAAAGGCAGAATGAAGAAGCAAAGAAACATAATGAAAAGTTAGAATGTGAAGTAGTAAGTCTAAGAAAGGAACTTGAGAAAGTAAAGACTCTGAATCTTAGATTTGCTAAAGGATTTGAAACCTTAGATGAGATTATCAAGGTTCAACGATCTCCTCTTATTAAGACAGGTCTTGGATATACCAGAGAATCCTCTCAGGCTTCAGCACCAAATTATCTAAAAGCAGCTACAACCGGTTTACTACATTCAGCCACTCAACGAGGGAATAAAGAATCTTCATAGGTAAAGCATGATCTTCACAATACAAGGAACACTAACAGGGATATCTCTCAAAGAAGCAACAATCAACAGGTAAATTCAAATAGAAGATTTCATGATCGCAGAAATTTCTACTTCAATGGACAATGTTTCTCATGTCACAATTTTGGTCATAAAGTTGTTCAATGTGTTGCATATAAAACCATCATGACAAGAGAAGCAAGAAAGAAAAGGATGGATTTTGAACCAAAAAGGAACACCTATAACAATTTTTCTCCTCTTCAAAATGAAGTTGAATGTGCTTATTGCAATAACTTTGGCCATGAAGAATCTGAATGCAGGAGCAAAGTCCAGCCAAAACAACATTTTCCTTCAAGTTCCAAAGTATGGAAAAAGAAGGAAATACAGGTTGAAAATTGTGGGATAGCGTTATTTGCAGAAGGAGAAGAAAATCAATGGTACATTGATAGTGGGTGCTCAAGACACATGACAGGTGACAAAAGCAAACTTCTTTCATATAATGCTCTAGAAAAGGAAAAAAAAGTTACATTTGGAAATGATAATCCTGCTGTAATTAAAGGAAAAGGATCCGTGTTCCTAAAAGAAAAGGTGAAGGCTAATGATGTCATGTATGTGGATGGATTAAGGCATAACCTGTTAAGTTTAAGTCAAATGTGTGATCAAGGTACAGAAGTTGTCTTCAGTTCAAAAGAATGTGTGGTTCGTGATCTGGATACAGGTAGAACTATTATAAAATGGAAAAGAACTCCAAGCAACCTATATGTATTGAAGAACTGCAAAGATCAATGTTACTTGAGCAAATCTTCAGAAAATTGGCTATGGCATAGAAGTCTGAGGCATCTAAGCTTCTCTCAAATCAACAAAGCAAGCAGACTTCAAGCTGTTCGTGGTCTTCCCAATATTACTCTACCAGAAAGTATCATATGAAAATCCTGCCAATTTGGTAAGCAGACCAGAGTACAATTTAATGCCAAAGAAGGATCATCAAGTAGGCCTCTTGAACTTGTTCATACTGACATTTGTGGACCTATGAGGAAAAAGTCACCATGTGGAGAAGAATACTATATCTTATTTATTGATGATATCTCTAGAATGTGTTGGATTGGGTTGCTTAAACACAAAGATGAAGCATTTGAGAAATTTCAGATCTTCAAAGCACTGGTTGAAAATGAATTGGATCTAAAAATCAAATGTCTTAGATCTGATCGAGGAGGAGAATATACTTCAAATGAATTCTTTGAATTTTGTGAACAACATGGCATAAAGAGACAGTTCTCTGTAGCAGGCACTCCACAACAAAATGGCGTAGCAGAAAGAATGAATAGAACAATTCAACAAATGGCTAGAGCTATGCTTAATGATTCTGGAACTCCTGACATGTTCTGGGGAGAAGCAGCACATACAGCAGCAAATATTCTCAACAAGGCACATGTTCGGGTAAATAGTGACAAAACTCCATATGAACTCTGGTATGGTAATTCTCCCTCTGTAAATCATTTTAGAATTTTTGGAAGTAAATGCTTTATCAAAAATAATGATGAAAAGCTTGGCAAGTTTGAACCTAGATCAGATGAAGGGATACTTCTTGGTTACTCATCTACAAGCAGAGCATACAAATGTTACAATAAAAGGATTCGAAAGATTGTTGAATGTATTGATGTTGTTATTGATGAGTCTCCTGCAGCTCCTAAAGAAGAAAAACAAGCAACAGAAGAAGATGATGGTGATTTTTGTCCTTCTACATCAAATGGAAATGATATAGACAATGGATCCAATGAAGAACCTGAAGATGATTTATCAGAAAAAGCTCCATCCAGATATGTTCAAAAGAATCATCCTGAATCTCAAATTTTGGGAAACAAGGAATCAGGTGTACAAACAAGGAGGACTCTTGTGGGATCTTCTAGCTATTTGGCATTCTTGTCCACAATTGAACCCCAAAATGTCAATCAAGCTAGCAAAGATGAATGTTGGATTCAAGCCATGAATGAAGAGCTTGATCAAATTGAAAAGAATCACACTTGGGAGTTGGTACCAAGACCACATGATAAAAATGTCATTGGAACCAAATGGATATTCAAGAATAAGTTAAATGAAAATGGGGATGTTATAAGAAACAAAGCCAGATTGGTTTGCAAAGGGTACACTCAACAAGAAGTTATAGACTTTGAAGAAACTTTTGCTCCTGTAGCTAGACTTGAAGCCATAAGAATGTTTCTTGCTTTCTCAAGTTCTCAACAAATCAAAGTCTATCAAATGGATGTCAAATCTGCTTTCCTCAATGGTGATCTTGAAGAAGAAGTTTATATAGAACAACCAGAGGGATTCATTTTGGGAAATGATAAGAATCTTGTTTGTAAACTTAAAATGGCTCTATATGGTCTCAAACAAGCTCCAAGGGCATGGTACTATCGTCTTGACAAATATCTCCATCAACAAGGATTTTCAAAGGGGTCTGCTGATAGCAACTTATACACAAAAATTGAACATGACAAACTTTTGATTGTGATTGTATATGTTGATGATATCATTTTTGGGAGTAATGAAGAATCCTTGAGTCAAAAATTTGCTTCTGTTATGCAACAAGAATTTGAGATGTCTTTACTTGGGGAACTAACATTCTTTCTTGGCTTGCAAGTGCATCAAACTACAGATGGCATATTCCTATCACAAGAAAAATATCTTAAGCAAATTTTGAAGAAGTATGGCATGGAAGAATGCAAGCCTGTAAGTACACCAATGATAACCGGATGCAATCTCAGTTCACATGATGATTCTCCCATGGTGAATCAACCAGAATACATATCAATGATAGGAAGTCTACTTTATCTCACCGGGACTAGACCAGACATTATGCATGCTGTTGGGATTGTTGGACGATTCCAAGCTAATCCAAAAGAGTCTCATCTTTAGGTTGTCAAAAGAATATTCAAATATCTGCAAGGAACTCAAGACTTTGGACTATGGTATCCAAAGAATGCTGATCTTACTCTTCATGCTTACTCTGATGCAGATTGGGCTGGAAATGTTGATGATCGAAAAAGCACAAGTGGTGGTGCATTCTATATGGTGCCTCAGTTGGTATCTTGGTTCAGTAAGAAGCGAAGTTCTATTTCCTTATCTACTGCTGAAGCAGAATATGTGGTTGCCGCGTCTTGTTTCACTCAACTCCTTTGGATGATGCAAGCCTTGAGAGATTTTCAAATCAAATGTACTTCTCCTATCTCCATTATGTGTGATAATACAAGTGCCATCAGTATCTCAAAGAATCATGTTATGCATTCGAAGACCAAGCACATTCCCATCAAGTATCACTTCTTACATGAACAAGTGCTTGAACAAAAGGTGAAGTTGGAGTATGTTCCCTCCAAAGAACAAGCTGTTGATATCTTTACCAAACCTCTGCCCAGGGAAGTATTCGAATATCTCAGACAGAAGTTGGGTGTTGTCTCTGCCTCTCAGAAGATCAGATTTGATTAAATTCAGAAGATTAAATTGTATACGTGGGTTTCCTGAAAGACAGTCGCATATATACGTGAGTTGCATCACATAAAGCTGCGTATGGTTGGTTGCTGGCAATTTTTGTTTGGGGTCAGCATTATTCAGCTCAGCTGCAGTGCTATTTGGTTTCTCTGATGCTGTTTGGAGTCACTGTTGGTATTTCAGCTCTTCTATTCTGTTTCACTCTCTGATTTTGGGTGAATATGCCTTGATGATTTGTTGAAAGTGTTCAGGATGCATAAGCAAACGGGGAGCCTTGGTCATATAGAAAACCTGCTTGGATGCACATTTTCAGGAGGAGCATTAGCCTTGCTGAGTATAATCCATTGTTGGCATTCTGTTGGTTCTGTAATATGATCTCTCTCTTGAGATCTTTTTGGTATTGATCATAAAAGATCACATTTGTCATTTGATGAAAAGGTCATGGATTAGACCTATGATGTAAATTTGTAATATTCAGTCTTGTAAGGACTTGAGTCAAAATGTGTAAACCCTCTTGGTTGGGTATTTGCGTCTCATATGTAAATCCACTTGGTTGGATCTTTGATGTAATTATGAGTCCTTGGTCATAGGAAGGTCATAGAGTCATGTACTTCATTGACAAATATGTTTGAACTTTCAGCGTGAATTCAGGGGGAGCATGGTAACTTCAGTGCACTTCAGATCTATAGTGCTTTGATGAAGGATAATTACTTTATGATCGTTTTGATCTGCCCTTTTCCCTTGATGTCAAAGGGGGAGAGACATGGTGTTTGGTGTTTGAATAAGGGGAGATTTTGTTGTGGTGATCAAACACCATCATGGTTTAGACATGGTGTTTGGTGTTTGAATAAGGGGAGATTCTGTTGTGGTGATCAAACACCATCATGGTTTGCCATCAAGTCCAAAGGGGGAGATTGTTGGCAATATGATGCAATGTGTTGTCCTTGATGGCAACCCACTTGATGAAGAGGATGGCAACCTACTTGATGAAGTTATTCCTGACTTGATGGACTTGGTAAAGATGTAAATAGTACCTACAGAGCAACTTAGATGCAATGATGAAAGGAATGATGAAAAATGTATGTCACAAGGCATACGCTGGTTTGATTAAGGGAAGTCGCGTATGCACGCGGAAAAGTACATGCCAAGTCGCGTATGGGATTTTGCGCTCCAAAATTAGAATACCAAGGGGCTTTACCATGTTATTGACCCATTGTATTGAGCGTTGGGTTGTCTATGTGGTCCCGTCCAGGAATACCATCAAAAGTAATGTGGTTTTGGCTCATGGTATTGATAAAGGATTATCCTATATAAGGGGAAGAATTTCATTGTGCAAAGGGGGTGGGCATGTGTCTGGGATTTAATGAATACTTCACTCTGAAGTATATCTGGATGGTGGAACTTTTCTCTTAATTGATAGAGCTGATTCTAGAATGTATCTATGAACATAATGAAGGTTCAAGATCTCTAGATCTTGAAATGGAAAAACTCTTGGATGATCTGAAAAGAAGTGATGAAGACCTGGCACTAATCTGTTAAAAGAAGTTGAAGAAATCTTGGTAAGTTCATAGATCTGGTATGTTCTGCAAAGTTTATATTTTATAGATCTATACGCAGGTTCGTTTCACTGAAGGCGCGTATATACGCGGATCTATTTCAACAAAGGCGCGTATAACCTGTTAGGGTTTTCTTGAAAAGTTGCACGAAGGAATACGCGGGTTGTATTCAGTGAAAGCGCGTATATACGCGGATCCATCCAAAGAAAAGTGTGTATCATATCTAAACTGATGATTGATCAAAGTTGAATGTGTTTTTGAAGGTCTATTCTGAAGTCTGGGTTAACTCTGATATTCTGGTTTCAGTAGGTTCACTGTTCTGTTTGTAGCTTTGGGCAAAGTATGTTTGTAGAAGAGTGAAGGGTTATGTTGGAGCTGTTGGATCCAGTTTGAAAATTGATGAAACGTGGTCTGCAGTGGATCTGAGGGTTGAAGCCTTCAGTCTGATAATAGAAGCTTTCTGTCAGCAGAGGTTGGTGCTAAGATCAGGGGGTAGTAGCTCCCTTCCAGGTGAGACTGCTAAACGAGAGCAGGGGGTTGAAGCTCCCTTCCAGGTGAGGTTGGTAAACGAGAGAAGGTTGTAGCCTTCTGCAGGTGGGTGCCTGCGTACTGGTATAAGTCTGCACCAGTACATGATTGTAAGAATTTTTTCTCTATAATAAAATATTGAAGGCTAAGACAACAGCAGCGGTGGTTTTCTCCCGACTTGGGTTTCCACCTAAAAATCATGGTGTTCATGTGTGATGATTTTTTGTGATGTTTCATTCTATTATTATTGCACATGTCTACTGCTATATAAACATCTGATAAAAGAATACCTGCAAGGATCTAAGTGAAGAATTGTTTTTTTATTAATATCTCTGTGAATACACGAGTTCAGTAAAGGGTATCCGCGTATATACGCGAGTCTGATTCAGTAAAGTAGCGTATGGGTTATTAAAGAATGAAAAAGTAAAAAGATGTTGAGTAAATCCTAAATACTGATTCACCCCCCCCCCCCCCCCCTCTCAGTATTTTTTCCAACACTGAGTTACTATATGGCTGTTCCAAAGTCCTCTAGGTACTCGATATCCTCCTTCCACAATTCAGTCCAAATTTCTGATTATAAGGACAGTCCGGAGTCCTACAGGTATTTATAGGTTTGAACTAACTGTGTTGTAGTTTAGTTCCTAAACAGGAGATCCAAACTAATGTTATTCTGAGCATTTATCTCCAACAAATGATCCAAGTTCTGACCATATGAGGGTCTATTGTCCGTGCTCAAAAGAGGCACCAAACAAACCACAAGTTGATCATTGTTCTAGCTCAGAAAACGTCTTCAATCTGAGCTACAATGGAAACGAGTTCGAATGTCTGAATTACGAGAGAGGTCCAAGTTCCTCTCTGCAATTCTCCACGGGACTGTTTTGTTGTTCTGGTTGCTGCCACTGTACCAACCAAACCGAGTTGTACTATGCTTTAAAAAATTTCCCAAACAGTTAATTTCTATGTCCTCTCGGCCCCCTTGTTGTTCTGTGCCTTCTCTATGAAATTATCATTGAAAATTAATGCCAAAATGAAGTGTTTTAATGTCATATTGATACATATTTTTCTTTTTGACGAAGAGTCACTTCCCTTGGCCAAGAGGCTGACTTGCATCAGTTGTCTCATGTCGGCTTTCATAGAACTTATATTTTTCCAAACTTGTAAATTCATTTTCTCTCAAACCACTGGGAGTTTCTAGGCAAGTAAGGGCTTGTTGGAAAGCTAAAATTATTCTCTAAAGTATGTTGAAGTTCTCACAAAGAAATTTTGCCTCTAATATGGTGAAAAATATTTTTTTAATGTGACTATCCTTCAATTTTTGTGCATAAAATATTTGAGATAGAATGGCTTCTCCAATGATTGGATCCTCTATTGTTTGGATTCTTCATCATCATAGGATCATCTATGACATCCACATCATAATACTATCCAAAAATGAATGTATCATCTCATGTCATCATATACTCGTGCAATGATAAGTCATAGTACCACCTTATTAATTTGTTATTGGGAAAACTTCAAAGTAGTCTTTCAACCATGTCATCAAGACCATTATCAAGTGTGGTCATTCAAGAGTATGGCACCATCACGTGTATGAATTCATTAAATATAGTCCTCCACATCAAGGGTATGGACATCATCTGGGTTCTAGGATTTTTCATCAAAACTAAGCACATCATCATGATTTATAGGGATTTGTGATCAATATGCATTTAGGACAATACTTATTCATAGACTTTGACATCATCATTAATTGTCTCCTAGTCAACCAAGAATCATGGCATCATCATCTAGAACCAGGCATCTCAAGAATATTGACATCTCAGTCAAATTCATATTGACATCAATGACAACCTTGATTAACAAGTACTCCATGGTCCCCAGTCATATTCTCCAATACCTGCATCCACACACCAATTGTTAATATTTGAAACTTAACTATTCCCTTCCTCTTTTTCTCTCATACACCCAAGCATATCTTAATTATATTCTAGATTCCATCTCCAATCACATTTTTCCTCTTTTCAAAGGGTTGAAAACCCTTTATCCAAAGCTTGTTGGTCACATTTCACAACTGCATTTTCTTCCAACCTCCACTTAGTGTGTTGGATGCACACCTTCAAATCTATTATCCTCCCCTCTAGGAAATTAAATTTCTCATAAAAATCAATAAAAATAAATTGAAATAAAGTTGTAGTTCCATCATATGTCATCCATTCTCCTCCATCAAATTTTAGTTGCATTTCCAAAAACTCAATTTCTCCTTCAAGCTTCATGAGCACTTCACTCAAACTTTGTCTAGTATCTATCTCCTACAATTGTAGAGATGTTCCTCTTGGAATTTTATTGTTGCCTCTATCTCCTAAAGGGAACTTCATATTCTCCCCTTATTTTATTATAGTTTGTAATGATTTTCTTCCCTCATGGACTTCATTACCATCACATGAGATAAACAAATTTGTTTAAAAAAAGTGAGGATATTGAGCCTTTGTTCATGCCCTTGGAATTATTCATTTTTTTGGACATTTCCCAGGGTCCATGAGACTTTCTATCGGCCTCTTATATTCATCATCACCATCACCTTCATTCCCTTGTATAATATCCTTGGAATGTTTTCAAGATCATTATTCTCATCTGCCATTATTTCAATCTGTAGAAATTATTTGTAACACTCCTTCTCTGCCTACTCTTGGTTTTGAGAGGTATTCCTTGTGCCTTATTCTCTCTATTATACATCTTATCCATGCCACTAGTCAAAATTTTCATAAATTTCACCCACCACTTTTGCAATCCCCTATGATGCTTTAAGATTTTCATACAGTCCCAGATACTTTCAAACACTCTCCCCTCAACATCTTCCCCATCACGAAGCACCATGGATATATTTGTTCACAACAATAAATTTCCTTCCCAGGTTCGACTACCCTAATTCCTTCTTACTTCAGCTAAGAAATTAACAACTTCTTTACTTTCCTCCCCAACTTTATGGATTTATGAGTTTTTCTCTTAAAACTCTTATGTCTGACAGATAATTTGAACCTCATCATTTTGTTCCATTTTTTTCTTTGGTCTTATCATTCTAGAAATATTTCCACGAAATTAAGTCTCTCCTTATGTTAATCATAGCCTTCTCAAATTCCTCTTGAATTAATTTCTTCCTCATTCCATTTCTATTCGCATCCATTTATCCTCTATTATCGATTCTCTTTGTACCCTGAATATGACCATTTGTAGCCATCTCTTTTCCTCTCTTCTTATGAGCTTTCACTTGCCCACTACGAGCCAAAAACAAGCCCCTGTAAAATTCTTCTCCATTGCTTGTTACCTAAGCACCTCACCCATTTCTCCTTAGCTTGGGCTATTAGTATTCCCTACGTTGTCTCCTATGGAACCTCTTGAGCAATCCTAGCTCATCTTTGGCTTCTATTGCACCTAGCTAACATTTTGAGAACTCCTTTAGTTCTCTTTTCTTGAGGACGTCCTCAATCCACTTCACTCCCAAAATACAACTAGGTTTTTCTCTTCAATAATCCATCTTGTTGTAAGGGTTCTTTTCCACTTCCTCTAATAATTCTGCTAATTCTTTACAACTCTTACTGTTGTTACTACCTTCAAGGGTTAATTTCTTTCCAAACATTCAACAAATAATAGACCAGTGACCTGCCATGGTTTTTTCGCATCTTGAAACTTCAATATATATCTTCCAACTATCCTCTTGGCTAGGTTGTATTCGATTCATTTTATCTCTACTCCTTGCTAGGAATTTCTCCCTTAAGTACTTGTTGGTAATAAAACCCCCGCAACACAAATTCTTTAGCTTACTAAAAAAGTGTGTCAATGTCACTCTGATACCATAAATGACACAACTAAAGTGTCATTTCCTTATAATTTTTGTGTTTCTCATGTGTTGTACCTCTCTTTATCCTCTTATCCTATTCTTAACCTAAGTTCCTGCTTAGGTGGTGGCAAATTTCTTATTTGGAAAAAAAAACACTTATATTTCTTCCCCTTTCTTTTCTTTCTTTTAACTCCAAGAACTGCAATGTAACACCCGAATTTAATGTCATTTAACTTAAAAACATTTTAAATTTATATATTGGTTTATTTTAAACTAATGTGATTAAAAAGTATTTTAATCAAGTTATGAACTAAAGCTTTTCATTTGAATAAAGATTTAATTATGGTATGTTTCCATAAGTCTCATGGTAATAGTTTTCCAAGACTCAAAAGTAGTTGATTAAGGAGTTACTAGCTATTACATTTCCTCTGGGGATAAAAGGAAAATCCCTGAGGATGAAAGGGGCTCTATGCAGATGATAAGAAACAACTAAGGAGCTCAAAGGAGTGAGTATCCAGAGCTGGTGGAAAACCAGTGGAACTCTCCTACTTGTTATAGGAGACGAGATTGGACATGAATCCTTAGGTCTATCTCCTTTAAAACACTTCTTCAGAATCCTACTTTGGTGAGGAGCACAGGGAGACTTGAGGACGCCATTGCCTCTCTCAAGGTTGGGCATATTCCATCAAAATTACTTATTTGAGATAAGTAAACTAGACTAGAAAGAAATGAATATAAATCTACTTAATATGTTCAGTCACGTAGATATAATTTCTGAGTATGTGATATTATGTTTAGAGGAGTAGTAAAGGTTCTATGAATGTATATTCAAACAACTTTTATTTTCTTGATATTATTAATATAAATGGTATTTCTGGGAGAATCATTAATAGAAATTTCCTAGGTAAAATTTGATAGGATTTGGTAACCATTAACTGGCTGGAAAATTAGTCCACTTGGGAAAAAAACCCAAAATGAACAGTCTATCCTGTAAATGAAAACAAAATAATACATGGAAAAAGTGTGAACCCTCTTGAGGTGTTCCGGTCACCTGTAAATAGTATTCTATTAGAAGGAACAAAAAACAAATTTTCCAAGAAAATAATTGACATGAAAAGAAAGCGTTGAGAATCCAAATACCAACATTTTAAATAGCAGTAAAAACCAGATCTATTTTATTCTTAAATATGAGATCTATTTTATTCTTAAATGCGAGCTCTATTTATATTCTTAAATATGAGATTGATTTTTTTTCTTAAAGAAAAGAAATACATAAATATAAAATATAGTTACTCAGAAACAAAGGAAGAACATAGAGCTGTAAATCTGAAAGTAACATTTGGTTATAACCCTTTTTGGATAGAAAGGAGAACCCAACTTAAAACATATGATTGAGAATATATATATATATATATATATATATATATATATGAATATTCCCAGTTTTCAAGCATAGTTCAACAAACTATTAAAATTCCTTACATACCAACCGACTGTGGTGATAATGTCAACATATAGAAAGAGGCATCACGGTTGTGAGTAAGGCAGATGAGTAAAACAATAAGCTAAGCACATAAGTAAAGGATAGAGAAAATCCTTATCGGTATGCACATTAATGAAAAATAAAACAGGTAAACCCTTTCTATACACAAAGCTTAGCCAAAATTATAACTTAGATGATAGTCAGAAAATATCCAAACCCTCAAGGGAGTGGATTCAAAACAAAACAACTCATAGCCTGAAAGAAAATGAATGTTATTAAACACTTAAGAGTAAACTCTGAGACAGAGAAGTAAGGCTACTCTTGTAATGTCTCTCACTCACAAAATTTTTTATTTTTTTTATTTTTCTTGAAACCATTAAAATATTAATTCACTACTAAACAAGTTATATATACTCTCCTTCGATATATAATAGCAGAAGGGTGTTTAATTTATAATCCTCTTACTTCCCTCTTCTAATGGTTAGAAATTTATATACTCTTGTATCTTAATGTATAGTTTCCCCTCCCCCCACTTAACAACTTAATACTTCCTAAATAAATTCTCACCACTTAATTATCTCAAGTAACCCAATGGTGGATTTCTTGTATACACATATACACTTGAAATTTCATGCCTATATACAGATATATACAAATATGCTAGGAGTATGGTTAGATAATAACCTTTCTTTACTCAACTTATTTCCACCCATCTTCCTAGACCCTAAAACCTACAGTTCCACCTAACCTAAGTGAAATCTTACCATATGGGATTTTAAATTTTGAACTTCTCATGATGGCCTTAAACTATTATTAACGTTTATGATAACCTTAATATTAATGCTACCTCTCTCCAACCTAAGTTCAATGCAATAACATGTTTTAGAAGGTATTTCCTTAGGCCCTAATTAAATTTGTGACATGTAATTAACCCCAATTTGGGATTGGTTTTACCACCGCATATCGAGGAGATTAATGTATAAATCGTGATGGTGAGTTATGTCATTTTGGTACAAGGGAATTAAATGTGAGTTCTGAAAGTCTATGACAGAGTTGGTAGCCATTAATGAAGCCAGCTATCAAAATGTCAATCTTCGAGCCCAGTGCAATCCTCGCACATCTGCATGTACTCTGCAACGTATATTACATTTATGCGACTGGATTTCTTCATTAAATTTGGCCTATATGAGATCGAATGTCTCGAGCCTCTCACCCATGACTCATCGATCTGCATATGAAGCACCCAGATTTTGACACTTGTATGGTTCTGATGAGTTAGGTTTTCTCCCATCCACTTAGTTTTTAAAGTGCAAATTTTCCAGAAGAATCTCATTCCTTTCGTTCTTGGTGAGTTTGGATTTCATTTTCTCCTTCAGGAATTTACGCACAGTGGTAATGGAGCCTCTCCCTACTCCACAGCTCGGATTCTCCTTCACTTGTCCCGGGTAAGCGTTCTTATATTGATCTCACTGTAATTTCATATTGATTTCGGATTTTGTTTAATAACTATTTGGCTTACGTAGCTTCTTAGTTAAACATTTTAATACACTACGTTAACCCCTTTAATTTTATTCATCTTTCATGATTTAAATGTATAACTTCTCCCTCAGAATGTCGTTTTTCCTTATTCAGTTGTGAAATGCTGATATACCCATTCTTCTTCGTTGTAAAGCTCATAGTTTACTCGTTTAGGAATTTATGCTGTTGAGAATATACAAATTTCATTTGTGATAATACTCCTTTGCAATAGAATTAATTTTTGGTTTTTCTATCCTTGTCTCTATGGCAGATTCGAGTTTAGATTTTGAATGGTTGCAAGCACAATTGCTACCTGCTATGAATCATGGAAACTCCAAGTATGGTTTCCCATCGATTTCGACATCAATCCGATTTTTTTTCTTCTCTAGAATTTATAATAATCCCAATGATATCATTCTGAAATCGATTTTCTATTTCTCCTAGAATGTGTTTAGTTGATATTGGATTTTCTTTTCTCATTGATATTCTGTTGCATTCGAGGGTACGTAGGCCCGCAACTAAGCCCGGTATGGAAAATCGAACAACTTCGACATTTCTCTCAGTTTGTTTATCCTTGTTCTCTATAGGTAATTTCATAAATCTTCATCTCTCATTATAAGTGTTTCTTTTTTTTCCTTGATATCCAATTCATAACTATGCTAATATTTCCTTGTAGTGAACGTGCAGGTAATAAACCTCTCTCATTTTTCTCATTTCAGATGTAGCACTCTACCTTTGGAGTCCTTACCTTTTTCAGCTCTAATTTACTACTATTTACACAGGTCGGTCTTACATGTTTTGTGTGAAGTGCAGTTCTTTCCTTGTTCAAATCAGATTCCTAAATTGGTTTATATTCTTTGAAATTTAGGATTCATAAATTGTCTTAGCCTCTTTGGCTAGTGTGAAGTTGATTTAAATTTGAAACTTATTTTAACCCAGCAGGATGATATCCTATTATGGATATATGTGGACTGTGAATTTTTATTTTTTTCCCAGATTTAGTATGGTTTCCATTAGTTCAATTATTTCTGCTACATATCTCATGTCTCTGTGTTAAATCATATATACCGAATTGTGATTTATTTCAAGAATAGATATATCTTACTTCTGTAATCTACATATTTTTTATCTGTATTATATAGATGTAGAGTCAGATTACTAAAATTCTTGAACTCATATGTCATTTTTTCTAATTCACTCTATAGATACTATTTGTAACTACCAGCTTTTTAAGTTGTATGGATATCGTCTATCAGTCTCTAAATTTTTTTTAGTAAAATACTTAGTGTGCAACTATATTGCTCAGACTTTAATAAAAGGACTTCCATAGCATGGATTTAGTATATGCAGAATGAAAATATGTATATATATATATATATATATATATATATATATATATATATATATATATATATATGTATGTATGTATGTATGTATGTATGTATGTATGTATGTATGTATAAGTTTAACTATACTTATCCATTTCTTATTTCCTTTCAGTATAACTTATTTACAGTTTCTCATATGGAAATTTAATACCTCCACTTATAATTTCTGATACTAGCTAGCTGTTATATCATTTCTGTACAAAATTTTATCCATGTTATTTCCATCACAGTAAAGAAAACATTGTTTCTTCAGCAATTATTGACTTCTAATTAAAATGGAATTTTATCAGTTTATACTACTTGTGTTTTCTATTCAGCATACATGGTTAATTTCTGCATGTTCAGTACAGTACTAATTTCACTTTCCCTCTCTATCGTATATCACAGATCTTTTCTGCTGTACTAAAATGGCTTATATCCACTTAACTTTCTTGACACCGTATTTTCTGCTAAATAATTATAACAATAGGACAATAATTAAAATATATTAGCATTCACTTGCAGATAATAATTTTCTGTTCTGCATATTAGTTTAGATTCCTCATGAATGTGTGTGTGTGTATATATATATATATATATATATATATATATATAATCTAAGAAAAGTGACAATATTATTCTCTTTTACTACATAGAAGTAATACTTTCTTTGAGAGATATCGATCTCCAAATTTAAACCTATTACAGGTTTAGAAATTCTGGCATATGGGTCTCATCAAACTACTCCCATAAAACCACACAAATTTGAAGTATTTCTACTTCATCAAAATCTATTTAATGTATGGGTATTAAGTAACTCTGCATACCACAATTTAACTCACTCATTAAATAAAAACTTTATTTACCCATGAGCAAATTCATATAACTCTAAAATAGATTAGTTCAGTGTGCATACCAATTTCTTAGACTAGTCCACCCAACCATAGAGTTCTATCTCCTTAACTCACCCCCGAGCTAAGACCTTAGCTTCTAGTGATAAACAACCCCTTATCTATCTTGGAGAAGCTTATTTAAGCAGTGCTTTGCCAAGCCTGTTTCCAATTTTTGCGTCCAGAAATTTCAGGATGCTTTCTTCCTATTTTGCCTAGGCTTTCCCTCAGTGAGGTACTTTAAAGCTATCTTTTCCACTTTTCCAACTTTTCTTCCTCTTCCCAATTACTTTCCTCTTCATCAGGAAAATTAGATATTTCTCTCCAAATCTAATTTTTTTGTAAGATTCCTTCCAAGGTTTTCTGGAAGGTTTGGGAAATTATAAGCTTATCCATATCCTCATGGATCTAGGTTTAAGATATCCATTCTCATTCTAGTCATTGTACACACATAACTATTCCATTTATTTTTATTAATAATTAAAATAAATCCACACATTATTTCTCCATTCGGGTCCACTTCCCCTTTGGATTTGTTCAAATGTTAAGTTAAAAATCATATCAACTTGGGGGGTTACATATTCCTCCTCTAAAAACAAACACCGTCCTCGGTGTTGACAAAATAAACTTAAACAATTCACTGTATAAACAGTGATGGGTATTTTTCCATAATTTCAATTTCTCGTTCCCAAGTAGCCTCTTCAGTAGTAAAGTGCTTCCATTGCACTTTTACTCTGGCTACTGTCCGATTTCGAAGTTCAATTTCTTCCCGCTCCAAGATTTGAAGCGGCTCTCGAAGGAATTCCCCTTCTGGTTCCACCTGGATCACATTCCAATCAATAACGTGAGCGGCATCATGTACATAATTTTTTAACAAAGAAGCATGAAACACATCATGAACCTTAATATGAATAGGTAAGGCTAAATTATAAGCCACTGGTCCTACTCTTTCCAGCACTTCAAATGGTCTACAATATCGTGGAGCTTATTTTGCACAACTACCAGTGTGCAAAGTGATATTTTTAGGCTTAATTCTCAGATATACATGATCACCCACCCTGAACTCTTGGTTAACTCTCTTTTTGTGTGCATAACGTTTTTGTCGATCCTGAGTTGTCTTGATATTTTTCTGAATTTGTTTTACAATTTTCTCCATTTCTTTCAAAGCTTTTGGGTCAAGTACTAATTTAGTACTCAGGTTGGCTCCAGTTTAAAGGAGTGTGACACTTTCTACCATAAATTTCTTCAAACGGACTCATCTTTATTGAATTCTAGTAGCTGTTGTTATAGGCTAATTCTACTAAATGTAAATAATCTTCCCATTTCGTTGGCCTATCCATCACATACCTTCTTAATATATCTTCCAGGATTTGATTTTTCCTTTCTATTTGACCATCCGTTTGAGGGTGATAGGCAGTACTAAAGTTCAATTTAGTGTCCATGCCTCCAAACAGAATCCTCTAAAAGGTTGCAGTGAACTTTGCATCTCTATCTGAAATGATCATTTTAGGAACCACGTGTAGCCTTACGATCTCTTTCATGAACACATTTTCTACTTGGGTTGTTCCAAAGGTAGACTGAGCAGGTATAAAATGAGCAGCCTTAGTCAAAGTATCCACAATTACCATCACAGAGTCATGTTGATATTTGATTCTTGGTAAACCAGTTATAAAGTCCATAGAAACAATTTCCCATTTCCATTCTAAAATCGGTAAAGGATTTAGCAATCCAGCTGGATGTTGATGTTCAACTTTTACTTGTTGACATTCAATGCATCTGGCCAAGTAAATTGCTACATATTTTTTCATTCCAGGCCAAAATAAATTCTTTTTCAAAGCTGTGAGTAATTTTTGGTATCCAGGATGTCCAGAATAAGTGTTTTTGTGATATTCATCCAAAATTTCCTTCTTTAAAGAGTCTACATTAGGGATGTACAATATATCTCTATAAAAAATCAACCCCTTCTAATTTTGTGTATACCCTTTCATTTCATTTTTCATCATTTGAGTCTGAATTTTTTCATAGTTTTGGTCTTGATCCACTACTCTTTGCACCAGTCCCTCCAAATTAAACTTGACACTACTCCCAATGTTACTTATTCCTTGCCAAGCATTTCTACTTAAGGCATCTACAATTTTGTTCTCTTTTCCCTTGATATGTTTTATTTACATATCAAACTCACTTAGAAAAGACAACCACCTAGCTTGTCTAGCATTCAGGTCTGGTTGAGTGAAGAAATACTTTAGACTAATGTGATCTGTCATCAGCACAAATTTCTTTCCGAGAAGATGGTGTCTCCACATCTTGAGAGTGTGTATTGAAGTAGCTAGCTCAAGATCATAAACATTGTAATTCTGTTCATGTTTCTTAATTTTTCTAGATTCATAATCTACAACATAATTTTCTTGTAACAATACTCCCCCTAATCCTTGTCCACAAGCATTAGTGCATACTACAAACTCCTAATTTGGATCTGCAATCTTAAGGATAGGTGCTATAGTAAGTTTCATTTTTAATTGGTCAAAATTATTCTAGAATTTTTCAGTCCATTCAAACTTTACTCCTTTCCTTTGCAACGAAGTTATGGGATAGGCTAACGCTGAAAATATTTCTACAAACCTTCTGTAGTATCCCACAATTCCCATAAAGGATCTTACTGATGATACATCAGTAGGCACAAGTCATTCTCTAATGGATTTTATCTTTTTGGGATCTACAACCAACCCTTGTTCTGATATTATATGCCCCAAGTATTGAATTTTATCCTTAAAAAACTCACATTTCCTAAAATTAGCATATAACTGATTTTCTTTGAGAGTCTGCAATATGATAATGAGGTGTTCTTGATGCTCTGCTTCACTTTTTGAATATATTAAAATGTCGTCAATAAATACTAGTACAAACCTGTCTAAGTATTTATTCAAGACACTATTCATTAAACACATAAAAGTGGTGGGTGCATTAGTCAAACAAAATGGTAGGACCACAAATTCATAGTGTCCATACCAGGTTCTAAATGTTGTCTTGATGATATCTCCATCTTTAATCCTTAACTGATGGTAACCAGTCCTTAAATCAACCTTGGAAAACAATGTTGCCCCTCTAACTTGATAAAAAAGGTCGTATGTCCTAGGTAATTTGGATATTTTTTTTTATTGTCAATTTTTTTAATTGATGGTAATCAATACACATCCAGAAGGTACCATCTTTCTTTTTCACAAAAGGCACCGGTGCTTCCCAAGGAGATACACTCCGTCTGACGTAACCTCTGTCCAGCAACTCTTGTAGTTGCTTTTTTTAACTCCATTAGTTCAGGGGTGCTCATTCTGTAAGGGGCTCTAGAAATTGGAGTTTCCCTAGGCACTAAATCAATTGAAAAATCGATTTCTCTCTTAGGGGGAAGATGAGGGATTTCATCTGGGAAAACATCTTTAAATTCTCTTATCACTAGTAATTTCTAGCCTATTTGCTTATGTTTGTTGTCCTAACTCTTCTACATGTAAAGAATACACCTGATACCCTTTTCTAGCAATTATCTTTAACTGAAGGGCTGATATTTTCTTCACAGATATGGGTTTAGGATTCCCTTTGATTATTACAGGTTTTCCCTCCTTATCAATGCAATGTAAGGCCTTGTATAAGCAATTCATCATAGCTTTTTATTTTTCTAACCAGTCCATCCCTATCAGGACATCATAAGATCCTAATGGCAGAATGTTTAAATTTAATTCTGTTTGGTATCCATTCAAATTAATGGCTGTTTGAGGTAACTTGTGAGTTACTTTTCGTTTTGTACCAGTGACTAACTGTACTAGCCAAGAATACTGAAACTTATTTGACTTTAATTTGCATTTTTCTACCATTTGAGGACTGATATAACTCAAAGATGCACCTAGATCTATCAAAACTATAACATATTGGTCAACAATCATACCTTCCATCTCGACCATGGTGGACTGGTGTTCTTCTTGACGATCTTCTAAGGCAGCACTGATTTTGGGGATGTTCCTGGCTACATCATTTACTGTAGTGGCCTCACGCAATACTTGCACTGTTTGGATATTTCTGTGTGGATAGTCCCTCAACAAATGACGTTCTCTACAACCCCAACACTTCAAAGGTTCCTTCATTTTAACAGTCCCTTCCCTCTTGTTATTTCCATTCATTGGTTTAGACCCAGTTTAAGATTAGGTAGTTTGATTTTCACTCATTTTACTAATTTTCTTTCTCTTGTAGTTCCTACCAAAGTTTTTCAAATAGGCTGGTTTTTGTTTCTTTCCACTGAAATCACCTTTGTTTGACAACCTCTTTCCTTGCTCCATCTTACCCTTGAATTTTTGGTAGCATAGTCTGGCCTTCATCACTACTTCATCCATTGTTTTTGGATTATCGAACTCTATTTTCTCCTTGTAAAAAGTAGGCAAACAATTCAGAAATCTCTGTACCTTTGCCTTCTCCTCTCCGATATAAGGTACATATCGTAACATATTTGTGAACTTGGTGACCAACTCATCGATGGTGAGTTGTCCCAACCTGATTTCATGAAACTCTTTTTCCTTGTCATCATAGTAGCATTCGTTCAAATATCAGTTTTTGAACATGACTTGAAAATCCTCCCAAGTCACTGTTTTCTCATCAATGGCATGGACTATTTTTGTTTCCTCCCACCACAGGGTAGCCTTACCTCGCATCTGCTGAATAGCCAATCTGGATCTTAAGTTACTTTTGTATTCATAAACCTAAAAGTACTTTATCATATTCAGAAGCCATGCCTCAACATCTTCTTCTTTCTCTCTGTCATAGGAGGGAGTTTTTATTTTCCGAAATTCACCTTGTAATTTCTTCTTTTTTCTAGACTGTTGTCTAGTGCCATCATCTTCCTCAGAATCTTCTGAGAAATTGACTCTTCCCTTCCTCTTCCTTCCAGAACCTTCACCCTCTTGGCTGTTCCGTGAAGTCAATTCCCTTATAAGTCTATCTTGCTCCTCACTGGCTAAAGATAGTCTGTCATTGTGGCTTTTAAACTGTGCCATTTTTCGTTGCATTCTATGAAACATATCCATCAATGGAGGATTTGGATCTAGCGTGTTTTCTCCACCACCCAGATCTACTTACAACTCATCCCCTTCAGTCATGGTTCGCAGCTGTGTTCTTCAGTACTATTCACTGTACAAGAAAATAACATTAGCAAGATTTAAAATTCATCAAATTTTACAGCAACATATATTTTCTGTGTGAGCACATACTTTTCCCAGTGTTTTAGCTAATGCTCTGATACCATTTGTAATGTCTCTCACTCACAAATAATAATAAAAAATTATTTTTATTGAAACCACTAAAATATTAATTCACTACTAAACAAGTTAGATATACTCTCCTTCGATATATAATAGCATAAGGGTGTTTAATTTCTAATCCTCTTAGTTCCCTCTTCTAATGGTTAGAAATTTCTATACTCTTGTATCTTAATGTATATCCCCCCCCCCCCCCCAACTTAACAACTTAATACTTCCTAAATAAATTCTCACCACTTAATTATCTCAAGTAACCCTACGGTGGATTTCTTGTATACACATATACACTTGAAATTTCATGCCTATATAAAAATATATACAAATATGCTAGGATTATGGTTAGCTAATAACATTTCTTTACTCAAATTATTTCCACCCATCTTCCTAGACCCTAAAACCTATAGTTCCACCTAACCTAAGTGAAATCTTACCATATGGGATTTTAAATTTCGAACTTCTCATGATGGCCTTAAAATTTTATTAACCTTTATGATAACGTTAATATTATTTCTACCTCTCTCCAACCTAAGGTCAATGCAGTAAAATGTTTTCGAAGGTATTTCCTTAGGCCCTAATTTAATTTGTGACATGTAATTAACCCCCATTTGGGATTGGTTTTACCACCACATATCGAGGAGATTAATGTATAACTCGTGATGGTAAGTTATGTCGTTTTTGTACAAGGGAATTAAATGTGAGTTCTAAAATTCTATGACAGATTTGGTAGCCATTAATGAAGCCAGCTATCAAAAAGTCAATCTTCGAGCCCAGTTCAATCCTTGCACATCTACATGTACTCTGTAACGTATATTACATTTATGCGACTGGATTTCTTCATTAAATTTGGCCTATATGAGATCGAACATCTCGAGCCTCTCACCAATGACTCATCGATCTGCATACGAAGCACCTAGATTTTGACACTTGTATGGTTGCGATGAGATAGGTTTTTTCCCATCCACTTTCTTTTTAAAGCGTGAATTTTCTAGAAGAATCTCATTCCTTTCTTTTTCTGTGAGTTTGGATTTCGTTTTCTCCTTCAGGAATTTACGCACAGTGGTAATGGAGCCTCTCCCTACTCCACAGCTCAGATTCTCCTTCACTTGTCCCGGGTAAGCATTATTATATTGATCTCATTGTAATTTCATACTGATTTCGAATTTTGTTTAATAACTATTTGGCTTACACGGCTTCTTAGTTCAACATTTTAATACACAATCGTTAACCCCTTTAATTTTATTCATCTTTCATGATTTAAATGTACATCTTCTCCCTCAGAATGTTGTTTTTCCTTATTCAGTTATGAAACACAGATATACCCATTCTTCTTCATTGTAAAGCTCACAGTTTACTCATTTAGGAAGTTATGTTGTTGAGAATATACAAATTTCATTTGTGATAATACTCCTTTGCAATATAATTAATTTTCAGTTTCTTTATCGCTGTCTCTTTGGCACAGTCGAGTTCCGATTTTGAATGGTTGCAAACATACTTGCTGCCTATTACGAATCATGGAAACTCCAGGTAGGGTTTCCCATCAATTTCGGCATCCATCCGATTTTTTTTTCTTCTCTGGAATTTATAATAGTCCCAATGATATCATTCTGAAATCGATTTTCTATTTCTCAACACAATATCCCAGAATTCGTTTAGTTGATATTGGATTTTCTTTTCTCGTTGATATTTTGTTGAGTTTGAGGGTATGTAGGCCCGCAACTAAGCCCGGTATGGAAAATCAAACAACTTCGACATTTCTCTCAGTTTCTTTATCCTTGTTCTCTACAGGTAATTTCATAAATCTTCATCTGTCATTATAAATGTTTTTTGTTTTTCCTTTATATCCAATTCGTAACTGTGCTAATATTTCCTTGTTGTGATTTTGCAGGTAATAGACCTCTCTCATTTTTCTCATTTTATATGTAGCACTCTGCCTTTCGATTCCTTACCTTCTTTCGGGTCTAATTTACTGCTATTTACACAGGTCGGTCTTACACATTTTGTGTGAAGTGCAGTTCTTCCCTTGTTTGAATCGGATTCCTAAATTGGTTTATATTCTTTGAAATTTAGGATTCATAAATTTCCTTAGCCTCTTTGGCTAGTGTGAAGTTGATTTAAATTTGAAACTTATTTTAACCCGGCAGGATGATATCCTATTATGTATATATGTGGAATGTGAATTTTTATTTTGTTCCCATATTTAGTATGGTTTCCATTGGTTCAATTATTTTTGCTACATATCTCATGTCTCTATGTTAAATCATATATACCAAATTGTAATTTATTTCAAGAATAGATATATCTTACTTCTGTAATCTACATATTTGTGATCTGTATTATATAGATGTAGAGTCAGATTACTAAAATTCTTGAACTCACATGTCAATTTTTCTAATTCACTCTATACATACTATTTTTAACTACCAACATTTTAAGTAGTATGGATATCGTCTATCAGTATCTAAATTTTGTTTAGTAAAATACTTATTGTGCAACTGTACTGCTCAGATTTTAATAAAAGGAATTCCATAGAATGGATTTAGTATATGCAGAATCAAAATATGTATATTCATATATATATATATATATAAGTTTAACTATATTTATCCACTTCTTATTTTCTTTCAGTATAACCTATTTACGGTTTTTCATATGGAAATTTAATACCTCCACTTATAATTTCTGATACTACCCAACAATACTAGCTAGCTATTATATCAGTTATGTACAAACTTTTATCCATGTTATTTCCATCATAGTAAAGAAAACACTGTTTCTTTAGCAATTATTGACTCCTAATTAAAATGGAATTTTATCAGTTTATACTACTTGTATTTTCTATTCAGCATACATGGTTAATTTTTGCATGTTCAGTACGGTACTATTTTCACTTTCCCTCTCTATCGTACATCACAGATCTTTTCTGATGTGCTAAAATGGCTTATATCCACTTAACTTTCTTGACACTGTATTTTCCACTAAACAATTATAACAATAGGAAAATAATTAAAATATATTAGCATTCACTTGCAGATAATAATTTTATGTTCTGCATATTAGTTTAGATTCCTCATGAATGTATATATATATATATATATATATATATATATAATCTAAGCAAAGTGACAATAGTATTCTCTTTTAATACATAGAAGTAATACTTTCTCTGAGAGATACCGATCTCCATATTTAAACCTATTATAGGTTTAGATGTTCTGGAAAATGGGTCTCATCAGACTAATCCCATACAACCACACAGATTTGAAGTATTTCTACTTCATAAAAATCTGTTAAATGTATGGGTATTAAGTAACTCAGCATACCAAAATTTAACTCACTCATTAAAGCAAAAATTTATTTACCCATGAGCAATTTCATATAACTCTAAAATAGATTAGTTCTGTGTGCATACCAATTTCTTAGACTAGTCCTCCCAACCGTAGAGTTCTATCTCCTTAACTCACCCCCGAGCTGAGACCTTAGCTTCCAGTGATAGACAACCCTTTGTCTATCCTGGAGCAGCTTATTTAAGCAGTGCTTCTCCAAGCCTGTTTCTAATTTTTGCGTCCAGAAATTTTAGGATGCTTTCTTCCTGTTTTTCTTAGGCTTTCCCTCAGTGAGGTACTTTAAAGCTGTATTTTCCGCTTTTCCATATTTTCTTCCTCTTTCCAATTACTTTCCTCTTCATTGGGGAAATTAGATATTTCTCTCCAAATCTACTTTTTTTGTAAGATTCCTTCCAAGGTTTTCTGGAAGGTTTGGGAAAGTCTAACCTTATCCATATCCTCATGGATCTAGGTTTAAGATCTCCATTCTCATTCTAGTCATTGTACACACATAACTATTCCATTTATTTTTATTAATAATTAAAATAAATCCACACATTGTTTCTCCATTGGGGTCCACTTCCCCTTTGGATTTGTTCAAATGTTAAGTTAAAAAGCATATAAACTTAGGGTGTTACAACTTTGGAACAATAGGGGAGCGAAATTCATCAGTTGAGTATGCCTTAGAGAGCTTGGTAACACAGAGGGTGCAGGGAGATGGGGATTTTACCTACAAGCCAAGCCAAAATACCATTAATGCTAGAAACATTACAGTAAAAATAAGCAGGAAAAGAAACAATAAAATCAAGGTCACTTACTTTGGAACCAAGTGGGTAGCGAGCTCCTCGCACCTGCGCCATCAAACAAACCATTACAAACTTTGAAGAGAAAACTGCAAATAAAAACAAATAAGCATTGTAAAGCCGAGAATGGAACTCACCATTGACACATCTTGTGGAGTAAACCCTCCCAGCCAAATAGCAGTTCAGAGAACATGGTACGAGCTAGCTCGTTTATGACTATACAGAAAACGAATAGAATTTCTACATAAATATCCTCGAGAAACCCTTAATCCTCCCAGTTCCATTGGTGAATCAGCTTAAAAACACAAAAATAAGTTATGGGTAGTGCAAAATGTGAGATGGATAAGGGCCTTCACCTTACCACAGGCCAGAAAATTGGAGAAACGATGGAGGGCTTGCCGGAGTGGTAGAGCGTCGAAGATCAAGACAGTAGCACAATGAGGAATGCAGTTAGGGTTCAGGGGGTAAGGTAATACCCTAACCACCCCAACACCCTTCATATTTGTTGATCTAGATCATAAATCGATGGTGGAGAGGCTTACACTTGGACCCATAAATGTTAAAATGAAAATATCAAGGATACGGTAGATCTGGATGGATCTAAATGATTTAATCAAACACTAAATAATGTATGACAACAGTGAGATATATAAACCTGACAAATTTATATTTGTACTGTAAACATCAATGATTTTATAATTGTTAATAGTGTAGTTTCGGAGGAAATGTTAACCTATGCCAAGGACCTATATGATGTGTATATATATGTTATAAGGTAAAATAAGATATGTATAGGATAATTAATATTTTAGGATTAGTTAATCCTTATTATAATGCTAATGTTCCATTGCAAAGGGTAAGTCAAACTTAGCATTTAATTATTCAATTTCTGAATTTTTTTTATTGAATTATTATGGACTTAATTGCTATAAGTAAAAATAAAAACTATTCTGAAAGGTAAATAATGTGGTTGAACATTAGAGGTGGTATCAGATCAGCGTTCAAATGCTGGGACCAAAAAGGGGTCACCTAAATAACAATTTGTATGTGTAAAATGTGCACAGAATTGAAAGGAAAAGTTGACCAAGTACGATGAGGAGGGGGTTTGTACATCAAACACCCAGGACTATAGGAGAAATTCTCCCCCAACTTAACCAAGCGATGAATCGAGAAGTGTGGGTACAACTGAGTGTAGACCAACATCAACAAATCAATAGATTTCTTAAGGAACAACAAAAAAAAACCATCAGGCTCTTGGATATTGTAAAACAAGTACAAGAAGAAATGGTGCGAGTAAGAAGTGATAATGAGAGGTTGATATAGGATTAGGAGTAGATCCATAAAAGCCTTTCAGATAAACATAATCAAGGGATAATTCAACCAAGCGTGGAACATAACACCCTAGAAGAGGGTATACAATAGCAAACACCAAATGTTTTCAAGGTCGTTGGTAGCGAGAGAGTGGTAAGGTCGACCTCATAATGACAGACCGGTCTCGTGTTCTGTTGATCAGTGGTTGTCATTGATGTTAACCCCAGCAGCACCAAGGGCTACCCTGATCTTGTGTGGTAATTTTTACCTAACAAATTACTATATTCTGGGTCAAGAATATGTTTTTATGGTTTCTAATTGTTGAGATGTTTCCGTTGATATATGGCATGCCATGTAATTCTTCATGGTTTGAGAGATATTCATGTTTGAAGTTTGTAACCCTAGTTAGTGGGATAAAACCCCATCGAGTTGTGGCATGGGTCATTGAAAAGTCAATAATTAATAATTTTTAAGCTCCTAAAATCCCTCCCATGTTCACTTTTTGAAGACCCTCTCAACCTAAGCATTTATATAAATTGTGATCCTCATATCCTCCTCTTGTAGAGATTTCACTACCTGAAATAGGTCATCGTGGACTTTGAGCTCTAACATATTTTCTATGATGGTTCAGAAGCTAAAATTTTTATGACACTAAGAAAAAATCTTGATGAAGCTCCTGTAAATATTTCAGTTCAAGGTGCACAATATTTTCGAAGATATGATCTGTATAAGTTAGTTTTTTTGTAGGCTCCTCAACTTCATCTCAAAGAAGTGACCATGGAAAATTTGTAATAACTATCTCTTTGAGTATTAGATTGGAATTTTGTAATAAGTGGAAAATAATGCATGGACTATAGTTTCCTCTGTATCAATTTCAGAGCCGAATGAAGAAACAGTGACATGTGGCACGTCGTACAAGTGCGCTCTACTAAACTAATCCATAATTAGGTCATTGTGAGAGATTGGAAATAACTTTTCCTTGAAGAATCCAAATTGGGTCAGACCTATGGAATTGGAAAAAAGACTTAGAGGACTCCTACAAAACCAAAAATAACATTTGGGGATCTAAAATAACAAAGATACACCAGATTCAATATCAAGATCCTAGAAGGAAAGAAAAAGCTAGATCATGTGTTGTCAAGGGATGCAAAGGACCAGAATTTCTATGGAAGACAATCAAAGAAAGGTGCAACAGAGGTAAGCTCGAGGTAAGTATATTATGTATATGTATGTTCATATCTTAATTGCATTAGGTTCTTTTTATTCTAATTTCCTTTTTTGTTTAGCACTGACATATGATCTACAGGATGAGGTAAGTTTTGATATTATCACGTCATGGGTATTTCCTTGAAGAATTTTTGCAGGTATTATATATTCATCAAGATAAGAATCAATGCATGATCTAATGTTCTGAAGAGTGATAAAGGGTAGCATGACAAGAGCAGGAATCTAGGTGCAGAAAAACAGCAAGAAGTTCACCACATGAAGTCTTCACGAGGGAAACATGTCATACAATCATTGTAAAGGTATCATTGTACTGACTCATTGTAAAAGAATCATTGTAAAAATTGTACAAGTGTCTATCTGCAAAGAGTTGAAGAGGCAGTGTCAGGAGGTCTATGATCACCATTAGGTGGTTGCATCATAGTTGGGGTTATGGTCTAGTGTGTCTTCTTCTTCCAAATCATTCTAAACCATTATAAAGTGGACCGTTTTCCCTAGTACGGGAGTCCATTCTTCTTTTATTCTTCTATAGGGTGGTAGGGTGGTGCTAGGATGGTGCATAAAGTCACCAAAAGGTTCAGGCCTATGAAAAATTTAGGGTGGTAGGGTGGTTCTAGGATGAGTTGTAGCTCATTGGGTGTTGGTGCATTCGTTCAGTTGACTAATGAAGAATATCTGGCATTGGGGCGTCCATCCAGTGGGAGCTGGAGAAAAATGATTTTCTAGATTCTAGGATGTTGGAGCTTTATTTTCAATTGGAGTTGAATATTAAAGAGCTATTAGAAAAAAATTCGGGTGGATTTTGTCCCAAAGAGGGTTTCCACCTTAAAAACTGTGTGCACTTGTGTTCCTTTTATTTACTGCTATCATTGTACAAACATTGATAATAATTGAATATTAACTAATGCTCTTAAAGATTAATAATATCACTAATTGAAAGGAATACCGATTCACCCCCCCCCTCTCACTATTTCTGACAATGGGTATTAGATATTGGTTCATTCAATAATAGTTTAACAACTGGAAGGAGGTCATGGAGCATACCAAGAATGGTGTGCCTCTGTTCAATGAAAATAATTATGCACTTTGGAAAGGAAGAATGGAGGTCTATCTCTTGGTGCAAGGTTTCAAAGTATGGGACACTGTTCAAAATGGCTTTACACCAACCACGAATGAACAAGGTAAGAAGAATTTGGTAAATGATCCAAAAGAAAATAATATTATTATCAGTGTACTTATTGAATCTACTTATCATAACGTGTTGGGTTGTAAAACCGCCAAAAATGTATGGGACAAGCTTGAGAATATATATGCAGGTGACTCAAATATCAAAGAATAAAAGCTTCAAATATACATAGCAAAATTTCAGCAACTCAGAATGAAAGAAGATTACAATATTGCTGCATACTTCCAACACGTTGATGAAATAACCAACACTCTCGAAGGATTGGGAGAGCCTGTTGATGAGAATAATATTATAATAAATATTCTTAGAACGTTACCAGGGAGATTCAACACAAAGGTATCAGTCTTAGAATATAGTGCAAATCTGGAAAAAGTTGGCAAAGAGGAATTACATCGAGTTCTCATAGCATATGAAACGATACTTGATGAAGAAGAGGGTACTTCGCATCTAGAAATTGTGTTTGTTGCATCTAAGAAAAAAAATAAGGAGAAACAAACTTCAAAGGAACATACCTGCACCTGCAGGTGTGAAGAAAAGGAAGATGATGAAGAAGGTATTTCAGATGGAGAATATGCTTAGTTTATGAGAAAACTAAAAATTGGTAAGGGAAAATTCGAGAGTAAACTTCCATTGATATGTTTCGGCTGTGGTGAGGTTGGGAATTTCACAGCAAAATTTCCGAACATAAGTGATGGAAACTCAAAAGAAAAGAAGGGCTTTAAGAAATTCAACAGGAAAAGAAAAATTAAAGGATTCAAAGGGAAATTTCTCTCTAAATAAGATAGCTCATCATCCGATGAAGACAATGATAGCTAAGAAGAAGCCAATGAGAGAGTATTTTTTATGGCCAAGCACATTAAACAAGAGGTATCAAACCACGAAGAAGAAGGATTGACCATAGAAGAATTTTCTAAGGAGGCACTAAAGCTTATAAAAGAGCTCAAGGCTGAGAAGATCTGTTCCAATACTCTTGAAGAAGAAGTTCAAGGTCTCAAAATTGAAGTTGAAGAACAAAAATGTATTGAAGAGTCACTTCAAAATAAGTTGGAAGAAAGAAACCAAGAAATGGAAGCATTAGAAGCCGAAGTGGTCTCGTTGCGTAAGGAAGTGAAGAAAGGAAAATTTGTCCAAAACTATTCCAACAACTCAAGGCCAATGTAAGAACTCATCAACAATCAATGATCTTACAATGACATAACTGGCCTCGGTTACAAAGAAGAATAAGTAGGACCTTCTACAACAAAATACAATGAACCTATGAGATATAAAATGCATGTACACTTCATTGGACAAGAATCACAAGAATAGCCTTAGAAGACAATTCCTCGATGAATTTTTCCATCCAGGTACCAACATATTTTTTATGGCTATTGTTATTAATGTGGAAAATTTGGTCATAAAGCTGTAGAATGTCGCATGTACCCTAGGAACCAATACAATTCCAGGAGATCTATCAAATATGAACCTCCCAGGGCTCAACGAAACATCAATAGATTTGAACATCTAATAAATAATATTGAATGTTACAAATGTCAAAAATTTGGACACATAGCCATAGACTACACACTTGAAAATCCTCCAAAAGAAACTTTGAATCCACAGAACGAACGAACATGGAAGAAGAAGAAGATTGATAATTTTGCTCTTGCTCTCAAGGCTCAAAACAACAAATATGTGTGGTATGTTGATAGTAGTTGCTCAATGAATATGACAGGAGATAGAAATAAATTAGTATGTCTGAAAGAGAAGATGGATGGAACTGTGTCCTTTGGAAATGATGGATCTGCAAATGTAATAGGATCAAGTACCATCACTCTCGGAAGAAAATATGCTCTAGCCAAGAATGTTCTATTGGTTGAAAACATGAATCACAATCTGCTCAGTGTTGGACAAATGTGGATCAAGGACACAAAATATTGTTCAACTCCACAAAATGTGAAATCAAGGAAGGCAGGTATGGTGAAATTGTGGCTACAGCAAGTTGAGCTCTGAATGACATATATGTTCTGGATGAAGAAACTAAATCATGCCTAATAGCTAAAGAGGATGATATAATATTTGGTAGCAATGATGATCGACTAAGTAAGAACTTTGCTACAAAGATGCAAAGTGAGTTCGAGATGTCTTTACTTGGTGAGCTAACATACTCCTTAGGGATTTAAATATCTTAGCAAGAGAAAGGAATATTTATATGTCAAGGAAAGTACATCAAGGAAATTCTCAAGAAATTCAAAATGGAAGATTGTAAACCCATTCTTACTCTAATGGTAACAGGTTGAAAATTGAGCATAGACGACTCATCTAAGAATGTGGATCAGAGGTTGTACAGATCTATGATTGGTATTCTTCTATATGTAACAACCTCCTAGTCATATGTTATGCAATAAGATGGACAAGTAGAAAGATTCCAAGCAGCACCAAAAGAATCACATATTATTGTCGTCAAAAGAATTCTTCGATATCTAAAGGGAACAAAAAAATATGGCTTATGGTATCCGAAGGGTAAAAATATCATTATTCAAGCCTTTACAGATGCAAATTTGGAAGGAAGCATTGATGATCATAAGTGTACTCATGAAACATTTGAATATCTTTACCAGAAGCTTGGGATTCTCCCAAGTTCTCATTAGATTTTCATTATTCAGAATATAAAGGGGGAGTGGAAGTGTGTATAGGTCCGCAGGATGGTTTTCTATTAGGGGGAGTTGAAGTGTGTATAGGTCTATGGGATGGTTGTGTGTCAGGGGGAGTTACTCTTTGCCATTAATGTCAAAGGGGGAGAGAATGTTGTAGGAAGAGGTGTCATGATCACAGGGGGAGTATTTCTGTTGCCATCAATGCCAAAGGGGAGATTTTTGATCAATGGTTGTCATTGATGTCAACCCAAGAAGCACGAGGGGCTACCCCGATCTTGAATGGAACTTTTTACCTACCAAATTACTATATTCTAGGTCAGGTATATTTTTTATGGTTTCTAATTGTCGAGATATTTTCGTTGATATATGGCACGGCATATAATTCTTCACGTTTGAGAGATATTCATGTTTTAAGTTTGTAACCCTGGCTAGTGGGCTAAAACGCCATGGGGTTGTCGCATGGGTCATTTAAAAGTCAATAATTAATCGTTTTTAAGCTCCTAAAATCCCTCCCATGTTCACTTGTTGAAGACCCTTTCAACCTAAGCATTTATATAAATTTTGATCCTCATATCCTCCTCTAGTAGGGATTTTTCTACCTGAAACAGGTCATCGTGGAATTTGAGCTCTAAATTTTTATTATATGAAGGTTAAAAAGATGAAATTTTTATGAGACGCAGCCAAAATCCTGAGGAAGCTCTTATAAAAATATTAGATCAAGGTGGGAAATATTTTCAAAGATATGATCTGTGGAAGTCATTGTTTTTGCAAGATCCTGAACTTCATCTTAAAGAAGTGATCTTAGGAAAAGCGTCATAAATCTCTCTCTCAGTATCGGATTGGAATTATGTAAAAATTATTGTATCAATATGAGAGACGAATGAATAAAAAAGTGACATGTGGCACGTCGTACAAGTGCGGTCTACTAAACCAGTCCATATATAGGTCATTGTGAGAGATTGGGCATAACTTTGTCTTCAAGAATCCAAATTGGTTCATACCTATGGCATTGGAAAGAAGACTCAGAGGACTACTATAGAACCGAATATCACATATTGGAGATCTGAAATAACAGGGATACACCATATTCAATATGAAGCTCCTAGAAGGCAACAAAAATCTAGATCATGTTTTGTCAAGAGCTGCAAAGGACAAGACTTTCTAGGGAAGAAAAGAAAAGAAAGGTGCAACAAAGGTAAGCTCCAGGTAATTATATTATGTATATGCATGTTCATATCTTAATTGCATTAGGCTATTTATATTCTAATTTCCTTTTTTGTTTAGCACTTACATATGCTTTGCAGGATGAGGTATGTTTTGATATTATCATGTCATGGGTATTTCCTTGAAGAATTTTTGCAGGTATTATATATTCATCAAGATAAGAATCAATGCATGATCTAATGTTCTGAAGAGTGAGAAAGGGTAGCATGACAAGAGCAGCAATCTAGGTGCAGAACAACAGCAAGAATTTCACCACATGAAGTATTCACAAGGGCAGCACTACATACAGTCATTGTAAAGTTATCATTGTACTGAGTCATTTTAAAAGCATCATTGTAAATTTTTACAAGTGTCTATCTACCAAGAGCTAAAGAGGCAGCGTCAGGAGGTCTAAGATCATCATTAGGTGGTTGCATCATAGTTAGGGTTATGTTCTAGTGTGTCTTCTTCTTCTACATCATTCTATATCTTTGTAAAGTGGACCATTTTCCCTAGTACAGGAGTCCATTATTATTTTGTTCTTCTATAGGTAGCTCATTGGGTGTTGGGGCATCCATTCAGTTGACTATAGAAGAATCTCGAGAATTGTAGCATCCATCCAGTGGGAGCTGGAGAACAATTCTTTTCTGGATTCTAGGAAGTTGGAGCTTTATTTTCAATTATAGTTGAATATTAAAGATTTTTTAGAAAATCATTCAGGTGCTCCTTGTCCTGGAGAGGGTTTCCACCTTAAAAACTTTGTGCAGTTGTGTTCCTTTTGTTTAATGTTATCATTGTACAAACACTGATAATAATTGAATATTAACTAATAATCTAAAATGTTAATAATAATACTAATTCAAAGGAATATTGATTCACCCCCCCTCTCAGTATTTCCAACATGTTCGACCCTGAGCAAGGTCGTGGCTCACCCAGCGAGTAGTTAGACTAAACTGAGCCAAATACCACTACATTTTTCCAGGATGCGGGTGCTAGATGATGTGAGAGGGAGCCACTTGAGCGGTAGGTGGTAGGGCACCTGTCCACCTCATGTGTATACACAAGGACGCCCAAAATATTTTAAATGTCAGAGCAAGGGGCATTTACTCGCCACCCCTAACAACCTCTCATCGACGTCCTCTACATTTATCTCTGACTGCTGCTCATTTACTGAGTCCATCCTGCCTCGATCGCCTCCCATGGTCCTTAAATCTGCAACCTCTACTTATTCTTCCGCCATTCTCCTCTCCCTTCATCTCTGCGTAGATGCTTCTGGTGTCTCCTCCATGCCTTGGATCCTCGGCTCTGTTCCCCTTCCATGTGGTCGCCTCTCGTTAAATTCTCGCACCCCGGTTGCTTGAGAGAATGTTTTGTCTCCTTAGATTCCCTCTCAGTCCCTTTCCTCTGCCATGCCTCGAAGGAACAGGATGAGATTCCATAGAGCATTAGGGTGGGGCCTCCCCTTTAGGCCTCCCACCTCGGCTTCAGTGGGTAGGGCAGTGAATTTCTCTGTGGACTGGGAGGATCCAGACGTCCTCGACCCCATAAATCTTACCGCCCATTTTTCCCTCCATATTCAGAGCTCTCCTTCTCCTTCTGCACCCTCTGGCTCTGGCCTCTTCCCTAGAAAAAGACCTTATAAATCCACCATTCCGTCTGATCTAGCCTTCTCTCCACGCAAAATGAAGGATATGTTGATCGCTTCAAACAGCGAATCAGGTTCAAGTAGTGATGCAAGTTCAAGTTCAAACGAGGAGGGAACGGATGCAGTCACCAACATTCATGCTGACTCCTCCATTTCGCCATATGCTCAAGTGTTGTTTCTCCCTTCATCAACGACCCACGCATCTAAGAAGGAGGAGAACGAATCAGACTATGCATGTAGGATTGTGGAAGAGCCACCCTCCCCCAAGAAAATAATGATAACTCTCCATCATCTTAATCGTTTGGTGCTCATCTCTTTTTCTAGTTACCGTTTAGCTATTTCTATATTTCTAGTGTTCTGGTTATGTCCTAAACTTATAAATTGTCAAGCTAGTTTCTCGCTATGGGTAGCTCATTATCAACTCTTCTATTGGGCTGGTTTCCCCATCTGGGGCAGCCCCTTTTTTAAGTTTTTGCTTCTAAAACTTCCCTCCAGAATTGGCCTGCCGACTCTGGAGGATGAGGAATGTAACTTTTGGACCTGTATGATATAATAGAAGTAGCCTATCTTATAAAAAAACAACAACAAACAGAAAATGACAAGCTAGAAGGCAACCAAACCCAACAAATTAATAAACATAAGTCTTATAATGAAGTAGAGATGAGAAATGTCTCTTACCAACAAGAGATAAAGAAATAGAAGGTAGAACTGGAAGGTGAATTCTGAAATATTAAACCTCCCACATTCCATGGAGAAGTTGAAGAAGTAGCAGAAGCATGGATAATAAACATGAATAAATATTTTCAAATCTATGAGTACAAGAACAAACTAAAGGCTCATTTAGCCATTTATCAATTGCAGGAAAATCCACCTTATGGTGGGAAGAAGTTAAAAATGTGCGAGGAATAGAGGACTAGAATGTGACCTGGGGACGAATTCCCGTACTAATTTAAGGATAAATATCTAACAGAGAATTTTTATGATGAAAAATATCGGGATTTTCATGGCCTGAGATTGGGACAAATTTCCATGGATGAATCTGTAACTAAATTTACGTCCTTGTTGCGATATCTGTCACATTTGAGAGATGAAAAGGCGAAAGTACAGTGATTCCTGAGTAGCCTACCATGGATGAAGGAGAAAATTGAATTTGTAAACCTAAATACCATGGATGAAGTGATTCAAAAAGCATGTATGTGCTAGCAACAGTTAAAGGAAAAGGGAGAAGCTGGATGGAGTTGGCCGCCTAAGAAAGGGTAGAGAAATAATTCCAATTTTAAAAATAGCAGATCTGGTAATTTTAAGGGTGCAACCAGAAATTTAGAAAATAGACAGCCAGTAAGAAATCAATAGAGAACTAAGTGGCTAGTGGAAGAATGACCCACTAAAGTATCAAGTAGACCAGATCATGGAAATACACAGAAATATCCATTACAATGTGTGGGATGTGGTGAGGCGCATTATTATAATAATTTCCCTCACCGTGGAAGAAACGAAACTGAAGCTAATGTGCATGAAGCATCCATTGTGGGGGACGTGGCATGAAACATACCCAGAATCAACATTTCACTTCAATATTGACAAGCGGATTACAATACAACCATGATAGAACTAGAAGGTAAGATGTACTCCCACCCTGTATCTATTTTGGTTGATCTTGGTGCTAGTTTAAGCTATGTAGATCCCACGATTGTGGAAAAATATGACTTACAGAACCATAGTTTTAAAAATCCTTGGCTAGCACAGTTGGTCGCTAGAGAAAACCAAAGAGTTAATGTCAAAGTTTCCAACTGTCCCCTGGATGTTGGAAACCAGCATATAAAGTTTGAATTAAATATTCTACTTTTAGGCTCCTATGATATACTACTAGAGATGGATTGGTTGTAAGTGCATTAGTCACTAGTGGACTGCAAGGATAAAATATTTTATTACTGAAGACGGAACACATCAAGAGTTGCAAGCAATTAAAAATCCACTTCATTTGCGTCCTATTACAACGTCTCAGTTGGAAAAATGCATTAGAAAGGGGTGTCAAATCAATGTGATTCAAGTAGGATACGCTAACTCTAAAGATAAGACTCCTATGATGGAAAATATACTAGCGGTGCATGATTTTATGGATGTATTTCCAGAAAACATACTAGGACTGCCACCAAAGTGGAAAATAGATTTTACCACCTAACTAATGCCAGGGGCAGTGCCGGTATCACGAGCACCATACCGAATGAGTGTGCCTGAATTGACACAACTAAAAATGAAATTACAAGAATTTCTTGACAAGGGATATATTCATCATAGTGTGTCACACTTGGGGGCACCAATGTTTTTTGTGAAGAATAAGGATGGTACAATTAGAATGTGTATCGACTACAGACAGCTTAATAGATTAACTGTTAAGAACCAATACCCATTGCCACAGATCGATGATATTTTCGACCAAGTAAAAGGGGAAACTATCTTTTCAAAGATAGATCTAAGATCTGGGTACCATAAAACATGGATAAAGGATGAAGACATATATAAAACATCTTTTCAAACTAGATATGGGCATTATGAATTTGTGGTTTTACAGTTTGGATTGACCAATGCACCATCAAGATTCATGAGTTTGATGAATGGCACAATTCATCCATATCTCGATAAATTTGTCCTGATTTTTATAGATGATATATTAATGTATTCAAATAATATGGAGGAACATAAGGAACGTTTGTGTATAGTGCTAAAAATGTTGAGATACCATCAATTATATGCCAAATTCAGCAAGTGTGACTTCTATAAAGAGAAAATCCAACATTTATGTCTTGTCTTTCGGCTCAAGGAATAACAGTAGAACCTAAAAAGATAAATACTATTATGTAATGGAGGTTTCTTAAAAACGTAGAAGACATACGATCCTTTATGGGACTGGTTGATTATTATAGGAGTTTTATAGAAGGAATTTCAAAAATTGCATTTCCCATAAACTCCTTGCAGTGAAAGGGGTGAGTGTTTAATTGGAATAGTGAATGCCAATATAGTTTTTAAAAGTTAAAACAATTGTTGACCACAACTCTTGTTTTGAAAATGGCACAACCAAATTTAGAGTTTGAAGTTTGCACCGACGCTAGCAAAGAAGTAGTAGGAGAGGTGTTGCCAAAAGACAAGAAGGTTATGGCATATGAATCTAGAAAGTTTAAAGATCATGAACAATGATACTCCTCATATGATCTGGAGTTCATCGCAGTTGTGCATGCACTCAAAATATGGAGGCACTGCTTATTGGGAAAAAGTTTGTGCTAAAAAATGACCCTAACAGCTTGACCAGCTATTTTAAACAAGTTGATTTGAATGCTCGCCAGGCTAGGTGGAATGCATTCCTAAGAGAATTTGAATTTGAAATGCAGCACGTGAAAGGAAAATTAAATTGGGTTGTCAATGCATTAAGTATAAAACTGCATTATGTGTATGAATTATACTTCAATCATGTGGAATTTAAGTTCCAGGAACAGGTTAAGGAGGCTGCAGCAAAAGGTCGTGAATACCAGTTTTTAAGGCAACAAACTCAAGATATAGAAGATCAAGGAAAGAAATCATACTATACCATCAATAATGAACAATTAATAATATTTTGAGGAAATATATATATTCCTAATCAACTAAGTTTAAACAAAATGATTCTAGATGAGTACCACAGAAGTTCATACTATGGACACATTGGCTATCAGAAAATGTCGAGTTATTGCAACCCCTACCAATACTGGAGTGGAAGTGGGAAGCTATATAGTTGGATTTTATTTTTCACTTACTAAGATCAAAGAGACACAATTACTCTATAATGGTAGGTGTTGATAGGTTGAGAAAATAAACTCATTTTATTCATGTACAGTCCAGTTTTAAAACTATACACATTGCTGACATCTTCATGAGGAAGATATTTAGATTACATGGCATTCGAAATAGTCATCTCAGACAATGATGTGAAATTTACCTCAGCATTTTGGAAGGCAATTTTTACCGGACTAGGCACACAAATCAAGTTTAGCACGGCATATCATCCTCAGACGGATGGGAAAATGAAATGGGTAAACATGATATTCGAGGACATTCTACGAATGTATGTAATGCAACAACCCACAAATGGGAATATTATCTACATTTGGTATAATTTTCCTACAATAATGGGTACCAAGAATATCTTAAGATGAATTTGTTTGAAGCTCTATATGTAGACAATGTCAAACTCCCATTAATTGGAGCAGTCCAAAAACAAAGCTAATGCTCGAAATAAAAATGTTGGATGATATGGAGAAAGAAGTTAAGAAGATACAACAAAAATTAAAATCTTCCCAGGATAGACATAAGGTGAATGCACATCAAAAGAGGACATATCATGAGTTTGAAGTGGGCGATCATGTTTATGTGAGAACTAGACCCAATAAGAGTACGTTAAGATGGACTACCTGTGCCAAGTTAGCTCCAGGATTCTGTGGACCCTTTCAAATTTTGGAAAGGGTGGGGCTTATAGCCTATCGGCTAGCCTTACCAAGACACATACAATTTCACAACCTGTTCCATGTGTTTGTGATAAAATTATACATACATGATTTGAAGCATGTAATACACTCGCAAAATATTCAAGTAGGAATGGAAAGGGAATTAAAATATCTAAGGAAGGTAAATTATTGTTTATTAATTTAAACTTTGGTGAGGATTATGGGTGGAGCTGAGGACGCCATTGCCTCTCTCAAGGTTGGGCGGATGCCATCAACATTACTTATTTAAGGTAAGTAAAATAGACTAGAAAGAAACGAATATAAATCTACTTAATATGTTTAGTCTTGTAGATAGAATTTCTGAGTATGTGATATTCTGTTTACAAGATTAGTAAAGGTTCTATGAATGTATATTCAAACAATTTTTATTTTCTTGAAATTTATTCTATAAATGATATTTTTGGGAGAATGAGTAATAGAAAGTTCCTAGGTAAAATTTGGCAGGATTTGGTAACAATTAACTAGCTGAACAATTAGTCCACTTGTGAAAAAAACCCAAAACGTGTAGTCCGTCCTATAGATGAAAACAAACTAAAACACAGATAGAGAGTGAACCCTCTCGAGGTGGTCCAGTCACCTATGAAGAGTATTTTATTACAAGGAATAGAAAACAAAGTTTCCAAGAAAATAATTGACATGAAAAGAAAGTGTTGAGAATCCAAATACCACCATTTTAAATAGAAATAGAAATAATATCTATTTTATTCTTAAATACAAGATCTATTTTTATTATTAAATATGAGCTCTATTTATATTCTTAAATACATGACTTATTTATGCTCTTAAATAAAATAAATACATAAATGTATAATACAATTACTCATAAAATTAGAAGAACAAAGAGTTGTGGTTCTGAAAGTAACATTTGCTTATAACCCTTTTTGGACAGAAAGGAAAACCCAACTTAAAAGACATGATTGAGAATTGAAATATATATATATATATATATATATATATATATATATATATATATATATATATATATATATATATATAGCATAAAATTTGAAAAATACAAGTTACAAGGTAGAGAAGGAAATAAAAAGAATACTCGGAAAAGAAAATAATAACTGTGATGGGTCTACATATAACCATAATTACATTCATTAACCAGAGAACGCTATACCGATTGAGCTGGAAATTCAAGAGGCATCACACACACACACACACACATATATATAACCTGAATATTCTTGATATCCAAACATAGTTCAACAAACTATTAAAATTCCTTACATGCCAACTAACTGTGGTGATAATGTCGACATACATAAAGAGGCTTCACGGCCATGAGTAAGGAAGATGAGTACAGCAATAAGCCAAGCACATAAATAAATGACAGCAAAAAACCTTATGCGCATGCACATTAATGAAAAACAAAACCGGTAAACCCTTGTTATGCACAAAGCTTAGCCAAAATTACAACTTAGATGGTAGTCACAAAACCATCCAAACCCTCGAAGGGGTGGATTCAAAACTAAACAACTCATAGCCTGGAAGAAAACGAATGCTATTAAACCCCTAAGAGTAAACTTTGAGACAAAGAAGTAAGGCTACTCTGCAACGATAAAATGCACATGTAAGGGGAGAGAAATTCATCAGTTGAGAAGGCCTCAGAGAACTTGGTAACATATAGGGAGTAGGGAGATGGGGGTTTTACCTGCACGCCATGCCGAAATACCATTAGCGCTAGAAACATTACAGTAAAACTAAGCCGGAAAAACAACAATAAAATCAAGTTCGCTTACCTTGGAACCAAGTGGGTAGCTAGCTCCTCGCACCTGCACCATCAAACAAACCATTAAAAATTTTGAGAGAAAACTGAAAATAAAAACAAATAAGCATTGTAAAGACGAGAATGGAACTCACCATTGATGGACCTTGTGGAGTAAACCCTCCCAGCCAAATAGTAGTTCAAAGAATAGGGTACGAGCCAACTTGTTTATGACTATACACACAATGAACATAAATTCTGCAGAAAGAGCCCCAACGAACCCTTAATCCTCCCAGTTCCATTTTGGAAGAAGCTTAAAAACACAACAATAAGTTAAGGGCAATGCATAATGTGAGATGGATAGGGGTCGTTGCCTTACCACAAGTGCGAACACCGGAGAAACGACGAAGGGCTTCCGAGAGTTGTAGAGCGTCAATGGCCGAGACAGCAACAAAATTAGGAATGCAGTTAGGGTTTGAGGGTTAGGTTAATACCCTAGCTACCCCAGCACCCTTGATAGTCATTGATCTGGATCGTAAATCGATGGTGGAGAGGCTTACACTTGGATCCATAAACATTAAATTGAAAATATCAAGGCTATGGAAAATCCAGATGGATCTAAATGATTTAATAAATCATTCAATAATCTATGACAACAGTTAGATATATAACCTGGTGAATTTATATTTTTACTATAAACATTAATGATTTTATAATTGCTGACAACCTAGTTGCAGAAGAAATGTTAACATTTGTCAAGGACCTATATGATGTGTATATATATATGTTATAAGGTCAAATAAGTTGTGTATAGGATAAGTAATATTTTAGGATTATTTAATCCTTACTATAATTCTAATGTTCTATTGCAAAGGGTAATTCAAACTTAGCATTTAATTTTTCCATTTCTGAAGTTGTTTTATTGAATTATTATGGACAAAATTTCTATAAGTAAAAAAAAAATTATTGTGAAAGGTAAATAATGTGGATGAACATTACATGCAAGAAAACTAAACTCTCCGAAAAAAAAATTCACCAAGCTGAAACCATCCCCAATAAGGTATCATACTCATCTATCTTTCCATCTCGAAAATTAATCAAAATGTTCTTTTTTGATAAAACTATAACCAATTAAATCTACGAGGAACATGAGCTCTTCTCAGGGAAAGTTGGGGAGGTCTGTCTGAATTAAAGATCAGACGAAGGCATTATTTCTCCCTTCATGATTTGAGAAGTGTCGACTTGTCCAAGGTCTGGTTGGCCAATCGAGATTTAATCCCCACTACTCGACTTGAGGTCGGAGGTCAACTCTATTCAAGGTCAAAGGTAAACTATGTACTCCCTTCATCTTTATTGCAAGCAAGTTGTAGAGGTTGACTTCTAGTACTCTGAATGTAGGCTCGCTACTTCGTATCTTCTACAAATTTTCTTGTGTATATTTTCCACACTACCAAGCTCGATTGTCATATAATTTTCAAAGTCATCCCCATATCATTTCTTCATTAATTTTGCTCCCACAATTTTCATTCCATGACTCGATCACATCTTCAACTATTATGATCCCAAAATCCTTCATGAAAAAATTATCCAATCTATATGGACTGATCTCCCAAACTCTTGGAATTTTAACCAATTGACACAATTTGTTGCTAGATGCACAATATTCTAATATGGCTTCAGTTCTTAGGGCCTTCAAATAAATTCCTATAGTTAGTCCAACTATACACTTATTCCAACTATACTCTAGTGTTATTTCTAACGAACTCAGTCTCATCCTACAAGGTACAAAAATAATTCATTTGATTCTCAATCACTTTTAATCTAAACTTTACATGACTAGTTTGGATCCTAAACAAAATGGATCTCCTTAAGGCGATGCTACAACATTGGATACTCTATCAAATATAAATATCAATTAAAATAATATTTATAACTACCATTAATTTTCACTCTCAACCCTTTAAATTGAATATATAATTTAATAAAACTACACTTCAAAGAAATCTACTAATAAACATCTAATATATCATTAATATAATATGATTATATATAAAAAAAAATTATAATTATTTTTTAAAATACATTAATTAAATTAACACAATCAAATTATACAAATAGAAAAATATACACTCATATATCACCAACACGACTTAATTATATAAATAAGAAATGTTACAATTATTTAATAACAGAAATAAATTATACAAAGAAAAATCTACCCTTCATATACTGGGAAATTATAAAAATTTAAAAATTTACAATTATTTTAAAATTAAAATAATTAATATTAACATAATCAAATTATGTAAAAAATATAATATAAATACATGAGGAAATCAAATTAATTATATTGGTTTTCAAAAATGATTATATTGAGGAAAATTCCAACGCAATTAAAATAACTACCATAAATAATATAATATAAATATATGAGGAAATCAAATTAATTATATTGGTCTTCAAAAATGATTATATTGAGGAAAATTCGAACGCAATTAGAATCACTGCCACAAACATTCATTCATAGTACATTTTGACCATTAAATAAAAATAATAATTAAATACATAAATAATTAAAAAGTTAATTAATTAAGTTAATTAAATTCAGAAATATTTATTTTATGTTAATTTTTTGAAGTATAAATTAATTAATATTTAGATTTGTAACATTGGAACAAACATTATGAACCTTCTTTCTTTATATATTTTGTTTATTAAATATTAAAAAAATAATTAAAATTTTGATTTAAATATAACATATTTATTACATTGTCTGGTCGAAGGGAAGGCAGAAGCGGGCTCTGGCGACGGCTCTGCATCTTAAGGTTTCCTGGAAAACCCTGTAACGGCTGAGTCTGTTTGCCCTCAGTCGCACTTTCCTGACCGTCACCCTCCGCGCATCTGAAGGGTGCCGACATTGTTAGCTCCTTCGTGGCTAACCCACAGGGGGGAGGCGCAAAGCCTTCCCCTTCTGACGAGACCGAGCATCAGATGCAAAATCTGACAAATCACTCCGATCCATCTCAAGGACACACAGCCACAAGAGATTCCCTACGGCAAGACACGACAAATGCTACTGCTGAGCAGTCAGATAAGCACAGTGCAGAGCAAGAAGGCGAGAATGGTCAAAAGGAACCGCCCAAGGTCACGTCAACGACCTACAAACCCATAGCAGCAGAACGGCCCAAAATAGAGCTCCCTAATCACAGAATCAATGGACAAATCTAGTACATGAGGGATCATGTTCTCATTGGAAAATTTATTGGGTACTGGCCAACTGAAAAAGCTCTGCACGGATGGATTGCAGCCAAATGGAAAGCCAAGGGGCACGTCACTCTACAGTTAGGCCCAAAGGGATTCTTCACTATGATATTCATCTGCATTGAAAATCGAAATAGGGTCATGGATGGCGGCCCTTACTTCTTCAACTCCGCAAGTCTATATTTAAGAGAGTGGGTTGAGAGATTTAACCCTGACAAGGAGGATTTCAGCTGGGCACCCGTTTGGATCCGGATGTACTCACTCCTGCTGGAATACTGGGATGAATATTCGCTGAGAGACATCGACAAGGGGCTAGGAGAATTCATTAAAATAGCTAAAGAAACGAAGCTGCGCAGATACACATCCTACGCCCATATATGCGTCTTCATGCGCCTGGACAAGCCACTTCCGGACTCGGTAAGTCTCTACCATGATGACTTTGAATGGATTCAGCCCTTAGATTTTGAACATGTGCCCTTTCGTTGTCGCAAATTTCATGCCCTTGGTCATATTTTCAGGGACTTCCCTTTGAATGCCAAACCCCAAACCCCTGACCACTCAGATCCGTCAGCCCAAGATGGTTTTACCAAAGTAGCCAATCGAAGAAGAGCGCATAAAAAACCTTCCTCCAGGAAAAAGCCCTAGTAGGATAGCGCTTCTATTCCCTCCACTAGAAATAGCTTCGAGGTTCTTGCAAAAAACCCGGATGACCTGCCTCAGCGCACTACGCCAATCACTCTGATGACCATTCCTACCTCTCCCCCACATCGGCAAAGCCAATCTCCCACTCCTTCACCCCTGAATGATAACTCGGGAATCCCTAATGCGACTTAGAAGAATCCAGATTGGAAGCCAAATGGCATGGACGTGGATTGCATCCCCAGTCAGCTTCTGCAATCTACATCCACTTCTGCCGAGAATAGTCAAACGCAACATATGGAAGAAGAACTGGAAAGCATCGATTTGGGAGGTCTTGACATTTTGGAACTGGAACAAGCATGCAGAAGGAGAGAATACGACAAGATTCAAGAGCATCAACTCAACACCCTGGAAGTCATCATTTCCAGGGCTTACCAGCAGCAGCAACTAGGCATACAGCCAAGCAGTCAATGGGATGGTAGTTTCTCCCCCAAAAATTCTAAAAAATGGGGAAGAAAAACTGATCTACAAAGAACTATCACAATAGGGAAAATCCTAGTGGACTCAGGCAGATATGCAAAATTGACAAAGTACTATAAGCCCACAACTAACAGTGAATCATGAAGCTCACTTTATGGAATTTAAGAGGGCTCAACAGCCCCTAGAAACTGAGAATGATAAAAAGCATGATAAGGCAGGAACAACCCCAAATCTTCTTCATGCAGGAAACGAAATGTACCAGCACCACGCTTGGTCAAATCCTTTCTAAAGCATGGCCAGGTTTTCACTTGGTTGCAGTGGATGCCTCTGGTGCCTCAGGGGGATTGGCAATTGCATGGAATACGCAAGCCATCACGCTCTCAGATTTTCATGCTTCTCATCATATCATTCAGGCCACTTTCCACATCATTGGCACTAACATTCATGGACATTTCACCAACGTCTACTTCCCTCAGCAAGCAGGAAACAAAATTTCTCTACTTGACACAATCGAGGCTCTCAACCTCAACCGACTCCATCCTCTCTGGATCATTGGAGGAGACTTCAACATGATAACCAAGCTAGAGGAAAAGCAAGGAGGGCAAGCAAAACTAGATCAGGAGAGTAGCCACTTTAAAGACTTCATCCAAAACAATTTGTTAATCGATTTGAAATTCTGCAATGGAATGCACACTTGGTGCAATCGCAGGGCAGGAAGGCAACAAATCACATCCAAACTTGATAGACTTCTCATATCTAACAATGCAGTTCATCTTGGAGGGGACATCACGGCATCCATCCTTCCTTATGCAGGCTCGGACCATTGGCTGATTTCTCTCCAATGGCAAAGACCTGGTGACTCCACCAGACGCCCTTTTCGATTCGAAGCTTTTTGGCTCACCCACCCCGCTTTCAATGACCTCATCAGATCTACCTGGACTAACTTCCCTAAGCCATAGGGATCAAAAATGTATCAGTTTCAACAGAAACTCAAATTCCTAAAAACTCAGATCAAGCGCTGGAATCAAGAGACTTTCGGAAATATCTTCCAGGCACAGCAAGACTTAAACAAAGAAATGAGAGAACTCCAGCAACAGATAATAGCAGAGGTCCATAAGGAAGGGACTTTGGAAAAGGAGAAGCTCATTCACAATCAATTGGAAGAACGAAGAAAGCAGGAAGAAATTCTATGGAAGCAAAAATCTCGTACCAGATGGTTGAAAGAAGGCAAAAGGAACACCAAATTCTTCCATAGAACTACAATACAGTGAAGAATGCATAATACCATCTCTTTCATACAAAAGCGCGAGGGGGATAGAGTGGAAAGCCATGCAGGGATCGATACAGTGAAGAATGCATAATACCATCTCTTTCATACAAAAGCGCGAGGGGGATAGAGTGGAAAGCCATGCAGGGATCGAACAGGAGTTCATCAAACACTTCAAAGAGGTTCATCAAGAACCCCCAATCGATAGACAGCCTGCAATTGACAAGATCACTCATAATGTGCCAAAAATCATAATAGAAGAACACAACCAAATCCTTCTCAGACATGTCTTGCCTCAGGAGGTGGACCTAGCCATGCACCAGCTCAAGGAAGGCAAAGCCCCTGGTCCGGATGACTTTACCACCACCTTCTTCCACTCTTTTTGGGATCTCATCAAAGAGGAGGTTTGGTCGGTGGTGGAGGAATCACGCACTCTTCATTGGCTTTTACCAGCTTTTAACTCAACCTTCATCGCCCTTATCCCAAAGGAAGAGAACATCAGTACTCCGGACAAATTCCATCCGATCGCTTTATGCAATGTAATTTACAAGGTGATCTCCAAAGTCATCGCTAACAGGTTGAAGCCGCTACTGCCCTTACTCATCTCTCCGGAACAGTCTGGATATGTAGAAGGATGATAGATATTGGACGGCATAATTCTCACTCATGAAATCATACACTCTCTCAAGCTCTCCAAACAGGCAGGTATGCTTCTCAAGATTGACCTCTCCAAAGCCTTTGACAAATTAAGCTGGCTTTATATTCAAAAGATGTTAATAGCCTTTGGTTTCTCTCCAATGTGGATTCGGTGGATTCTAAGTTTAATTTCCTCTACTTTTTTCTCGATCCTATTAAATGGAGTTCCCTCACGACCATTCAGGCCTTCCAGAGCTATTCGGCAAGGAGATCCTCTCTCCCCCTTCCTTTTTGTCCTTATGGTGGAAGGTCTGGGGCGCCACATTAAACATGCTCTCCTCACCCAGCATCTCAAGGGTCTATCTGTCCACAACTCTCCTACCATTACTCATCAACAATTTGTCGATGACAACATGTTGTTCGGGTACCCCTCTGTTCAGGAAGCCTCCATCTTTAAATCCATTTTGAATGATTTCTCGGATGCCTCAGGGATGAGTATAAATAAGGCCAAATCGCAGATTTTCTTCTTTCACACCCCCTTGTTATTCAGAATGCCATTGCCCACATCCTAGGCTTCTCCACCGCCTCCTTACCCTCCGAATACCTAGGATCCCCCTTAATTGATTCGGCCATTAAGCACACCTCATGGCGTTTTCTTCTGGAGAAAATTGAATCACGTCTCACCCTCTGGACACATCAGATGCTAAATATAGCTAGCAGATCTGTGCTAATCAAAGCAGTTCTTCAGGCAATGCCCCTCTATCTTTTTTCTATTCTGGCAGCACCTAAATGGGTTCTGTAAAAAATAAAAGCTCTTCAGCGCAATTTTCTTTGGGGTGCAACAGGAACACACCGAAAATGGGCTTTGGTAAAGTGGACGACAACATGCCAGTCAAAAGAACAAGGGGGCATAGGGCTAACAGATCCACAGCACAGCAATGAAATAATGGGTGCGAAAATATGGTGGCAATGGATCTCTTCTTCCAACAAACCATGGGCAGCCCTCTGGACGACTAAGTATGCCAATCATAGACCGCCGGAAGAGTTAATCAAATTCACTCCCACTGAAAATGGATCCCTAATATGGAACGCAGCCAGACAACACTACGCGCTCATCCAACAACACAGTTTCTGGGAAATAAGGAACGACTGTTCTGCAAGGTTCTGGACGGATGCATGGCAACAACTACCTAAACTCAACAGCATCTACAATCCGCCTCCAAGACAAGAGTGGGAGGAGCAACAACAGGAAACAGTTCAACAACAATGGATGTCGGAGACTGCATAGGGGTACAGGAAATGGACGCAGATTGACAGACTAATCATGAATGCAGACAATCAGGCCAAGGAGGTCATGGAGCGTGAACTCCAGAATAGGCACATAATGATTTCCAATGGAAGGGACATCCTCAGATGGGGATATACACCAAAAGGGTCTTTTTCCGCCAAAGAGGCATACAAAATCATAAGAAATGATCCAAGGCCTATGGATCCCATTTGGAGCAGAATTTGGTCATCAGGCATCTGGCCCAAAGTGTCCTTCTTCCTCTGGCTTTTGGGGCACCAGAAGATCCTCACTTGGGACAATCTCTGAAAAAGAAACTTCCATGGGTCCTCCATCTGTCCCAATTGCAACGCTCAGGAAGAAACTCTCCAGCACCTCTTGAATTCCTGCCCTCTGGCCATCCAATTGTGGGAGAAGGCCAACTTCTGATGCCAAAAGAATTGCAGAATGTCTGATGATATAATCGATTCCATTCGACATTGGCACCAGAACCCTTACAAAAGCGAACTTCTCAACCAACTTTGGAGATTGATTCTCGGTCTTCTTCTCTGGACTATTTGGAAAGAAAGGAACAAGCGTATATTCAAAGATCAAAGAACTCCTTTAGATATTATTTGGGGCACCCTCTATCTTAATCTCCAAGAGACCTTGAATCTTCAAACCTGGCAACCGCAAGATTATCCCACGCTAGCCAATGAGAAAACCATCTGGGAGAATTGGAGAATACAACTGTCTCAAAGTATGCACAGCTGCAACCCTGCGAAAGGCCATAACATCAGAGAGCTCTCTTGGACCTCCCCTCCTCAGTTTTTTTTCAAGCTCAACTTTGATGGAGCTTCTAAGGGCAATCCCGGCAAAGCTGGATTTGGAGGTGTCTTCAGAGATCATAAGGGTCTGCCTCTTTTACTCTTTTACAGTAACATTGGATGGGATACTAGCAACTCCGCTGAATTGGAGGGTCTCTGGCAAGGTCTACTCCTATCCCAGTGACTTGGCTTCCATCCCCTGGTGGTTGAAGGTGATTCCCGAATCCTCATCAGCATGGCCAATCAACTCCTCAATGGGACACATGCACATAAAATTGCTAATAGTTGGAGACTCGAAACCAGATTGGAAGCGATTGAACAATGGCTCCAAACCAATCGGGTTTTCATTTTCCAACATGTTATGCGTGAAGGCAACAAGGTGGCTGACCTTCTAGCCAATGTAGGGGTGGATAATAAGCACACTTTTCTGACTGGAGGAATTGACATTTCTCACTGGAGCAATTGACATAGTTCAGAATTAGGATCAAAATCAGGAATGCAAAACACTCATCCAAAGGGATGCAAATCTCCCGGATGCGGGTGCTCCGACGGATGTTTGATTCGATGGGACAAAGGTGCGGTGAGGTGGATCGACACCTGCCCACCCCGGACAATGAAGATCTTATGTTGATATGTAATGGATTTTTGCATTTAAAGCTCGCAAATACCAAAGGATCCATTCCATGTGGTTTTGTACCTCACCTCACGCCCACCAAACTAGCCTCTTCTATCACTCGCTTCTGCTCGGATCACTTCAATGCTTCAGTAATTATGGGGGATTTCCAATACGTGTGCAGGAAGGTTAAGAGGTGGAGTTATGATAAGCCCATGGTGCCAAGGTCTCAAATGCATTGCGTCCACCTCCTTCTGCTCTCTGGTATAAATTCGGCTTTCAATCTACGTGGAGTCATTTTAGTCAACCCAGCCGTCTCAAGCAGCCTGAAGGGGGTTCTTCTCTTGAAGCAGCGCTCCAGTTCGAATGAAGTGCTACCTCTTCTGAACACTCGGCATTTGTCTCAGGTCACTATTCTCGTTTCGAGCTTTCATTCCCCTACCATTGTGGCTGCTTGGATACATTTGGTTTCTGTAATGCCTCAACTGCGCCACAGGCTTCGGAGTCGATGAGAAGGCACCAGGGGCAGTCCTGCAAGAGACCACTCCAGCCCATCTTCTGTATCAGCCTCTCTCTCCAGCGGTATAATGCCCGGCCATTACCCTCGAACACGCAGTGGAAGGGGGCACTTTCTTGACACCCATCATGGTTGGAGCTGCCCTGCTCCCCGCCCTCCTGCTACCTCGCCTCCTCCCACAACTAGCTCTGCGCATTTTACCTTCTCCAGCTCCCTGATTCGCCCAAGAATCACTGCGCTCTTCATGGTGGTTTTTCATGAGGAGTCAAGCGCCCTTCCTGCTAGCCCTGAGATGGATCCTGCCCAGACTTCGAATTTTCAGATGGGGGTTGGCAACGCATCGTTGCAGGTGCCGGAGGATCCAGCCAGCAGTGTTCCTGATGTGGCTATGGCTCCAGCTGATCCCAGTCCTTCTGAATCCAAGGAAGCTCTGGCCAGAGACTTGTTGGCTTCAGGTTGGTGTCAAATTGTAAAAGAGCCTCCATATGATTAGTAAGCCTTCTGCTAGTCTTTCTTATTTTCCTACTGCCCATACTATTGGGCTTGTCTTTTTTCAAGAGGTTATAAGGTTTTTCAGCTTATTTTTGTATAATTTTGGTCCTATTCAAACTCAGGAAAATCACAACTGGCTCTGCTGCGTGGGTTTTGGCTATCTTTGTCTGACTGGTTTTCATGACATTTCTGCCTCCAAGGCAGTAGTTTGTGACTGCGGTCATGTTGTATTTTTATCATTCTGTTAATAGATTACTCTTATTTAGAAAAAAAAACATATTTATTACATTAAAGTATGTAAAATAATATTAATTTTTATATTTCAAAAATTGTAATTTTGTTATATTGTTTTTTTATATTTTAAAATAACTTAGTATTTGTGTAAATGGTAATTGGGGGATTTGAACCTTGAATTTTTTTTTAGCTCTCTCATAATTTGAAAGTAATTTTATTATTATTTTTTAAATGTTGTAAAGTTATATTTTTACATATTTTTTTCAACATTTTGTGCAAATTTACCCTTAAGCTTTAAAAAAAAGTTACAATCCTTGTCAATTTCATGAGTTCTACTATATCAAAAAAAAAATTCTACTTGTCCTTTTTATATTGTAAATGTTGAATATCTTCAAATATAATAAACAATAGGATCAAAATTGATAAAAAATATTTTTTGATAAATATAATTAAAACTCAAACAGGAATCTCCATGATAAAAGAGTGATAATATTTTGAAATGTCCCCCTTTTGACTTAAAGAGGGTGGGAAAAAATAACTAAAAAATGTAGTTCCATCACAATCAGAGGAAATTTTCCAACAATTAAGATATAATCCATGTATTTTACATAACATGAGTGTACTAAATAAAATAGCTTATTAATGTTATATATGCCTACACAAATTAACCTTCATAGCTCAAGATTAAATCCAAGGATAGAAAACAGAATTAAGGAACCAACATTAATTGTAATGTGAGTTGATAGAAAAGCAGACCAGAGACTAGAGAAGTATATCCACCTACTAAAATGCATGCACCGCCATCGTACCCACAGAAAGTGTGCCATGGAATGAACAATTTCCATAGCACCATGTAATATGAGAATTGTGACAAACCATGTTCCCTGCTCTTTCTCAGCCATGTCATATGATGTTACTCTATTACTCTGTTACTCTGGTGGTCCCATGCGCACAGTGGCTGCCAAATATCCACACTATCATTTATGGGGACGCACACCATATGTATCTCTATTCATAACTCTGGTTCATGCGGTAGTACTGCAGGAAACCTTGATCACCTTCGGATAACATGGTGGGCCTGGAGCGCACAGCCGAAAATCCTCATTCCCCACAGACATCTGTGCTCCTATTTCTATGCTATGTCGGAAAACTACTGTCCTAACCTACAGATGAACTGAGAGATTTGAATTTCATTCTCTCTAATATCAATGCCGAGTCGTAAATTTTGTCCTAACTTACACTCCAACAAAGAGAGAACTGAATTTCTTTATTTTACAGTACTCTCAAGTCTCCATCACCAGTTTTTCCTAACCTATAAACTAAACGAGACAGATCTGATTTTTTTTGTTTTTTACAGTACTCTCCACTACCTCTGCCAGCCTCTTTTCTACACTGGCTTATTTTAAGGGAATTCACACCTGAACCTGAATATCCTAATTACCCATTTCAACTATTCGTTTCTACTCATATTTTGTAGGCATAACAGAATTAATTATAGCTAAGCACCAGAGCAGTTCATTTTTTGTAGGCATAACAGATCCAATTATAGCTGAGCACCAGAGCAGTGAGCATATTATGTAATATATCACCCTCCTAAAGTATACCCTGCATATGTTTTTAATATTTTGATATGAAAAGTGAAGACTGAAAATTTTATGATGTCCTGCTTCCATCGGCAAGTCTCTGTCTCTGGAATTTTACAGTACGTTGAAATATCTTACCACTTGTAGTTAAATTCCCTACGTGGCAGCCAAGGACAGAAGCGCACCAATAAAATCACAATTGTGGTAGCACGACGCAAGGAGAGACAAAAAACACAGTATGCACTGCAATGCCTTTGGCTCTTTACTGCCAAACTGAGCCTAACATGTGTAGCATTGAGCTTGAAATCCCCTGGTTAAGAAAACTGATTGAGCTCTTTCCCTATGAGAACTATGTTTACTAATTTGGTTGGAAAAAAAAAATCATAGGAAATTATTGAATAGAAAAAATGTATTGTTACTAAATGGTTTGTTTGTTCAAACATATGCGCCAACATGAACGAGCTCCCACAAGGCAATGAACTCGGCCACATGTGACCTTTATGTAATAGCTCCTAAATCTATCTCTTGATTTCGTCATTCTCCATAAAAGAGGACTGATAGATTAGTCTCTTAGGTAGCGATGCAACTAGGTTCAGATCAATGGAGTGCTTGACTTGAAATTGTAGAGGCACCCCTGCGAGGGAGGTGAAGGTGTCCTCATACTCCTCCATGACCATTTCCATCTGTTTTTTCCATGTGGAGGAGCCCCATCTAGAGGTCATGGCCACAGTCTTCTTCTTTCCCTGAGGGAATATGATCAAGAAAGAAAATTTCTTAGTTTTTCAAATAAGCTTACTGCACTGTTTTACAATAATCACAGAGATGGCGGTAGGCGGTGCGACCTCCGGTATCATGTACAACATATGTCCCAAATTAAAAATAACAACACAAGTGCGTGAATCATACACAACATGCTACTTCCATAAGTATGTTCGACCTAATAATACGTCAAAAACATCAAGAGGAGAAATGTCACATAATACCTCATCAGCGAAGCGCTTGATATTGTAGGGAAGGCAGCACTGTTGGCTTATGGGGAGATCCCGTCCTTGGTGAAGCCACCCGATGGTGCAATTGTGGGTGTGTTGTGGTCGAAAATCCCAGCCACTTCACTACCTCTAATGTGATGAGGTTATTTTGACTCTTGTTTTCGACAATGAAATGAAACAGGGAACCCTTTACCCAAATCTAGGAATGGAAGAGATGCTACCCCTCCTCTAGATCTTTTGGTTCCTCCTTCTGGATATTCGTGGTGGTGTTTGGCTCCGCATCGATAATATTCTTCCATTTTTCATTCCCCTTATCTGATTCTGATTCAAAGTTGTAGCATGCATCTGATTCAAAAGCCTTCAACTTGGCCACCAGTGAACGCTTGGCCCGGCACTTACTTGTTTTGTGAGTGGATCTCTTGTGGAACTCACACCACTTCCCCGTGTCCTTATTTGGCTTCGCGGTGTTGTTCTTTGGTTGCAGCTTTGGCGGGTTGTCCTGGGTCGCACCGCCTTGGCTTTCTCCTTTGTTCTATTTTTTTGGGGCACCTTTCCCTTACTTATGATTCGCAGATCCAAAGTCTTGATTCTTCTGTTTGAACTTTTTCTCAGTCTTTGCAGAAAACTAGTATGCTACACCAAGCGAGGAGATGTCGAGGAACTCCATTTACTCCTAAATTTATCTATGTAGACAACTGCAGTACTTCAACACCAAATGTTTCTTTGAATCTTTGATACCCAACTTTGTGCACGGGGTATAGAACATATTCATCAGGCCATGCGCATCTTGATCCCTTTGTTGCTGCGGCGTATTCCATTGTATTTATTTGTCGTCATAGCTCCCCATGGGATAATATTTTTCCTTTATGCCATCTTGGAAATAATTCCAAGTGGGTGTGGCCAAGAACAGAGAGGGTTCCCCCTCGCCATTTTTCTCCCAGTAGGTTTCCTGCCCGTCCTTGACATGGGGGATGACTTTGAGGAGTGAAAAAGTAATTATTTCTCGATCAGAAAAGTGATGAACCAATAAATATCCTTAGAATATATGAAACCATCTATCTATGGCATATGCATCTATTTGGCCCTCAAATATGGGAATGTCAAAGTTTACTTGTACCTTAAAAGGAGAGGTGCCTCTAGAGTGGTTGTTGGATGTAGATGCGCTGTCGATGGGCAGTTGTTGAAGGATATGGTCAAAGTTATCCATCATAAAATTCCTTTGTTTCTTGAGGGCCTTCTGAACAAATATTTTGATAGGATCTCTTGCTCCCTCATCTTTCTTTTCCTCTGCCATGGGCGGTCATCGGGGTTTGCGAAGCTGATCTTGCCATGTTTCGACTAGATTGAGCCCTAAATTCTTATACCCTGACCTCGTTGGGGACATGCAAAGAAGGATTGAGAAAGATCAGACCACTCTGATACCACTGATCCATATTTATGCAAGAACTCAATGAAATATCGAAATACACATAAACACAGATATGCGGCCGAAATAAAACTTCATTTCATTAAATAACAAATAATTGAAATATGCTTACAAACAGAATATGAATAAACTAGCTATAGCTATTAGGTCCCTATATTACTAGTATAGTCCCTTAATGTTTTAGTGTAACCCCCTTATTTTTATTATTGTACCCCTGTAACCCCCATATAGTTATTATTGTGCCCTTAAATTATTATTTTTAGGTCGGCTAGGATTACATTTTGGCCCCACTAGGATTACATTGCGGCCCCATGGACTCCTATATATAGAAAGGAGGATTTTGTAATTTGTATCATCCAAGAATTGTTAATTCATGTAATGTATTGGATGTTGGCCCCTCGAAGTGGCTTATTTATAAGGTGTTGATATCTCTTTTCTTCTATTTTTGGAGCTGGTTTCACAACATTTGGTATTAGAGCTTTGGATTCTAGGGTTTTGCTGCTCCAAACAGGTCATCATGGAATTTTAGCTATAACGTTTTTTCTACGAAGGTTCAGAAGCTGAAATTTTTAGAGTACAAAGCCAAAATGCTGAGAAACATCTTCACACAATTTTAGACCTTGTTTCATAATATTTTCGGATATATGATCTGTGGAAGTTAGGGCTTTTCGCAGGATCCTGAATTTCACTTAAAAAGGTCATCGCTAAATTTTCGCTATAACGTTTTTTCTACGAAGGTTGAAAAGCTGAAATTTTTAGAGCATGAAGCTGGAATCCTGAGGAACATCATCGCAAAATTTTAGAGCTTGGTTTGCAACATTTTCAAAGATATGAACAGTGGAAGTTAGGTCTTTTTCAGCCTCCCGAATTTCATCTCAAAGAGGTGATCGTGCGAAAATATTCATAACTCTCTCTCTCTTTGAGTATTGGATTGGAATTTTGTAATATGTGACTGGAAGTACATGGACTGTAGTTCCTTTTCTATAAATTTTAGAGCCAAACGAACAAACAGTGACATGTGGCAAGTCATACAAGTTATCTCTATTGAACCTGCCCATAATTAGGTCATTGTGGGAGATTGGACATAAATTTTCCTTGAAGACTACGAATCATGTCAGACCTATGGCATTTGAAAGAAGCTTTAGAGGACTACTACAGGGCTCAATTTCATGTATTGAGGATCTACAAATATAGAGATAAGTCAATTTCAATATCGAGCTCCTCAAAAGCAAGTAAAAGGTGTGTATTTTTTTTTCGTAATTGCATAAGTCTTGTTTGAAGAATCAAGTTGAATTGATTCCAAGGGAATATTGTAGAATAGATGTTAGTATTGGATTCCCAAATGGCCCCAAAAAAGAATTAAACACCCATTAAGCCTTTAGAAGACTCTATTATGACTCATGAAGAAGAAGAATGGCAACATGACATATCAAAATTACAAGAGCAAGTGCAACAAATTTCACTCTCGCAAAGAGAACCAAAAAATGACATGGAAGTTTTGAAGAAAGGTCTGGAAACTAAGATGGATGGTTTGAAGAAATGCGTGGAATCTAAGATGGATGGTTTGAAGAATGGCATGGAAGCTGGCATGGAATCTAAGATGGATGACATGGAAGCTAAGATGGAAAATATGAAGAATGATCTACAAGCAGACATGGAAGGTTTGACAAAGTTGATACAAGAAATGTTTCCTAATGGTGAAAATATAGTAGAGGAAACTCATGACGAGAACAAAATAATTGTTAATCGTGATTTCATAAACTCTAATGTTGGAGGGAAGAACCACCATATTCCAAAAATGGATATGAGGAAGTTTGATGGAAAGGATCCTGTAACATGGATACTACAGATGGAGCAATATTTTGATCTCCATAACGTGAAAAACACACAAAAGTTACGCATTGCAACTTTACATTTAGATCAAAATACATTTGTATGGTATCGATGGCTTTGCTCCCGTAAAAAAATTGTCACTTGGTCAATTTTTACGGAAGAAATGATAGCACATTATGAGGATACAAAGAGCAACACCTTCTTTAGCCAATTGATAAATCTCAAACAAAAGGGTTTAGTGGGGCAGCACATTGAGGACTTCCAAAATTTGAATATAAGGGTAACTGATATTCCAGAGGAACACAGGATTGATCTCTTCATAGGCACTTTAAAGGATAACATCCAACATGAAGTTCGCGTTTTGGAACCTGATTCATTGGAGAAGGCATTCAGGTTGGCAAGAAAAGTTGAATGTAAAATTATGGCCACAAGGAAGCCTACCACTCAATTCTATAAAGAAGGAAGTGTTGCTACGCCTAGATTTCCACAACCTACAAGGTTGACACCACAACAATTGGAAGAAAAAAGAGCAAAAGGGCTTTGCTACAGTTGTGATAGCAAATACACTAAAGGTCATAAGTGTGTCGAGAAGAAATTATTTTACATAGATTGTGAAGAGGAAGAAGAAAATGAACAAGAAGAGGATATACACCAGGAACCAGCCCTAGAAGAGGAAGAAATGAATCCGACCATATCGTGTAATGCACTAGCAGGAATTACCACTCCTCAAAATCTCAAGATAGAAGTACAAATCAAGAAGAAAAAGGTAATAGTGTTGATTGATTCAGGTAGCACCCATAATTTTATCCATTGTAAGGTAGCCAAGGAATTAAATTGTTTCCTATACCCAGCACCAGAATGTCAAGTGATGGTTGCACATGGAGGAACTATAAATTGCTCTGGAAAATGCCATAATATCAAGCTAACCATGGGGGAATATGTGTTGACAAGTCCAATGCTTTCCATTCCTATGGGAGGTGTTGTTGTTGTACTAGGAGTACAATGGTTACAATCTTTGGGGACGGTAGCTTTTAATTTTCAAGAACTTTTCTTGAAATTTTTTTCAGAAGGAAAGGAAGTCGAATTACGGGGTATTGTAGGGAAGCCAGGAAGGATAATAAGCTCTAATGTCATGACAAAGCTTCTAAAGAAAGAACAGCGAGGCGTAATTGCACAATTATGCTCACTAGAAGTTCTAACATCAAAATCATCTATTTCTGTAGATCTCCAACAAGTCTTGGACAATCATTCCAAGGTGTTTGAAACTCCCAAAGGACTCCCACCTATTCGTGATCATGATCATGCTATTCATTTGATTCCAGGAAGTGTTCCTCCAAACATCAGGCCTTATAGATATCCTTACTTCCAAAAGAGCGAAACTGAACGTATGATTGCAGAAATGTTAGAGGCGGGTATAATTCAACCTAGTCAAAGTTCTTTCTCTGCTCCTGTAGTATTGGTACACAAGAAGGATGGATCATGGCACATGTGTCTAGATTATAGGGAGCTCAATAAGCTCACCATTAAAGATAAATTTCCCATTCCTGTGATTGATGAATTATTGGATGAATTACATGGAGAAATTTATTTTACCAAGTTGGATCTTTGTTTAGGATATCATGAAATTAGAATGAAGACTGAAGATATTCCGAAAACAACATTTCAAACTCATGAGGGTCATTATTAATTTTTGGTCACGCCTTTTGGCCTTACTAATGCACCTTCTACATTTCAAGGGTTGATGAATTCCATTTTCAAACCCTTCCTTAGAAAATTTGTGCTAGTATTTTTTGACGATATACTAATCTACAATAGGTCTTGGAAGGATCATGTTCAACATATTGACAGGGTGGTAAAACTATTTCAGGAGAAACAATTATATGAAAAAACATCCAATTGTTTCTTTGGAGTACAAGAGGTGGAATATCTGGGTCATATTGTATCTCACGAGGGTGTTAAGGTAGACCCTAACAAAATTAAATCCATTAAGGAATGGAAAGTCCCCAAAACCATAAAGCGGTTGCGAGGAATTCTCGGGTTAACAGGGTATTATCGCAAGTTTGTTGAAAATTATGGGAGAATAGCAACACCTCTAACAACATTATTGAAGAATGATGCATTTTCATGGACTCTTGAAGCAACTAAGGCCTTTGAACATCTTAAAGAGGCAATGTGCCTAGCATCGGTCTTAGCTACACTAGACTTCACAAAAACCTTTATTGTGGAATGTGATGCCTTAGGAAATGGAATTAGTGCTTTTTTAATGCAAGAAGGAAGACCCATTGTTTTTGAAAGCCGTCCAAACAAAGGAAAGTATTTACAGAAACCTATTTATGAGAAGTAAATGTGAGCACTACTGCATGCACTAAAGAAATGGTAAACTTACCCAATGGGAAGACACTTCAAGGTAAAAACTGATCATGATAGTATTAAACACTTTTTGGAACAAAGACTATCTTCAAAAGAGCAGCAAAAATGGGTCACAAAGATTTTGGGTTATGACTTTGAAATAATATACAAAAAGGGAAGCTAAATGTTGTTGTAGATGCACTCTTAAGAAAGAATGAAGAGGTGGAAGCATTGTTTTCTGCCATTTCTATTATCCAACGAGATTGGATAACTGAAGCAAGAGATGAATGGAACAAGGACGAAGAAGTGTGGAAACTCATTCAAAAATTGCAGCAAGATCCTAGTACATATGATACATTTAGTTGGAAAAATGATTCCTTATGGTACAAATATCACTTATATATTTGTAAGAATTCCCAACTAAAACAAAATATTCTTTTGGAATTGCACACTTCTCCTTTAGGAGGACACTCGTGATTTTTAAGAACTTACCAGAGGGTGAAGAAAGAATTTTTTTTGGGATGGCCTTAAATCTAATATTCAAAATTTTGTGGCAGATTGTTTGGTTTTCCAGCAGAATAAAGTTGAGATAATTAAGACCCCGAGTCTTTTACAACCTTTATCCATTCCAAGTGAACGTTGGGAGGAGATTTCAATGGATTTTATCACAGTTTTACCTAACTCCGAAGGAAAGAGTGTCATCATGGTGGTCGTTGATAGACTTACCAAGTATGCACACTTTTGTGCATTATCTCATCCATTTAAAGAAAGTACAGTTGCAACTACATTTATGGACACAATTCAAAAGCTACATGAAAACCCAAGGGTTCTTGTGAGTGACAAAGAACCCATTTTTACTGGAAATTTTTGGACAGAGTTAGTTTCTTGTTTGGGTACTCAATTAGCTCATGGCTCATCTTATCATCCTCAATCCAATGGTCAAATTGAGATAATAAATAAATGTTTGGAAGGATATCTTCGTTGTTTTGTATCTGATAAACAAACACAATGGGTCAAGTGGTTACCTCTCACTGAATGGTGGTATAACACTTCCTTCCATACTTCTACAAAAATGACCCCATTTATGGCACTTTATGGATATCATCCACCATCCATCACATCATCTTTAAGATAAAATTCAAAGGTTCAAGTAGTGGAATATCACATCGAGCATCAACAAGAAATTCTCCAACTCTTAAAGGATAACCTAAATTTGGTACAAAATCGAATGAAACAACAGGCAGATCAACATCGCAGTGAGAGAAGTTTTGATGTAGGAGACTGGGTATTTTTACGGCTACAACCATACAAACAAATGTCCCTCAAGCAAGCTAATAAGGATAATAATAATAAACACGCCAAAGTATTATGGTCCTTACAAGGTGTTGCAAAAGATTGGTACTATGGCATACAAATTGGAGCTTCTTGCTTCTTCCCGAGTGCATCCAAGCTTTTCCATGTTTCATGCTTAAAGAAGCTTATAGGTGAAAATCTTCCAATTCAATTTCCAGAACTTGATGTGGAAGGAAAAATCATATTGGAACCTGAAGTAGTCACGGAAACAAGAACTTTACAGCTACAGAATTGATTAATTTCAGAGTATCTCATCAAGTGGAAGAACTTACCCACTAAAGATTCTACATTGGAGGATGAGAATTTTATACAGAAGCACCCAGAGCTACTCAAGCATTGACGAAAAAACTTTTTTGAAAGAGAGGGGCATGTTAGCTCCCTATATTACTAGTATAGTCCCTTATTGTTGTTAGTGTAACCCCCTTATTGTTATTTTTGTACCCCTGTAACCCCCATATTGTTATTATTGTGCCCTTAAATTATTATTGTTAGGTCGGCTAGGATTACATTGTGGCCTCACTAGGATTAAATTGTGGCCCCATGGACTCCTATATATAGAAAGGAGGTTTTGTAATTTGTATCATCCAAGAATTGTTCATTCATGTAATGTATTGGAGGTTTCCCCTCAAAGTGGCTTATTTCTAAGGAAAATGATAGAGAATCTAATTCCAATTGTTAGGTCCATATATTACTAGTATAGTCTCTTATTGTTGTTAGTATAACCCTCTTATTGTTATTATTGTACCCTTGTAACCCCCATATTTTTATTATTGTGCCCTTAAATTATTATTGTTAGGTCGGCTAGGATTACATTGTGGCCCCACCAGGATTACATTGTGGCCCCATGGACTCCTATATATAGAAGGAAGGTTTTTTAATTTGTATCATCTAAGAATTTTTCATTCATTTAATGTATTGGAGGTTGCCCCCTCAAAGTGGCTTATTTCTAAGGCATTGATATCTCTTCTCTTCTATTTTTGGAGCTAGTTTCACAAAAATGGCGTTGGTCGCTTATCTCTGAGAAGAGATGTGGCAGCTACTGGCCTCTGAACTCTATGTTACAATGAGGCACGAAGGCCTATTTATTATTGAGGAACAATGGAAAACCATAAACATCCAAAGACTTAACCCTAGGAGATGAAATTCCAAAACTATGGACCCTGTTTGGGTAAATTGGTACATCAACTTCCCAGGGATGTACCTTTGGCATATGATCGTCGTTTTATGTGCTCAATACCTCTTTAGCAAGATCTATCTGAGGAATAAAACTTTTGAGTGAAAACCATCAAAGGAAACTCCATGTTGCTAGCGATTTTCCAAAAAAAACTTCATTTTGGGCCTCAAAACAGCTCCAAAAGTTCACAACCTGAAAAATTGCTAGAGATAATAAAATGTGCTATAATTAAGAAAACTGAAAGAAAAAATGGTGGGGGTCCAAGTGCAATAGGAGGGTGGCCACCAATATCCACTTGGATCAGGGTGATAGTCAAGTTGTGAGAATCACACCATCATTGTTGGGATATACGGACTTGTTCTTCCTAAGGAGCATTGGTGTTCTGACTGACAAGTTGGATTTTTTTTAAAGATAACTTCCTTGAGCAACAATTATCAATAATGCAGTGGTTGAATTTTGGTGTGCCTTTTGGGATCCAAGTTAGCACTTATCGTGAGCTAGTATGCTCTTCTATTTGTTACAGACTTACAATTAATATGGAAGGGAATTCATAGACAAGATCGTGAAGCTTTGAGGTGTAGATGAGTGCCTTGTGCTTGTTGAAAGAGTATATATATGTGTGTGCTTACCTAGTGGGAAAAAGTTGGATTTTTATTTGTAGCATTGGAGCGTTTTCCAGAAAATAAAAGAGTTTGCTTGGTGTCTACAAAGAAATAATGAGAGCATCCATTGTTTGTGGATCTAAAACTTTAGTTTTTCATTTTTATTCTCTGATAATGAAATCTTTGAGGTTTATCTATGATCGTCCAAACCATAGAATCTAGTTGGGTAAATCACTGTTGTTGATATAACTTAAGATTATTGGTGTTTGTTGTTTGTTTCATATTTGACTCTACAGTAGAGTGATGGGTCAACAAAGGAGACTCAAATAGTTTTAGAGAGAATTAAAATAGGTGAGGAGAAAGAATGAAAGGGAAAAAACTTTATAAGGGTATGAAATGTTTCAACCAAATGTATATTTGAATCAAACTGCTTAATTTGAAGAAACCAATGCAATACTAAGACAATTAATGCCAGTTTTTCCAATTTTCTCAGGTAAAGGTTCTAAACTTTGGTCAATAAAAATGGAAGGGTTTCTTGGATAATTATATATATGGAATTTTTTCCAAGAAACTTCTATGAACTATGATGATAGGAGTAGAGTTTCAGTAGCATTTGTTCTTATTATATCATCTCTACATGAAACACACATGAAAAAATCTTGTCAAGCATTTTAAATTAATTTGGTGAAAAATGTGATGCAAAAATGTTTTGGGATATTCTTGAGATGAAGTACAACATGAAGTGGAGTGATAAATTTGAAGTTGATGAAAATGATGTTTGTGCTTTCAATCTCATAGTTGATTGTGAAACTAAAGATGGAAACATTGAGGCTACAATGATAGATGGTGATTGTGTGCTTGTAATTGATATTGAAACATGTGATGATGCAGTCATAACCATTGATGTATAAGTTGAATATTTTTATGAAAAAATTATCTCTCATTCAAGGACATATGAAGCGAAATTTGATGAGAAATATGTATCACATGAAGGGTGGTTCGGTTCGATGCATGAAAATTATCTTATTAATGAGTGTTTGTTTGGTGGGAAGATATGAATACCCACAAACATAAATCAAATGCAGGAAAACATGTTAGTAGGAACAAGTTGAATAAAGAGGTTGAAGACATGAATCAACCAATTATGAAAGATGAAGGAAGGAAAGCTCTCTTAAAAGAGCAAGATGACAAGAATCAATATGGTTCTTCTTATGATATTTCATATAAATTTAACATTGTTGTTAAGGTTGCAGATATTGAATATGAGGAAGAAGCAATACAAATTGAGGAAATTTCTAGCATTAAAGATAAGTATAACTCCAAAAAGCTTCGAACAATGTTTAATACGAAGAATTTTAGTCCGCAATGAAGAAAGGATAAGCTCCACCACTATTTTATGGAAATAAAGGTGAAGATGAAATTGCACCAACAAATGAACAAGAATGGACCTTTAAGCAAGAAGGAAAAAATGAAAGCTTTGTTATCAAGTTGTTTTTATGTACCATTGTATGCCTAGCTAATAATGAGACACACATGAAATTTAACATGTACTTTGTTATTAAGGGGAGGTGTTATAATATTAATCATGATGTAGTTAGTGACTATACATGTGATGGAAAAACCTGTTCATATGACAACGAGTTCAATGTCAGTCAGAAGGATTCAGTAAGATATGAATTTAAATTACTGAAGATCGTTATTGATTCTCTAGATCATGCATGTATAAAAAATGGTGTCTGGTGATGAAATAAACAATCTCATGTGATAAGTCTTCATTTCAATCATTTCCATCATCAAAATGAAAAGAAGTTTAAATAAACATCGAATTTTCGAATAAATATATGTAAAAATTATATTCATCGTATAATATTTGGTAGAGATCTAACAGTGACAAAAGGAAGCACTACATAGTGAGGGTCGAGCTTATGATGATGAGAAATGTCATATTTTTATATGTAGTAATTTCAATGCAGTGAAATAGCTTGAGGAAGATAAGATAAGAAATGTCATATTGAAAGTAGTTATATGTTGCTTCAATGGATATTGGCCAAAGACGGAAGAGTTACATGCTTGGATATACCAAATCTGGACTCAGAATTGCGGTATATTCCAGTGTGCAAAATGATTTTTTGTGGTTCAGTTTGACACAACAGAGGATTATAGCTTCGCCACCACTGAAGGACCATGTTTTTGGGGAAGGGCGGGGCTCTTTATAACCCCATGGTTCCTAGGTTTTGATGCAAACACTATGGTGATCTCAAAAATTCTTGTTTGGTTAAGACTACACAACCTTCCACTCCCATTCTGGCACCATCAAGTATTAGAAAACATTGGGAAATATTTAGGAAGATTCATAAAGATGGATCGAGAAATAATGGGAATGGGTATATTCACCTTCGTACGTATCTGTGTGGAGATGGATCTTAGCAAGGGTTTGCCTGAATGCATCAACCTTATTCATAAAGAATTCAAATGGGCTCAAACTCTAGACTTTGAAAATACAGCATTCCATTGTAGAGTGTGCCACCAAACAGGGCACTTACAGGGATCCTATACATTATCCAGGAAAAAATCAACCAAGAAGCCTCAAAGGAAGAATGGTTTGTAATTATTGGATGTACCACAGGTAGAGGATGAGGAAAAACACACGGAAGAAAACAACAGAAAAAAAGAAACAGAAAATCTGCAAGAAAATCAGCAAGATGCACATGAGAAGGATGAAGGAAACATGGATGAAAAAGTAGAAACCAAGGGGACAACTTCATTGGCTCCAAATGCAGTCCTCCAAGAGGATGTGCACATTGGTGAAAAAGGTATCATGGGCACTAAACATGCACATGTCTCTGATAGCTCGAATTTTGAAAAAGAAGTCTAACTCTCTTCCAACATGGAGTTGGGCATCGTACACTCTGCTCCTTCACTGGATGGCTGGCAAAAAGTTCAAAAGAAAAAAGGAAAAAAATAAAAGTCCAGTGTTTCTGGCAAAGTGGAAGTGGCTTCTTCTGAAGCCCCTGCCCCGTTTTTAATACAGGGAGCTCCTTTCATATGGAATGCTACAGCATATATGATGTAACTTTTTGTTTATCTTTAATAAAAAGTTCGATTTTTTCTTAGAAAAAAAGAAATGTTATATTGATCATTCTGTTAGCAACCTATAAATATAGGATTCATAATTTTGACTTGACTGATGGTATTCTTGTAAATATGTACAAACTTTGCTTTCCGCAAATTATTTTCCCATATTTTGTAAAAAATAACAAAATCAAAAAGAGGGTAAAAAGTCCTAAAAGAAACATCAAAGGACTTAGAAAAAATAATATACCCCAAAAGAAAAAAATGAATAAAACATGAAAGTGTGCAAGTATAAATGGCACTACTTTTACTTCTTTCAGTTGATTATGGCAGAGTGTCAATAAATGCCATAATCCATGATGAGTTGAACAATTTAATATTAACTTGTCATGTTTGAATTTTACTTGTTGTAGATAGTGAATAAGGAATTGTCATACATTTTAATCATGACAATTCAGTAGTTAGGTAGAGAATAAAAAAATCCAACAGTTTAATCTGGATTTTTGGAGGAAATAATTTAGAATTAGATAGTTTTACTGCTTTCAAAAGGAATAAATGTTTTGAAGGTTGCTAGCTCAAATGCACCTGATTAAAATAGAAGAAAAAATGTTAGAAGATATGACTGGGTAGGTAGAAGAAGGCAAGAAATCCATTGTAAATATTTTTCACCAGGCTACAAATGACTATTTTCCCCTCCCCATAGCTATTTAACACTCTATACTATCAGTCAGAGAGGCTCAGGGCATTTCCATGACTTTTGTTGAGACCGGACCCAAGGCTCAATGACTGACTAGTGGAAAGTGTTAAGTTTCTATATTAATCTCAGAAATCACATCATTTTCCATTTATGCATTCATTACCATGAAAAATCGTAAGTAAAAAACCCATTTTTACTTAATGATGCTTGAAACCCCATTTCATTAACTTCCTACATCTCATGAAGTATAAAACCCTCAAAATGGCATTTTATCCTAAGTTGAAGTGATGAAATTATCATAATGCAAGTTTTTCTTTGATCTTCACTTTTCTTGGTTATAATTGTATGTTTTGAGTATTCACTTTTCCCTTTTCATATTAACACCTAACTTATTTTATTTAAATCCCTATAGAAAAATCCAAGTCCTATTAATATAATTCCTTTCTATTAATTATCCCAAAAAATCCCTTATTATATTCTTTTTATGTCAAAGATATTACTCACATGTTGAAATTACATCTCGAAATTATCGCTTTGACATAAAACTACCAATAAATAAATACCCCACTCCCCTATGGTTTTAGACCTTTGAATAAATCTAAAACTATATAATAAAGTTAAAATAACACAAAAGAGTGCATTTTATTTACATACTGTGTATTTAAAATAGTGTGGAAAAAAAATTTTATTGCCCATTACCCCGTTAAATCCTTTTAAAGTATTTTAAGCTTATGATTTTATAAATACTTACACCATTACTCCCGCCCCCATTTACTTTACCCTACATATAAACTCCTTTTATATATACTAACCCGTTATCCTATAAATTAACCCAACGCCTCCGCATTAATTCCTAGCCACCCGATTAACTAAAATCACTCGAATCTAACGGTCCAAATTTAATGCGAGACACAGGCCTCATGCCCCACCATTCCTTATCACGTTAAACGTTGATTGTAGATCTTTACCATATCAGATCAATGGCTTTTATTTTTCCCGGGCCCCATATATCCATCCCTGCAGCTTGGAGACCAATCCTAACTGTTCGCATCTTCCGATCAGATCTAACGATGCGCGTTAATCTTCGAGCGCCAAAAGTAATCGGTCGAAGTTTTTCAAGAATAACGTGATAAAAGTCGTTTCGAAATACCACCCGATGCTAAGTGGTCGAAAAGGATTCGATCGCGTTCGAATTGCTTGAAACCACTTACAGCCTATTCACAGCGTGAAACCCACCGGCTATTTTCGCATTCGAAAATAAACTGCCTCTCACCGATCAATTCTCGCCATTAATCCTCTTATCAAAATACTTGTGACCAAGTTTAAAACCTTGGTCATAAGTTTCATTAACTCATTTTTCAATTCATTTTTCATATTAAAGCCTCGCCCGACTCCTTTCACCTTCACCCCACTATTTTAAGAACTTTGAGCCTCTGTTTGACCATTTTCTTGCCCCAAAGCTGAAATTGCCCACTGATCTAATATATTTGAAGCTGGTTGAAGACACCCTCTGCGCCAAAGGATTCAGTATTAAAATCGAAGTCACCAGAAAACCTCCCGACTATTAAAATACCTGTAAAAAAGGTATTTTCACATTCTGACCTGCATAAATCAAATTTTGAATCTTCTGTGAGCAAATTGAACTCTAAATTGAGATTTTATCCATAATTCGCCGAAAAATCTCAAAATCAGGGAAAACCCTTGCAAATTTTCCAGAATTCATTGTATTCATGAAAGCTTCTTTGAAATCTAAATCCTCTATTTAAAACCCCTAAACATCAATTCCACAACTTGAAAAGGTTTTGAAACCTCCAAATTTCCTAAAAAATCACTTTTGACAATCTCTATCATTCAGAAAACCCTTGTTTTCTGTCTTATCCTAGTATCAATCCTTAGACTCCTAATTCAGCACTAAAATACCTATTGAAACTATCTTTGCCCAAGAATTGCTCAAAATTCCCTCTGTTAAAGTGAAACACTCCTGCAAACTGTTTAAACTTGTAGAAGTAAGCCTAATAATTCCTAAAAAACAGAGTTAAACCTCCACAAACTGATCTCATTCCACGGGTCTTTCAAGAGCCTTCAATCACCTCCCTGCAGCCAAGGTTTCATTAACAAATTGTTTGATTTTTGTAGGTTATTATTAGAATATGAAATTGGGCCAATAATTTCAATACTAGCTAACAAAATTGTTTGCTCCAATTTCTCAGATTTTAATTCAATAGCTTCATTCAACAAATAGTTTTGTAAACAAAGAAAGAATAAAATCAAGTCAAGGAGAGATAAGAATGATGAAATTTTCACAGTGAATGATAAAAGTGAAATCAGAATTCACAGGGATAAAGAAAAGCATAACAGTTAAAGAGTATCAGTGGATAAAGTGTATCAGGTAAAAGTCAGAGTGAAATGTCAAAACAAAGTTACAGGACAGTCAAAGGTAAAACATAAAAGTAAATATAGAGGCATTACTGGTAAAAAGAGATGAAGATGCTTTCACCAACAATGAAATTTATCCAAAGTGAAAGTAAAACATTTAAAAGAACAATAAGGTTAAAAGATAAAAAAAGAGCCAAAAGGGATAATTTTTCACAAATTTCCTGTTTAAAGTCATTGTTTTGCAGAAATTTTTGTGACCAATCCCAGCCGAATTTGGAAAAAATGAAGGATTTTTATGTTCATAAGATGCCCAACTACAAAAACCTCTCTCACTTTTCTAACAACTACTATGGTTTTGGAAATATTAAACAATATTGGAAAGCAATTTTTGCAGAAAATTCCTATTAAGTCATCATTTTGCAGAGACGATTGTGGCTAATAAGAAATACATCATACAAAAATGAAGGAGGTTTTTGTTCCTAATATCCCTATCTACAAAAACCTATCTGACGAAGGCCTCAACCTTTGGGTAGGATTTTCTGTTCAACCACGTGGCAATGTTAATAATGTGCAATAAACAATGCCAAAATTCTTGATATGATATCTGTGATTTCGTTGACCTTATAAACCCTCCGGACTATGGTTTCTGCAATGGATAATATGTCACTGCTTTCCACGTCATCCACCGTATTACACTTGGACTATATGCTGGTTTATAGGTTTCATGTATGGATTTAATGCTGCGTTTATTGTGCCAACGATCACGTCCTTGGCGCATTTACTATGCGCCGAGCTTTGTGCCAACGCTCTTTCAATGGTAAACAATGGTTTTACTTTGGTTGTTTTATCGTGCGAGGGTTCGAGAGGAGTGGGTTTCCTCGGCCTTTGATGGTCTCCGATTTCTTGCGAACACGCTCACTGTCTGCGCGTTTTTTTCCTGTGCGTAATCCCTGTGGGTTACTGTGCTTTCCTCCAGTTCTGTATTGGCGCTAACTTGTCAGACTGTTGTGGTTATCTCCTGGTAAGTTACTGTTATTAACTCCTAAATCTCTGTCGGTTTCTGGTTGGTTTGCAAATGGCTAACTTCCTTCCCCCATTCGATGCTGGTGGTGTATTATTTTGTTATTGGACTCATTTGCAGGTGCGACAGGGTGCCGATGTCGAGGGTTCCTCCCACTTCTGAAAGAGCAACAGGTAACTCATTCTTTCCGGTTTCAATTTCACCACTGGTTTTCTCAGCCCTAACCCTTCGGCTCCTTCGTGTGCCAGGTATGACTGCTCCAACGGAAAGCCCTGTCGTTTGGGCTCCTCTCCAACTCAAAACCCTGGTAAGACTCTGCTCGGACTTCTCCTTTTCGTTTTCCTGTAGGTTCAAATGAACGCTCGTTTCCGTACCAAGCTCTGACTCAAGTGCATTGGTCGTTTCTATCTACAGGTTTCTCTTGGCGAAACCTTGGTTGTTCACCCGGCGTTACAAACCCTCCGGTAGGGTCTAATCTTTCGAACCTTGTGGTTAACTGTTCTCTGGTCGTGTTTCTTTCCTGGATTTTCTGTGTCGTGACCAACCGCTGTTGGTGCAAGTTTGCTGGCTGTGTTCTTCTGTCGGTTTGGAAACGCTTGTCTGTGCGTTTGTTTGCGTCTATGGCAACTTCCGGTACAAACCCTGCCTAGGGTTATATGATGTGTTCTGTCGTTTATGACTGAAGCTGTATTTTGGGGTTTCAAACCCTTTTTTAATCTATAACAATTTACTATGCTATTGGACTGTATCGGAATTCTGTTGAACTCAAATTTTGAAGTCGACTGGTATATAAAATGAATTATGTAACGGTTCTTGAATTCAAATGCTTCAGTATTCGTATGTGTAAATCTTACCTATCTCACAGTAGGTTGCTCCTTCCTTCGTTTGTCTTGATGAACAGAAATATTGGTTGCTCCTCGTGACTGCGCCTGTGTCACTTTCGCTCCTGTGTCCTGTTAATGCTTATTATAAAAGACACAGCTATTTTGTTTTCCTCACACACAGCACTTTCCAAACTAATCTCAAAGTAGAAATTCAATTCATTCGTAATAAAACACTTTCTGTGACTACAAATTATTTAACAGGAAAATAAATTGTTTCTGAGTTGAAATGCATATTAATATATAGCACTTCTGACAAATTACAGTTCTGGTAGCAGAGTCTCTTGTTCTTCAATTTTCTCTCCTTCTTTGTAAACCACTCCGAACCCCTATCTGACATTTCCGTTCCTTTTTAAAGCAGTAGGTACAAAACCGTTTTTCAGTTTTTCAGTTACCCTGTCAACCGAACTTATCCTACCCTGTGTATTTTTGTTTAAAAGGAAAAAATCATTATTAACTAATTAAAAGAAAACAGTTTATGTTCCTAGCTATTCAACTGTTACACTAAACTAAACAATAACGCAAAATAACCACAGGCTTAGCAACCTGTCCACAAACCCGTAAATAAAAACCATCAAGTGAGACGGTCAACCATCTCCTGTCTCCTCGGAGCTGGATGCTCCTGCATCACTATCTCATGTTTTTCACATGTACTACAGAACAGGAGATACATGTGCATATTTTCAGCCTATTTTGCAGACTCTGTAAAACTTTGTTTTACACATATTTTTGTAGAGCCTATTGTGGACAGCTGGAGACAAATTTTAGGAAACGGAAAGAGGTGTATTTCACCAACATAGTTATCTACAATAAATTCTTTCACTTTTTACATATCTATAACGGATTGAGAAATACAAAGATATCATTGGACCCCAAGTTTGCAGAATTGTTGGAGCAGAATGCATAAAGAAAGGAAGCAGTTAGTGACTTGGATGCCTCATCATCAACTAAGAGTTGGATCAAATTCGAATTCTTGTCTTTATCATCACCTATCCATAAAAAATATAGTCCCAAATAGATGCATTAGTTTTGAGTGTCATTTAATTAAGTTCTATTTATGTAAAACAGTTGGAGAGATTTGTGAACCAATCTTAATATTTTTTCAATATATTCTAGTTTAGAATTTGTATAAATACTTCACTCCCTGAATTATTTTAGGTGGAATAAAATTTGTCAAGACTACTATAGACATTTTTTCTGAATACATTGGGAGTTTGTGTGAGTGATTTATGAAGCAGCAGACTGGAACTAAGTCAAAAAGACATCATAACTCAGGATTCTTGTGTTGATCAAATAAGTCAAGTATTTTCCTGTTTAACTGTTTATCTTTCTAAGTTCCATACATACATTTACATGTTTTTTGTCTTGAATGATTGACTAGGAATGTTTAAACAGGATTACTGTCAAAAGCTCCCTGTTTTTTACTAGTTATTCATTGATATGTTTTCTGTTGATTTTCATATTTAAGAATCCTTAGCTGCTCGTAAGTCTCGTTTGATCCTTTTATTTCATCTTCTTTTCTGTAAATTAAGGATCCTTCATTTCCCTTTTCTTTATATCTTACCATTTCATCAAAAATCCTATTTCCAAACCCTTTGAAGGTCATCTACCCTGCCCTTAGTACATTTTCTCTTTTAACCTTATTTCCTAGCTTTGCTTGCCAAGAAATTGACTCCATAGCCCAATGTTCTGGTAGATTCGTTCATGGTTTACCTTGAAGTACCTTGTATTCCCAACAAACATTCAAACCAAACCAATTTCCCAATCATACCTAGCCTAAAATCTTATAACAAAATCAAGCTAAATATTGAGGAGAGATCCCTCTCCGGAATTTAGGAAGTCTAGATCCTGAATTTAAAAAGTAGGTTCTTGGTTACCTCTAGTAAGTTACAAAGTTTTAAATATTTATGATAGAAAATTTACTAGAGTGATAACATAATGGTGACTCCGCTGGGGAAACTAACATTTTCTTCAAAAATATTTTACAGGTTCAGATCCGATCTATGATGGTGGACAATGATCAGACACACAAAGGTTAAAATCATCCACCTGGCGACTCCAAATCAATTTCACAATCAAGACTCCACTGGAGGAATGAACCTCAAAGAACAATATAGGAAGATCAGGCTTTCAAATTGGATCTTAATCCAAGACATCATATTCTTTCTCATTAAGAAATTTTTTCAATGTATATTGTATTTTATAGAAGATCTTAGATAAGTTTTTAATTATTTTCGTTTAAAGATTGTAAATAATAATTCTCCTAATCTCTTTGAGAAGCTTTCTTCTGAATATAATGATAATCATTTTCCAATTAAGAAGCCTCAAATATTCAAGACTAATCTTACAATCCCTGTACATATTCCTGTACCATATAAAGTTCCAGATAGATATAAGCCCCTTATTTTACCTCCTACACTCCATGATTTTCCTAAAAACTACTACAAACATCTTCCTAGATTTGATGGAGAGAATGGTATCACTGCTCAAAGACATACTCAAGGTTTTGAGAATTATTTGGATTTATTTGAGATTGATGAAGATGATGTTAAAATCATACTTTTTTCTCTTTCTTTGCAAAATAGAATAAAGAGTTGGTTCAAAAATCTCCCTAGTGCTAGCATCTCAAATTTCCAGCAGTTTATCAAACTTTTCTTTGATAGATGGATAATAAAATTTAATCCTTTTGTGATCATGGAAGAATATAATTGGTTAAAAAGATATCCAAATGAAACAATACAACAATTTTCTGATAGATTTAATCAATTTTATTTTTCAATGCCATAAAATATTAGACCTCCTCATGATTCAGCTCTCTTGCATTATCCAAGTGCCTTTGATCCATAAATATAATTTCGATTAAGAGAAAGAGATCCAAAAACACTTATACAGATGCAGAACATTGCAGTTTATGTAGAAGTTAATCTGCAAATTAGACAGGAAAAGTTGAAAGAAGAAGAAGAGGAAAAGAAAAACATTGCAGAGGTAAAACTCAGCCTTTTAGTAAGAAAACTAGATGAAAGAAAACAGGAGATCACTATGAAAGATGAATTTTTTATTCAAAATTACCATGAAGAAATAGAAGAGGTTGCTAGCCATAAAAAAATTCCTGCTAATTCCAATTATCATAGATCAGAAAATGAAATTACAGATCAATACGAGGAAGAGGAATCTGTTGATCTAATGTGTATGTTTGATGACATTCATTATTTTGATGATTTGCCTAAGTATGATAATTATGATGATAGTTATGTTCTCGAAACTCAAGATAACTTTACAGAGCAATCAGAAGCTAGTTTGGAGGATGAAGAAATTCGATTTCAGCAAAATGAAGATAGTGATCAACGAATTTAGATCAGCCATGAGAGTGAGGAAGAAAGAGCAGAAAATGTGGAAATAAGTAAAGATTATTTACCTCTTTGTTTTGCTTCATTTTAGTTCATTAGAGACAACTTGCATGCCATCAATAATCAGCAATATTTAGGAATTGTGATTGACAACAAAGAAGATAATGAAACTATTGATCAAGATTTTTCAATTTCACAATTGCAGTTATCAGTTCCCATTGAAATAAATGATAAAATGACACAAGAAAGTTCCATACCACTATGTTTTGAATCATTTTAGCATTTAAAGGAAATATGGTATAACATATTTAAAGAAAAGGATGAGAAACTTGTTGAAGTTTATGAAGTCCCATGGAATCCTATATGCCATAGGTTGCAGCAATTTTCCCAAGTTTTTCATGATCCAATAGCTGATATGTTGGATATTGAATGCATTCAAAGAATTCCTCTATTAACTAACTATGAATTTCAGACTCAAGATGATAAAGGTTTCAACAGTCAAATATTACAATCAGTAGGAATATCATCACAAATCTTATCTGAAAGTTTATAGGGAGATAAACATGAAAATAACATTTCATATTCATGGTATGGAGGCCATCCAGAACAGATGTATAGTTGTTCATATCAGTTAAACATCAGTGTATATATTTTGGAAGATCCTTTTGTACATTTTCTAGAGTCAACAAATGAAATCAAGTATTTCCTTATCCTTTCATTTTTTGACAAGTTTCTAATAGGTTGTAGAAGTACAGTTTTGATAATCAACAAGAAAATGCAACAAAATCTATCAAAGTAAATAATTCTTGAATGGCTGCATTGGATATTTCATTTTACCTAACCAACAGTTGGACAGTTGATTAGAGTAAGTAGGTAGGATTTCAACGTATTTCAATTTTCAATTTTCAGCTAGTTTTAAATAAATCATTAAGGTTTGAAGCTAAGGAGAAGGTCCTAAAAATATTTAAGATCTAATAAGTTTGGTTTGAGAATTGCAATATGTTTTTGTTAGTTTCAGATCAGATTTCAGGTTGCAGAAAAATGACTATATTCAATTCAAGATTTTCAGCCACAACAAATGCATGTTTGGGATTGGCCCAATGGATCAGGCTACTAGTCAACAATGTTCTTGACATCTCACAAGGAGATGCCATCCCCATGTGAGGATGATGTTAGCAACCTATAAATATAGGATTCATAATTTTGACTTGACTGATGGTAGTCTTGTAAATATGTACAAACTTTTCTTTCCGCAAGTTATTTTCCCATATTTTGTAAAAAATCAAAAAGAGGGTAAAAAGTCCTAAAAGAAACATCAAAGGACTTAGAAAAAATAATATACCCCAAAATAAAAGGACGAATAAAACATGAAGGTGTGCAAATCTAAATGCCACTACTTTTACTTCTTGTAGTTGATTATGGTAGAGTGTCAATAAATGCCATAATCCATGATGAGTTGAACAATTTAATCTTAACTTGTCATGTTTGAATTTTACTTGTTGTAGATAGTGAATAAGGAATTTTCATACAGTTTAATCATGACAATTCAGTAGTTAGGTAGAGAATAAAAAGAATCCAACAGTTTAATCTAGATTCTTGGAGGAAATAAGTTAGAATTATATAGTTTTACTATTTTCAAAAAGAATAAATGTTTTGAATGTTGCTAGCTCAAATGCACCTGATTAAAATAGAAGAAAAAATGTTAGAAGATATCACTGGGTAGGTAGAAGAAGGCGAGAAATCCATTGTAAATATTTTTCACTGGGCTACAATTAACTAATTTCCCCTCCCCATAGTTATTTAACATTCTATACTATCAGTCAGAGAGGTTTAGGGCATTTCCCTGACTTCTGTTGGGACCAGACCCAAGGCTCAATGATTGATTAGTGGAAAGTGTTAAGTTTCTATATTAATCCAAGAAATCACATCATTTTCCATTCATGCATTCATTACCACGAAAAATCATAAGTAAAAACCCCATTTTTACTTAATGATGCTTAAAACCCCATTTGATTAAATTCCTACATATCATGAAGTATAAAACCCTCAAAATGGCATTTTATCCTAAGTTGAAGTGATGAAATTATAATAATGCAAGTTTGGCTTTGATCTTCACTTTTCTTGGTTATAATTGTACGTTTTGAGTATTCACTTTTCCCTTTTCATATTAACACCTAACTTATTTTATTTAACTCCCTATAGAAAAATCCTAGTCCTATAAATATAATTCCTTTCTATTAATTATCCCAAAAAATCCCTTATTATATGCTTTTTATGTCAAAGATATTACTCACATGTTGAAATTACATCCCAAAATTATCCCTTTGACATAAAACTACCAATAAAGAAATACCCCGCTCCCCTATGGTTTTAGACCTTTGAATAAATATAAAACTATATAATAAAGTTAAAATAACACAAAAGAGCGCATTTTATTTACATACTGTGTATTTAAAATAGCGTGGAAAAAAGAGTTTATTGCCCATTACTCCGTTAAATCCTTTTATCCTAAGTATTTTAAGCTTATGCTTTTATAAATACTTACACCATTACTCCCGCCCCCATTAACTTTACCCTATATATAAAATCCTTTTATATATACTAACCCGTTATCCTATAAATTAACCGGACTCCTCCACATTAATTCCTAGCCGCCCGATCAAATAAAATCACTCTAATCTAATAGTCCAAATTTAATGCGATACGCAGGCCTCATGCCCCACCATTCCTTATCACGTTAAACGTTGACCGTAGATCTTTACCATATCATATCAACGACTTTTATTTTTCCCGGGCCCCATCTATCCATCCCCGCAAATTGGAGACCAATCTTGACCATTCGCATCTTCCGATCAGATCTAACGGTGCACGTTAATCTTCACGCGCCGAAAGTAATCAACCGAATTTTGTCAAAAATAACGCAATAAAAGTTGTTTCGAAATACCACCCAATGCTACGTGGCCGAAAAGGATTCGATCACGTTCAAATTATTTGAAACCACTTACAGCCTATTCACAACGCGAAAACCACCAGTTGTTTTCGCATTCGAAAACAAATTGCCTCCCGCCAGTCAATTCTCACCATTAATCCTCTTATCAAAAGACTTGTGACCAAGTTTAAAACCTTGGTCATAAGTTTTATTAACTCATTTTTCAATGCATTTTGCATATTAAAGCCTCACCCAACTCCTTTCACCTTCACGCCACTATTTCAAGAACTTTGAGCCTCTGTTTGACCATTTTCTTGCCCCAAAGCTAAAATTGCCCACTGATCTTATATATTTGAAGTTGGTCGAAGACACCCTCTGCGCCAAAGGATTTAGTATTAAAGCTGAAGTCACCAGAAAACCTCTTGACTATTAAAATACTTGTAGAAAAGGTATTGTTACATTTCGACCTACATAAATCAAAGTTTGAATATTTTGTGAGCAAATTGAACTCTAAATTGAGATTTTATCCATAATTTGCGCAAAACTCTCAAAATCAGGGAAAACCCTCGCAAATTTTCCAGAATTCACTGTATTCATGAAAGCTTCTTTGAAATCCAAATCCTCTATTTAAAACCCCTAAACATCAATTCCACAACTTGAAAAGGTTTTAAAACCTATAAATTTCCTGAAAAATCACTTTTTGCAATCTCAATCATTCAGAAAACCCTTGTTTTCTGTCTTATCCTAGTATCAATCCTCAGATTCCTAATTGAGCTCTAAAATACCTATTGAAACTATATTTTCCCAAGAATTGCTCAAAATTCCCTCTGTTAAAGTGAAACACTCCTGCAAACTATTTAAACTTGCAGAAGTAAGCTTAATAATGCCTAAAAAGCAGAGTTAAACCTCCACACACTAATCTCATTCCACGGGTATTTCTAAAGCCTTCAATCACCTCCCTTCAGCCAAGGTTCCATTAACAAATTGTTTGATTTTTGTAGGCTATTTATTAGAATATGAAATTGGGCCAACAGTTTCAATACTAGTTGACAAACTTGTTTGTTCCAATTTCTCAAATTTTAATTCAATAGCTTCATTCAACAAATAGTTTTGTAAACAAAGAAAGAATAAAATCAAGCTAGGGAGAGATTATAATGATGAAATTTTCACAGTGAATGATAAAAGTGAAATCAGAATTCATAGGGATAAATAAAAGCATAACAGTTAAAGAGTATCAGTGGATAAAGTGTATCAGGTAAAAGTCAGAGTGAAATGTCAAAACAAAGTTACAGGACAGTCAAAGGTAAAATAGTAAAAGTAAATACAGAGGCAGTACTGGTAAAAAGAGATGAAAATGCTTTCACCAACAATGAAATTTATCCAAAGTGAAAGTAAAACAGTTAAAAGAACAATAAGGTTAAAAGATAAAAAAAAGAGCCAAAAGGGATAATTTTGCACAAATTTCCTGTTTAAAGTCATTGTATTGCAGAAATTATTGTGACCAATCCCAGCCAAATTTGGAAAAAAAGAAGGATTTTTATTTTCATAAGATTCCCAACTACAAAAACCTCTCTCACTTTTCTAACAACTATTATGGTTTTGGAAATATTAAACAATATTGGAAAGCACTTTTTGCAGAAAATTCATGTTAAGTCATCATTTTGCAGAGACGATTGTGGCTAATAAGAAATACATCATCCAAAACGGAAGGCGGTTTTTGTTCCTAAGATCCCTATCTACAAAAACCTATCTCATGTTTTGCACAGGTACTACAGAACAAGAGATACATGTGCATCTTTACAGCCTATTGTGCAGACTCTGTAAAATGCTATTTTACACATAGTTTTGTAGAGCCTATTTTGGACAGCTGGAGCATAATTTGAGGAAACTGAAAGAGTTATATTTCACCAACATATTGATATAAAATAACCTCTTTCACATTTTACATATCTATTTCAGATTGAGAAATACAAATATATCATTGGACCCCAAGTTTTCTTAATTGTTGGAGAAGAATGCACAAAGAAAGGAAGCAGTTAGTGATTTGGATGCCTCATCATCAACTAAGAGTTGGATCAAATTCGAATTATCATCTTTATCATCACCTATCAATAAAAAATAGTGCCAAATAGATTCATTAGTTTTGAGTGTCCTTTAATTAAGTTCTATTTATGTAAAACAGTTGGAGAGATTTGTGAACCAATCTTGATATTTTTTCAAGATATTCTAGTTTAGAATTTGTATAAATACTTCACTCCTTGAAGTATTTTAGGTGGAATAAAAATTTTCAAGACTACTATAGACATTTTTTTTTAATACATTGGGAGTTTTTGTGAGTGATTTGTGAAGCAGCAGACTAGAACTAAGTCAAACAGACATCATAACTCAGGATTCTTGTGTTGATCAGATAAGTCAAGTATTTTCATGTTTTCACTGTTTATCTTTCTAAGTTCCATACACACATTTACATGTTTTCTATCTTGAATGATTGAATAGGAATTTTTAAACAGTATTAGTGTCAAAAGCTCCATGTTTTTTACTAGTTATTCATTGATATGTTTTCTGTTGATTTCCGGATTTAAGAATCCTTAGATACTCTTATCTCCCGTTTGATCCCTTTCTTTCATTATTTTTTCTGTAACTTAAGGATCCTTCATTTCCATTTTTTTCAGATCTTACCATTTCATCAAAAAGCCTATTTCCAAACCCTCTGAAGTATCTCTACCCTTCCCTTAGTACATTTTCTCTTTTGACCTTATTTCCTAACTTTGCTTGCCAAGAAATTGACTCCATAGCCCAATGGTCTGGTAGATGCCTCTGTGGTTTATCTTGAAGTACCTTTTATTCCCACCAAACATTCAAACCAAACCAATTGCCCAATCATACCTAGCCTAAAATCTTATAATAAAATGAAGCTAAATCTTGAGGAGAGATCCCTCTCCGGAATTTGGGAAGGCTAGATCCTAAATTTCAAAAGTAGGTTCTTGGTTACCTCTAGTAAGTTACAAAGTTTTAAATATTTCTGATAGAAAAATTACTAGAGTGATAACACATTCTAGTGATGCCAATTCAGTGAATTGACTAAAATCAATGTTATATGTGAAATAGAAGGCAAAACATGTGAACATGAATCCAAATATTAACTACATATTGTTATGTTTATTGTTATGTTCTCTGTGAACCTCGATGGATTTTATTGTTATAGAATTTTTATACATCTTAGATAATCCAATTTACTTTTTAAAATTTTTGAAGGACAAGATATGGTAACTTATTTATGAAAGTATATAATTATTTAATTTGAATTGAGGTTGGGTATAATTAAAATATTTAATTGTATAAAAAAAAAATTCATGCTTGTGTGAGACTTAGTTTAATCCAGATATGTAGTGAGACTGACACAATGGAAGGGCCACTTCCTTATCCTTTTGGTGTTTCACATGTATAGTCAATATTTTTATCCTCATATCCTCTTATTTAGCCCTAATTCCTCTTGAGGGCTAATAAAGGTCTTATAAATGCACATTGGAAATCAATGTTAGAATTAAAAATATTTGCAAAACCACATTTGTTTTGTTCCCTCTTCTCTGCAATGAGAGCTTTATGCCATTGCGCTTCCTTTTATATCTTTTCCTCTGTCTCTTTTTTCTCTTTGTGGGATTCTTTCTCTGCCTCTACCTCTATATTTGTCTCTGTCTCTTCCACTTCTTTACTAAGTTGTACTACAAACTTAGGTTGTATTCCTTAACGAATAATGATGTCAATATTATGTTTATGTTGTATCATCTGCAACCATTCATCATTTGTAAACAAGTCTTCATCAAATTTTACATTAGAAATATTAATTGTTGGATTCAACATAGAATTGACTGCTCCAATTGAATATTTATTGTCATCAGCAAGCATTGTTGTTGGATACCCGATATATTCATAAAAATCTCTATTGCTATATTCGTCAAATTTTCATGAGAAAGATTTGTTGTTAGATTTACCAAATTTTCGTAAACAAGCTTTGTTGTTGGATTCACCAAATTGTCATCAACAAGCTCTATTGCTCGATTCACCAAATTTCCATCATCATGCTCTATTGTTGGATTCATCAAATTGTGAATAACAAGATATGCTATTTGATTCACCAAATTTCCATCAACAAGCTATGTTATTAGATTCATCAAATTCTTAATTTTCAAACGAAATACTCCCCCTTACAACCAAAACTAATTTTTTTTTTTCCAAATATATAAAAAAATATTATCCTCTTGGTTTTTCTGATTTGTTTTGGCTCAACAAAGAAATTGAATTGAAAACATAATGGCTTCTCTACTTTCAACTTTTTTCTCTAATAATAATGGTTATGGCTATGGCTCACGGTGGGAGCATGTGGCAGTGTTGGCTCAAGAATCTGAAATGGATTCACCTTCAATACAATATTCTTCAATCACAAGGGAAACACTTCCATGAATAGTTTGACAAGGGAAACAATGCTCAAGGATGAAACTTCATACCAAAACTATAGGCCCAAAAATAACCTCTTTATAAATCTCTTCCTTTTTCTTTAAACCAACAACAACTTCCCTTTTTTTTTTAAATAAACCCTTTTAAAAATAATACCACCACATTTCTGATTCAAATATTATATAATAACTTTATAACACTTTTAATAAACCTCCTCTTTAAAAGCCTTCAAACCTTTTTTTTTAAATATTGTAGATAATGCAACCACATTTTTTTAAAATAAAAACTTTTAAAGGAATATAAGCATAAGCTTTATGAAGCTTCATTCATTAAGAAATAACCCATATGATATTTTTTTGTAGCTTTGACTTTTCAATCGTGTTCCCAATGTGATTTGTGCTTTGTGATTTGAAGTAAATTTCATACACCATTTTAAATTGAATTTGACATCCATGCTAATGGAGATAACCTCATGCCTAGTGGACTTTCAACCTTTTTTATATTATGGGTAATGATTTGTTATTAGGAAAACTCATGTTTGAGCGAAGTTGGTGTAAGTAATTGGAACTAACACGACACTTAAACCTTCTCAGCTACGTTAGTAATGCCTAACCTGGATTTCCAATTGATGGCCTGCGGTATAACGTGTGTCTTGAACAACTTTGGTGTGTTAATAATGCTTTGGTTTGATTGTTGGATTGTTTTATTATCCCAAAAAAAATGCATCCCTTCCTACAATGAAAAATTCCCACTTCTTCTTTCCCTTCAATGAATCACAACAACAGTATTTTTTGCAGTACGAGGCATCTCACAATTGACTCACTTCACTACGTTCTCTGCTCTTTTTTTGTAACTACACACACATATGAAATTTTATCTCAAGTATTCTTATGCAATCTCACCTCCTCTCTTATGCTTCTCTCGAGGAGTCTTATCCAGGATAAGCTTTGATACCATGGTAAATAATGAAGAGAAATAATGGAGGAGAGATTTATGTTCTCAATATTATGAATCGCTTAAATCAGATTACATTGAAGACATCAGTAATAAGTTACTACAGTGAGACTGAACTGAATTCAAGATAACTGAACTAAATTAAAAGAGACTGTGACACATGGAGGGAAAATTACGACACCTAGGAGGTGGTTGGTGTTGTGAAACCAGCTCCAAAAATAGAAGAAAAGAGATATCAACGCCTTAGAAATAAGCCACTTCGAGGGGGAAACCTCCAATACATTACATGAATGAACAATTCTTGGATGATACAAATTACAAAACCTCATTTCTATATATAGGAGTCCATGGGGCCACAATGTAATCCTAGCCGACCTAACAATTATAATTTAAGGGCACAATAATAACAATATGGGGGTTACAAGGGTACAATAATAACAATAAGGGGGTTACACTAACAACAATAAGGGACTATACTAGTAATATAGGGACCTAACATGCCCCTCTCCTTCAAAAAAGTGTTGTCCTCAACGCTTGAGTAGCCACAGGTGTACGGCATAAAATTCTCATCTTTATAAATGTTATTAGGTAGGACTATTCCACTTGATGAGATACTCTGAAATTGATCGATTTTGTAGTTGTCGAGTTCTTGTTTCCGTGACTGCTTCAGGTTCCAATATCATTTTTCCTTCCTCATCAAGTTCTAGCAATATTGTTTGAACTAGAATATTTTCACCTATAACCTTCTTTAGGCATGAAACATGGAAAATTGGATGCACTCATGAAGAAGCAGGAAGCTCCAATCAGTAGTATCCATGTTACAGGATCCTTTCCATCAAACTTACTCATATCCATTTTTGGAATATGGTGGTTCTTCCCACCAACATTAGAGTTTATGAAATCACGATTAACATTTATTTTGTTCTCATCATGAGTTTCCTCTACTATCTTTTCACCATTAGGAAACATTTTTTGTATCAACTTTGTCAAACCTTCCATGTCTGCTTTTAGATCATTCTTCATGTTTTCCATTTTTTCATCGATCTTAGCTTCCATGTCATCCATCTTAGTTCCATGCCAGCTTCCATGCCATCTAACTTAGCTTCCATGCCATTCTTCAAACCATCCATCTTATATTCCACGCCTTTCTTCAAACCATCCATCTTAGTTTCCTTGCCTTTCTTCAAAACTTACATGTCATTTTTTGTTGCTCTTTACGAGAGAGAAATTTGTTGCACTTGCTCTTGTAAATTTGATATGTCATGTTGCCATTCTTTGTCTTCATGAGTCATAGTAGAGCCTTCTAAAGTCTTAATGGGTGTTGAATTCCTTTTAGGGGCCATTTTAGAATCTAATACTGATATGTATTCTACAATATTCCCTTGGAATCAATTCAACTTGATTCTTCAAACAAGACTTATGCAATTCAGGAAAAAAAATACACACCTTTTACTTGCTTTTGAGGAGCTATATATTAAAATTGAATTATCTTTGTAATTGCATATCCTCAATATCTAAAATTCAGAATTGTAGTATCTCTCTGAAGCTTCTTTCAAATTTCATAGGTCTGACCTAATTTGGATTCTTCAAGGAAAAGTTATGTCCAATATCCCACAATGACTCAATTATGGACTCGTTCAGTAGAGTGAACTTGTACAGCTTGCCACGTGTCACTTTTTCCTCCTTTGGCTTTGAAATTGATAGAAAAGAAACTCCAGTCTATGTACTTGCAGCCACTTTTTACAGAATTCCAACTCGATGCTCAGAGAGAGGGTTATGAATATTTTCCCACGATAATCTCTTTGAGATGAAATTCAGGAGCCTGAAAAATACCTAACTTCCATAGATCATATCTCCAAAAATATTTTCAACCAAGCTCTAAAGTCTTGCAACGATGTTCCTTAGGATTTCAGCTTCACTCTCTAAAAATTTTAGCTTCTGAAACTTCATAGAAAAATAGTTATAATGCAAATGCCACGATGACCTATTTGGAGCAGCGAAAAACCTAGAATCCAAAGCTCTGATACTAAATGTTGTGAAACTAGCTCCAAAAATAGAAGAGAAGAGATATCAATGCCTTAGAAATAAGCCACTTTGAGGGGGCAACCTCCAATAAATTAAATGAATGAACAATTATTAGATGATACAAATTACAAAACCTTCCTTCTATATATAGGAGTCCATGGGGCCACAATGTAATCCTGGTGGGGCCACAATGTAATCCTGGTGGGGCCACAATGTAATCCTAGCCGACCTAACAATAATAATTTAAGGGCACAATAATAAAAATATGGGGGTTACAAGGGTACAATAATAACAATAAGGGGGTTATACTAACAACAATAAGAGACTATACTAGTAATATATGGACCTAACAATTGGAATTAGATTCTCTATCATTTTTCTAGACAATAAATCTCTCAGTAACAAAGGCACATTCTTCTTCTAACAAGAGTTTATTTATTTTCCTCAATGCACATACATTCATACAGGACATAAAACATAAAACAATCATGGGAATAATATTAAATTCCAAGGAAATATTTACAAACAAACAATATGATGGATCGCTAGTGGAGATCCTCTCTCTTGTGCTACTCCTATACATACATCTCCCTATAATTATATGAGGTTAAGGAAATATCTACATTGTTAAAGAGAAACTTGGACATATCTCCAAAAATTTCAACCAAAAAATTATACATTTGTTAAAATATAAAAATCCCTACTTGGCCGAAATATCAACTCCTCAAAATATCCTAACAAACTAATCATCCAGATTCCTACATAATCGTGACACCTGGCTCTGCCAAAAAATCCATATAAATTCAGTTGATAAAAATCAATTGGAGAAAATAATACCTACATCTATAATCTACATGACTCCCCTAGGAATCTTAAACAAGATGAATCTCCCTAAGTTTATCCTCCTACATTAGACTCCGTAGGTGGAAAAATGTTTGACCTCCTGGTCAAATGTCTTACTAGGCTAAGTCCCCGAGGATCCCAAACAAAATTTTATCGTTGATCATGCATCTCGTTGTGTTTCTTCACTCCTAACTTCAATTTTCCACGATCCCAAACTCGATTTTCTTATATGCCACTTTCTTGGATAAGCTAATCTAACATGATTAGTTTCTCCTTGCTTCTAAATGTATATCTCCTCTATTTCTATATTTTTTTTTATACTTTTGTATAAACATCCACAACGTATCAAATTCCTCTTCCAACCCAATCTGATTACCATCCTCTTTCAACTCAAACTTTACATGATGAATGTTTATCTTCTAATTCATCAACTTCTCATCCATATATTTTAGCTCCACCAAGAACTTCAAGTCTCCTCATCACTCTTCATCAGAAATTCATTTCAATATTTCTCTTCATCTTTTTTAGCTTCCTTTTTATGGTCTTCCCAAACCAATGTTATCTTGTTCATTTCAGCAACATTGTTTATACTCATATCTGGTCCATCATGGTCTCCCCATGTATTGTAGGAGATAAATTTATTACTCCTCGTCTATGACCATGAAAATTTGGTTCATATAGTATTGCGGACTTCCCTCTATTCCTCAACTCAATTAGGATTTTCTTGAACAACTCAGTACTCCATGGTCCTCACTCATATTCTCCAATACCTACATTCACACATCAATTTTTAATCTTTGAAACCTAATTATTTCCAGCCTATTTTTCTCTCATACCCCCAAGCATATATGAATTCTCTTCTAGATTCCATCTCTTCTTGCATCCTTCCTCTTCTCAAAGGGTTGAAAACCCTTTATCCAATGCTTTTTTTTCACATTTCTCAACTTGATTTTCTTCCGACTGCAACTTAGCGTGTTGGGTGCACACCGCCAAATCAGTTATCCTCCCCTCCAAGAAATTAAATTTCTCACACAAATCAACAAAACTAAATTTAAATAAATTTTTACTTTCATCCAATGTCATCCATTCTCCTCCATAAAATTCTAGTTTCATTTCCATCAACTCAATTTCTTCTTCAATATCCTTGAGAACTTCACTCAAACTTTTTCCAATACCTATCTCCTACAATTGCAGATATGCTCCTCTTCAAATTTTATTGTTTCCTCTACCTACTAAAGGTAACTTCATATTCTCCCCTTCTTTTATTATAGTGTGTAATGGTTGTCTTCACTTGTGGACTTCATTACCATTATATGAGAAAAACATATTAGTTTAAAAAATGTGAGGATATTGAGCCTTTGTTGATGCTCTTGGAATTTTCATTGTTTTGGAAATTTCCTATGGTCCATGAGAATTTCTATTCCCATCTTCTCTTCATCATCATCATCACCTTAATTCCCTTGTATAATATCCTTTGATTTTTTCTCAACATAATTGTTCTCATCTGCCATTATTGCAATCTCTAGGAATTATTCTTAACACTCCTTATCTTCTTGCTCTCGGTTTTTAGAGGTAGTTCTTGTGACTTCTTCTCTCTCTCTATTAGACATCCTATCCATGCCCTTGGTCAAAATTCACATAAAGTTCACCCACCTTTTTATAGTTCCCTCTGATGCATTAAAATTTTCATACATTCCATGATACTTTCAAACAATCTCCCCTCAACATCTTCACCATCTCGAAGGACCATTGATTTCTCTGTTCACAACAATAAATTTTCTTCTCAAGTTTGACTACACTGATTCTTTCTTACTTTAGCTGAGGAATTAATAGTTTCTTTACTTTCCTCCCCAACTTTATGGATTTATGGGTTTTTCATTTAAAACTCTTATACATAATTAAATCAACGAGTTGAAAAATCCATCTTGCCAAGGTGGCACATGTGATTGAAGATCTATACTTCCATCCACTAGGAATTTCTACTAATTTTTGAAAGTCCACCTTTCTTTTTATTCATTGCAAAGCCATATGAGATCATCTACATAATCCAATAAAATACACTCTCGATAAATTACAAACACCATTACAACAAAAGAAATACATAATTACAATGTTCGATTTTCCCATGTTGCAATACTCTATTTTGAGGAAAATATGTTATGCAAGCAATGGTACGACAAATCGAAAATCATTTACAAAATCAAATAAGCTATGGACAAATTGTAAATTTTGTTATAACAATTGAACTACATAATCATTGTTTTGTTCCCATATAAACCAATATTGTTGAGGTCGTATTGTAGTTTTTCTTAAGGCCATTAATATCTCCTTCAAATACATTCTTTCTATTAATTTGAGATCATTGGGATATCTTACAACACCCTTCAAGTTACTATAATTGTCTATATATAATACATAAAATAAATTCCACATATTGTAATTATCAATAACATTAAATTTCATAATATGTAACCTTTGCAAAAGTGAGGGATGATATGAATGGAATTTGGTATTCACTTTGTATTCTAATAGAGGTAGGGTTATGATCTTTCATTGTGCTACATATTCTTTAAAAGGATACAAATTATTGAATGGCTAGTGAACATCACTCGTTTCAATAATAAATAAATGATTTGTAAATGGATTAAGTAATAGGTGCATCAAAAACTCCTTTAAAAAAATGTTATTGTAAGATCAAGGCCATAAAAGTTGAGACAATATTTAATTCAGTTATAATATCTCTTAAGACAAGACTATTTTGTCAAAGAGAATGGTTGTTCATGAGGAAGAGTCTTTGAGTCTTCCATGTTCTTCTTGTACCACAACAATTCTACAGACAACAATGACAACCCTAAAGTATATTAATAAAAGGAATTATGTGCTCACAAGATTCACACCCAGAAAATGTAGACCCTGATTAAAAACTCAATAAAATTGATATAATACACAGAAAATTGAATATGAATAAAAAAACTATAGTAATAAATCTCACTCAGGAAAAATACTCCATTTCTGAATAGTACTGTCTAATGCTTTATTTATGAAAATAAAATATACAGAGTACCTCTGTTACACTCTCTAAATCAATGAGGGAAATAGAGCATCCTCTTTCCACAAGATGTCAAAGAAAGATCTCTTTAACAGTCAACAAAGAGTCTTTCTCGAACATAACATACATTCACAAAAACTCTATTTCATGGAAATAAACCTAACATTTAAATAAAAAAATGAAACACTAATGCAGTGGATATGGAAGGAAACATGGCAGTGATTTACCAACACATGTCAAATACAGTTACACAGCTAGAAAATTTGAGATAACTGAATGTCGAAAAATCAAGCATCCTGTTTTTCAATCTCCCCCTTGATGTCAAGTTTGAGGATTCCCAACTGTGATCTAATTTTCTGCAATCGATCCTTTGGAAGAGCCTTCATAAAAATTTCTGCAAGTTGATCTTATAATTTACAAAATTCAAAAGAGATAAATTGTTGTTGGACAAGCTCTCGAATGAAGTGATGTCAAATGTCAATGTGTTTTCTCTTGCAGTGGAAAACTGGCTTCTTTGTCATAGAGATTGTGCTTTGATTGTCACAAGAAAATTTAATAGGTTTATGAATTTCTATGCTCAATTTTTCTAACAATATTTCCATCCAAATGACTTTAGTGCTTGTTGATGATGTTGCAATGTACTCCATTTTGGTTGTGGAAAGAGCAACTGTTGGTTGCTTTTTGTTGCTCCAGGAAACAAGATTTCTGCAAAAAGAAAGAATATCTTGAAGTAATTTTTCGATCATCCATTCTACCTGCCCAATCTGCATCTCTATATGCTACAACATTGAAATCATTCGTAGCATTATAAAACAATTCAAAAAAATTAGTACCACTTACATATCTAAGTATTCTTTTAGCTACTTGCCAATGAGACTCATGAGGTTGATTCATGAACCTAGCAACCATACTTACATAAAACATAATGTCTGGTCTATTATTTGTTATATACATTAAGCTTCCAACCATGGATCTATAAATATTGGCATTAGAGAGAGAAGATGCATCTTCTTTCATCAATTTTTATCCATCATTCTATGGCGATCTGTGACTTGACATGTGTAACAAGTCTGCAAGTGCGCAATAGGTGAAGTTTCGCAGCAGTAAAATTGTGGAAATAACCAAGCAGATGCTAGAGAGAGGCATAGCCAAGGTAAGAGGTTATCTCTTAGAGGTAGACTTTTTCAAAGGGTGAATCTAGGTACAGCCATGAGGAAGGCTCACTAACTCTCCTCAGATCCATGTGGAAGGAAGAGGAACCAAGGAAATAATCAAAATGCAGATGCTCACATAACAAGAGAAAAATGAGAGAGAGACTCTTAGGTAAAATGACAACAACTTCCTTTATAGATGGTTGTCTTCTTTTGTAAGCAAGGGACACATTATTACATAGGATACTAATTGCTTGCAAAATTAAACACTGCAGAAATAGTAAATGAATGCACAGAGGTAGGTATGCATGTCTACGCCTTTTACCAAGGATTTAGGTATACAGGCCTGCACTTATGTCAGATTAATTAAGTGATAGAAGGCCTGCAGTGAAATTAGGTAGTGCGCAGGTATGCTCCATTTTCATATGGATTAGGTATTGTGCCTTCTCCTAGGTGGCCCAATTCCTCCTTGTTTAGATATGGAAGCATCCTAGTTTCCATGTGAAGATGAGGATACAGATGGTGCACCACTTCGATGATCATCCACTTTTCTTGAGCTGGACTTTTTCCTTAGTTTTCCACAAGATAGGAGGTATAGCTCTAGTGTCTGGTAGAATGAGTCCTAGTGTTCAATAATGTGTCTTTTGACAATGGGATTTGGAAGTCTAGGATATTTTCCATCGGATGAGTAATTTTGATTGTTCCTCTAAGAGGGGAGGCTCAAAAAACTTTAGATGATTGACGTTAACGACATTGTATTCCAAGTTAAGGGGGAAGTTCCAATCAATAGGCATTCTCCCCAATCTATTCTAAAATGGGGTAAGGGCTATATCGGATTGGAAGAAGTTTATGATGCTGTCATTTGTAGCGTTTCTTATCCAAATGTAACCATACTATGTCTCCTGGCTGAAAGGACATGGAGGTCCTTTGTTTTTCATGCCTTTGCTTGGCACGATCTTGGGCTACTTTGAGTTTTTTTGTTAAGGAAATGTGTCATTGTTCAAGTTGTTGAAGAAACTAGTGTGCTGAGTGTTTCTTTTTTTGCTAGTGCACTATACCTTGGGATCCAAAGTGAGGAGAAACTTAGCTGGGGCTGCTAGTTGGAAGCCCAAACATACTTAAAAAGGAGAGAAACCAATACAAGAATGTGTGGCCTTGGTGTATCTATGGTGCAAAATGTGTAAGTATTTGTCCCACTGTTTACTGTGCCCAAAATGAGTACAGAGAGCATGGACCAATACTCGGTTGACCACCTCTGTTTGGCCATCTGTTTGAGGAAGGAAAGCAGTAGAGATATTTAGTTGACACTCAAGTAGTGTCTAGATGGTCTTCCAAAAGGTGCTCGAGAAGCATGAGTCTCGATTTGAGATGATTTTGCTTGGTAGGACAAAATGTTGCTAGACATGTTGGAAATACAATTCTATTGTTTGAATTATTGTAGTTATCTTTATGCAAGGAATAAAAAGAGCCATTTTTCTAAAACAACATACTACTACCCAGATTTCATCATGTTTCTTCTGGGTGGTGGGTAGTCCGCTTAAGAAATCCATAGATATTAATTCCCAGGGCCATGAAGGGAGAGGCAGAGGCTGATATAAGCCATGCTTTTTATTGGATGGTTTTGATTAAGAACATAAGGTGCAGGCTTTGATGAATTTTGAAACTTGAGGATGTATAGAAGGCCAATAGAAATGGCATTGGAGGTGCTAGAGAGTCTTTTTGGTACCAAAGTGGCCACCATAGGTTGATGCATGAGCTTCTTGAATGAGCAAGAGGAGATTGTTTGAGTGTGGGACACAAATTAAATTGAATTTATAAAGTCAACCATCTCGGATGGTGTATTCCATGAAGGGAGTCTGATTTATAATTGTGGGACTATGTAAGGAAACCCAAATCTCTTGAAAGTCTGGATCAGTAGCATATTGTGCTTTCCATGAATCATAATTAGCACAACTCACTTCTAGAATTGGGAGGATTGGCATGGGTGACCCACTGAGTAAATCTACTATTTTGTTAGATGTGACCTTCTTATATTAGATCACCAAATGAAATTTATGAATGTATGAGGCCCATTTAATATGTATTTGTTCATGAATATTCGAATGTGAGTTGATTAATATCAATGGATAATGGTCTTTGTGGTTAATAGTCTCTTTTCACAACAAATAATGGTGGGTTAATAGTCTCTTTTCCCAACAAATAATGGCGCCATTGCTTGAGAGCTTAGACCAGGCTGTAAAGTTCTTTGTCATAAGTACTATAATTCTTCTTGGCCTTGGAAAGAGATTTTGAGTGATAAGAAATGGGGTGTCCTCCCTTTTTAAGTATGGCACCAATAACATACTATGAGGCATCTGACTCAACCTCAAATGATTGAGAGATGTCGGGTAGACACAACACTGGAGATGTGCATAATGCCTCCTTGAGAGAAAAAAGTGGCTGGTAGCCTCTTTAATCCAAATAAATAGAATGAATATTATACAGACGATACAAAGGATGAGAAATCTGAGAAAAATGAAGAATAAACTTACGGTAAAAATTAATACCACCTAGGAAAATTTTGAGCTCGCTGGGAAAAGAAGGTTGTGGCCATCGCTACATGGCTTGGATGTGAGATGGATCTGGTTGAATACCTTCTGAGTTGGCCACAAAGCCAAGGTAAGGAACTAAACACTGGCCAAAATAGGGCTTCTTCTCCTTGACTTGTAACTTGTTCTCTCTCAAGATTTGGAGAAATTAACAGACTTGTTGCATGTGGGAGTCCCTTGTCTTACTGAATATGAGAATTTCATCTAAGTAAATGACAACAATGCGACCCAAATTTCCTCTGAAAATATCATTTGAGTCGCATGAACATGGCTGGTGCATTAGTCAGGCCGAATGGCATGACTTTCCATTCATAAAGACTGAATTTGGTCTTGAAAGTTGTCTTCTACACATCATCAGGGTTCATTCAAACCTGATGATATCCTCATGTCAAATTCAATTTAGTGAACCACTTATCTCCCTCGAGGGTGTCAAGCAACTCCTCAATCCGTGGTAGGGGGTAATATTTTTTTACTATGGCTTTGTTAAGGGCTTAGTAATCAGTGACAAGGTGTATTTCTAATGTTTATCATTTTGGGATTACAAAGGTGACAGAGGCACAGGGAGAAAAGGATGGTTGAATGTGGTCAGAGTTAATGAGGTCTTTCAATTTCCTCTCCATTTCCTCTTATTCTCTTGGGGCCAACCTATAATTTGGTGCATTAGGTAGAGCTGAGACTAGAATGAGCGTAATAGAATGGTCTATATGGTGATACAGGAGAAGGCCTATAGGAGGTTGGAAAACATCAGTGAATTCGTGAAGGAGAGGAGTCATTGGTTCAGGAATAGGATGTGTAGTATTGTTTTCTAGTATGGTTCACATCAAAAAAAAAGAGACGCATTGATTCAAATGGACATGAGAGATTTGATCTATGGTATAAGTGGGTTTGGGTTGTGCTGCCATGAGGATATAAGTATGCCCATATTTGGTAAGTTTATACTACCGGGCTTTAGCCATATAAATGGCATCTCTTTGGGCTTGGTAGGGGATGCCTAGAAGTAAGTCAAAAAAATCCAATGGTGAGACATCACAAAGGACAATGTATTTAAATGGGCCTATGGCAAAGGTGATCAGGAAACGCTAGGAAACCAATAGGCGAGGACCATCCTTTTTAACCCATCCAAGATAATAGGGTTTTTTATGTGGAGTAGTGACCAGATGAAGGTAGTTAACTATTCTTGAGACACAAAATTTTAAAGGCTGCCATTGTCCATGATCAGTAAAACCAATGATTTTTTTATTTTACAGTTGTGTGTGAAGAGGTTTGATGAGTTTGTCTCTTAAGTGGTCATTAATATCAAAGAGTGATCTAGGGCGGTGGGGTTTTCAAGGGAAACGTCCTCATTGTCGTTGACCAGTTGGGAAGTAGTAGACTCCGTGAGTAAGGTTTTATTGGTTTTCATAGATTTGAGAACTCGACAATTGGAATTAATGTGGGAATTAGTCTTGTGGAAGGAACACCAAGGTGTGTTGGTATTGGGATTCAGAGAACGAGGATGTATGAAGTGGGGCGAAGGGTTGGAGGTGGGTCAGGACTGAGGAGGATGACCCCAAGGAGCGAGCTTCCTTTCGATGGCCAGAGCTCTTTGAAAAAGTCTATCTAAAGTTTGATTTTCAAACAATTCTACCTCCCTACAGAGTTGAACCAATAATCCAGAAATAAATTTTAGTATTAATACTTCTTACAGATCTCGAATGTGGAGAAATAGGCACAGCTTGGAGAATAAGTCGGTGTAGGCTTGAACTCCTTTTTTAGAGAGTTGGCGTAGCTAGTTCCTTCGGATCCATAAATATTGTACGTACTCGAGTGGGTAAAAAATGTTTCTCAATGCTTCACAAATTTGAGCCCAACTTTGGATTGAGGGAGAGGTAGAGGGCCTTGGGCGATCTCCAATCTCGACCACGAATTTGGTATTTTCTTCCTCTCTATCCCACCATATTTGGGCAAGGCCTTCCAATTGCAAGGCATCCATCTGAATATTTTTTTCTTCGATGAGGCTTGGGCAAGTTTTGAAATAGGTGGGAAGGATACAGATCCATGAATCCACTGCTTATCCATTACATTTCCCAACAAACTTAGGGAGTTGGATTCAAGTATCCAAATGCAAGGGATCTGGATTATTTTTTTGTTGTATTTTTATTAATTAATTAAGGGAAAAGGCAAGGTCTTGCATGGGATTTGAAGTATTGGAGTCAGATTCCACTTCCAAGGGATCTCTTCGAGGAGTAATCTTGGAGCGAAATATCTGTGGAAGGAAGGATTACATGATATGTGAGATTATAAAAAGGGCGATATCTATGGAAAGTAGATCTGTGAACCTCCTCTCTATGTGGTGGAAGTATGTTTGCTATTGGGGCTAGGAGACCTGTGCATCCACCGTCAGTAAGAATGAAACCCTGAGAAGGGTATGAGATTGATTAAATATTATGGGAAATTATATAAAAAAAATTGGATCAACTCAAGATCAAATTTTACCTTGAAGCTCAAGCTCTGATACCAATTGATCCATCATTCTACATGGATCTTTTACTTGACATGTGTAACAAGTCTGCAAGTGCACAATAGGTGAATTCTGCAGCAGTAAAATTGTGGGAATTACCAAGAATATACCAGAGAGAGGCATAGCCAAGGTAATAGGTTATCTCTCAGAGGTAGACTTCTTCAAAGAAATAATCCAAGTGCAACCATGAGGAAGGTGCACTAACTCTCCTCATATCCATGTGGAAGGAAGAGGAACCAAGGAAACAATCAAAATGTCTATGTTCACATAGCAAGAGAAAAATGAGAGAGAGAGAAAGTCTTAGGTAGAATGACAAAAACTTCCTTTATTAGATGGTTGTCTCCTTTAATAAGCAAGGGACACATTATTACATAGGATGCTAATTGATTGCAAAATAAAACACTACATAAATAGTAAATGAATGCGCAGAGGTAGGTATGCATGCCTGCGCCTTTGACCTAGGAGTTAGGTATGCAGGCCTGCACCTATGTTAGAGTAATTAAGTGATAGCAAGCTTGCAATGAAATTATGTAGTGCGCACATCTGTGCCATTGTCATAGGGATTAGGTACTGCACTTTCTCCAAGGTGGCCCAAATTTTCTCCCAACGACAAGTTGATTTCTCATAGCTTTACAATTTTTCATGTAAAAAATTTTAGTATTTCTTCAACATATTTGGTTTGGAAAATGGATATACCTCCAGTTGTTTGTCATTTCTTATTTAAACTCCTTCACAAGTGATATTGAGGTTCCCATTAACATTTGTTAACACCTAATCCTAAGGGGTTGGGTGAGATTGTATATTATTGTAATTTAGTAAATAAGGAAGGCCAAGAGTCATTGGGAAGTGAATCCCAATAGCCTCACCTCCATGTATAAATACACACATAATCTCCATCCAATATACATTGAGTTTTGCGGAGTTACCTCCTGTTTTGACATGGTATGAGAGCCAGTCCCATTTTTGGCATTCCTGCCTTTGGTGTAGCTCCCTCATGCTCTGCATTTTTGCAGATTGTCATTGTGCATTCAGTTTTGTGCCTTATTCAATTTTCTTACTGCTCCTCTACTATTAATGCAATTCTGGAAAATTCTGCAATTTTTTTTTACTGCAAGTTCTGCAATTTTTCTGTAAATTTTGTCTATAATTTCTGCTAATGTGCATTTTCTGCTCAAATTTTGAGCACAGTTAAATTTACTATACCTTTTTTCTCATTCGCTATGCAAATCACCTCTCTACTCACACGCTCACCCATTCCTCACAGCACACTCATTCTCTGCCTTACCAGCACCCATTCTCTGCTCACCTCTTCGCCCCCTCACCCCTTGCACGAACAACGACCCATCACTCTCTTGGCCTCTTGGCCTCACTCAACCCGCCCCCTCACATTACTCTGCCCTCCCCCTCATGCTCTCCCCACACGAACCCCTCACCACCCTCAACCCATCCCCTCACCACCCTCCGCCCTCCCCATCACGCACTCCCCACCTGACCCCCTCACTACCCTCCGCCCTCCCCCTCATGCCCTCCCCACCTGAACCCCTCACCACCCTCCACCCTCCCCATGGCCAACAACACACCCCTCTCCACACTCTTCCCCTCCCCCAGATAAACCCCCCCTAGTTAAAACCTACCCCATATAAACCCCCCCAGTTAAAACCTCTGTTTTTTTTACCCTAAAAATAAAAAAGTAAAATAAAATAAAATAAAAAATTGCAGAATTGAAACCGGAATTGAGTTTTTACCCAGCAAAATATTTTTTCCTTCAAAATAATGCATTATCTCATATCTATTGTAGGATTTGTTCTCTCCGGCAAGGAGAACTATCATGAATGGTCTCGGAAAATAAAACACACACTCATTTATAATGAGCTGTGGAAAGGAATTTGTGAAGGAAAAGATGACCTTCCACCAGCAAAGCCCACTTCAGGCAAGGAGATCGCCATTTGGGAAAACAAGAACTGCAAGGCCTATGCCTTGATTGCAGCTTCCGTAAATGAAGAGGTGAGTCACCATATTACACCATTTTCAAATGCCTATGAAGCCTTGAGCAAGCTAAAATAACTCTATGACTCACATTCAGAACTTGAAGTTGTTCAATTAATGATTAAGCTGTTTAGTCTAGAATTGAAAAATGATGATCATCTTGCTTTAGCTTCAGAAGTAAGATCCATCATGCATGATATTAAGAGCACTGGTGAAGATGTTGAAATATCTCTCATAGAATATGTTAACGCTTTTTATCCCACTTACTCAAATTATCTTGAGTCATTGCAAGCAAGTGGAAACCTTGTGAAAATCACTTTTGAGTCCCTTGAGAGAAAGTTTGTGGAAAGAGAGAAAGATTTTGGAAAGATGACCACCCCTCAGACTTCTGAAGAGGCTATATTATTTACACATAAAGAGAAGATTCATGCTCAAGATTATTCCAAAGGAAGATGTGGCCGAAGAGGAAGAGGAAGAAGAAATTTCAGAGGAAGGGGGGGTAGACAAACTCAAACTAAAAAATATGATCTTCATTGCATACGCTACAATAAAGACTGGCATGATGCATCTACCTATAAGATACCTTCGGATAAAATTGAGCAGAAAAGGAATCAAGAAAAAGGTAAAACTAATGACAAAGACAAAGGTAAAGCACGTGAATCCGCTCATTTTGTTATAGCACATTGTAACAATGGAGTAACGGAAGACTTGTTTGATGTTTCATTTACTTCTTGGACTGGTTGCTAGATTCAGGAGCAACATGTCACATGACATTTAGAAAATAATTTTTTGAAGAATTTACTGATAAAGTTGATGGAGCAATATACTTCGCAGATAAATCCAAACTCAAGCCATCAGGGCTTGGCACAATCAGGCTTAAGTTGCCTAGTCTTCTAGATCATCTTCTACATGAGGTTCTATACCTCCCTGAGTTGAGGAGAAACTTGTTGTCCTTGGTCCACATCCGCCAGCAAGGACACTCCATTCACATGTTTGATGGCAAGGCTAAGGTCATAAAAGCATCAGATCGCTCACTTGTCATGGAAGGAATAGAAGAAGGAAGACCCTTGAAGCTGCAAGGTTCCTCTGCTCATAAGAAGTGAAGTCAATAAGAAGTTTGTAATAGCAAGAGATGTCATATTCCTTGAATCTTCCAAGACTGACAATGTTGTTGAGCGGTAACTTGATTGCTTGGATAGATTCACACATGCAAAGTATTTTCAAGAATTTGATAATCAAATTCCACATCTTGAAGGGGGGATTCCTATATTGAATCAATCTGTGGAATCATTTCCCGAAGCACTCTCTCCCCCACCGGAAGAACCAACCACAGATGACACCTTAAACGATGTGATTGAAAAAATTGAGAGATTGAATCTTGATTCAATTCCAACTCAGTCAAATGAGCAGCCTGGGCCATCTCAGAAAGGTCCCCCCAAATGGCTAACAAAGACACTAGAAAACGTTCATCCCGATGAGGTTGAAAAAACAGGAACAAGAAGTTCCACTAGACAAAACGAAGGTGATGTAGCTAATTTTGATTCACCTTTTGATATGGATATTGCTTATAACTGTGAATTGAGTTTGTCTACAAATCATGAACCAACTTCCTTCAAAGAAGCCGCTTCTCATGATGAATGGAATGAAGCGATGCTAAAGGAGTATGATGCCTTGATAAAGAATGGCACTTGGAAGCTGGTTGATCCGCCTTTGGGAACCAAACCAATTGGTTGTAAGTGGGTCTACAAGAACAAGTACAAAGCAGATGGCTCACTTGACAAGCATAAATCTAGGCTTGTGGAAAAAGGTTTTACACAGAAAGAAGGGATCGATTATGAAGAAACTTTTGCTCCCACAGCAAAATGGGCCACCATCCGAACTCTTTTTGCCCTAGCAGCACAGAAGGGATGGAAAGTCCATCAAATGGATGTAAAAACAACCTTTTTGAATGGATATCTAAAGGAGCAAGTTTTTATGTCCCAGCTAGAAGGATTTTTTGTGAAGGGCCAAGAACACAAAGTATGCAAGCTTATAAAATCCTTGTATGGCGTCAAGCAAGCACCAAGAGCCTGGTATGAGAAATTTACTTAACATCTTCTAAAACTTGAATTCAAACATTTTGATCTTGATGATGCCACCTTGTTTGATAAGAAAGTTGGAAAAAAAGTTGTATATCTTATGGTGTATGTAGATTATCTTTTGATGACAGGGAACAATGAGAGTTATATTGCATCCATAAAGAAATAATTAAAGAAAGGTTTTGAAATGACTGATTTAGGTTATGTTCATTACTATTTGGGTATTGAAATAACTCAACATCCTAAATTTATATTTCTTTCGCAAAAGAAGTACATTGGAGATATTTTGAACAAGTTTGGCATGGATGAATGCAATCCCTTAACCACTCCAATGGGACAAAATTTGAAGCTCACATCCATTGAAGGGAAAGAATATGATGATGAAACGAAGTATAGACAGCTTGTTGGAAGTCTTATCTACCTGACTACCACCAGACTAGACATATCATTTGTTGTTGGAATCCTCTCCAGGTTTATGCAAAAACCTTGTGAAGGACATTGGTCTGCTGCAAAAAAGAGTTCTAAAGTACTTGAAGGGGACTCAAGACTTTGGACTCAAATATACATAGCTAGGTGATTTCAGCTTGATAGGATACTCTGATTCAGACTTTGATGGGGACAAAAAAACTGGGGTGTCTACTTCATGTTATACCATGAGTCTTGGATCAGGAACTGTCTCATGGAGATCATGCAATAATTAGTTCCATCAGATTCCACCACCGAGGAAGACTATGTGGCAGCAGCTGAAGCAACAAAGGAAATTGTGTGGCTCAGGAAAATCCTTGAAGATTTGCAGATGAAACAAATGCATTCAACACCACTCCTGATCGACAACACTTCTGCAATAAATTTGGCCAAGAACCCGAAGTTCCATGATCGAACAAAGCACATCAATACAAAATACCATCAGATTCGACATCATGTTCAGGCCAAAACCATCCATCTACATCATTGTTCCACAAATGAGCAGACCACAGACATATTCACCAATGTCCTTCACAAGGGAACTTATAGTAATTCATATACATACAAGAAGGGAATAATAAAATCTGATCCAATGACCTTTTTGTAGACTGCACTTTCAAAGGAACACTTAACAAAACCATGATCATGAAGGTATTTATCAATCCTAGAGTACCAAGCTCTAGGGGATTTTTTAAGACTATAAAGTGCCTTTTTAAGCCTATACACCTTATCTTCTTTACCTTCAACAATAAAACCTTGAGGTTGTTCAACATAAAAGTCTTCTTTTAATATCCATTTGAGAAAGCAGATTTAACATCTATTTGATAAACTGTTAGTTTTAACTGAGATTCTATGGAAAGAAATGTTCTTACAGTTTCCATTCTTTCTACAAGAGAAAACGTCTCCTCATAGTTGATGCCTTCTTGTTGCACATATCCCTTTGCAACTAAGTGTGCCTTGTATTTTGAAATGCTTCCATCCATATTAAATTTTAGCTTGTAAATCCACTTTCCTCCAATGGTAGATTTTCCATGAGGGAGCTCAACTAACTCCCATGTGTTACTTTTCTGTATTTGATACATTTCATCCTCCACTGCTTGTATCCATGGCTCAAAAAAACAATGTTCTTTAAAATTGATAGGCTCAACATTTGTAGAAGAAATAAGAGAAAAATGATCATTAGCATACCTTGATGTCTCATAAATTTCCTTCAAACTTCTAGTTTTTCTAGGAGAACTAGATGGAGATGTTTCTTGTGTATCAACCTGAGAACTTGTTCGTGAACTAGAAGAAGATACCTTTGATGGAGAACCTCTTGTAGATGAACCTGAAATTCTCACTGTATATGGATTATTTGATTGATCATTATCATCGAGGATTAAATTATCAATATGTGGAGTAACCAAATTATCTTCACTTTAATCCTTAAAATAAACCCCCCCTTCATCAAATATAACATCTCTACTTACATAAATCTTATTAGTAAGAGGATTATAACACCTATAAGCCTTAATTTCATCTGAGTACACAATAAAAATATAGTTTACAGACATTCCATCTAGCTTTTTTCTTTGTTCAGAAGGAATATGAACATAACATGTAGACCCAAAATTTTTCAAAAGGGAAACAATTGGATTTCTAGAAAGCCATACTTCATAAGGAGTATATTTATTGACCATTTTTGTAGGACTTATATTGAGAATATATACTGTCGAATGCACTGCATCTGCCCAATACATGTTTGGCAAAGGAATTTCTTTTAAAATACATATAGCCATCTCAACAAGTGTTATGTTTCACTTTTCTTTTGTACCATTTTGTTGAGGAGTATAAGTTGTAGTTAACTCCTTTTATATGCCACGTGAGCTTCTTTTTTTTTTTTTTAATCATTGGTGGTGAACTCTCCTCCTCTATTGGTTCTTAATACTTTCAAATAGTACCCTGATTCCTTCTCAACGCGTGCTTTAAATTTTTGAAAATAGCTAAAAGCTTGAGACTTATCACTTAGAAAATAAACCCAAGACATCCTTGAAAATTCATTGACAAAAAGAATAAAATATTTGTTCCTTTCAAGGGACAAAGTTTGCATTGGGCCACAAATATCTGCATGTACTAAGGCCAAAGGCTTAATTGCCCTAAATTGATCTAAAGGAAAGTTATCTCTGTATTTCTTCCCCATTATATAACCTTCACGTTGCTTGTTATCAGGATTTATAAAAGAAGATAAACCTCTTACTAAATTTTTTTTTCTAAATCATAGAAAGAGATCCAAAATTAAGATGTCCTAACCTCTAGTGCCAAAGACAAGACTCATTAACTGAGGCTCTCCAACAAGTTACATTTGATTCCATTCTTAACAAAAGCATCCTATTTTCTGTCATGGGAACTTTAGCAACTAGGGCAGTATTATTAAAAATATTACAAAACCTTCCTTCAAAAACAGTCTTGTAATTTTTAGAGTTTAACTACCCCATGCTAATCAAATTATGTCTTAAACCTAGAACAAACAAAGTATCTTGTACATACATGACACCTCCATTCTTGAATTTTATGGCAAGGGTAACTTTAGCCATTACATTTGCTTCATTATCATTGCCAAAATTTACTTTCCCCTTCACACTTTCATCTAACTTTACAAATATATTTTTGTTTCCAGTCATATGATTTGAGCAACCACTATCTAAATACCATATAAAATCATCTTTAGCTTCAAGTAAGTTACATTTAATAAATAATGTTCAAGATAATTCACCTTAGTCCTTACTAAAATTTGCTTGAGAGTTGTCTCTCTTCTTCTTAAAACAATAGATTTCAAGGTGACCATCTTTATTATAGTAGCTTCAATGAAAAAGGCCTCTGCCAAAACTGTTGCTTCTTTCTCTACCTGGGCCACCCCTTCCTCTCCCTCTGCCACGACCTCTACCTCCTCTAAAAAAAGGAGTAGAAGCTTCAGTCATAGAATTTGAAAATTTCTTCTTCTTCTCATCAACTTTCAACTTACTTTGAAAATTCTGATCAAAAGGTTCCTCATTCTTTTTCAACCAGTCTTCATGAAATTGAATACTACCAAATAAAATAGTAACAGTTAGCTGAGATAGATCCCTTGACTCTTCTATAGCAATAGTAACTAGATCAAACATTTTGGGAATAATTCTTAAAACATTTTCAACAATCTTCCTATCTTCAAGTGTTTCACCATGAGCATGAATAACATTTACAATATTCTGAACTCTAGTGATAAATGATTCAAAATTTTCACTTTCTTTCATAGATAGAGACTCAAAATATCTTGTCAGCATCTGATGTTTAACAAATTTTTGCTTGACAGAACCTTTATAAGCTTTTTCCAAAGTTTCCAAAGCATTATGGGAATTTCCACATTCTACAATTTTTTGAAACACAGAGATATCAACTCTTGTTTCAAGAATATACAAAGCTTTAACATGTTTCTTCTGGTTTTCCTTCAACTTTGTATTTTGATCAGCTAATAATGAATTATAAGCATCTTGATCATATGGCTCTATGTATTGTGCAGAAACAAGTAACCATAAATCTTGTGAGACAAACAAAGTTCTCATCTTCATGCTCCAATACACATAGTTTTCCCCATTGAAAAGGGGAATATGGTACTGCACTGAATTACTATTATGAGCCATTGTATCCTTTCCGTTGAAGCTACAATCAAACACAAACCAAAGATCTGATACCAAATGAAGGATTTGAATAAAAGGAATTATGTCCTCAGAAGAGTCACACCCGGAAAATGCAGACCTTGATTAAACACTTAATAAAATTGACAGAATACACAGAAAACTAAATATCAATAAAAAAAATATAGCAATAAATCTCACTTAGAAGAAATACTTTGTTTCTAAATACTATTGTCTTCTTCTTTATTTCTTAAAATAAAAGACATACAAAGTACCTTTGTTACACATTGTAAATTAAAGAGGGACACAAAGCATCCTCTATTACACAAGGTGCCAAAGAAATATCTCTTTAAAAATCAACAAAGAGTCTTTCTCTAACGCAACATACATTCACAAAAGCTCTGTATGATGGAAATAAACCTAACATTTAAATAAAAATTTGAAAAAATAATGCAGCGGATAGAGAAGGAAACATGTCAGTGATTCATCAACACATGGGAGCTACGGTTATAGAGATGGAAAAGCTAAGATAAATGAATGTCGAAAACTCAAGCATCACATTTTTCAAACCCATCTACCCAAAAGAACATGTTTCCCCATTGAAGAGGCGAGGATCCGAGAATAAAAGATGAAGTAGTTATCAAGAACCATTTAACCCTGATGGATTATTGGATTATTAAACATGGTAAATAACACTAATATTTCCAAAACAATCGTAAATTTCCTTATAATATGTCGTCTGGAGGGATATTACATATGAAAATGAGGATCCATCGCTAATCTCTAGAATCTAACAAAACCCTCAGTCTAGGACTAATGTTAATTTGGAAAATCCATGTGCCTCCATGTTTATGTTTAGCTCCCCAGTCGAGATAACTACAGACCTCTGGATAAATCCTCTCATAACCCACTCAAAGGGAAGCATTCATCCATAATTTTAATACTATAAAAACAAATAGATAAATACAAGAAACAAAATAAATTATTTTTTCAAGCTATCATAATTAAAAATATATTTAATGGAAAAATCCTAGGAGTTTTCACAAAAATTTTAACTGCAGTGGTGAATATGTTCAATTATAGTGATGAATTTAGAAGTAGACTGCAATCCATAGTGATTTTAATTTAAATGCTTCTAGGTTACTGTTTTTTTGTTATAGTATAAGCCCTCCACATCTTCAATATCTATACTTTTATGCCAAAAAACAATTAATATAATATGATGCGGTCAAGATAGGGGTTTCCATGAATAAATAAGCTGAGAAAATATCTATGAATAAAAAGGAATTATTTAACTAGCATTTGCACCGAGAGGTGCAAAGTAATGCTGAGGAGTGGGGAATGTGGAAAGAAATAATTAAGTGAAATATATGGAAATTTTAGATTCTATATATCTTTTAAAGAATGTAATAGGAGGCTAAATTTAAAAAGAAATTTACACTAACATAAAGTAACACTAACATAATTGTCCTAGAATAATAGCATAGCAATGATGGTTTCCTTCCTCTTCATTCTCCCTTCTCATCCCATGCTTTACTATTTCACATTTGAGAAGTGGAGAAAGTACCATGGTGGGATAAGAATCAACAAATGGCAAATATGAAGAGAGAAAATGAACGAAAGTAAAACCTTTGCACTCAAGAAGCATACAAAATGGATTCATGAACTCGCTCATATATTGGATCAAATAAAAAAAATGTGCAGCTCCTTGCCAATAATTAGAAAGAAAACAAATTTGGAAAAAAAAGGAAAATTTTGAGAAAGAGATGCTCATTTGAATATAACACTAGGCTCAGAAGCATCTCCTGCCAAATTTGGCTACTCTATCAGAAATTCCATTGAAATTAAAGTATATTTTTTCATTGTGTAAAGACAATTTATCAATAAATGGTTAACACCTCTATTTATCAAGCAAGTTTATGGTAGTTAAGACCTCAATTTCTCCATCAAGATGGTTGTGTTGTAGAGAGGGCTTTCGCGGGAGAATGAGGAAGAGTAGTGACTCTCCTGAGTGTTGGAAGAATCATTCGGGTGGGCTGTATCGGCGCATAGACAAGAGGGACCCCAAGTTTTGGTTTATTAATTTGTAAACCCTATTTCTGACAACTCTTGAGAGTATTTCTGAATATAAACTAAAACCCTAGTTAAAGAGTTGAACGAACTACATCATATGATCCGTTTTTTTCAAGAGTCTTTTTGTCAAGAGTAAGAAATGTCATTCGCTACCATCTTTTCCAATTTCTTCATCAGATATTATATTAAAGTGGCTGATCAATAGATTTGCAGAACAATCAAGCCTCCCATCTGATTGGAGCAAGATGATCCATCTAAGCTGCACATCGGCTTATTGAGATAAAAAGTTAATTCTTGGATTTAAACACTATTAGTGCACTCTTGTCGTTCCATAAAGAGTAGATATGGTAGATAAATGTTAGTAAGGCGAGAATGAAATCCAAGGGAAAATAATGAATCAATAAATTCAAATTATTTTAGACACAGATTAATATAACATGAAAAATCCCTTCATATTCACCCACAAACCTAACTTGATTCTCAAAGTACATGCAACATTTGGTTCCATGATTGTGTGACAACCAATACATTAACTTTGTTTCCTCCTAAGTATATCATTGGATAGAAGAAACCGAAAAAGCATGATAATGTAGAGTGGAGGTAAAATAAAATAGATAAAATACATGGGTATATATCTTCTTCTCTTGGCTTTGCGACTTGAGCACCCTCGCGGATTTCCAGTGTGCCCTACCAATTTTGGAGTTTTGGTTTGAGTCAGATTTGGCTTCTCGATCACTATTTTTTTCCCCTCTACGTTAAAACCGTGATGAACGAGAGTACTAACGATCATCAACACCACCACCACAGTGGAGGAGGTGCGACTGAAGTTATCACCAGCAGAAATACTAGTGTTGGTGGTGATGCATCAAATGTATTTCGTCTTTCTTTGTCGCTGCCTCTGCCCAATTCATCCTCTGTCAAGCGAACCACATCACCATCTCCTCCTCCTCCCACTTTGCCTCAACTCATCGGACAGCCCACAGGGGGAGATAGTGTGGTAACAGGCGGGGAGGGACGAAAGAAAGAAAGTATTTTTAACATACACTACGATAAAAATAGCCTATGGGACAGTGAATAACAAACTATTAAAAGAATCAAAAAATATTTATATACAACAGTTAAGTTGCGAATGGAGATACATATTCCATGCGAGATTATTTTTCTTTTGTAGACACATTTATTTGTTAATGTAATCAAATATTGTCGTTGCCTTCTAGCTTTCCCTAATTTATGACGAATGATGGCCAAAAATCTACTGCAATTCGCTTGCACTCAGCCCAAATTTTTGTTGTCTTTCTTTTCTTTTCTTAACAAATCTGTTGCATCCTCTAGTGCTCTTTGCCTTTTCAATTCAGCGTCACGTGCACAAACAATAATTTCTGCTACAAATAGCCAGATGGATTTTGCTGCTTTGGTCCTGGGGTCAATTTTGGCATCGGTCATATGTATCGCACTTCCAATAATACAAGAGGCAACATCCTTGATTGTTTCCTTTAATGTATGGCCCTTTGTTCCAAATTTCTCAGTTGCAATCAATATTTCATAATAAATATCATCGATAATTGAATCTCTTTCATAGTGATCCTTCGACATTCTTGATTTTTCCAAAAATTCTTGCATGCTCTAATAAAAGCTTCCCTTCTCAAAATCTCCATATTTTGAGCATTCATTACATATTGAGTTTCCTAGGATCATGACTGCATCCAAAGGCACACTACTTTTTGTAGGTTCTACTAAGTGTTTTCCAACAATTTGATCTGCATCGACTAACTCATGCTTGTATCCAGCCATGTACAAAAAGTATAAACGCGGGAATACAATATTTGGAGCCAGACCACTACCTTGACTCTGATCGATGCTTGGGGTGAGCGTTATCTCGAGTTGAACCCCAGGAATCTGAAGCAGAAGCACTGGAAGGAAGTGGCGGAGGCCATCAATGGCCACTCGGGAAATAACAAGCAACCTAAGATAGATTGCTTGATAAATAGAGGTGTTAACCATTGCTTTATAAATTGTATTTACACAATGAAAAAGATACTTTAATTTCAATGGAATTTCACATAGAGTGGCCAAATTTGGAAAGAGATGCTTTTAAGCCTTGTAGCCAAATTTCGCAAGACATGCTTCTGAGCCTAGTGTTATATTCAAATGAGCATCTCTTTCTCAAGTTTGTTTTTTGTTTCCCAAATTTATTTTCTTTCTCATTATTAGCAAGGATCTCCATGATTTTTTTATTTGATCCAATATATGAGCGAGTTCATGAATCCATTTTGTATGCTTCTTGAGTGAAAAGGGTTTCCTTTCTTTCATTTTCTCTCTTCATATTTGTCATTTTTTTATTCTTATCCCCTATGAGTACTTTCTCCACTTCTCAAATGTGATATACTAAAGCATAGGATGAGAGGGAGAACGAAGAGGAAGGATACCATCATTACTATGTGATTATTATGGGACAATTATGTTAGTGTTATCTTATGTTAGTTTAACTTTCTTTTTAAATTTAACATCCTATTACATTCTTTAAAAGATATATAAAAAACTAAAATTTCCATATGTTGCACTTATTTATTGTTTTCTACATTACCCACTCCCAAATTACTTTGCACCTCTTGATGCAAATGGTAGTTTTTAATTTAATTTCCTAATGAAGATGACAAAATTATGGCCATTCGTTATAAACTATTCTTGTAAATCAATCTTCAGATTATAATCAAAATAGTGGTAAGTTGAACCGTATTAGATCAATTGTACTAATCATCTTTGAGTTTAAGTTAAGAAAACATTTAACCACACTATACCAACGCTGGTTGAGTCAGGGAATAACTAGTAACTATATTAATTAAGATCTCATGGATCGACTGCATTTTTGCTTTAACATTTAGGTTTGTTTGAGTCAATGTTATGAGTTGTTTAATTCGATAGAGGTTTTGATTGTTGACCGAAGTCTCCATCCCAGAATTCTTCGTCCCCATCCTTTGAACCTTTTGTAGTACCATTATCTTGGAAAGACTACTTGAACTCAACAGGTTCCTTGCGTTGAATTTGAGGAACCACACTGGTCACTTTAGAAACATCAAACTGTGAGCAAATTCTGAGATGGAGAACCACTATTGCAAGACCATTCTTCCTGGAAAAGAAGGCATCGACAATATTAAAAAACCACTCCAAAAAGCAACGAAACAGTGAGATTTAGTAATCCATACGATCAACACACTGACCTTTGAACAGTGGCATGCCTGTGTGTTGTGAAAGTATGGTGTTGAGTTCTGGTGGCCTTTGCAAATTCAACCTCAATGAAGGGCACCAACTCAAATGTTAATCAAGTTTCGGTGGGAAAGGGGCAGTGGACTAAAATATAATTCTAGAAGAAAAGTTGCAATGAACTAAAAGAATCTTCCAGAAGTGAACAACTCACGAATCTTTGTGATTAGAAGGGATCAAATAAGGTGGGCTATTTTGTCAACGTGCGATTTTGTCTCATCAGCGTTCCTTTACGTCCTGAAATACATCAGAAAAATTCCATACAGTCAAAGTTCAAACACGATTTTTGTCTCTATATATTTGCTACGTTACAACAAACAATCTCATTGAGTGGCACTATAAAGTACAACAAACAATCCCATTCTCATTCGGCCCCGCATATTTTTAGTGGTAGAAGTGTAGTATCTATTTACAACTCTGCAAATCTCGACATTCAAATCCTCTCTCCATCAAAATCCTTCACTTTCGAGACTTCAAACTTTTACCAGCACGTTCTCAGTCTGATTCCCTGGCAAAAGGCCGACATGACAAAACCCTCACAAAACCAGAATCGCCACAGCAACCCTGAAAACACCTCACTGAAGTCGGGGCAATTCAAGGGAATCCGAAGGAGGAAATGGGGAAATGTGTGTCGGAAATTCGAATGCCCAATTCCCGCGGTAGAATCTGGCTGGGCTCCTATGACACTCAGGAAAAGGCTGCCCGTGCATACGATTTTGATGTGTGTTGCCTCAAGGATCCAAGTTGAAGCTCAATTTCACGCACTCCCCACCGAAAATTCTCTGTGATTTGTGTCTATCGGGGCCGCAAATTCAAGTCGCAGCAGCCAAGTTTTCCATACAGTAATTTTGTTTGCCTTGAGGCGCCATCGTCATTGAGGATGGTGGAAAAATGGAGAACTACTTAAATTTACTTAATATTATGTTTGCACATGTTAGTATATAATTCGCAAAAAATACTATAAAAAATATTTTTGATTGGGTACGGTGAACATGTCTGCGTACATAATCTTGAAAACCCCTCCACCATAATGAAGTTGCTTACCCAGGCAGTGGAATAGGTCGGACTGCAGTTTTTTGCCGGAATCCTGTTAAATAAAATTCAAAAAATCAGGGAGTTGGAGTGTTTGGAATTTATTTTTGACAGTGGAAATGGATTCAGCACTATCAAAAACCCTTAGGGCACTCAAAATACTAAAGTTTAACAACCATAAACAAGATTATGATAAACTCTTTGCCAGATTTTTTTCAAAATTTTTACCAGATTCTAACCCAAAAAACTGCTCTTTTAGACTACATACACCATAATTACTTTTATTCCAAAAAAAATTATTAAAAAAATATATAATTACATTTATTCTAAGAAAATAATTACTTTTATTCCAAAAAAATTTATTAAAAAACAATATAATTACTTGTATTCTTAAAAAAAATATTATAATACGATGCAGTCAAAGATACAGTTTCCATGAATAAATAAGTGGAGAAAATATCTATGAATAAAAAAGGAAGTATATAATAGGAATAAAAAAGGAACTATTTAATTTGCAGAAAGATCCACTTCAGCTATTTTCTTAAAAAAAAATCATATTAACTTATAAATAACTTCTTTATCAACCAATATCTCAATTTCGTTGAAATATAATGATAATTTTTGTTTTTTTTTAATGAAATCTTAAATTTTCATTACTTAAAATATTTTTTTTAAATATATATAAAGAGATTAATGCTCTGAATTTTAAAACACACACTAAAATAAAATTATGAAAATTACATATCTCAAACTTACCATTTTCAATAAGTCATACCTAATTCTAAACAAAAATACCAAAAACCAGAAGCATCTCATAATTAAACTAAGCTGAGAAAATATCCATGAATAAGGAGTCGTGTTAAACCCACATGATATAATTGGAAGACAGTTGAATTTATTTCCATATTGTACTGTGTCGGCCATTCAACATGCGTACAAATGACCTTAATATTAAGAATTTACCAAGTTCAAAGATGACCACTTGATGCTCTTCAAGTGTACATACACCCCCACCAAAAGAGGTGATAGAATGACAAAAGAAGAAACAAATAGAAAATATTGCTAGAGAGCATAAGCTGTAAATTATTCTATTGTGAGCAATCTATATATACATGCATATAGATAGTTACATAGAAACAGAGTGAACCAATTAAAAACTAATTTCTAAAACTGATTTATAAATTAACACTTATTGGAAAGATTAAATCTTTTAACACTCTCTCTTAATCTTGAGGGTTACATTGTTTTATGCCTAACTTTTGACATTGAAATTCAAAATTAACTTTTCCTAGCGGTTTGGTGAAGATATCCGCTAACTGTTCCTTGGATTCACAAAATTTGAGAACAATATCACCATTTTTTACGAGTTCACGAATGAAATGAAAACGAGTGTCGATATGTTTGCTCTTTTGATGAAAGAAATTGTTCTTCGACAAGAAAATAGCGGAAGTAGTCACAAAGAATTGAAATAGGTTCATCTTCTGTATATTCGAAGTTAGAGAGAAGTCTCTTTAGCCACACTGCTTGACATGATGTTGAATTTGCTGCAACGTACTCGGCCTCTGTTAAAGATAGTGCAACTATGGGCTGTTTTTTGAATGATCACGAGATCAAGTTTCTGCCAAATAGAAAAGCATAGCCAGAAGTGATTTTCTGATCATCAATACATCCTGCATAATCACTATCTATATAACCAACAAGCTTACTGTCTGGAGAGGTTGCATACGATAAACCATAAGTAGATGTACCTGCAATATATCTTAACACCATTTTTCCAGCTCTCCAATGGCAGTCTTTAAGAGATTCCATAAACCTGGAAATATAACTAGCTGCAAATGCTATATCAGGTCTAGTAGCCATAAGATACATAATACTACCAGCAAGTTGCTTATACAAAGTTGCATTAACAGTAGTACCCACATCATCTTTACTCAACTTTGTACCAAATTCAATAGGAGTATCCACCGGTTTACACCTGTCCATCTTAAACTTTTTCAAATTGTTAGTAACATACTTCTGTTGATTCATAAACATACCATCTTGTGTTTGTTTCACTTCAATACCTAAGAAGTATCTCATTAATCCAAGATTTGTCATTTCAAATTCATTTTTCATTGCAGCTTTAAGTGCATCTAATTGCATGTTACCTATATAAATTATGTCATCAACATAAAGACACAGTATCAAAATATTACCTTGATGATCATTCTTGATATACAAAGTGGGATCATGGTCGCTCCTTCTGAAACCATTATTCAACACGTAATGGTCTATTCGGCTGTACCAAGCTCTTGGAGCTTTCTTCAAGCCATATAATGTTTTCTTCAACCTGTACACCTTATGTTCTTGATTTTTTATTTCGAAACCAGGTGGCTGATCAACATACACTTCTTCATTCAAAACACCATTAAAAACGGTAGACTTTACATCCATTTGGTAAATCGGCCACTTGTTTTGTGCTGCAATAGCTAATACAAAACAAACAGTGTCAATTCTTGCTATAGGTGCAAATGTTTCACCATAATCTATGCCAAGTTGCTGTGAAAAACCTTTGGCAACTAATTTTGCTTTGTGCTTATCAACTTCAAAACTCTCTTTTAACTTTTTTTTAAAAATCCATTTGACACCTATAGAGTTTTTATCATCAGGTAGATCAACCGAATCCCAAGTTTGATTTCTTTTAATAGCATCGATTTCATTATTCATCGCATCTACCCATTCCTTGTCCTTTATAGCCTCTTCAAAACAAGTAGGTTGAAATGAAAGAAATCAAAACTTACAATATCATCATCATCTTGTGCATAAATATCACTTAAGTTTTTCATTTTAGGATTATCAGAATCAGACTCAAAAGATGATGAACTGCTACTGCTTGATGAACTACTACTGGTTTTGTCTTGAACCTGTAATCTTGGAGTGCAAGTTGCAGGTGCTTGATGTTCGTCTAACAAAATAAAAGGATCAGGACAAGTATTGTTCTCCATTTCATTCCAAGACTTGTCTTCCAGAAATTTGACATCTTGACTTACGACAAACTTCTTAGTTATAGGATTAACAATCTGTATGCCTTAGATTGATCACTATATCCTATAAAAATATACTTTTCGCTCCTATCATCAAGTTTTTTTCTCAATTTTTCTGGAACATGAGCGAAAGCAATACAACCAAATACACGAAAGTGTGAAACAATTACCTTTTTTCCACTCTATGCTTCTTCAGGTACAAAATTTTGAACACTGGAAGTTGGCGTTTTATTCAAAATATATACCAAACATGCAACTACTTCAGCCCATAAATCTTTAGACAAATTTCGTGTTTTGTGCAAAATTCAAGCCATATTCATAATTGTTTGATTCTTTCTTTCTGCAACTCCATTCTGCAGTGGAGTATAACTAGTTGTCGTTTGTTTTTTAATACCATGTTGTTTGAAAAAATCAATGAATTTGTTAGATTCATACTCACCTCCTTTATCAGACCTCATAATTTTAATAAACTTTCCACTTTGTTTTTCAGCCTCGGCTTTGAACTCTTCAAACTTCGAAAATGTTTTTGATTTATATTTGATGAAATACACCCAAATTTTTTTGCTAAAATCATCAATGAAAGTAAGAAAATAGAGACTGCCAGCAACTGATTTTTCTTGCATTGGACCACACAAATCTGTATGCACTAATTCTAGTTTTTATTTTGCTCTATTAGACGCTGAAGCAAAACTATCTTGCTTATGTTTACCCATTATACAACTTGTATAGGAAAAGATATGATCAGACAAATAGGGCAAACCTTTCACCATAGACTTCCTTTGCAACAAACTCATACTTTGGATAGGTAAATGACCATATCGCAAATGCCACATATAAGATTCAGTTGGCATTGAAACATTATGTGCATACAACTTCTCACTTTTCAAATGTAATTGATACAACATGTTCTTTGTCATTGGAATCTTTGCAACAAGAGACTTATGTTTATTAACAATCGTGCAAGTAGTGTTGTGAAAGCTAACATCATAACCATGTGCATCTAACTGACCAACACTCAACAAATTATGCTTGAAATTTGGTACATAATAAACGTCATAGATATTCTTCACACCATTTTGTTTGGTTAAGACAGGCACAATACCCTTTCCTGAAGCTTTAACCTGGTGATCATCACCCAAACCAATAGAGGAACTGAAAGATGTATCAAGATGTGAAAACAAATCACTATGAACAGACATATGATTACTACATCCACTGTCTACCAACCAAACATCTTTATTAGGTACTTGCACAGTTACTTGGCATGCCAAAAATAAAGCATCTGATGATTCACATTCAGTGCTTGTTACATTGGCTTTGTTTTTACTTAGAACATACTATAATTTTTGACATTCAAATTTATAATGGTCATATTTTTTGTAGTAGTGACATTGAATTTTTTATTTATCTATCCATCTATGACCATGATCATTTTGAGACTACTCTGAATGTGCTTGAGTTACATGTGATCTATCATCAGACTGAGACTGTCCTCTAACTTTTCCTCTCTAGCCACGAAAACCTCTGTCTCTACCTTTATCCATAGAAGATTTAGATTTTAAATCATGCTTTAAATTACTAACGTCTAAATTAATTCTTGCTTCATGAGCCAACAAAGAACCAGTTAATTCTTCCATAGATATTTTTGCTAATTCTCTCGATTCAAAAACAGTAACAATCATGTCAAAATTTTTAGGCAAACATCTAAGAACTTTTTCAACAATTCTTTGGTCTTCTACTTCTTCACCATTCATCTGAAGCTGATTAACAACACCCATAACTTTAGTCATAAACTGATCAATGGTTTCTAATTCAGTCATTTTAAATGTTTCAAATTGTGTTTTGAGAGTCTGTAATCTTACCATTTTTACTTTATCATTTTCTTGATAAGCAACCTTAATTATATCCCAAATTGATTTAGCAATTTCAGCAGCAGTGATTTTAGGAAAAATAGAGTCACCTAAAGAATTTAAAATGCACGACTTCACTCTACCTTCTTTCTATTTGATTTCATCAAATTGTTTTCTTTGGGCAGCAGTCATACCAGCGATTGTATTTGTGTCATGTTCTGTGAACCCCAACTCTACTGATTCCCAACACCCTAAGCCTTGTAAACATGCTTGCATTTTAAGACTCTAAAAATCATAGTTCTTTCCACTAAATAATGGCGGGATTGCAAATTTACTTGTCGAGGCCATGTTTGAAGTAATCAAAAACTGAAAACAACTCATTTTAAAACACTTCCAAATAGATAGCACAAATAGACTTTCGATGAAGGTGATTAAAAACAATATTGTTTTTAACTCTTTTTAATTTCAACACCTTAATTTTATAAATCTCATAATTGAAGATTCACACCAACATCGAAGACATATTTGATTTCCTTTCAACATCCTCATTCCCTTCCTTTCAACAACTACATTAATAGGCTAAAAAGCCAAACCAGTCAACTAAAAAATTGTGGCAGCCGATTACACATTTTTTTTTTTTTAACTGTGAATCAAGTAAAAAGAAAACATGGAAGCCTTCCTCAAACGCTGATTAGACAAACCATTAAAACTAATCAAGTAAAACATTTGTCAGCCTTTTTCTAACACTGACTACACAACTATAAAAACTATGAATCATGCACCTTCGATGACTGAACTCAATTCACAGCTTACAAATTTCTCATTGGAGGCTCCTTTGTTTAATGACTTGGCAACTTCAAACAACAAAGACGGAACTACAGTGAAAAAGAAGGCAGCAAAGCAGGCAACAACAACTTTTCTTCTTCAAAATCTTCAAACAGCAGCTTCAAACAACTAGTGCAAGTCTTCAACAACAATCTGCTTCAAAATCTTCAAACAGCAGCTTCAAACAACAAGTGCAAGTCTTCAACAACAAATCTCCAGCAGTTCGCCTTTGCCCAAGAAGAACCCCAATGCTCCAATACCATGACAGAATGACAGAAGAAGAAACAAATAGAAAAGATTGCTGGAAAGCACAAGCTATAAATTATTCTATTACAAGCAATCTATATATACATGCATATAGACCGTTACCTAGAAACAATTTGAACCAACTAAAAACTAAGTTCTAAAACTGATTTCTAAACTAACACTTAATAGAAAAATTAAATCTTTTAACAGGAAGGAGCCGTCATATTTACCTTTGAAAACTCAATAATAGGTGTACACCTCACAGGGGTAGACTTGCCTGCAACATTGAAATGATAGATTTAATCTTTATGTTATAAGATATTCAAAATTTTGAATAGGGAATCCTCAACAGATTTACTGTTTAACATATTACAGATATTGAAATTGTTGAATAGGGAACCTTTCACTTTACTGTTAGACAAGTCACATGTTTTCAAAATTTTGAATATGAAATGTATGGGTATTTTTTAATACCGAAATTGTCACTTTAATGCTGTAAAATTTCTCAAGGGTGTATAAAGTTCCGGTCTCAAAACAACTGCAGAGTCAAACCAGTTACGCAATCATGTGAAGCCTTGGTTTTTGAATAGATAATATGTCATTTTAATGCATAAAATATCTGTCTCAAAACAACCACCGAGTCAAACCATTTACCTAATCATGTGAAAATAACTACCTTGAAATTGGACAATTCAAATCCACCATATCGAATTTTTGCTTCAGTTTCTAACGTTGATTAATGGAACCAAAATGAAAAAACCAGCTGGAGAATCAGTCCTCCTTTTCTTTATGAATTGTGCAATCCGTGCTTCGTGCGTTTAGGAATTCTACCGAACTCCGTATACCTCACGGTGCAGAAATTTCCCCGCTTGTCTCAGAAAGGCGTTCCTCCTTTTTTCAGAGTTGAAACACATTATTTTAGTATCAGCAGATATCGTTGGTTGCCTCCTCAAAGCTCTCACTCCCAAAATGTCTTGATTTTATTTTTAAACTACATTTTTTCTTCAAGCAGGAGTGACCAGGTTTATATAAATACATAGAGTTTAATAGGTCGTGGACATCACACCTGTCCTTTTCCAGCTCTTTCCTTAAACCTACCTCCACTTCTCTTTCTTTTTTTTTCTTAACGGCTCATAATGGCAAGAAATCCCGTTTTGCTGAATGCTGCTTCCCATTTTCATGCATTCATAGCTTTGAAATCCAGTTTTTCGTGATTGATGCTACTGTGGTTTTTCCTTCCTCAATTTCCTAGATGCTGCATTTATCTTCAACCGTCCAAATTTTAGGGTATTATGGAATCAAAATTATGCGTACTTAATGACAAACAAGCTGCATCCACACATCACGACCTTATTCCCAGCATCATGCTTTTATTCCGGGCGTGTTCCCCAGCTGGAGAAGTCCTAAAATTCAGGAGATGTCCCCACCAACATCACCGCCTTCAAATGAATTGAATCCTCAGGTATACTGTGATTGGTTTTTAGACAAATTGGTTTTACCTTTCTTTAATTGCTTTCATTTTCTGGTTTGAAATCCCCCGCAGGAAAATGATAGAACATCATAGTAGAACATGATACGGATGCAAGCTCCAATGGCGGTATGAGGAAAATAATACAAAGTCAGTGAGCAAAATAATTTGAAAAAGGAAAAATGAATTCACTGTACATAGTTTGCTTTAACTCTGGGAAATTCTACCAAATGGGAAGTGTGATGGACTTCATCACCATGAGTATTTAAAATAATTTTACGAGTGTTATTTTAATAGCACTTAATATTGTATATTTATACAACAATTTAGATATTAAAATAAATTGATTATTTTAAGAAAACGATTTTCTTAGTTTTTTAAATATCTTAATCACTTATTAATTTAGCAAGTAAATCTAATTAATTAATAATCAATTTAGATATCAAAATAAATGGATTATGTTAAACAAATAATTTTTTTAATTGAAAAAATAATCTTATTTTATTATTGTAATGATCGTGATGATTAACTTTCCTTAAGACCAATGCAGTAAATCATATAAAAGAAAAAGAAAAGGAATCTAAATACAAATCTTTGAAGTCTTGTTTCTATGCTCAAAGAGAAGGGAAAGAAGTGCTCCAAGGTGGTTATAGATGGGCTGGCTTAATAAGTCAAGAAGATTGGAAGTGTGGCAGATATGTTAGGAAATTGAGAGCGGGTGTTAATAAGAGTTGGGAAGTCTTTCGTCTTCCACCTTCTTAGTATTGCAAATCTCACATATTCTATCATTCCAAGGAGTCTTGGGAATAGACCACCACCCGGTTCCACTTTGAAGTTCATGAGAATTAGTTCTTATCCTAGCAATGTTCATTTTTTTCTTACTACTGGTCAACAGAGAGAGATAATTCTAGTTAGCAAGGGTGGGGTTGATAACCTCCTTATAGTATCTTAGCTTTCGTTTACCCTTCAACTCCTTATCCTCCCACAACTTGTCCTTAAAATTTGAGGTAATAGTATCTTTGACACTATCTTTACTTCCCATACTGATCTCCTCCTCAATTCCCCAAAGTTGAGCCAAGAATAGGCATCCTTATGCCACCCGTACTTGAGGCGAAGGTGGGGGTTTTGACTAAAGTTAGAATAAATTTTTGGTAGCCTATTGAATCCCATGTTATAAAGTTTCTTCATATATATCAGATATCTAAACATAGTAGTACTTTCAATTGGGGACAAACCAGCTTCGATCAAGAGAATAAGATAGGAATTATTTCCCTTGATCTTTAGTTTGTAAGTTATGCACTACTTTTGAATAATCTCAATATTCCTTCACGATTCTCTAGATATACTACAACCCTAAACTATAAAAATAAATATCACACAATAATAATAGAAATTCCTATCTTAACAAAAATACATTCTCACATCAAACAAGTAAATCATGCAGATCATAGACTATTACAATACATTTTTTTCAATTTCAAATTTCTCCAAAAATATCCTCATTTGAAAGCGCAAAAAAAATATCCACGTAGCCTTGGATTGCTCCTTGCTAAACTCGATGAACAGAAAATAAAACAAAAATAAAACAATAAACACTAAAGCACAAGTCTCCATAGATTATATGATATTTTATTTCTTTGAAAATAAATATTATGAATAGCATTTCACAAAGAGGTTTCGTTAAAAATTCTCGGTGTGTATTTGATAATAAATAACAATAAATAAAAACTCAAGCATATGCAAGCAATAAATTCAAAAAGGAATAGAAGGAAGCTCAAGGAAATTAGCTATAAAGTACAACTTAGGTTGTTTATAGAATCTTGTAATTGCAATTTTAAGTATGTCTTGCAAATGAATGTGACTTTATTAGGTGAGTGATGTAATCATTTACTAATATGATATTTCATTTCAACAATCACCTTTCTATGATTTCAAGTTTTTTCTTCAAAATGCACAATTTTACTAATATGATATTTCATTTCAACAATCACCTTTCTATGATTTCAAGTTTTTTCTTCAAAATGCACAATTTCAACCATGGAAGTTTTTTCTTCAAAATGCACAATTTCAACCATGAAAGTATTTTTAGGATGATACTTAACTAAAAATTTGTTAGAATAATAAGATCTCCGTAATTCTCATGTTTATAAATTTAATTTAGGTCTTTGTAGTATGATACTTACTTAAATGTTGTGAGGATACTAAGATATTTCTAACTCTGATGTCTATAAAGTTATTTTATGTCATTTTAGAGATAGAAAAAGTTTGCATATAAGGTTACTTCACCAATATATTTAGTAGTTAATTAGTTAATCATACTAATTAATAGTGGTTAGTAATTTCCATGAGGTGGATTCGTTCATAGATTGAGGTACAAATTCTATATATGGGAATTAGTTATGTTTTGGGTTTTATATAGATGATCATATTCTTTGGATTTTCATGAACTATGATAATCAAATCCACATGTCGAGTTATGCTCACTTATTCGTGTTTTATAATAATAACAATGTTTGACGGCCCTACTTTTTCTTGGAAATAATTTTACTTTAATTTTTTGATTCCCTTGTTCTCCAATATGGTATCAACTGGTATCAACAATCTTGGTTTAAGACCTAGTCTATTGTCTACAAGTTGTTATAAAGGTTGTTTCTTGTATATATGTTCTCATTGACATACATCTATATAGTAGACTGACTCAAGTTTTGGCATGCATATTGGGTTACTATTTTGTGAATTAGATATAGTTCTTGAAAAAACCTATGGTTTTGAATGGCCATAATTATGACATGTGGGCATAAGATATGAAAATGAAATTAAAGAGTAAAACATTTTAATTATATAAAAAGGCTTTTGTTTCATCACCTAGGGATACATTTGTGAAGTTTATTTTTAATCAATATAGGTATGACTTTGGAGGAGCCATGGCAACTTATATCTCTTGGGAGTTTTTCTTTCATACAACTAAAATAAACTAACCATATCGGGTAGAAGTTGAAGACTATGTTTAAAAATATTTAAGAAAGGAAGGTTATGTAAATTGAGAAATATTTGATCTCTTTTAATTTTCTCTCCTTTGATATGATTGAAGATTATTTCTCTTGTATAAAAGAACATTAGTTAAATCGGGTAAATATAAAAAAGGTTTTTAGAAGAAATATGAAGATATTAGAGAATGATCTTGATGAATCTAAAGACACCATATGAATCATATTTTGTGTTCTTGACAATTTCATGTTAGTTGGGCTTCCAAAATATAATATTGTAAGGAATATACCTTTTTCATGGTTTTCTAATTAAGTCTTCAGAAAAATTATTTAATGAGGATAAGCATGAGAATAGGAGATAAATCTGGCATCCTTATAATGGAAAATATTGACAAATCACAGAGAAAGAGATCACATATTCAATTGGGAGAAATATCACAAAGGTTATCATAATAGGTATTATGTCAACTATATGAGCAAAAAGAGGCATGATGAATAAGGGTTTACTAAGAAAGATAAAAATAATAAGTAGGGGCATCGCTTTGTTGCCCCCATGGGCCTTTGTCATTTACAAACCACAATCGTGGAGCATCTCGGTCAGTGAAAATTTGAAGAATGAAACTCATCAATACTATGGAAAGCACAACATGTTAACAATGTTTACTATAATAAGAACAATGATAATGAAAATAAGGTCAAGAATATTGAAATCAAGATGTAAAGTAGTCAATTGAATAACCTACAACATCAAATTTCATAAAGAAAGAAGATAACTATACTTTTTCATATAGTAGCTCTTAAGTATTGCACATTCATAATTCTAAAAATGAGTGGATAGTAGATTTTGGTTGTACCCACCCTATGGCTAACAATGCTTCTCACTTTTCTTCATTAAGTAAATCCAAAAAAGAAACAATGTTTTTTGTGAAATATTATGCACTTAATATTTTTTGTTATAACTAATGTGTATCATCTGCAGGTTGATTGTAAATTTGATTTCTATACTTCAATGTACTTGTACTACTAAGCAGTTTGAACTGTGGCATGATAATTTTTTTGTGAGGGACATTAACAAATAATTTGTTGTGGTTGTTTAGGGAATTATCGATCCTAAATATAGACAATATAACATGTTTTTTTAATTTACTTATGTAAGTTCTAGGGCATACTACATTCATATCTAGGATTGAGGATTCAAGTATAATTTAACATGATTGACTTAGAGATTTTACATTTTGAAGTATAAAACTGTTAGTGAAGTTTAATATGATTAACACACTAGGCAGTCACACTATAAACCCATGAAATAGCACATGAATTTGTGGAATAGTAAAGAATACCCAAATTTTCATCTCCACCTCCTTATATTTTATTATGAATACCCCCTCCTATTACATCCTTCAAAAAAATATAGTGATTTATTATAACTAAATATTATAAGTACCAATTTTTTCGAAAGATTCTTATAACCCTTGTTATCTTAATTCAAATCACTAAATATTATAAGTACCAATTTTTTAGAAAGATTCTTATAACCCTTTTTATCTTAATTCCTCATATGTTCATCCTAATATTTGACATATGTACAACATCCAATTAAAAAAAAAAAAAAAAATTATCACATATGCTACTTGAGCTATGAGTTAGAAGACCATTTCATCATTAGATCTCTCTATGAAATATGTGGTTGATTTAATTTATTGTTTAGATATTATCAGGATTCAATTAGGACTTATAAAAGGTACAAGGACTATATATTTATCACCCTTCCCATTCATACATATTTCAAATAAAATGGCATAAAGATACATATATAAATATTGTTAATTTAATGCTCATCACCTTTTTCTTCCAACCTCTTGATGATTCCATTAAAAAAGGTATCAATAAACTAGTACATTATATTTTCAAGTTATTTACACATTTCTAGAAATCCCTCTTACTTCCAACTTCTTTATGATTTAAATTAGAAAAATGAATATTGCTTCCCAATTACCTATATAGATTATGGAAATAAGGTAATATATTTTACATAAAATGTCATGAACTTATCTTAAGTATATATAGAATGAGATAACATAAATATAACTTCATAGAGGAGTGACATTGAATAAATAGTTGGTCCATAAAAATTAATATCTTAGGATTTCAATAAATAGTGACATCTCTGAATAACTTGCAAATTCAATACCCACCTGTCCCATCCTCCACCACCACCACATGTTGATCCAAGAGGATTGTACAGGTCCGAGTACAAGTGGCTTAAGTACAAAGGCTCAAAAATCAAACTGTCAGAAATGTGGCAAACTCGATGTCAAGTTAAAGATCTCGTCTTTCTGATTCCAATGGTGGAAACGTCACTTAATTCTGAGTCCGTATGGAGGAGTTAGAAGAAATAAAATTTTATGTGTTGACTTGGTGATGTCGCCACTTAAGGAGGCGAAAAATTTGCATAAATTCGGCCACCAAATTCCGGCCAAATTTAGCTGGATTCCGGGAAAACTTGTGGGATAGTTAGCTTGAATCCTTCGGTCGAAATCTGGAAGATTTGAAAATGATGGGTTGGGTTAAAAAAATAAAAATAAATAAAATATTTAAAAATGGTAGGGTAGGCCATGACCCCATCGCCCCCACAACGATGATAACAAAAAAATATAATAATGGGGGTGGGCAGCAGTCATGACCATGTTGCCCAACCACCCGATGCCATAAAAGGGTGGGGCCAAGGTTGTGACCCCACGGCCCCAACCCACACTCCTATATAACACAACAGAGCGCCGACAAGAGTTAAGGGGTGGGCCGATCAATGCAGGTTTGGCCCCCCCAACTTGATATTAAATAAATATGTGCAAGTTTTAAAATTAAATTCTGCCTTTTTATGGAGGGGGCGGGGTTTGACCTCCTGACCTCCTCCCTCACATTTTGGATCTAAACCAACTCACCAATGACAGACTTGGTGATGTCCTCCCAACCTCATATATTTAAACCTACAACTCAGAAGTGTGCCTAGGTAGGCCAAGAGTGGCACAAAGTATGAGACAGAGTGGAACCTTGAGCGCTTTGCAGGAGGGGGGTAGAACCATGAACTGAGCCCATTTCCAGAGGGGTTATATTTGTCCAGCGTTAGAATCAGGAAAATTCTATATCAATTATGCACCTCTTGGCACCACAAATCCAATGGTATTGTCCATTTCTTCATCAGAGGTCTCCAATTTTCAAGAACTTTCATCTATGGAGTTATAAGGGTGTAATTTTTCATTAATGCTTGTACTTTCATTTTATTTTCCACTTAATGAAAGCGGGCCTCCCCACTGATTGAGTAGGGCCCGGAGACGTAGTCCCTTCTGGACGAACTCCGATATCAATTCCTTGTCTTCTTTGCATGATTTTATGTGCTTCTCTCTTCTTATGTTCATGCCTTTTAAGTTTCAGGGTTAAGATGAAATTTTACATGTAGTTATTTAATTCATCTCAAATATCTTGGATCAAGTGGTATGAAAACAGGTCTTGTAGATGTGAATTACATGTTTGTATTCTAACTAGAAACAAGCTATGAAGAGGCGAAGGGAAACTAAAGTATTTTGATCTCGAAGCGGGACATGAACGTCAAAGAAGAAAGATGGATGACAATGTTAGAAATGAGGAGGAGCTAAACCTCTACAAAAAAATTCTACACCATGGAAGATCGGGTCGAGAATTTGTTCTATAGGCTTGAGAAACTAGAGAAAGCAAGGGAGAATGCTTCAAAGGGATGAGGTTCAGCACATGGAGATAATGGAGGAGATCCACCTCCTTCTCCTCCCGCGAGTGAAAGTGCTTCCTCCTCTTCTAATCTAAAAATGGGTTGGACGACTTGTTATGATTTTCAAGAACCTCCCACTCAATTAAAAAATTAAGATCTAGCTTATTCTTGACTTGTGCAGAAATGAATACTTGAAACAGGTGTATTTTTTTTTAACAGTTTAAGTTCTTTAAGATCATTTGTTTTTGTTGATATTAAGCATGTGAGACAGCCATATAATACAACAAATAAAAATCAACACATAACAGCAAATTTAATAAAGGATTTCACCCAAATATCATGGGCTACGTCTCCTTGAGCCTTTTTCAACTAACTTGGTTCTTTGGGATTAGTATGGAAAATTTATTTTACAAGTTAAAAAATCAACTCTAATGGTTATCTGAACTGAACCAAAGGGTTTATAATACCATTTATATCCCTGGTATGGCTGTCATCACTTTGAAGACAGAACTAGGCTTCCTTTGACTTGATCTCATCTGTCGGTGCCCTTAAGCTTCCATGAGGTTCTCTTTGGAAAAAACCCCCTAGAAGTTATTTTCTGTCCTTGAAACCTCACCTATTGTCTGTAGCAAGCATCAGACATCCAAAATAGACTGATTTTTTTCTCCAAATGATCACAGGCTCCCCAAATTAGGCCTCCATCCACTGATGGCCCTGGGTTGCTAGAAACATCCCTGTGGCTTATCGGGCTCTAGAAGTATCCAAATAACTCTGAAAATCCTTTTAATGGATTCATAATGTCATAAATAGTCATAATATACTATTCACTTGAATAAATTGGCCTCCAACTGCTCCGGTTTTGCCTACAACACCTGGTGGCACCCCCTAGCTCTAGGGTCCCTGAAAACTTCCCTGAAGAATATCGGCTTTCAGAAGTCCTCAAAAGCTTCTAAAAATCCCTCCAATGGATTTATAATTCTCATTACAATTATAAATTACTATTGGTTTGATGATAATGGATATTGGCTGCTCTAGATAAGCCTAATTCTCTTGTTGGCACTGGATGGCCCTGGTGGCCCCTAGAACTTCTCTGAAGCAACTCGGCCTTCAAAAGTCCTCTATAGGCTCTAAAAAATACACCATTAGTTCAATAATTTATGAAACATCCAAAATTGACTATCGGATTTCTGAATAAGGCCTCTAGCTGCCCTGGCTAGGCCTCAAAATGTTGTTGGCCCATGGTGGCCCTAGTGTCCCCTCAAAATTCTCTGAAGAAAAAACCTGCTCAAAAGTCCTTTGATGGCTCTGAAAACCTCACCAATGATTCTGTAATGTCTGAGATAGTATAAATTGACTAATCATCCTATCAGAATGGTCAAATCTAGCTCAAGATAGAGCCCAAACAACATGTGTCTAACCATTTAAATAAATGTTAGTGATAATGTTTGGCACATGTCACAAATTTCGCAATGAATTTAAATGTGAAGCGGAATCCATTGCATATAAACCGCGTAGATGAATTGTCACATGTGATAGCTCTTAAACCGTTGGCGCTGACGGTTAGGGGCTTAGCTCTTGGCCCTGGTCACGCCGACGGCCATGTGGGGAGGGGCTGGCCCCTCCGAAACCCCAATTGTAAAGCTATTAAAACACAAATAAAACCCACTAGCTAATAGGGTTTAGAAAAATGGGTGGTAGAGTTGGTTAAAGCGTCCACGTGCTATGTAGGAGGTCTAGGGGTCGACTTTAGTCGACTCCCCCAAAATTTTATATGACCCCTCCTGGGCCACATGGCAGCCTATGGGTTTGCCACGTGGCATCTCCTGATTGGATCAAAAATCCACGTACAATCCACTATCCAATTAAATGGTACCACTTATCTGCATACAATTGGTCCAAGAGGAATATTCTAGGGAATATTTTGAGGAATATTCCAAGAATATTCCTAGGAATATTCTTTTTTTTTTTTACTTTGAAAATACCCAGTCAAACTTGGTCAAAAGCCAAAAATTGCATATTACTGGACTTTTCAAATCGCAATAACTTCTTCATTCAGTGTCGATTTTTTGAACCGTTCACAGTGCCAGAATTAGGAAGAAGAGATCTATCCCATCCTTAGGTTCAACACACTTTCGAACACTTTGAAATTTGAGCTATCACTTAGGTCCTTGATCCAAATCTAATCACACCTCCCCATTGGGAATCTTTTGGACCCCAAAAGACTAATATACTGATCTGTTCAGTAGATTAGAGTACAACACCCTCACTTTTCCAGCCTCCATACACTTTTCCTTGCATGGGTTAGTGCCTTTGAACCCAACTTGAAGGTATTCAACACTTCCCTTCTTAGATTATCTGATCCTCCTGTCAAGAATTGTCTTCCTTGCTCACTCAAAAATTTCTAGTGAAAAATTTATAAAAGGTAGTTGAACATCACTTCCTTGATCATTGATCCAAGTTTTCTCAAACAAACATAAGTTTCCAATAGAAATGCATACATAACTGAAATTTACATATGGACAAATGAATGTATGTCTTTCTGAGTTAAGAAGTCAAACCACTTCTTACCAAGCCACTTCCATAGCAACTTTTGTTGCTGAAAATATTCTACATGTGAAGCATATGTTCTCACATCAATGATGGAATCTTTGGTTCCAATTTTGCCAATCTTTCTATCCTCTTGCTTCAAATTCTTAGGATGATTAGTTGGATGCAATGTCCAACATTGGGTGATGAAATGTCCCTTTCTTTGGCAATGTGTGCAATTCTTTTGCACCTTATTTGCAAGTTTACTTTTTCTCAACTGTTTCCTGTATGCCTTCAATCTCTTCCAGCATTTTGAAACATCATAGTTGCACAGACCACAATAGGAACATGAACTCTTTCTTCATTCAAGCATGCAGATTTTACATGCTTATCAGAAACATAATCAACTTGACTATGGCAAGAATTATACCTCAAATTCTACTTTTCATTTCGATCCTTTTTACCTTCTTGAGGAGATGAACTAGTAGAGGTTCCATCTTTCCTTTGAAGACCAACATCAGTGTTTATGTCTTGATAGATGTCTGAACTCTCATGCTCTCCATAAGCTTCATTTCTACAATCTTCTTACTACAAAATAGGCTTCAAACAATAACAATCAACTTGAAAACAAACTTGACATTTTTGTGGTTTAGAACTTGGAACAAAATTTATTTTTGAAGTTATCTCAAATGCCTTCATGGTTGTAGATTTTTTTCCATTAGATTGAACATAACCGAGACCAAATTTGCTAGGTATTTCCTCAACCAAAATAGGATCAATCATGCCTTGTGCATGCTTACCTAAACCCTTGCCTTCATAGCCCATTTTAAACATAAACTTGGACCCTATACCTCTAGTGTGCTTTTCAAATGAACCAACACATCTATCTAAAGAGGAATTTGAAGAAAAATTAGAGTGTATTACCTCTTCTTCAAGCATGTTCTTGGTTAAGGCCTCTTGGGCTTGATGGAGTTGTATCTCCATCTCATGCATTCTTTGAAGAATTCCTTCCTTCTCTTGCTTCATAGCAACCAATTTCTCATGAATTCTAGTGCTTTCTCTTCTATCTTCATACAGAATCTACACCATATCCTTTGAATGTAGAAGTCTCACTTCATGTCTTCATCGAAGAATCTTGTGAAGGAGGAGGATTTTGAAACCTCACTTGAAGAATTTTTCATCGTTATGTTAGTGAAAAAAATAACTTCAAAAAATTCACAAAGCTTTAAAAAATAATTGACAAATCTTTTGAACAAAATGGTTGTAGAGTCAATCTCTTCTTCAAGCATCATTTTGCAAACAAACAATCGTGAAGAGGGTTTGTGCTTCAAGGGTTGCCTTGAGGTCCTTTGGGTAAGGAATATGCATACAACCCTTCTTCCTTATTTTCCTCTTCTATACTTAACTAACTGTAGCTTTCCCTTCACCTCTAGCAAACTCAAACTTGTAAGCAACATTCAGTTTGCAAAAAGTCAAATTCTTTGCATTGTTAAACACCTTTCAAGTCAAAAAAGAAACCTAGTGCTCTGATACCAACCAGATTTGAATATGGGTTGGATAACTTGTTATTATTTTCAAGAACCTCCCACTCAGTTAAAAAATTAATATCTAGCTTATTCTTAACTTGTGTGGAAATGAATACTTGAAACAGGTGTATTTTTTTTAACTGTTTAAGTGCTTTAAGATCATTTTTTTTCTAATATTAAGCATTTACAAGAGTCATATAATGTAGAAAATAAACATAAACACTTAACAACAAATTTAATAAACTAATTCACCTGAATATCGTGGGCTACATCTCCTTGAGCCTTTGTCAACTGACTTGGCTCTCTGGGATTAGTATGGAAAATTTCTTTTACAAGTTAAAAACTCAACTCCAATGGTTATCTAAATTGAACCAAAGGGTTTAGAATACCATTTATATCCTTGGAATGGTTTTCATCACTCTGAAGACAGAACTAGGCTTCCTTTGACTTGACCTCATCTGTGAGTGCCCTGAAGCTTCCCTAAGCTTCTCTTTGGTATAAACTCCCTAAAATTCCTTTTATGTCCTTGAAAACTCACCTACTGTCTCCATCACACATCATAAATCCAAAATATATTGATTTGTTTCTCCAAATGAGCACAAGCTCCCCAATCTAGGCCTCCATCCACTTATTGCCCTCGGTTGCCCGAAACTTCCCTGTAGCTTATCGAGCTCTATAAGTCTCTAAATGAATCTAAAAATACCTTAAATGGATTCATAATGTCAAAAATAGTCGTAATAGACTATTCACTTAAATAAATTGGCCTTCGGCTGCTCCGATTTCGCCTCCAACACCTGGTGGCACCCCCTGGCTCTAGGGTCACTAAAAACTTCCCTAAAGCATCTCAGCTTTCAGAAGTCCTAAAAATATTCTAAAAATCCCTCCAATGGATTCATAATTCTTATTATAGTCAGAAATGACTATTGGTTTGTTGAGAATGGATATTGGCTGCTCTCGATAAGCCTCATTCTCCTGCTAGCACTAGATGGCCCTAGTGGCCCCTGGAACTTCTCTGAAGCAACTCGGCCTTCATATGTCCTCTAAAGTCTCTAAAAACCACACCACTAGTTCCATAATGTCTGAAACATCTAAAATTGACTATTGGATTTCTGAATAAGGCCTCTAGCTGCCCTAGATAGGCCTCAAACTATTGTTGGCCCATGGTGGCCCTGGTGGCCCATAGAACTTATATGAAGAAAAAAATGCTCAAAATTCCTCTGATGGCTCTACAACCCTCACCAATGAGTTTGGAATGTCTAAGATAGTTGAAATTGACTAATCACCCTCTGAAAATGGTCGAATCTAGCTCACAATAGAGACTAAACAACATTTTTCTAGTGACCCATAAAAAGCTCCACTAAATGTGGAGGAACTGAACTTAACTCTAGATAAGTTTGGAAAATTCACCATATATAACGCGCCTCCAAACACACCTCCAGGATAACCACCGAACTAACCGTTTAAATAAATGTTAGTGATAATGTTGGGCACATGTCACGAATTTCGCGGTAAAGTTAAATGTGAAGCGGAACCCATTTCATATAAACCACATGGATGAATTGTCACATGTGACATCTATTAAACCATTGGCGCTGACGGTTAGGGGCTTAGCCCTTGGCCTCGGTCACAACGACGACCATGTGGGGTGGGGTTAGCCCCTCTGAACCCCCAATTGTAAAACTGTAAAATAAAACCTGGCAACTAATAGGGTTAAGAAACATTGGTGGTAGAGTTGGTTAAAGCACCTGTGTGTTGTGCAAGAGGTCTAGGTGTCGACTCTGGTCGGCTCCCCGAAAATTTTATAAGACCCCTCTTAGGCCACGTGGCAGCCTCCAGGCCTGCCACGTGGTGGCTCTTGATTGCATCAAAAATCCATGTACAATCCACTATCCAATTAAACAATGCCACTTGTCTACATACAATTAGTCCAAGAGGAATATTCCCTAGAATATTCACTTCTTTTCACTTTGCAAATACCCAGTCAAATTTGGTCAAAAGCCAAAAATTGTAGTTTACTGGACTTTTCAAATTGCGATAACTTCTTCATACGGTGTTGGTTTTTCGAACCGTTCACGGCGCCGAAATCAGGAAGACGAGATCTATCAGTTCGCTTAGGTTTGATACACTTTCAAACACCTTTAAATTTGAGCTATCACTTCGGTCCTTGATCCAAATCTAGTCATCTTCTCACCATCATCATAGAAATTTAGGAAATGCATCTAATAAACCTTTATTTAAGTTATATGTCAAATTTGATATTCCCATGTATATTGGTGAAAGTAATGAAAAGAATCTTAACAACTTGATTAGGCATATTGAACTCTACTAGAGGATTCAATAGATTGTGGAGTACAAGGCAAAGATCTAGTTGGCTTCACTTCGACTGAATGTCACCGCTCTTATCTAGTGTGAGAACAAATTGCAAGGAAGCAGTAATTTGGGTAACCTTCTTTCCTCATGGTCAAATTTTATTGCTGCACTAAAATATCAATTATATCCCTTGGGTTATAAGAAAAAATCCTTAATGGAGTGGCAGTACCTAAGGCAAGGCAAAGGAAAAAACGTGCAAAGCTTTACCAAGGAATTTAGAAAACAAGCACTAAATTTGGGTATTTCATTAGATTCACCTGAAGTGGTAACTAAGTATATTAGGTCATTACATAGTTACATTAGACATTCATTTTTAATGTTTGAACCTACTAGTATTGACTCAGCCAGTGTAAAGGCCATCCATCTTGAAAACAGGGCCAGAAATGATAAGGATGATCATTCAAAGAAACCATCTTTTAAACCTTCAAATGGAAAATTAAATGGGAAAGGAAAGGGAAATGAAAATAAGATGACATCAATGAAGAAATATGAAGGATAAAAGCCTTATTGCACTCACTGCAAAAAGGAAGGTCATGACGACGATCATTTTTGGAATTTGTACACATAAAAGAAACCAAAGAGATATGGTGGAAAGGGTAAGCAAAAGACGGTAGAAACCGTGCAACAAGACTTTGGATCCGAATTTGGCAATGAGGAATTTATCATAGAATTAGGCACAAAAGGTACTCTTTCTCTTCATGTTAATTCTAAATCGAATGGAAGCACTAGTTCAAAAAATGAGCCTCTTCCTAATGAATGAAAGAGAATTGAGTTGTTTCATATTATATTTTTCATAAATCATACAAAAGTAGAAACTATAATAGATTTAGGCTCCCAAGGAAATTTAATCTCATAATCCTTGGGGAAAAACTTAGGCTTAGAAGTTAAGCCTCATCAGAAACCTTATCCACTTGGATGGATACATGACAAAGTAAAATTAAATGTAACTAAGAAAAATAAGGTTAAATTTAATTTCTTCTAAACTAGTGGATGAAGTAGAACTAGATGTCATACCCTAGGATATCTGTGGTATTATGTTAGGGATTCCCTATCTTTACAACAACAAAGAAATTTTCTTTCGACATGAAAATAAATACCAAATCACAAAAGATGGGGTAGAATATATTGTAAGATCTCATAAAACCAAGGTTAGTGCCAGTCTTCTAAGTGTAGGACAGATGAATAGATTGGTGAATTCCAGCAAGGGGTGTTTGCTCATGGTTGTGAGAGAAAAAGATGTAGAAACATCTGATGCTTTCCGAGGATGTGATATGGCTCATAAAAAGGAATTATGTGAATTTATTTCTAACTATGATGAGTTGTTTTAGGAACCCAAAGAATTTCCTCCAAAATGATAAATCCAACATGAGATCCATTTGCAGTATGATGCTCCATTGTCAAACATTGGCATGTACAGGATTTCATCTATTGAGATGGAGGATATCAAAAAGCAAGTACAGGAATTATTGGACCAAGGGGTCATCCGACCAAGTACTTCTCCATGTGGCTAGTTGATTGTGTTAGTGCCTAAGAAGGATGGCACATGGAGTATGTGCATGGATTATCGGGCACTAAAAAAAATCACGATGAAGAACTGATACCCTCTCCCTCGCATCAATGATTTTTTAGATCAATTAAATAATCCTATGTATTTCACCAGATTGGATTTGCGTAGTGGTTATCACCATGTCATAATTGCAGAGCGGGACGTGTGGAAAACCACCTTCAATACCAGAAAGGGGTTGTTCGAATGGATGGTGATTCCAATTGGACTGTGCAATGCTCCAGCCACATTCATTAGGGTCATGAATGATATTTTTATGCCTTTCATTGATGAATTTGTCCTTTTATACTTAGGTGATATTCTTGTCTTTAGTAGAACTTGGGATCATTAGGTATGCCATGTAAAGAAAGTGATTGATGTATTAAAAAGGGAAGAACTATGTGTAATATTTTCAAAGTGTGAGTTCAGAAAACCTATTTTTTTTACCTAGGTCATATTGTCGATAATGGTCAATTAAAAATAGACCCCTCCAAAGTTGAGGTGATTGTAAAATTGCCTAAGCCTATCAATGTAACAGAGGTCCACAATTTTCTAGGTGCAGTATAGTAGTAGAGGAGATTCATTGCCAACTTACCCATTATTGCATCACCCTTACATGCACGGACAAGTGTAAAACAAGCCTTTCAGTGGGGAGGAAAGTAGAAAAATTCCTTCGAAGCACTGAAAGAGAAAATTAGCATTGCACCAATCCTGGCTTTACCCGATCTCCAACAACCTTTTGAGATCGAAACCAATGCCATTGGGTACGCCATGGGGGTTGTATTGTTGTAGCAAAATAAATCGATATGTTACCATTCATAGAATTTCTCCCACGATGTCATCAATTACCCCACTTATGACAAGGAACTGTATGCCTCGGTCCAAAGTGTGAAAAAGTGGAAACACTACGTGATCGGCAAGAAAACCATTATCCATACAGATCACCAGCCTTTGCAATATGTTTAGTCATAGACCAAGCTACAACAGGCTTGTCATTTTTGGTGGATGGGTTTTCTAGAGAAATTTCATATGGTAATAAAGTATAAGAAGGGCACTAGCAACAAAGTAGCAAATATGCTCTCTCGCTCTCCCATTGTTGCTTCTATTATTTTGCATAATGCTTCATTGCCTTTTGAAATTTATGATGAAAAATACACTAACGATGATGAATTTAAAGAAATATATGCAAAAATAACTCATGTATCACAAGTGAATAACTATCATTTGCAGGGGAAGTTATTGTATGACCTTGGAAAATTGTGCATACCCACATTGGAAAGGGTACATGTAATTTGAGAGGCACATACCTCTCTTGTATCAGGTCACTTTGGTGTTGAGTAAAACTTATGTCATTTACAAAGGTTTTGCTTTTGGCCTCATATGAAAAACATTGTAACTCGATTTGTAAAGGGATGTGTGATGTGTTCTGTTTCAAAGCCCTGTAATAGAAAACTCGGCCTCTACACACCACTCCCTATTCTAGGTCATCCATGGGAAAGTGTGTCGATGGACTTTGTAGGAGGTTTTCCTATGTCAAGAAAGGGTCACAACTATTTCTATGTTGTCATAGATCCCTTTAGAAAAATGTGAATATTAATGCCTTGTAAAAATAAGGTCACTACTGAGCAGACTACTTATCTTTTCTTTCAGTTTTTTTGGGTCCACTTTGGGTTGCCCACATCGATTGTGTCATATCGAGACTCTCACTTCCTTGTAGAGTTTTGGACCATCTTGTGGCGAATGATGGACACCAAGTTAAAGAGAAGTAAGACATTCCATCCACAAATCGACAGACAAACAGAGGTCGTCAACCATACTGCGGTACACTTTTTTCGGGGCTATAGCAGCAAACATCTCAAGTTGTGGGATGAGCATATTTCGTATGTGCAACATGCCTACAACCGAGCAGTGCATTCGTCTACGCAACGTTCACCATTTGAGGCATGTTTTGGTTACCTACCAGAGGACCCTTTTAACATGATCTATGGAAGGGATGAAGATGCTAATGGACGTGATGATAGGGACAAAGCACAATGGTTCATCCACTGGATTTAGACACTTCACCAAGCAGTGCAAGCACAATTGGAAAAGACTCGGGCTTGATATAAGGCTCGACATGATAAGCACCGAGTCGACCATCAATTTCAAGTTGGTGAAAAGGTATGGTTCCAAATAAGCAAGGATTGAATGAAGGGGGAAGGAAATAAATTGCTACCAATCCAATATGGACATTTACCATATTGGAGAAGATTGAGAATAACGCTTTCTGAATCGATTTTGTTGTATACATGCAGATGTACTCGGTCATGAATGTAAAAAATCTGAAGCTTTATGAACCACCATTGATTATGGACACCGAGGAGGTACGGCCAGTGCCTACAGTGGATGCCTTTGCACTAGAGTATCTCGATGAATTGCTAGAATAAATCATTATCGATCGAAGAACCAGGACTTCACGACAGGGAGATGTCGAATATCTTCGTGTTGGTTTCAAAGGGATGCACCCAAGTAAAGCTAAATGGCTTGAAAATGAGAAGGTGAGGGAGAAATTCCTTCACTTGCATGTTTATTGATAAGGATTTTAGGGGTCCAAAAGCTCTCAAGTGGGGAGGAATGATCTAGTAGGATTGTGCAGGTCCGAGTACAAGTGGCTTAAGTATAAAGGCTCAAAAAAGAAAGTGCAAGAAATGTGGCAAACTAAGTTTCAAGTTGAAGATCTTGTCTTTCTAATTCCAACGGTGTAGACGACACTCAATTCCAAGTCTGTCTAGAGTAGTTAGAAGTAGTCAAAGTTTATGGGTTGACTTGGTGATGTGGCAGCTTAAGGAGGTGACAAATTCGAAGAAATATGGGCACCAAATTCTGATCGAATTTGTAGGGCATTTAGTTTAACTTCTTCAGTCAAAATCCAAAATATTTGAAAAGGACAGGTTGGGTTAAAAAAAAATTAAAAAAAAATTATTTAAAAATGGTATGGCAGGCCATGACCCAAGCCTTGCCCCAGCGGACCAAAAAATATAAAAAGTGGGGTTGGCAGCCATCACCCCGCTGCCCCAACAACGGAGGTAACAAAACATACATAATAATGGGGTTGGGCAGCGGTCATGACTCTACCGCCCAACCACCCGACACCATAAAAGGGTGGGGCCAACGATTGTGACCCTGCGGCCCCAACCCACACTCCTATATAATACAATGGAGCGTTGGCGGGAGTTAATAGGTGGGCCGCTCGATGCAGGTTCAGTCCCCCAAGCTTTCTATTAAATAAATATGTGTGGGTTTTAAAACGAGATTCCGCCTTTTTATGGAGGGGGCGGGGTTTGACCGCCCAACCCCTCCCTTAGATTTTGGATGTAAACCAACTCACCAACTACGGACTTGGTGAAGTCCGTCGAGCCTCATATATTTAAACCTATGACTCAAAACTATGCCCAGGCAAGCCAAGAGTGGCAGAGAGTATGAGATAGAGTGGAACCTTAAGCGCCTTGCAGGAGGGGGTCGAAACCATGAATTGAGCCCATTTATAGAGGGGGCACATTTGTCTAGTGTCAGAATCAAGAAAATTTTATATGGATTTTGCACCTCTCGGCACCAAAAATCCAACAATGTTGTCCATTTATTCATCAAAGGTATCCAATTTTCGGGCACTTTCAGCTATGGAGGTATAAGGGTGTAATTTTGCATTAATGGTTGTACTTTCATTTTATTTTCCACTTAATGAAAGAGGAACTCCCCACTAATTGAGCAGGGCCCGGAGACGTAGTCCCTCCTGAACGAACTCTGATATCAATTCCTTGTCTTGTTTGCATTATTTTATGTGCTTATCCTTTCTTATGTTCATGCCTTTTAAGTTTCATGGTTAAGATGCAATTTTACATGTAATTCTTTAATCCATCTCAAAGCTAAAGATATTGGATCAAGTGGTATCAGAGCAGGTCTTTGTAGATGTGAATTACATGTTTGTATGCTAACTAGAAATAAGCTATAGAGAGGCGAAGGGAAACTAAATTCTTTTGATCTCGAAGCGGGGCATGAACGTCGAAGAAGAAACATATATTATGATGTTAGAAATGAGGAGGATCTAAAATTCCACAAAACATTCTACACCATGGAAGATCGGGTCGAGAAGCTGTTCTCTAGGCTTGAGAAACTAGAGAAAGCAGGGGAGAATGCTTCAGAGGGACGAGGTTCAACACATGGAGATAATGGAGGAGATCCACCTCCTTCTGCTCCGGCGAGTGAAATTTATTCCTCCTCTTATCACCAACTTTCTATTAAATAAATATGCACGGTTTTTAAAACGATATTTTGCCATTTATGGAGGGGTCGGGGTTTGACCACCCGACTCCCTCCCTCGTATTTTGGATCTAAACCAACTCACCAACGACAGACTTGGTGAAGTCCGCCCAGCCTCATATATTTAAACCTGCAACTCAAAAGTGTGACCAGGTAGGCATGTAGTATGAGACAGAGTGGAACCTTGAGCACTTTGCAGGAGGGGCGCAGAACCATGAACTAAGCCCATTTCCAGAGGGGCCATATTTGTCCGACGTCAGAATCATGCAAATTTTATATGGATTCTACACCTCTCGGTGCCACGAATCCTATGGTGTTGTCCATTTCTTCGTCATAGGTCTCCAAATTTTGGGCACTTTCAGCTATGGAGGTATAAGGGTGTAATTTTGCATTAATGCTTATATTTTCATTTTATTTTCCACTTAATGAAAGAGGGCCTCCCCACTGATTGAGCAGGGCCCGGAGATGTAGTCCCTCCTAGATGAACTCCGATATCAATTCCTTGTATTCTTTGCATGATTTTATGTGCTTCTCTCTCCTTATGATCATGCCTTTTAAGTTTCATGGTTAAGATGCAATTTTACATGTAATTCTTTAATCCATCTCAAAGCTAAAGATCTTGGATCACATGCACATCCCACCCTTCCCAAAATGAAATGGTTGGATTATTTCCACACCTCAATCTATATATTAGATTATTTTTAAAATAACCCTTACACCCTTTCCATCTTTTCATTAAAAACTACATTTTTTCTTAACGTAGCAAGAATGGCTAAATTTGTTTCTTGTGTTTGACCTCATCATAGACATCACAACTATCCTTTTAATTTATTCTCTCTCCTTCAACCTACTTCCACTTTATTTTTTCATTCCCAAAATTATATCAAAAGCGAAAATTCTTAATTTGCTTCATGTTTCCCTCTTTTTAGTACTTTTTTAGTTTCTTATCATTTTTCACGTCTCGTGGTATACCATCCTTCTCCTTACTAGTAGAGAAATTACAATATTGACTAAAATCCATTTTTTTTATTGAACATATTTACACTTTAATTTATTAAGAAATAAACTTTGGATATTTCTATCGCTTTTCTTCATTATTTTACTTCAACTTCAACTATCCACATTTGATGACTTTGAGAATGAAAAAAATCCTTAATAATTGTGGAATATATTGAACCATATAATGTCTAAATTCAACCAATTTAGTATCAAAAGTACACGTACTTAAGAAAAACAAACACCAATATCACAAAACCTTATTCCAATCATCCTTCTTATTCCAAGGCTTATTTAAACATCTCCTAGTTGGAACGTTAGAGGCATCCATGAGATTTCAAGATTTCCCTAGATAGCCCCAGCTAAATATATCTAGAAAATTGAGAGATTCTCATCCCATATTTTATAAGATATGATTCCATGGGTATATTGTCATGGTTTTTACATTCTAGATATATTTAACAGTTATGAGAAACCTCCAATTTGAAATCTCCACATGTAAGAAAATGTAACATGAAATGGATGGGATGTCTAATGATAACACAAGGAACATGCCAAATTCAAATCTCAAGATAGAAATAAAAAATAAAATAAAATCACTCCACATAATATGCTTTAACATGGATAAAATGAAAATAAATACAATCCTACCAAACTATAAGTACGAAGTAATTTCTTTTGCAATGGCCTTCTCAACAAGAATGTCTTATCACATAAAATCTATAAATCATACATATCAATATTGACTCCAAAGTAAAATATAATATTTTAATCATTTCACTTTGTCTTTCTTTCTATAAATGCAATTTGTTGACCCTTGAATTCCTCCTCTACCTCCTTGTTTGGAAATTCCACAAAAATTTATGCCTAGAGATGCAATATTCTTTAACAAATTGCACAAATAAAAGTAAAATGAACACTGTGAACACTAAATCATAGGTCTTGATAGACTATATTCATTTTCCTTGTTCCTGAAGAAAAAAATTGTTGTGAATAGCATTCCATAGATCCATCTAATGTTGTAACAAAATTCCATCTAGTTATTAAAATTTGGTGATACAAGAAGTAAAGTTCCCATCAACTAGAAACTATAATAAAATATTAACAAGTTAGGTCAACTCAAAATTCTAGAAACCCCTAGGAGAAATATTACACCTTAAGAAAAACCTAGATCATGGTGTCTTAGGGCCCTAAACTATTCCTTTTACCTAATATATTTTATTAATGTCAGGCCACCTTCCTTGAATAAGGCTTGGTAAATAATTTAATAGCCACTCATTATAAAAATGATTATTTTTTGAATGAGGACAAAATTAGTTAGTAGGCCCTCATTACCATTGGATTTGATTCTCAATTTATAGCTATATGTTAGATAGTTACATAATCTATTGTCAAGAATTGTTATTGTAATTAGACCTTTTTTCTACAAGGATTCTCCTTTGAAGAGGAAAGTAAATATAACTCATTATTTTCTAATGTCATTTATACATATAATCATTCATCGGGTTTTATCTATTTTCTTTTGTATTATTTGGTTTTTATATAATGTTCTTGCATCAAGTACATTTCTTGTAGAATTAAAGATATTTATGGGGCCAAAAAGAGAGTTTTTAACTTTATTTTTAGATTTTTTATAACAAAAAGCCCAGATGAGAACATTAAAATTGTTTTATGAAATTCTCAATATATAAATTCAAAGAAACCATCCATACATATGAATCCTAGAGAAAGAAATATGCAAGTTCAAAAGAAAAATACCAAAACAAAATCTATAATGGAATTATTATTGACTTAAAATCAACATTTTTTTACGGTTTTTTTGTGATAGCTATGAATTTCACATAGTGGATATATTTTTATAAATGCATATATTCTAATAAAACTATTTTCAGTTGATATATATATCCATATAATTTCATAACTTCGGTCATAATAGACAATCTAAGAAGTATAACAAAACTTACGATGAATTTACGTTTTCGAAATGAAACAATACCATGAAAAAGTATGGTATATTCTAACATTTTTCAGGATATTTTTATTGGGTCAAAAAACTTATAAATTTTTGAAAAACAATTAGAGAGTTCTGTTAGATGATCCAAAAATAATTTTTATCATAGGTTATAGTATTTGAATAAAATAATTATTAATTTAAGATATTAAATTAATAATTATTATTCTATAATATTTAATTTATTTGTGAGATATTTAGAATTAGAAATTTGTTATTAAGATGATGACTCTAGAAAAGAGTCGTTTCCTAGGCTCTAAGTTAGGAGTGAAGTTAGTAGAGTGGTTAGAATCTCATTTATTGTAAATGGACACTTGTTTATTTTCCAAGTGATCCATAATTAGATTAAGTTAGAGCATAGAGCTTATAAATAGGTTAGTTTCCTATTTTCATAGTAATGTGTAATGAGAGAATGAGAGTGTGAGGTTACGTGTGTAAACTCATATAATTTGCCCTGTAATCTTTTTTCTTGATCAATAAAGTTGTGTGTCTGAGGACACTTCTGCTCTTTCAAGTTGTTTTGGCATCTTTGAAAATTTTCAATTAGCAGGTAAAATTTTGGTTGGGGAAGAAAACACATAGAAAATACAAGTGAAATTGTATTCTTTGAAAACCTTATAAAATATTTTGGTACCCCTTCGCGTTGTACCACATCATATAGTAATTGTATACAAACCTTCACTTCTACATATCCTTGTTTATATAGGAAATCCCATAGGTGTACAAAAATCATACTTTAAATAAAATAATTGACTGCCTTGTTGCTATAATACACTAAGAATAGAACTCAAAAAGTGCATTCCCTAGTAAAAAAGTCATCATGTACTATCTCCTAGGGCATATTTGAGCCTCCTTAATTAAGATTTGAGATATTGAGTCCAGTACTACTATTGGACCTTGCACATATATTAGAGCATTATGCCACCAAAAACTACCTTGTCCTCAAAACCAAGTAACATTTTTCAGTGAGATCACCATAATAGAGCCCTATAAATCATCTCATACTAGCACCCTAGACAATAATATCACTTTCTCTATTACTAGTAGGTTAGAAAAAATAGGAACTTAATAGATACAAATATATAGTACCATAAGTAGTTAAGGTCAAAATATGGATGAGAGGTTGGATAAGAAGTTGGATGTGAACTTGGAGAATTTGGTTGAGAATTTGTTTCATATCGTAGCTCAAGGAATACCAAAAGAATGACCCTAGAAAGCATATGACAATAAGTCACACTAGTAAGAAGATTCCACCTCAAATATATCTATCCAATATCATTACTCTCCAAGTCCTCATACACATAAACCGATAGATAATAACATATGACACAATATTCCTAAGGTGGACTTGAACAAGTTAGATTGTAAACCATCAATATGGGTCACTTAGATGGGAATTTAAATTTCTCTCCATGAAATTATAATGACATGATGAAACTAGTGTTGCGGTATTATATCTATAGTTGGAATGATGATAATTTGTGTGAGTAGCATAAAAACGTCTATGTAGGATACATCACCAAGAGTTATTTTTTTAAGGGTATCTTTGCACATTCTGAAATTTATAATAACTATTTTTAGTAACTTATCAAGTTACAACAAGAAAGCTCAGTCACTAAGTTAATTGCATCATTTGAACAATTCGCCATCTTTGTAGAGAACTTAACATATTATTTCTTTAAAAAATATTTCATTAGTGATCTCAAGGAGGAGATTTGTACACAAATCAAAATGTACTATTCCACTACATGGTTTGATGTGTCTAAGGGATATCAAGAAGAAAATTTGATGAAAATGAAAAAACTAAAACCCCTCTATTACCCTCAATTTTCCTCCTCAAGTTAATACCCCAAGAAAAAATTCTACTCATCCTTTGAAAGAATAAAGGTTGTCTCTTGTAGAAATGGAAGATTTCCAAAGACATGGACTATATTACAATTGTGATGAAAAATAAGCTCCAATTCATAGCTATAAAAAGAAAACATTGTTCCAAAATTATATGACCACTCTCACTTCGAAAAAATACACAACTATTGAAGCAACACTATAGTTACTAGTCAAATACATCAACCCTCATATTAACATAGCTAAAAAATCTCAATTCCCATAGAAATAATCCCTATTATCCATACATCCATTAGTAGGATATTTTAATCCACAAACCTTCAAACTCATGCCCTACATTAAGAACATATAGGTAATAGTCCTAGTTCATAGTGGTAGTACTCACTTCATTCACAAGTGAGTGGCACAACTCTGAATCATGATATCTGATGGAAGCATGATGAAATGTGGGGGGAAATGTCAAAATTTAAAACTTATATGGTTAACTATCAACTTGAAACTCACATGTTCACCATCAACTATCAACTTATATGGTTCACTAATATTGTTCACTAATATGTGTTCACTAATATTGTTCACTAATATGTGTTCACTAATATGTATTCACATATATTAACTATCAACTTATATGGTTCACTAATATTGTTCACTAATATGTGTTCACTAATATTGTTCACTAATATGTGTTCACTAATATTTTTCTAGTTAACACATCTCCTTCATACTAGGTTGTAGAATATGTCTAGCATGATGATTGATCAACATGTAAATAAAAATTGTGAATATATTAATATTCAAAACAACATTCATTAATATTAATATTAGTAAAAAATTAAAAAATTAAAAAAATAAATAAAAAATAAATACTGATATCTTTAATTTTAAATTATTAATTAAAAATAAATTAATTTATATAGATATTCAAAATATTTCTTCATATATAATGCTTATAATTGAGAATTCTTCAAAATTAATAACGACTTTTTTTTTTACAGAAAGACTATTTTGCATAGGCGATGATCCCGCTCCAAAAGGTATTTTAAGGCTTTCTCTCGTTTAAGTATGATTGGGGAAAGTCAATTGTTTATACATTTCCATAATAATAATAAAAATTAATGGGAAAACACAAGAATTTTTTAAAATGCCTTTCCTTGTTGTTTCATTTTTGTAGAGATTTTATATATTAGCTTTATACCAAAGTATTTTAAAACCTTTATATCATTCTTAAAAAAAATAAAAATTTAATAAGTTTTATAATTAAAATTATAACTTTTTTATTACAAATTTATTATATTGAATCCAATTTTTTTATTAACAATTATATAAAACCATTTTTGAGATAACCAAAATTTATATAACAAATAATTATAAATGTTATTTGATACTCTTTACACCATGTTTGAAGTTCGAAGTTAAATTAGATTAAGGAGTTATTATGTGTTTATCTCAATTAAAATAAATATAGATAATAATTTGAGTACATTATGTTTTATGATTTTATTTTTTTAAAGTTAGAATTTGGTGATATAATTTGTGATAAAATTGTTTTTTTTTTTAAGTTATTTAAATTATATTTTAAGTGTATAAAGAAATTTAATAAATTAAAATTTTTTCGAACATTTAAATTGTGTAATTTAAGTCATTCATATATAATTTTAATAATTTTTTTTCTAAATAATTTATCCATTAAAGAAGAAAAATCTTATAACAATTAAAATTATTTTTTTTTCAAAAAATATATATCCACGAAAAAAGAAAAACTTATAACAACTAAATTAAGCTAAAAATTGTAGAAAATTGATATTAATAATTTTAAAAATAAAATATTCATAAATTTCTTTTATAAAATATTAGAATATCAAATTTACTATATTAAATAAATTACTATAGAGTTTTTTTTTTTTTTTTTAAAGTCAAAGTTCTTATATATGTAATTTTTTGTTTTAATTTAAATTACTATTAATAATTTATATTATTTTCCATTATAAATATATTTAAAAATGGTAGATACAATTTTTTTAGAATTCTGGGAAGTTCTAGTTATTTTTCAAAAAAATTAGGTTTTTAATACACAATACAATGTTCTAGTTTTTAATTATCACAGAGCCAGAGCCATATTTTATAATCAATGATGAATTTTATATTTTATACCAGTAATGAATTTATATTTTTATACTACCAAATTTTAGAAATAAATATTGAATTCAAACTTTATAATCAACCCTAGAACTAATAAATAGAAAAATATTGAATTTAAATTTTATAATCAATTCTACAACTAATAAAAAAAAATACCTGAAAAATAATGACTTGATATTTTAATGGATATATATTTTGGGTTCAAGGTATCGTGGGATAGGAGGTCAAGGAAACATTTATTTGCATGCAAGACGGATATGCACAACGGATATCTAAAATGAGAGTTTGAAATTTATATATGGTATAGAGGAGATATTTCTTTTCTTTTTAAAAAAAAATATTAAATGATATTAAGTTTAAATGAAAAGCCTAAAGAAATCAATAGAAAATAACCTACTTATATATCTGAATTATAATAGAGAATTACATGGTTGTATGAATTTAAAAAATAAAGAATTGATATTTTTCATTAAATAAATAGAGATTAAATTTTGTAAGTTCTCTTAATATATTAAGATGATATAAATATTAAAATAAAATATTATAGGTAAAACAAATAAAACAAAATATTTAAAAAAAAAAATTAAAACATCAAATCATATATACATGCTTTTTAATCTTAATAAATTAAAATAAAATACAAAACTAAATAAATAAATAATTCATAATTTTTATTAATTTAAAATAATTATTTTAAACCAATTCATATTTTTTATAATCATATAATGCTTCATAATTATAATCATATAATGATGATGATAGTTATTGTTGGTTAAGACCAATACGATCTATGAAACTTTAAGAGAAAAGAAAAAATCTAAAATTGATTCTTCAAAATATTGAAATTAATAATAAATAGTAATAATATAACGAAGTTTAAATTTCAAATAATTTAATAATATTTTTTCTTAAATTTTGTTATTAATAACTTTATTAAGTTTTATCAATTTAAATAATTTATTAATAATATTAATTATATATATATATATATATATATATAAACAAATTTTATGTTTTTATTAATTTTAAATATAAGCATTTCTGAAACTTTTTATTCCATCCAAATTATAATTTTAGCGATCATAAAATTAATAACATACCTAAGTAATAATACTAAACCATATAACTAATATTATATTTAAATAAAAATAATAATTACTCCACTTTTCAGGATTATAAAACTCAAAATATTTAAATCACAATAAAAACAATTTTTCAAGTACTCATAATTAAAAATACTAGAACAATCTTATATCCATATTAAATTAATTCAAGTATGACTGTTCTCAAATTTTCAATTTAGTAGTTTGTTCCACTTTTCATAATCATAAATATAATAATATACTTAAAACCAACGTTGACAAATCCTATATACCTATTAAATCCTAATAAGAGTTATAAACCTTTTATTAATCCAGAATGCTAAGAAGAGTATTTTTATAAACTTTTTATGAATCTAAAAGTGATTCATTCCACTCATCATGGTCATTAAATTAATAACATGTTTTAAGTAATAATGATAATTGATCCACTTCTCGAGATGAAATATTTTATGATATACTAGAATTCTTATCTTGTGATATACTTGAACTCTTACTCTTAATAATCATAGGAGTACATGGAGTAAATAAGATATGAGTATTCAACTGTAACTTAAATTCAAATAAAGTGGGTTTAACTTTTCCTAGATTTTCTGAACAAAACAGAGGCGAAAAACTATTGGATTCTGGATGAAAGACGCCTTTAGTGTGAGGCGCCTAATCAGAGACACCATATATCAAGACGGTACTGGAAACAACATTTTAAAATATTATCCGTATCGCTCATCGTTTACGACGGTTTTCTGTGGTACTTTTTTACTGTCTCCTCTGATGCTTCGTCGCTTTCTGCTTTTTTAACTCCCTATCGTGCTGTCTCTTTTCCTCGTGTTTTCGAGCAGAAGACGTTACTTTACATGCAAAACGAACTTGATCACAATATCTTCAAATAAATTGAATACATGAGCACAGCCAATAGTGAGGCGGTAGTGAATGCCTATAAAAGATGTTGAAACATTTTTGTTTATAGATTGTTAACAGAAAGGTTTACATGAATCTTGTTTAGGAAAATATTGTTTTCCGAAAATTATATATTGGAGGTTTTATAAGTTAATTGAAATGGTTACTCTATGCAGCAAAACAATCAATAATCAACCTCTCTTTTTCTTTTTTCATTCCAAATGTCACAAGTAATTAAGCAATCTAATTCATTAATTTTATAGTTTTTTTTTAATAAAGTTATTATTTTAATAAAGCTAAAAAAACAACAACAATAAATACTTGAATTAAATATAAAAGAAAATTGAAAAGAATTTGTTAATATTATTTTGATTTATTGGATCAAAATTTTTAATTAAAAATTAAATTAATATGTTACTTTTTCAAATGAGAGCCATAATCATTTTAAATGGTATTTTAGGATTTATTTATTTTTACATTTAAGTAGCATGGTTAATGAAGGCTAATTAAACTTATGGTTGTCACTTTCAAGAGTAAACATATACCATACCATTATTTTAAATAAAAATAAAAATTATTTAATATTATTACTTTCTTTTAACCTTTACGTATACTCAATACACATGGTAAGATTCTACATCAATCGGTCATGGAATATATCTAAATCGGTACTAGCAATCAATATAATTTAATAAATTTTATAGTATATATATGCAATATCATGCGCTTAACTATGGATTATATATATATATATATATATATATATATATATATATAGAGAGAGAGAGAGAGAGAGAGAGAGAGAGAGAGAGAGATATATATCATGCATGGTCTATGGTTTTCAAATATAAGTTGATTTTCTTTCTATATACTTTCATTACTTCTTGATTGGATTAATTTAGGTTTCTAAATCAAAATTATGTATTCATTTATGCATTGATCTTTGCCTCAATATTATCTCTAACAAATGATCTAAGTGTATGATTTGATATAGTATTAAAATTGATTACTTGTACAACTTTTGTTTGGGTGTTAATTATTTTGGTCACAAACCCGTCTCGGTCAATGTGTTGGTCTTCCACATGTCGGTTCCTCTCGTGGCCCATTGTCCTGCACTGTCACTTGGATCTCAACCTACCATTGATATGTGTCCTTGGGTGATTGACGGTGCACGTGAAGGGTAGAGATGGTTAGGGTAACCACCCACCCCACCCCCCACCTTCTGGTTCATTCACTTTGCCGCTTGTCTCCAGTTTTGGCTCTACAACTCGAAATATTCCTTCTAACTGTTTCTGGGTGATTTCCCTGCATGCAAGTGCTACTTTCCAGTATGGCCACGCCGTGTTCGTATTGTCGGTCATCCAAGGTAATACTACTCTCTACCTGCTAGAGTTTTTATTGTTTTTGGTTGATTTTTACTCTGTTGTTAACACATGAGGGGCCTGTAACTTCGGTTCATGTCACATGGGAACCTTGCGTCTTTTCATTCGGGTGATTCATCTCTCTTTCCCAAACTTAACAATTCAACATTAATTTCTTGCGAATGGAGGTTTCAGTTATAAGGTTTTATGATCGTTTTCTTAACTTCTTTTAGTTCACTTAGCATGCCAATGTTTAACTGTCATGCAAGGAGGCCTGCAATTTTTTCTTTGGGTCTGTGGAGAGAAGACATTGTGCCACCATGGAAAGTTTGTCATGAGCAGCTAATTGTGCAATCATTGTTATATTCTATAGCGTCTCATTTTTAGTTTGGTATCACTTGTGTACAATGGTTCATGCAACCGAGGGTTTTAACACCCGTTTCCATGTATTACAAGACCCACATGTACATTTCAGGTCAGGTTTTGAGTTGTCTTCGAATCATGCGCTGCCATTTCCAGGTAAGTTTTCGCATTTACCATTGATATTTATTTATTTAGCTGTGAATATTTAAATTTTTATAACCACGGCCACACCCCCCCCCCCCCCCCCCCCCCACCTTTTGCAGGGTCTTGGGGTTTTCCAGCACTGAGCATTTATGCATAGCAGCAAGTTCTAATTTTAGGGTTTACCATTCCTAAGGAAATTTCAAGGCTCAACCTCTATATGCAGTATTGTTCAAGTTTCATTTTAATTTACTCTGAATTTTAAGTGAGACTGGAAATGGACTTCGTCCTTCAGACATGATTCAAATTTTTTAGTAATTATTTGTTTTAGATGTCAAGTCAATCTGACAAACAAAATCCTATTTCAATCAATTGTCAAGACTCTATTTTTTGTTAACATTTCTTGAAAGAATTTATATATTTAACTGTCTCGATGCTTCATATACTAATTTCAGTTTTCGAATATTATTTCATCTTGCAAATGCTCATTGTCATTATTAACCTGTTCCTTTTTCAAGTATCGTTGTTATCTATTGATATTGTAGAGGATTTCTTTTTGAAAAATGAAGAATGTTTATTAAGCATATTTTCCAGGTTACATAATTGTATTCTTTTGTTACTGCCTAGTTTCGCAATCTTGCTTTCGTCATTTACATTCTGGATTTTTGTTTCACTGCACATTCTTGTTTTAGTTTCCTAATTAGTTTATTGTGGAGATTTGTATCTCTTGTCATGGGTTCAAGGGACATGGACCCCAGACATTTTCCATGGGTCTAGGTGTTAAATTGTTGGCCCTTGACTTCATAGTTACCAGATTCTTAACTACGCTTAGAACCCTACCGAGTTTATATTTTCTGTTAGCAATGTTTTATATTTGTTGTGTGTAACTCTTGTAATTTTGATAAAGGAAACAAATTTTTACGAGTACATTTGGTTGAAGAAGTACCTTGATTTTCCAGATAGACGTACAAGATTTTCCTAAAGGTTGGATTTACAGAAATTATGTATTATATTAGTAATATTTTATTTCACACTACAACATAGCAGTAGAAAAATCCTATGTCATTCTTATAACATAACAGTAGGTTTTCATTTAAGGTTTTTGACTACACAAAAGACATTTTACTTCTGTTAGTAATTTCAAACCTGGAAAACAAAATACTTAAATAATTATCTCAGAGAAATCTTCTAGTAAACTAATGGTCCTCCCAACCTTGAGCGAGGCAATCACGTCCTATGCTCCCCCCATTCCCCTCACCAGGGCCTTAGTTAATTCACTGAGATAGAAGAAGATAGACCTCAAGATCTGAATGGACAGTCTTTACTTCTCTTGGGTTTTTCCTGAGCTCTAATGGCTTCCTCACCAACTCTAGATGACTCATTGCAACAGACTATTTCTTAACCCCAACATTCTCTCTGCATAGAACCCCTTCCCATTGTCAGGATTTCCTTTTTATCCTTATAGGGAGGTAACTATCAAAACTGTCGCTATCTTTTTACCCTGGGTTCTTGGAATCATTTACCAATCAATTACTTTCTTTTACTCAAGATAATTTATTAATTATCTTTAAAAAAAAAATGATATATTCAAGTATCGTTAACGAATACTCTTATTCAGTACATATTTCAAATGTGTCATAACAATTCTATTAGCTATGATTTAAATTAAAACAGGGTGTTGCATCTTCCCCCACTTAAGACAAACATTGTCCTCGGTTTTATCTGATCAACAAGAATAATTCTGGATACGCTTCTTGAATAATATGCTCACCTTCCCAAGTAGCCTCCTCTGGGCCAAAGTGCTTCCATTGCACTTTAACTTGGGGGATGAATCACCTTCGAAGCATTATTTCTCTACGATCTAGAATATGTTGCAGTTCTACTAGGAACTCGTCATCTGGTTCTACCTGCAGACAACACTTATCATAATTAATTCAAATCATAAATCTATTTTTGTTACAAACGTAATATGGTATTGACTTACATGTATACCCTGCTAATGTATCACATGTTTAGGATCATATATGTATCGCTTCAGTAGCGAAACATGAAACACATTATGCATCAATATATGATTGGGCAAAGCCAGTCGATAAGCCACTGGTCCTATCCTTTCCAAAATTTTGAATGGTCCGCAATATCTGGGAGCCAATTTAGCACAAGCATTCCACCTTAAAGTTTTATTCTTTGGTTTAATTCTTACATATACATGATCCCCTACCACAAACTCACAGAAGATTCTTTTTTGATCTGCATAAACTTTTTTTTGGTTTTGGGTTGATTTCAAGTTATGCCTAATATTCTTTACCTCACGTTCCATTTCCTCCAGCATTTCTGATCCAAGCATCATCTTGGTTTTTGGAATGCTCCAGTTTATAGGAGTTTGATATTGTCTTTAGTACAACGCTTAAAATGGGCTCATCCTAAGGGATTATTAATATCCATTTTTATAGGAAAACTCAACCAAATGCTGATACACTTCCCATTTCGTAGGTTGTTGCATTACGTACATGCACAACCTATCTTCTAAAACTTGATTCACCCTCTCCATTTTCCCATTTTTTTGAGGATGGTAAATAGTTTTAAATTTTATTTGCGTCCCCAAGCCAGTAAATAGTGTCTTCCAGAATGTTGATGTAAATTTTACATCTCGGTCTGAGATGAAAACCCAAGGAATACTGTGTAGTTTAAAATTTTCCTTCATGAAAATATCAGCAATTTGTATTATCTTGTAAGTTGACTGGACAGGTATGAAATAAGCCACCTTGTTGAGACTATCTACTACCACCATAATTGAGTCATTGTGTCTTTTGTTTCTTGGTAGTCCGATGATGAAATTAAGGGAGATGACTTCCCATTTCCATGTTGGTGTTGGAATAGGCTGAAGAAATCCCACTGGATGTTGGTGTTCTACCTTGATTTGCTGGCACTTCAAGCACTTTGTCAAATATTCTGTAATGTCTTTACATATCCCAGGCCAGGAATAGTCTTTCCAAATTGCGGTTAACATTTTTTGATATCCTGGATGTACTGCATAGGAACTCTTGTAATACTCATCCGAAATTAGTCCCTTCAAATTATTTTGATTAGGAATATATATCCTTTTTCAATGTAATAGGAGTTTCTTATCATGGAGTTCATAGTATTATTGTTTTCCTTGCTTTTCACCTTCTTTTGCTTGCTGCCATAGGAATTGATATCTAAGGTCTTTCTTTGTTGCCTCCATAATTTGTTCATGAAATTTGAATTCAATTTGGTTAAAGTAGAGCTCATAGGTGCCATGCAGTTTCTTGCTTAAAGCATCGGCCACCCGGTTCTATTTACCCTTCATGTGTTGCATATAAAAATAAAATTCACTTAGAAATGTGTTCCATCTTGCTTGGCAAGCATTCAGATCAAATTGTTTAAATTAGCTAGTTAAAATGCTATGATCAGTTCTCAACATGAACCTTTTCCCTAGCAAATAATGCATCCATATTTGCAAGGCATGCACTACTGCAGTTAGCTCTAAATCATAGGCAGATTACCTCTTCATGTGATCCTTCAGTTTCATGGATTCATATGCTATGACTTTCCCTTCTTGGGTCAAAACAACTCTTACTCCTTCCTTGCATGCATCAATGCATACTTCAAATTCCTTACTCGGGTCTACTACTTTCTGAATAGGGGCAGTAGCCAACAGCTCCTTCAATAGCTCGAAACTATTATGGCATTCTTGATTCCATTTAAATACTCGTCCTTTCCGTTGTAAAGAAGTAATAGGAAAGGCTATTTTAGAGAATCCATTAATGAATCGTCGATAATAGCCAGCTAAACCCATAAATGAATGTATGTCTTCTACATTATTCGAGACTTTCCATTCCATAATTGTATTTATCTTTTCAGGGTCAATGGAAATCCCTTCAGCATAAATCACGTGTTCTAGATATTGGATCTGCTTCTTGAAAAAGTCACATTTACTAAACTTCGCATAGATTTGGTGTTCCCGTAACATTTTCAACGATATGCACATATGTTCCTTGAGCTCTTCCATATTACTAGAATATATTAATATATCATAAATAAAAATTAAAACAAACTTATCCAAAAATGAGTCGAAGATTCCATGCGTCAAGCTTATAAGAGTTGTTTGTGCATTGGTTAATTCGAAGGGTAGCACCACAAACTCATAATGTTTTGTACCGGGTATGGAAATTTGTTTTGGATATATCTTCGTCCTTAATTTGTATTTGGTAGTACTCTAACCTTAAATCAATCTTAGAAAACATTGTTTCCCCCTTCACTTGATCAAACATATCATCTATGCGTGGCAATGGATACTTTTTCTTGACAGTCAACATATTAAGCTATCGATAATCCATGCACATTCGCATAGTATCATCTTTCTTTTTTAAAAACAGTGTTGGTTCTCCCCAAGGAGACACACTTGGCCGAATGTATCCTTTGTCCATTAATTCCTGCAACTGCATTTTTAATTATGTTAATTCAATTACACTCACTCTGTATGGAGCTCATGACGCAGGTGCTACCCCAGGTATTAAATCTATCATAAAATCTATGTCTCACTTTTGTGGTAATCCTGGAATTTCTTTAGCGAACACATCCTGAAATTCCTTCACAATAGGAATATTTTCTAGCATGAGGGTCTTGTCCTTGGAGTTAGAGAACCCTACTTGGATTTCATAGAGCTAACACCCCTTCCTTATGCATTTACTCAGTTGATATGCAGTAATGGGTCGTAACTGAAGTGGCTTCTTAATTCCTTGCAATTCTTGACATGTACCATCCTTCGATTTAAAGTAAATGACTTTGTCTTTGCAATCCACCAATGACCAATGTATTTCCAACCAATCCATTCCCAATAGAATATCGTAGGATCCCAGAGGTAGAATGTTAAGTTCTACAGTTATATGTTGGTCTCCAATAACCAATTCAATGTTTGATACTTTGGCATTGATTCGTCTTCTTGCCCCCTAGCCAACTGTACTAGCCATGGATTCATAAAAGTTTTATTTTGTAATTTACAGTTTTCAACTATATGGGGGTGTATATAGCTAAAGCTGGCCTCAGGGTCAAATAAAATAGAAACAAATCTGGTTTGTATCTTACCTTCTAATTCTATCATGGTTGGTTGAAAATCTTCTTGTCAGTCCTCCATAGAAGCATTGATTCTAGGTATTTTTCGTGCTCAATATCCCACGACAGACCTCTCTTACAGGTTTTTTGCCACTTCATTTCTCCCTCAAAGAGGAAATTTTTTGAAATAATGTGCTTCCCACAACCTAACACTGTAATGGAGGTTTCTGGGACTATCCGATGTTGGGCCTACTAGAGACTTCTGTATGCCTCTCCTCACCTGCCCATTTGGTCCTTTTTTGACTTTTCCCATTCTTTCTATTCATTAAATTTGTTGTAGCTGTAACGTCTCCTCTTGATCACTTCAAATTTATTTATTTTTATAGTGTTTCTGTGCTTCTATTGGTCACCGCCATTTCGATATAACATTTAATTTCAATAATTATGCTAGAGTTCCTTTATAAGTGCATCTTGGTCATTATTTTACTTTGATTTGATTCCTCCCTTAGTGGTTGGGGTAACTTTTGTGGTACATATATATATATTCATATATCTACTGTACCTACCTATGGTGAATATAATTTTGTATATCCACAAATCATATTCATACTCATAGTAATTATGCTCATATACCTTTACAAAGTTCACCACGAATAGATTATGGATTTCGTTTTCCTATTCTTATGGATGCATCGTGATTAGGTCATGCACTTAGTGGTAAGTACTTTAACATTTCCCTAAGCTCGGAAACTGTGGCTGGATATCGATTTATCCAATGTGCCTTGTGACTTATTCAATTCATGTCATTTATTTTCAGTGGTTGTTTATTAAATAATCCTTTGCGTGTATTTAATGGAATAATAACATAAATCATCCCATATGTTTCAATGTGAAAAAATTTTGACAGATGCAAACGACGACCGAAGTCGTCGTACTTACTGTCTACGTTGGCAATTTGGAACTTATATGGTGAGGCTTTGATTGCTCGTTGGGTCCTCCACATCGATTAGGTTTCGTGGCCTTCTGAGAACATAAAGCTTGAGCTATGATCCCTCATCCCGATTTGTTCATGTGTAAACGCCAGCGTTGCACCCTTAACATTTTATATTGGTAATATGTATGAAATCATTAATCACGCCTGTCCTGCCATACTAGTGGAAGTACCCTGAGGTCGATTGCAATTGATTTCTCATTTATGACTTGGACAATTGTGCTAGGGTTCTTGATTTTTCCCCATTCGATCTGTGGCATCCCCTTAATCTGACGACAAATGGACGATGGAGATGTTGCGTATCATATAGGGTTTTGGTTCGTGGGTCTAACAAGTCATTTTAACTTCTGAAATGGCTTTTGGAAGAGTTCTTTGGCTCTGTGTTTCTCTTGCTCAATTTCTGGTGTTTATACTCTATTCAACTGGGGAGACGCCTTGCCAAGCTCGTTCCAGCTCCTGGCTACACCATTTTTTTTCTATTTCCTCACCCTTCAGGTATACGCATTTCATTTGTTCAGTTTGTTTTATTTTCTCCTCATTCAATTTTTAAGAGATAATCATCTCAACCTCTCAAATTTCGACCTCTGGTTGATTATATTTCGACTATTCTTGATTGTCGTTTATTATATCAGCTCTAATTGAGTTCGGCTCAAATATTAACCATTGCAGGAGAGGAACCTCTACTCTTCGTTTTTTTTTTTCTATGACCGTGGTTGTTTCGTTCGCCGAGGTTGCCCTGGCTATCAGCACGACGTCACCCCACAAGTAAGCTCACGATTTTTTGACAGTAATTTCTTCTGGGTTTTTTTAATTCATGCGAGCGTTTTCACCACACTCCTTTCTCTTTTCTACAGGACATATTGGTTAGCAGAGTTCTCAATTCTCAGAGGCAACCCTTGTGTTATTATTCTCACTTCAGTATATTAAATTATGAGTTGTCTTCTATTTTTCTAGGTATAATGAGTTCTCATGCTGCTCTAAATTTGATTGTAGGTAGTTTCGAACCCCGTCGACGTTTTTTCCTCCATGGTATTTAGTAGAATTGCCACTTATTCAACTTGACGTCATTGTATCTTGGATTTCAGGTCAGTATCACCGTGTCTGCAGTCCGAGCGTGACCTAGCTTGCTTATTCTGGTTATACGAGATTTATCTAGACTCTTCAAGTTTTGTATAGTCCATAAAATTTCTACTGTAATAAGGATTTTTGTCCGAATTGGGACTATTAATAATTTTTCTGGAATTCCCGAATTGATTATGTTCTGCAATAGTGTTATGGACCCACGATAGAATTGCGTCGCAAGGGTTTCAAAGTCGAATATATATATATATATATATATATATATATATATATATATCCCATCAACTGTCAGTCTCTGTTTTGAATGACAGCTCAATATTTTTTTGCTGATGGGTTCCAGATTTTTATCTTTATGCTAATATTTATGTCAAATAGTTTTTCCTTTGAAATTTTTATACTTAAATTGGCGTGAAGAATTTTTGTATAAATTTGACAGTCTGCATTTCTACTTCTATAGTTACATGTGGCTAGTGAACTATTTCCGAATCTTAGATATATAGTTCCCTATGGCCATGAAATTAATTTGTTCTCCTCATACCCGGGGTTCAATCTATATTCGCCTGTTCAATGCATCATAGTGACATCTCATAGACTATTTGGTCAGTTAGATGGATCGATGATTTCAACTGCCTTGTTAAGAATTTAATTTCTGAATCATTCAGGCTTTCCATGGTTTTGTTGACACAGTTGAGTTTTTTTTTTTTTTTTGTAATTGTTACTGGATTGTTAGATATGTTCTTTCTGGGTTTCTCTCTCCTAATAGGAGTAGAATGTCATTCTTATTTCTCTGGGTCTATTTATGATTTTCTGTGTGTAAATAAATACTCATATTATGCTCATGTTTCAATAACTTCTACCCACTCGTTACAGCAATTAAAATAGACTACTAATCAATCCCAGGTGATGCAATAGTTCCTATCATTCATCTTTCTTTCAATTACTAGTCTCAGATTCAGATGAAAGAATTATTTTGTTGTGTTGAATATTTACTGTGGGTACCTGTGTGTTACCATTATAGCTTCGACTGTGTTAACTTCTAGACAAGCTACTATCATGGTTATTTTCCCTTACTAATTGTTCCTTACTTCATTATGTTATAGACATAGATTTGATACATGCATAAAATAATTTCTATTGAGCTCCTATGTGTATATGGATGGTATATTGACTCTAGAACCTCATGTGTTTTCATCCATTTAATGCACAACTTAGATTACAGTTCATCTGTTCCTATTTTAAATAATTGTACAGGCATTCTCATACTGCTTTCTTATATATATATATATAGCAAATTCATTTCATTAACTCAAAAGCAGATTAAAGTTAAACTATCTGTGGAGGAATATGTATCCTCAGATTTAAACCAACCCTGGTTTAGAGATTTTGCTGGATTCTCCTCTACAGATTTCTACTTCTACAAATATACAAAATTAAGAGGGTGAATTCCTTATACTTAATTCTGTTAAATGTAGAACTAACAAGTCTAACATTCAAATCAGACAATTATGAATAACCACTTTATACAGTAGGAAGTAATAAACACCAGGAAACTAAAAAACATACCACTGTTAAAATTGACCAACCTCCCAACCTTAGAGTCCTTCTGTCTCCCAGAACTCACCCCCGAGCTGAGATCATCTCCTCCAACAAACCAACCTCTAGTCTGTTCAGGAATAGCTTACTTAAGCTTTTGCTCCCCAAAGCCTGTTTCTAATTTTGCGTCCAAAATATCAGGATGCTTTTCTTCCTGTTTGCCTAGGCTTCCCTATTTAGGGACTTTTAAAGCTGCTTTTTTCTTTTCCTAGCTTTTTACCTCTTCCAAACTGCTCTCCACATCATTGGGGAAACTAGATTTTCCTCAAAATCTAATTTGGAAATAAATTCTTTCAAGGATTTTTGAAATATTGTGGGGAAAGTATTTGCCTTTATCCATCCTCATGGATTTAGCAAGTAATCTCATAATTCTCATTTTGGTCAATCTGCACAGAATTATTTTATTCATTTTCTTAAATTAAATATTTAATTACATCCACAAAATACTTGTCCTTTGGGGTTCACTCCCCTTAGGATTAAAGTTCAAATGTCTAGTTTTTGAAAATCAAACACATAAACTAAGGGTGTTACAGTAGCATTCTTGTAATTTCCATATCTGTTATTTTTAAAATTGGAAGGGCCTTTCTGCCCTTTCCTGGGTGGTCAACTTTTCCCACTTTCTCCCTTAGCCTTGGACTACTGATAGCACATTTGTACTTTCCCTATCACTTCGTCCATTGTTTTTGGGTTTACAAGCTCAATCCTCTCTTTCATGTGTATCGGAAAAATGCTCAAAAACTACTGCACCTTTGCCTTTTCATTGCTCAAATAAGGTACATATCTTAACAAGGAGGTAAATTTTGGGATAAATTAATCCATAGACATTTTCCCCAATTTTAGATCATGAAATTCTTGTGATTTTTCATCATAAAATCATTCAGTCAAATACTTATCTTTGAAATATTTTTGAAACTCATCCCAAGTTACGTTATGATCTTCAATTCCATGCACGTTCTTCACTTATCGCCATCACAATGTAGCCTTTTCCCGTAGTTGGTAGATAGCTAGGCGAGCTTTAATTTTTCTGTTATACTCGTAACCTTGAAAATACTTTTTCATATTTATTATCCAAGCTCCTACCATTTCTTCAGGCTCTCCATCGAATGTAGGAGGCTTGATATTCTAGAGTTCACCCTGTAATTCCACTTTTTGTTTCTTTAGTTCTTGTTGTTCTGAAATATTTCCAGATTCAGCTTCATAATAGGTTCTATTTTTATTACTCTGTTGTGTATGACTTCCTTTAAGATTGTCATGCATTTTTTTCTGTTGTTCTCCTTCTCCATGGGTGTCTCTCTCAAGATTGGGCTTTGCAGTGTGATGATTTTGTTTATCTGAAAGGCTCTTCAATATCCTTTCATCCTCCCTCATTAACCTTTCATTATCACTCTGAACCATGACCATCTTTATCTAAAGTTGTTGTACAGTATCAAGTAATCTATTTGTTTATCGTTTTTGTTCTTCCAGCAATCTACTAGTTTGTTGGTGCTGGTCTATGCTTAATTACACCCACATCTCTGGGTTGACTTCAAGGTTGGTCAAGGGATGGGTTTCCCCTGTGTTCCTAGGTGTTTGATGACTAGATCCTCTCCTCATGGTCACTTATTGCTATATTTTTCCTCTATTGTGCACAATTTCAACAATAAACATATTGAAAACATCCATGTTACTATGTTGGCCCATCCAACCCCAGCGTGTAACCACTCTTTGATACCACTTGTCACATTCAATAGTAAAATTATACCAAGATACAAAAAAATTACATAATACCATTACTCTCATTCAAAATTTACGTATACTCAATACATATGGCAAGATTCTACATCATCTGGTCATGAAATATATTTGAATCGATACTAGAAATCAATATAATTAATAGATCCTATGGTATAAATATGCAATATCATGCGCTTAGCTCTAGATTATATATATATATCATGCATGGTCTATGGTTTTCAAATATATGTTTGATAACATAAACATTTAATTATTACGATGACCATGATTGATCTTTCAATATACCTTCATTACTTCTTGATTGGATTGACTTGGGCTTCTAAATGGAAGTTATGTATTCATTTATACATCGACCTTTGCCTCAATATTATCTCTGAAAAATGATCGAAGTGTATGATTCAATAAAGTATTAAAACTGATTACTTGTAAAACTTTTGTTTGGGTGTTAATTATTTCAGTTACCAACCTGTCTCGTTCAATATGTTGATCTTCCACCTGTCGGTTCCTCCGGTGGCCCATTGTCCTGCACTGTCACTTGGATCTTAACCTACCATTGATCTTTTTCCTTGGATGATCGATGGTGCACATGAAGGGTAGGGATGGTTAGGGTAACCACCCACCCCATCCCCCACCTTTTGGTTCATTCACTCCGTCACCAGTCTCCAGTTTTGGCTCTGCAACTCGAATCTCCCGTGTGACTGTTGTAAAGTAATTTCCCTACGTGCAAGCAATGCTTTCTGGTATAGTCACACTGTGTTCTTCTTGTCGATCAACTGAGGTAATATTACTCTCTACCTACTGGATTTTTTATCATTTTTGGTTTATTTTTACTCTGTTGCTAATGCATGAGGGGATTGTAACTTCGGTTCATGCCACAGGGGAACCTTGCGGCTTTGCATTCAGGTGATTCATCTCTCTTTCCCAAACTTAATAGTTCAACACCAGTTTCTTTCGAATGGTGGTTTCAGTTAGAGGGTTTTATGATCGTTTTCTTAACTACTATTGGTTCACTCAGCGTGCCAATGTTTAACTGTCATGCAAGGAGGCCTGCAAGTTTGTCTTCGGGTCTGCGGAGAGAAGAGACTGTGCTACCATGGCAATTTTGTCTTGAGTAGGTAATTTTGCAATCACTTTTATATTCTATATTGTCTCATCTTTTGTTTTATATCACTTGTGTACAATGGTTCATACAACCGAGGGTTTTAACACCCGTTTTCGTGTATTACAGGACCTGCATGTCCATTTAAGGTCGAGTTGCGAGCTGTCTTCGAATCATGCACTGCCATTTCCAGGTAATTTTTCCCATTTACCATTGATAGTTATCTATTTAGTTGTGAATATTTAAAGGTTTATAACCATGACCACCCCCCCACCCCCCCCCCCCCCAACTTGTTGTAGGGTATTAGGGTTTGCCAGCGCTGAGAATTTATGCATAGCAGCCAGTTCTAATTTCAGGGTTTACCAGTCCTAAGGAAATTTCAAGGCTCGGCCTCTATACGCAGTACTATTTGAATTTCATTTTTAATTTACTTGTATTTTAAGTGAGACTGGAAAGGGACTTCGTCCTTAAGACATGATTAAAATTTTTGAGTAATTATTTGTTTTAGATGTCAAATCAATCTGACAAATAGACTCCTATTTTAGTCAGATGTCGAGACTCTATTTTTTGTTAATATTTCTTGAAAGAATTTATAGATTTAATTGTCTCAATGCTTCATATAGTAATTTCAGTTTTTGAAACTTAGTTCATCTTGCAAATGCTCATTGACATTATTAAGTTGTTCCTTTTTTAAGTATCTCTGCTATCTATTGATATTGTAGAGGATTTATTTTTGAAAAATGAAGAATGTATGTTAAGCATGTTTTCCAGGTTACATAATTGTATTTTTTCTATTAATGCCTGGTTTCATAGTCTTGCTTTCATCATTTAAATTATGGATTTGTGTTTCACAGCACATTCTTGTTTTATTTTCCTGATTAGCTTACTGTGGAGATTTGTATCCCTTGTCATGGGTTCAGGGACATGGACCCCATACGTGTTCTACAGGTCTGGGTGCTAAACCGTTGGCCCTTGACTTTATATTTACTAGATTCTTAACTATGCTTGGAACCCTACTGGGTTTATATTTTCTGTTAGCAACATTTTTTATTTGTTGTGAGTGTAACTCTTGTAATTTTGATAAAGGAAACAAATTTTTACCAGTATATTTGGTTGAAGCAGCACTTTGATTTTCCAAATATTCGTAGAGGTTTTTCCTAAAGGTTGGATTTACAGAAATTATGTATTGTATTCCTAATATTTTATTTCACACTACGACATAGCAGTAGACAATTCCTGTATCATTCTTCTAACATAATAGTAGGTTTTCTTTCAAGGTTTTCGACTACAGAAAAGACATTTTACTTATGTTAGTAATTTCAAACCTGGAAAATAAAACACTTAAATACTTATCCCAAAGAAATCTTGCAGTAAACTGATGGTCCTCCCAACCTTGAGCGAGGAAATCACGTCCTACACTCCCCCCGTGCTCCTCACCAAGGCCTTAGCTAATTCACTGAGACAGAAAAAGATATACCTCAGGATCTGAATCCTGTCTTTACTTCTCTTGGGTTTTTCCTGAGCTCCACTGGCTTCCTCGCCAACTTTGAATGACTCGTTGCAACACATTGTTTCTTAACTCCAACGTTCTCTTTGCATAGAACCTCTTCACATTCTCAGGATTTTCTTTTTATCCTTCTAGGGAGGTAACTGCAGAACTATCTCTACCTTTTTACCCTGGGTTATTGGAATCATTTACCAATTAGTTACCTTCTTTTACTCAAGACAATCTATTAATTATCTTAAAAAAATTAATATATTCAAGTTTATTTAACGAATATTCTTATTCGTTACATATTTAAAATGTGTAATAACAAGTCTATTAGACATGATTTAAATTAAAACGGAGTGTTACAATGGTTATATAAAAAAAAAAATTGTAATATTTATAATAAAAAATAAAAAATAAATTTAAGATTTTTTTTATTCATTGTATTAGATTTTTGAAAAATTAATATAAATAATAATTATAGGGAAATATTGATTAATAGTAATTTATCAATTTAAAATATTTTAAAAACATTATATTATTATTTGAAATTTATTTATCAATTAATTTTTATAACAATTTAATATAATTCTTAAATAAAATCATAATTATTTTTATTATTAATTTCTAATATTAAATATAAAAAATTTCATTAACCATCATATAATAAATTTTCCAATAACGAAAATATATCGTAGTTCTTTAAATAGAAAAATCTTAACCTAGGTATCCTTTGTTGTTGAAAACGTTGCTACGGACTCTATGCAGATTGCAGCATCGATTGAAAATAGTGCTGATGGCCCGCTACAATTTAAAGCATCGATGAGTTCGAAGGTTTGCAAGAATTCATCACTGATTGATGGCACGACGGTGGGTTTTTCTTCGTGCGTTTCCTCCGCGGCAGATTGGGTGTGTGAAGGCTCGGATAGCGCAATCAATTCTTGGGTGGATCCATCGCTTCCTCAGATGGACGCAACATCGATGGGTTCGAAGGTTTGCAATAATTCTTCATTAATCGATCGCTCTGAGGTAGATTCTTCGAACCCTTCTTCGTGCGTTTCCCCCGCGGCAGATTGGGTGAGTATTGGCTCAGATAGCGCTTTCAATTCTCAGGTAGATCCTTCGTTTCCTCATTTGAACGCAGGTATATATATGAATAACATTGATTTTGGTAACTCGTCTAATGGTTTTAATTTGAAAATTAACAATGGTAATAACGCTAAAAACATTAATTATTACAATATGGATAATAATATTAATTGTAATAATAAAGATATGACTTTTGTTAATTATAATAATAATAATAATTATAGCAATTAGTGTATCAATAATAATTATAATAATAAGAATAATAATAATAATATTTATAATAATAATGGTTATAACAATAATATTAACCATAGTAGTAATAATAATAATAATAACATTAGTAGTAATAACATGAGTAGTGATAATAATAATAATAGTAGTAATAATAATAATAAAAGAGTTATTAATTTCTCTAGGTTTTTTTTTATTCTTCTGTTTTCTCTTTATTAAGTAAGGGTCTGAATTTTGCTCTAGCTCCTAGGAAGATACCTCGTGATGATATTATTTGTAGTATCGAATATGGTATTAAATATTTACCTAAAAGTGTGCAAGATGTTATTAGGCAGGATTGTGTCGTGGCTCTTAGGAAAGCTAAACCTCTAAGGAGCAATATTAGCAAATCGTAATTTTTGGCTCTTAAGACCCTTAATCAAAACCCAAATATTATTGTCCTCAAGGCTGATAAGGGTGGCGCTATTGTAATCCTGAATAAGGAGGATTATAAAGCAAATATGCTTGACCATCTTTGTAATAGTGGGAGTTATAAGAAGCTCTCTAAGAACCTTATTAATAAAGTCTCAAAGATGGTGGCCAATGCTATTAAGTCTAGTTGCACGGTTGGTTCTATGAGCTCGAAGCTCATTGAAAGCAATCCTGTCACCCCTAGGATTTATGGGCTCCCTAAGATTCATAAGGATGGTGTTCCTCTTAGACCCATTGTTAATACTATTGGTGGGCCCACCTATCTCCTAGCTAAGTATTTGGCCCATAAGCTAAAGTCTGTTGTTAGTCAGACAGATTCTTTCGTGAAAGATTCTGCTTCTTTTGTTCATGAGTTAGAAAGCTGGTTTTGCGAACCAAATGACTCTGTGGTGAGTTTTGATGTTTTTTCTCTCTATACAAACATTCCTATCATGAAGGCAGTAGGGGTTATCAGGCGTATCATTGATCCTGATACTGCTAATTTGGTGGAAATTTGCCTCACATCTACCTTTTTTAGTTTTGATGGAGAATTTTATGAGCAACTTGTGGTGTAGCCATGGGTTCCTCACTCTCGTCGGTGGTGGCCAACCTTTTTATGGAAGATTTTGAATCTAGAGCTTTGGCTACTGCTCTTTTAAAACCCAAGGTTTGGAAGCGGTTTTTTGATGACACGTTCATCAATTGGTCTCATGGTAGTCTTGAATTACAGGCTTTCCATCGGCACTTGAATAGTCAATCTGACTCCATCAAGTTCACGATGGAAACTGAAACTAATGGGAACCTTCCTTTCCTGGATGTTCTCATCTCTAGGAATAATAATGGCTCTTTCTCACACCGTGTTTTTCGGAAAAAGACGCACACTGAGCAGTATCTACATTTTGATTCTCATCATTTTCCTACTCAGAAACTTGGAGTTTTGAATACTTTAGCTACAAGAGATCTTATAATTTATGATAATGATCATTTAGATGAAGAGAAAGCCCATCTCCTTAAAGTCTTCAGAGAAAACGGTTATAGTAGAAGTCAAGGTTTGAAGGCTTTCATGAATGCGAGCAAAAGTCCTAGACAGAATAAGATTAGTGGTGATGCTGTTGGTAAAGTTCATTTACCTTTTATTCAAGGTACTACTGACAAGATCGTTCGGATTTTAAGGAAGCATAAGATCTCTTCTTCTTTTAAACCTTTAAACACCATTCGGGGCTCCCTTAAATCTGTTAAGGACCAGTTGGACCAGAAAAACATGAAAGGTGTTTATTTGATTCTGTGCTCTTACGGGACTCCCTACGTTGGTGAAACTGGTCGATCGATTAATAAGAGGTTCCAGGAGCATGCTGCGGATATTAGGCATGGTAGAACCAAGTCCTCTTCATTAGCTGAGCATGCAAAAAAGACGAAGCATCACATTTGTATGGAGGACGCTAGAATCCTTGCTAGGGTTGACCATTTCCATCACCGGAAATTTAGGGAGGCGATTGAGATTGAGAAGAGGTCCCGCACGTTGAACAGGGATGACGGATGGAAAGTTAGCAGTTGTTGGATTCCATCTATTCACTCCCTGTAAGGTTCCTTTTATTCTTTGGTTGTTATTCTATTATTTTATTTTAGTATTTGATTATTTATTTATTATTTATTTTTATTTTTATTTCATTTTTATTTTAAAAAAATAAATAAATAAATAAGTAAATAAATTTTATTTTATATTTTAATTTTTATTTTATTTTTATTTTTATTTTTATTTTTAAAAAGAAAATTTTTTTCATTCATGTATTTATTTATTAATTTATTTTATTGATTGATTTTATTTTATTATTTTTATTTATTTTTATATTTTTATTTATTTATAAATTATTTATTTTTAGTTTATGACTTTGACTTCAATTTTTTGGTTTTCGTTTTACTTTTTACTGGGTCATTTTATTCTTTGGTTTTTATTTTTATTTTTATGATTTGGTCTTTTTATTATTATTTTGTTATTTTATTTGGTTTACTTTAATATTTTATTTATTGGTTTATGGTTTCAATATTAGGAATTTTGCTTTTGTGATCCATGAATTTTTTTAAAGAAATTTTCGAAGAAAATCACATAAAAGAAATTTGTGTCGACACGTTTCAAACCAACCAGTGTGGTTCATCATCAAGACAAGATGAGATATCTGATCAAGAAACCTAATTAAATAGACTAGGAAAACTCCAACTAGCCGTTGCAACATAACGGCTAGTTTGAATAAAAAAAAAACAAAACAAAACCATCAATATTAAATTAAATTCATCATATTAAATTTTTTTTTTTTTTTGGTGTGAAGTAATAATTTATTTATATATATATAAATAAATGAAATTATTTTAACATTAGTATTAAATTTATTTTAACTAAAACTTCTATATTAAATTTTATTTAAATTAAATATAATAAAATTTAATTTAATATGATGAATTTAATTTAATATTGATGGGTTTTTTTTTTTTCTAAAGTCAAACTAGCCGTTATGTTGCAACGGCTAGTTGGAGTTTTCCTGTTCTATTCAAATAGGTTTCTTGATCAGATATCTCATCTTTTCCTGATGATGAACCACACTGGTTGGTTCAAAACGCGTCGACAAAAATTTCTTTTATGTGATTTTCTCCGAAAATTTCTTAAAAACAATTCATGAATCACAGAAGAAAAAATCCTAATAATTAAGGAAGTTATTGATGAGTCTCTTAAAATTGGCAAGATAAAAATATACAAAGCCCTAACTAAAAGGAAAAAAATGTAGTATATTCATAAAAGACAAGAAAATCTCTTACACCTCTCTAAGGTAGCTCCTAAGAAATTCTGGAGGAATATTCGAACTAGAAAAACTAAAGATAATAATAGAATTTCTTTACATAGCTGGAATTCCTATCTTAAGGAGCTTTATGAATCTCCAAATGTCATAGATAAATTTGAAACCCTGTTCACAATGGAAGAATATTTCTCATTAGAAGACATAGATTTTGGGGTTAAGTGCCTGGAAAATGGAAAAGCTAAGGACGTTGAAGGTTACCAGGCTGAAATCTTAAAAATTGGAGGTCATGTCCTCATCTCTCACGTCCACAAGCTTTTCAATCAAGAAGTTAAGCAAGGGTTCGCTAAAACATAGACTCAGAGCCTCATTATTCCTATTTTTAAAAGTGGGGATACAAATAACCCCTCTAATTATCGGAAAATTATGATTAGCCCTCTCTTAGCCAAGATATATGGTATTATTTTGGAAAAGAAGATGAGCATATGGCTTGAAAGTAAACGTAAGTGGGCTAAAGGCCTAGCCGGTTTTATAAGGAAACACTCAACAACGAACCACCTCGTTAGGCTTAGGATCATTGTGGAGGAATTTTGTAACGATAAATTCAATCTCTTTTGTTGCGTTGTGTACTTTAGAAAGGCTTTCGATACGATACCTAGAAATAACCTATGGAATATATTAGAAGAGCTAAAGGCTCCTTTCAAGTTGAGAGCTGCCACTATAAGGTTATACGAGATTGTAATTGCTAAGTTTAAGAGAAATGAGGGGTGCTCAAAAGATATTAAGTGTAATATCGAAGTTAAACAAGGTTTCCCCCTCTCCCCTACCCTATTTGGAATTTACATCAACAAGCTACAAGGTTGTTTAAAGGAAGCGCGATGTGCTTGCCACGATCTTAGCTAGAATAGTCATCATCCTTCTTCTCTATGCTGATGATATTGTTCTTTTGGCAAGGTGCCCTTCTGATCTTGATAAGCAACTAAGAATTCTTAAGGATTTCTGCTCTACCATGGGTATGACTGTTAACACTGAAAAAACAAAATTTATGATTATCAAATCCAAGAAGGACACTTACGCTATTTTTGTGTATGATAATAGAAACTTGGAGGAAGTGTCTTCTTACGAGTGCCTAGGAATTGATATTCATCACAAGCTTAAATGGAACTATAGCATTGAGAAAAGGATTAATAGAGGGTGGAAAGCTTATTTTGGCCTTGAAAATAATTGTAAAGCAGCAAACCTTATGATGTGGGATAAAAAGAATCTCCTCTTTAAAACTTTAGTCACTCTTGTTATCTTGTATGGATGTGAGATCTAGAGAATCTCGGAGAAATATTGAGCGAATCCAGAAGCTTTTTATAACGTATAACCTCAAAATTAAAAGAAATACACCCTATCATATTCTCCTTATAGTAGTGGGTCTTTCCCCTATAGAGAGCCTAGCTATAACTACGCTCCTGTTGTACAAACATAAAATCAATAACATGGGAAGCTATAGACTTCCTAATCTAGCTCTAAATTCTAGCCAAAACCACCTAAGGCTTAAACGAGGTAGGTATAAGATACCAGGGTCTGGTTAAACCATTGGGAGGTTGACTAAAATGTTGCATCGCAAAATATTAATAAGATTAAAAATATTGTTACTTCTAAGTTTAAAGAGAAAATGTAGTGTGAGAAAGATTTAGAGGCTAAAAGAAAATTAAGATATTATAAGGAGGTCATCAACACTACTCTAGAAGATCAAAAGTATCTCTCTATTTTAACTAGCTCAAAGAAAACAAATAATATAGCCAAGATAAGAACGAACTCTCATGAGCTCCATAGTGAAACAGGTCATTGGGTAGTTCCTAAAACACCATAGGTTTAAATAATCTGTCATCTCCGTGAGAATATGAACATTGAGGATGAAAATTACTTCCTCTTAGAGTGCCCTGCGTACACCCACTTTAGATCTTAGTTTCATAATCTTTGTTGCAATATCAACCTTCCTAGCATTTTAACATGTCAAAATTATAATGAGCTTAGGACGCTTCTCTCCAAACTCTTTGAGCATAGGAGTACAATTTTAAAACAAAATAAACAATTCGGTTTTTCGAATCCGATAGACCAAAGTTTGATTTCATCATCAATCTCATATAAATAAGATATATATTATTATTAATTTTGAAAATAAATATTGATAAATTCTTTTATAAAAAATAATAATAACCTAAAAAATTCTATATGCAAATTTTTAATTAAAAAAAAATTAAAAAATAAAATTATATATATATATATATATATATATATATATATATATATATATAATTTGATTTTAATTAATATCATTAATTTATTTAAAATAAGAAGTCAATTATAAAGGATTTAAACTTCTATATTATTGTAAAAGATTTAGACTTCTATAATGATGAGGGTGGTGGTTAACCTCCACTGATACTAATCTATATTATTCAACATTAATATTCATTCCAATCGTTTAGATTTAATCTAGCTCGATGAAAAGGCAAACATTAATATTTAAATTGTTTCGATCTTTTCGTTACTCGTTTATTATATATATAATCTCGATTTTTTCGTTACTCGTTTATTATATATATAATCTCGTTTTCAAAATAATATTGTTCTGATTATTTTCGCAAAGTGTTATTATTATTTACTTCCCAACTTTCACATAACATATAAACTATATTTCACAATACTATGGTGGCACAGCTCTACATGGGAGTGACACAAAACTTCTAATTCATTGTCTGGTTGAATTGTATCGTAATCAAAGATATACGCCTCAGCACTAATGAGTACGAGCTCCCATAATAATGGTGTCCCCCCTCCTGCATATTCAGACGACTGGTCATTGGCACAACTCACTTACTGATTCTAATCTCAAGCTTGATATGTGAACTGCTTTTCAATATCTCTAGGGTATAAGCGCCTTGCAGCTCAACGGTCACCCGAGAGTGTCAGAGAAATTCCATTTGATTCCATTCGGAATTTCTATGCCTGAACCCCAGACAAATTAACTGCGCGGAATCTTGGAAGGCTAGGCAGCCTACATGCACTGAACGATGTCTTAGAAACCCTAGCGGATTAGATTCTATGGACAAATGATGGCCATTGAACTGTTTCCAGATCTTCCCGTTCCACGAGATCCTCACGAAAACGAAAGCGCACTAGTACGCGAATAACTCTAAAGTTAAATGAAAGAAGACAACGTACCTGACAACTTCAGGCCTTCAGGGTTCAGATCTCTCTGCAGCTTTCATACTGCAGAGCGTAGTCACTTCAAGCACCGCATAGCATGTCTTCAAACAGACATACCTCCGTATAGTATCTGCAGATTTTTTTTGGGTAGTAGGTGGATTTATTGCGCTTAGTCTAAAGATGTTGTGTAAATTGTAGTAAGATTTTGGTAAAATCCAGCGGATTATTTTTGGAAATTTCAGTTACAGATGTTAAGCTGCTTTAATATTTTGGGTATTAACGAAATCAGTCTGAGTAATACCACCAAAAATAACAATTTCATTGTAGTTTCAGTTTCATCCATGAAGAATTATGTCATTGAAACCTGGGCTGCCAGAATAAAAGGATTGTGTGATTCAAATTTCACTAGAATTTCATATTTACTCAGAGTTGAAATGTTTCCCGAAATTAGGAATTTGATGGAATGCAGTGAATTCAATTATTTCAATCTACTTTTTCTCAAAAATATTTCCAAAATTTATAAGAAAGATAAACTTAACTTTCATTCTAATTCTCATTTACCAAAAAGCACTAGAAAATGCTTACAGCCCTCATTCCACATAGCACAAAAAGCACTAGAAAATGCTTACAGCCCTCATTCCACATAGCACTAGAGAGCAACACTTGAATTTGATGTTTTTGGAACTTTTTTTAAAAGGAAAAAATTTGGAGTGGAGATTGTTCTTCTGGATATTACGAATTAGTTAAATAATATTATATTAATTACAACCACATCAAAGTTTAATTAAGATGTGTGATGGTCTAAGTCTAACCTAGGCTTACAATTAAAAAGTTTGACTTCAACTAGATTTCATTTTCTTTTTCTCTTCTTCCATATCCTGTAGCCTCTAAATTGTTTCAACTTTTTCTTCTTGTGGTATCCTTCAAGTTTTAGTTTCTTCATTTGTTGGTGCAGGTATTCCATTGTTATAGGTTGTCTAAGAATGTTCTCGACTTATTAAAAAAACAGCTTGTATGTGGACTGCTGCCACATGTCATCTCTTTTAGTGTGTTTTTCATCATCCATATGCTACAACATAAGTTTATAACAAAAACTCATCTCTTCATGACACCAATACATGAAAATTTCATTAATGTTTTCATCATCCATGCTATCTTAGGGGTTCATTGTTGTAACCTCTACACAGACCTCATCTAGACATGGTGTTGCAAGCCATGCCTCAAGAAAACTCAATTCTTCTTCACAATCGTCTTGTTTACATGCACATTGGAAATCAATGGTAAGTGTAAAATTATCTGCATATCCACATTGGTTCTGTTCCTTATGCTCTATAATGAAATTTTTCTCCTCTTGTGATTCCTTCTCTGCCTCTGATTCGGTCTTTGTTTCTTCGACTTTTTCACTAACGTGTGCTGCTGCAAACAAGTTGTCTTCCACTTGGTTTTAAGACTCGAGTGGGCTTATCTCACCAAATAACATCATGTCGATATGATGTTTTCGTTGTATAATCTACAACTATCCATATTTACCCAACAATTCTTTATCAAATTTTACATCAACGATGTTAATTGTTGGATTCACCATAGCGATGACTACTCTCATCAACAAACTCTATTATTCACCAAATTGTCATCAACAAGCTCTGTTGCTAAATTCACCATACTCTTCATCTTCAATGAGATTACTCCCTTTTACACCAAGGCTCATTTTTGTTTCCAAATCTTTCAAAACAAATTCAAACATCTACTGTTACTGCTTCAAATTTCCTAGCCTCTTAGCTTTTCCCATTTGTTGAGTGTTTGTTCACTATGACCCAACAAGCCAATTAAACTGCAAACATAGTGACTCTCTGCAATAAAACATGTTTGTGATGGCTTCTCAACTTCAAAAATTCGACTATCAAATCTACATTTGATCATGGATGTGGTTATGGCTAATAATGGCTACATGCAACAATGGAGACTCAAAAATCTCAAATAAATTCTCCTTCAATACCATATGTATTCACCACAAGAAAAAAACTATCCACAAACACTTTGACAAGAGAAACTATGCTCAAGGTTGACAATGCATATCACAAATATAAGACCAAAACCAACCTCATTATAAATACCTTTCGGCCACAACTTTTTTTTTAAATGAACCATTTTGATTAAAAAAAAACTTTTAAATAACGCACCTTCCCTTTTCCTATGTAACAATTCAAGTTTTTGTTTTAAGAAAAAAAATCCTTTGAAAAAAAAATAAACCATTGTTTAAATTAATTCTTCCACCTTTTAGATGAAACTCCATTTTTTTTAAATGCTCTTTTAAAACTCTCTCCAATACGTGACAAATTTCACCTTACAATTTGTTATTATTTTTTTTAAACCTCACGACAAAAGTTGAACATCCAATTTTGCAGACAATTTACACTCACTCAGTGCATCAATTCTAGATTTTCTCGTGTCGTAACTTTTCGACAAATTTGCACACTCTTCTTTTTGTTGGAGTGTGAAACTGACGCACTTGGCTCTCTTCACAGGTGGAAAAATGACGCATTTCTGTTTCTTTACAAGTGAAAAATTGAAGATTCTTTCGCACTTTCTCCTCGGCCTTTAACGGCCCTTGCTTCTTCTTTCTGAGTCAAAAAAAATTGAAGCACTACTCTCTCGAGTCTTATGCAACTTGGCATCTTCGCTCTGTTGCTCTCATGGAGTCTTATGCAACCAAAAAAGTTGATATCATGTCAAGGAATTAAAAAATGTGGAGTAGAGCTTGTTTTTCTCAATATTACAAATCATTTGAAAAAATTATATTAAAGACATCAAAAGTGAGATTGAAATCACTTAAATAAAATTACATTAAAGAAATAAAAAATAAATGACTCTAGTGAGACTGAAATCACTTGAATAAAATTACATTAAAGACATCAAAAATAAATGACTTTAGTGAGACTGAAATAAAATGGACTAACTAAAATTGAACTAAGACAATTGGATAGATGCTTATGATACTTAGCACCTGATTGGAGTTAGATTCTTCAACAACTTTCTCCTAATAAAAAACTATTTTAACCATGTAAGAATTTAGGTTACCCATCATAAATTCCTACCTCGATAAATTACAACTTTACAAGTAAAGAATTTTAATGGCCATTATCACATATTTAAGGATTTGTGAATTTCTACGGTCATGTTTATGAGTAAAATATGTCAATGGCCTTTATCGCAAATTTAAGGATTTTGGAATTTCAATATTTTATTTATAACTCTCATTGATATTTTTCATATTATTAAATTTTTTGTGAGATTTTTTTGGAAAGTTTTCCATTTTATTTCCCTATCTAATTTTTCTATTCATTTAAATTACATGTTTCAAAATGAACTCTTCATATTGGAAGTCCTTAACTATTTTTAAGAGTGTTGTATTCATAAATGTAATAAAAAAACCAGTTTAAACAACACAAATCAAGTTTTGACCACAAATATTTTCACCTAATTCAAGCCAAAATTGCATTATAAATCCCAAGAAAGTGCACTTGAGAAATACTCCAAATTATTAGAAGTTATTATAAATAGATTGCTTCACTTTTAAGAAATAAATGGAGAAAAACTTGCATCAAAACAAGTTATTGTTCCCATTTTCACTAATAAATCAATTTTCGTGTGATCATTCTTTACTGCAATTTTCTTTTGCGTAGCTTGCACCAACATGCAATAAATCTGATACTTTTACGCGCCATTATTCTTTCTATTTCATCCCTTCCATATTACGGATTTTGTGGTCTTTTGAGTGTATTGTCATGATATTTGCCTCTCTGAGGGATGAGGATTTTTGCCTGCATAGTAGGTTAGCGTTCGAGAGTAGTTATTAGACATCATTGCAGAATATGGTATAGATAAAGACCAACACATATGTAAAACATTCTTGATATTTGAATGTTTTGTTTTTGTTTAAAAATAAAAAACCTTTCACAACGTGCAACGATCTTAAAATGATAAGTACCAAAAACAAGCTAGCGTCACCAAATTTCTAGCTAACAGTCAAAGAAAATTTGAAATTCCAATTCTGTTAGAGTCCTTAACTCCATTTTTAAAAAGTAAATTACATGAGATAACATGACATACACATCAAAATTATCCAGATTGTGATGATTCTGTATCGGCACTTTCCGAAATTCTACATCCTGCCATGGGAACTTCCTGAAATGTAGGGACTATGCCAATTGTTGGATGTGATGTGCACCATAAAGTTGGGATAAATGTAATGAAATTGATAAAAATATGTAATCATCTTTGTTGGCCCTCAATTTTGGTTATTTTTGCTTATTCTAAATCTATTTATTTAGTACCATATAACATCTTATTTCACTCATATATGACTCATTTTAGTCTTATTATATGACTCATTTTAGTCTTATTTTTTATATTCAGATAACCAAATTAAGTTTTTCAATTTTTAGAATTTTTTCGTAAAAATTGGATTTTAAGAGTAATTTTGGACTGCATTAAAAATTATCGTAATAGCTCTATTAAAATCATATGTATAAGACACATGGGCTAGATCTCAGCACATTTTTGGAAAGTTTGGGAACCATAGATGGAGAAATACCTATTGGTTTAGTCGAACTAACCAAAAACAAACCCAATCAATGCTGGTCAAACTTGACCTATCATTCAGTAAAAAGGGGCAGATTTGTTATTTTGTAGGATTCTTCTTGATTTTGTGAATCAGACTTGATGAGTTCAATCTATATGGATGGATTATGATTGATAACGTTGTTAGAGCCATTATAGCAAAGTTTTTTTATGATTTGTCTATTTAAACAAGGATAATATGTGTAATTTGGTACTAAGACTATTGAAAACTTTTAAGATAATTTGAAGAATCATATCTATTGTTTTATTTGATGTTCATGTTATGGATGCTTTATTAAATTATTTGTAGCTGAATAATTTTTCAGGTGTACAAGGCAAAGTTGGAGGGCCCCCATACAAAGCTAAGTACACTTCGGTTAAATTTTGTATAAATTAGCATAGTTTTGATTTAGTATTTCTTGTTTCAGTTTCATGATTCAGATACTTAGATAAGTTATAATTTCTTTATGATTTTTGTATCATTCTGGTTTAAAATCTAATTTTCATATGAAAGGACAACCAAGGATTTAATTTAAATTCTCTTTCTATCAAGTTATGAATCACAACTAAAAATCGTCCTTTTGCATTTCTTGAATTGTTTCTTGAATTCTAGATTATGATTTGATGCAATGGTAATGTTGTTGGAGTAGAACTGTGAAGAAGGACAACCAAGACCTCCTATGTCAGGAGCCTCTTCTCTTTCTTTCTACACATCACAAACTGTGGTTCTTTAGTTTCTCTTCTTGAGGATAGTATTGTGGGGAAGACAACTAGGACCTCCTAAGTTAGGATCATCTTCCTTCGCTTATTGCATCTTGAATAAAAAACTTTTTAGTTAGATGTTATATTTTTAATGTGCATTTCCATTAATATTTAAACATAGAATATATTTTTAATATGCATTTCCTTCAAATTTTAAGCCTTATCTTCCAAAATTGGCTTTACCTTAAATCCATATACTTTGGTCATGCTTCCAAGTCTACAAACCCAGATTGACAAGTAAAACACTTGTGTTTGTTTACTTAGTAAATTGACCTGACATTTTTGGCGCCATTGCCAAGGAAGCATACTTAGATATAATCATTTAGGAAGATTCTAGAATAACAGAAACAAAAACAACAATAAATTTGAATTTTTTTTAGTTATGTTTATTTATGCCTACAAAAAGAGATCAAAAAGGTATATTTTCCAAAAAAAACCTCCCAAAAATTCAACTATCCGTGGGAGCAAGACCATTGGGACTAATTACACCAGTTAATGGAAACCCGACTTTATAAGAATTGGAAAAAAAACAATGTTTAGGACAAATCTTAACTGTTGTTGAAAGACAAACTTTCTTAGCTTATGAAGCAAAAAAAAAAACAAACACTAACAAAAACATCTTCCATAGGAAAACAAAGAGAGACAAGAAAACAATTTGTTAAATAACTAGATCAACCAATCCTCGAACAAATAGATAAAGTTGACAAAACACAAGTGCGGCCTCTTATTAAGACATTACAAACAACTAAGAAAGAAATGGCGGAGGAAGGAGAAGGTTCTAATATGCCAATATTAACTCCAGAAAAAAGGATTCAATATGAAAGGCAACAAAGAGAATGGAAAATAAAAAGAGAGGAAGAAATGAGAATAAAGCAGAAATAAAAAGAGAAGAAGATGTCAAAAGAGAATGAAAATAAGAGACGTAATGATGTAGAAACATACAATGATCATGAAGCTACCTTTGGATTCCCAATTCTAGATACAAGAGAAATTCTTGGAGAGGAGGTAAAAATGAAGAATATTCCACCTTTTGTTTTGCCAAATTTCTATGGAATGTCTTCTGAAGATCTTGATTCATTCATGTTTTAGTTTGATATTTTATGTAGTACTTATGGTTATACAGATGATATGCATAAACTTCATCTTTTTCCTGCTATTCTTAAATCAGTTGCATTGAAATGGTTTATTAGATTACGAGAACACACTATAGCTTCTTGGGATGACATGAAGAATTTTTTTCTTAAGAAGTATCAAGCCTATTGTAGGCCTAGAGATTTGAAGGAAGATATTTTCAGGATGTCTCAAAAAGAAGATGAGAGTTTGGAATAATGTTTAAAATGATTTCTTTATAATTTACAAAAATCCAAACAACACTCTTTAAATCCTAATACTATTCGAACAATTTTTCTCAAAGGTATACGAGATGAATACCTTGATATTCTCACTATAATGGGGAAAGGAGGCATCTCATATTTTCCATTTGATGAGATTGAAAAATTGTGTCAAAAGTATTCTAGAGGTAGAGCAAAGAGTGGAAAAAGAGATGTAAATCAAAGAGCTTCTAAATCGGCGACAAGAGGAGTAGCAAGAGTAGAAATAAGGAGTTTTTTAGAAAACTTTAAAACTGATCTTTTGAGCACCTTAGGAAGATAGGTTGATGTATTGAAAGCCAAGAAAAATCAATATGAAAAAGACCAAGTACTATCACTATGTTTTCCTAAGTGTAGAAAGAAGCACCCACTAAGAGAATTTCCTTTAGACAATATTCAGGTGTGTAGACATTGTATAGAAAATCATTCAACTGAAAATTGTCCAAAGCTCAAAGAATTGCAGTTAAATTCAATGAAAGAAGTACAAGGGATTGACTCTCTTTACTATTTGGTGCCAATAAGACCTTGGCAACCACAGTTTCCAAGTTGCCCCAAAATTTACCTCAATAATTTACTCAAAAAATTCCTTAGAATTATCAATATCCTTCTCAAACTTCGTGGAATACTCCTATGCCATGGAAGGATTGGCCTCCACAACAATACCAAAACCAACCTGCACAAATTTTGCAAGGATATAGTTATGAAACCCAACCTCCTCAATAATTCTATCCCCAAAAACAATAACAACCTTATCCTCAATAGCCATATCAACAACCATTTCCATATCAACAATTCCAACAACCCCCTCAATCAATGCCATTTCCATAGCAAAATCCTACACCCTTACTAACTCAACCATAGCAAGTTTGGCTTCCATCTAACCAACCATCACCTAGACCAATTCAACTATTATCTCATCCAATAGAAAATCTGAGTAATAAAGTGGAAAGGCCAGCATACAATGTGGAAGAAACAACATTATTTCCTACATATTCTATTCTTCCTATTCAATACATCCACTTGAGGTCTGGAAACGTTCTACAGAAATATTCTCCACCAATCATAGAATAGAAAATTGAAGAAGGAGAACAATCTGAAAAATCTAATCCAAATAATCAAATTCAGCAAAGTAAAACTATTATGACTCAAACACTACCTTTCCCAGAAAGATAGTAAAGCATAAAAACTTCAATTTCTCTTCTTGAATTTGATATATTAGATGAATTAAAGAATTCTTATGTCAAAATTCCTTTGTTGCAATCTATCAAATATATTCCAATATATAAAAAAACAATAAAGGAATTATGTATTAAGAAAATAGCAGAAAGAAAATAGATCCACCCACAACCCAAGTCATTGGAAAATTAGCTAGTTTCATGTCTGCAAAAACAACAATTGAAAAGTACATTGATCCTGGGATACCTATGGTTACCATTTAAATCAATAATTTTTCAGTAACTGACACTTTAATTGATCTAGGATCTGCTATAAATGTCATGACAACATAAACTATGAAGTATGTAATATTGCCAAATATTTGACCTACTACTACAACTTATTTTAGAACTAGCAAATAGATCTAAAGTTGTATTGGAAGGAATACTTGAAGACATCATTGTTTCTTTGGATTCATGGGAGTACCATGTATAATTTCTAATCTTACAACCAAAAACAAATCTAGGAAGCCATTCTTTAATTCTTGGTAGACCATGGTCAGATGCCTTCCTTGGATGTAGATCAGGAAGCATGATCACAACACATGGATATGAAAGGAAACATATTACACTCTATCCTCCTGCTCAAAATCCTTTATTATCATGGCTTGATGACCAACAAGAATAAAATCAACATGTTTTAAGCATTAATCAAGCATTTAATTTTAGAGAAGAAGAATAAAATGAGGATTTAATAGACCTTGTTATCGTAGAATGTGATATTTCTTAGCAGCTACGAATAACACAATATGAAGCTGCAAATCATCTTTTGAATCAATGTTTTCAGGATAATTGTATTATTCAATCATTGCAGAATTCATTTGAAAGAAATTTTTATGTCAGCTCAACTACCAATTCTCAAAGAAAAATCATTGAAAACAATCCTGGAAAGAATTTAAATATTGGTAATAATCTACAATCATCACAAGAACAACAAGTAATTGCATTGTTATAGATATATTTAGAAGATTTTTCCTAGGACTATACAGACATGCAGGGAATTCATCCAAAAACATGTATTCACCATATCTATACTGATGATAACATCAAAGCATTTAGACAACCACAAAGAAGAATGAATCCAATGATAAAGGAGATAGTCAAGGAAGAACTGCAAAAATTGTTGCAGGCGGGATTCATCTACCCTATCTCAGATAGTCAATGGGTTTCTCCCTTAGTTGTGGTACCAAAGAAAAATGGAAAATGGATAATATGTGTAGAGTATACAGAACTGAACAAAGAAACATTGAAAGATCATTTCCCATTACCATTCATTGATCAAGTACTAGATTCACTAGCTGGAAAGAAATTCTTCTCTTTTCTTGATGGATTTAGCGGTTATAATCAGATCAAGATAACATTAGAGGATCAGGATAAAACTAAATTTACTTGTCCTTGGGGAACATATGCTTATAATTTTTTACCTTTTGGATTATGTAATACACATGCTACATTTCAAAGAGAAAACCTAACCATATTTCCTGATTTAATTCATGAACGTGTAGAGGTCTACATGATATTGTCTATGGAAGTACATTTGATGATTATCTAAACAACCTTTCTTGAAAATTTTATAAAGAGATGCATCGAGAAAAATTTATCCCTCAGCAATGAGAAATGTTTTATGATATTAATTGAAGGGATAGTGTTGGGACACCACATTTCTTCTTCTAGAATAAAAGTAGACCCAACAAAGATACAAGTCATTATAAACTTAATGCCACCAACAACATAAAAATAAGTAGGAATTTTCTTAGGATATGGAGGCTATTATAGAAGCTTCATTAAAAACTTTAGCAAAATAGCTCTACCCTTGTTTAAATTACTTGCAAAAGACATTGAGTTTCAATGGACTGGGAATTGTCAAAATCCATTTGAAAAACAGAAAGAAAAATTGTCTATATTACCCATTCTCAGAGGGCCAAATTGGTCATTTCCATTCCACATATCTATTGATGCATCAGATACAGATATAGGAGCATCTCTAGGAAAAAAATAAAATCAATTTAACTATCCCATTTATTTCATTAGCAAAAATCTAACTCTGGTAGAATTAAACTATACAGTAACTGAAAAATAAATTCTAGTTGTTGTGCATGCAGTCAATAAATTTAGGCATTATATAACATGCTATCAAGTGTTTTTTCATATAGATCTTTCAACCATTAAATATTTAATGAAAAAAACAATTACCAATGGAAAAATTACTAGATGGAGGTTACTAATGCAAGAATTCAATCTCATTGTTTTAGATCAACCAGGAAAAGATAATCAAGTGGAAGATTTCATGTCAAGATTTCATTCTCCTGGTGATCTTATTCCTGTTTCAAACAACTTTCCTGAAGAACATTTATTTTCTATAACAACTAAAACCCTATGGTTTTCATATTTATCTAATTATTTATCATTTGGAATATTGCAAGCAAAAAAGAAAAATAATCAGAGAGAGTGTTACATATAGTTGGGTCAATGGTGACCTCTTCTATACTAGTCATGATCTTTTGATAAGGAAGTGTGTTATAGAAGATGAAATTGTTGATCTTATAAAAGCATGTCATGATGAGCCATGTGATGTTTATTTTGTAGATAAACGAACAACATACAAGGTGCTCAAACTTGGCTACTACTGGCGAGAAAATTTCAAGGACTTAAAGGCTTATGTCAAAAGATGTGATAGTTGTCAAAGAACTAGAAGACCTGTAGTATCAGATGAGATGCTATTGAAACCACAAGTACTTATAGAACTATTTGAACAATGGAATCTTGACTTTGTGGGACCTATTAACCCACCTTCAAATGGAAATAAGTACATCTTAGTGTGTACAGACTATGTTACAAAATGGGTAGAAAAAAAAAAAGCAATGGCACGAGCAATAGAAGAAACAATGGTTTCATTCCTCTTTGAAGAAATATTTGTAAAATTTGGAGTTCCAAGACAAATTGTTACATATCAGGGATCATAGTTCACTTCTAAACTTGTCTTATATCTTATGGAAAAATAGAAAATCAAGAATAGAAAGTCTACTATGTATCATCCTCAAACAAATAGGCAAGTGGAATCAAATAATAAGGTTATGGAAAAATCATGACAAAGACAGTGCAAATTAACATAAAATATTTGGCAAACAAATTAAAATATGCATTATGGGCATACAAAATTACATGGAAAAATACTATTCGGTCAGCCCATATCAACTGGTATATGGTAAGGAATTTTAGTTACTAATCGAATTTCAAATTCATACTTTTAAACTTGCAGCAGAATTGGGATTGGTCCTGTCAGAAGACCAACAACATATAATTATTCAACTAAATTAATTAGACAAAATAAAACAATAAGAAGTTGAGCATACATCACTAGTACATCAACAGAGAATCAAATGACATGACAGATTTATCAAAAACAAAAAATTTCATAAGGGAGACTGGGAACTTATTTTCGACTCTAAGAAAAAATATTACAAAGCTAAGTTTACTACTCATTGGCTTGGGCCATATGAGATAGAATAAATATTTTACAATGGAGTAGTTAAGATCAAGACAATTGATGAAGCAACAATTTCATTTCTAGTTAATGGTCATAGACTCAAAGTTTATAATAATCCTATCAATAAAGAAGACTTTATGAAGAGAGTCTCAGCACAAAAAAATATGGAAGTAATGGAACAACATACATATATGTCTTCCCTACTTCCAGAGTAAAAAAATTTTAAAAATAATAAAGGATTTTGGTTGTGAAAATCCATGATACTTGCACAATAAAAACTCGAATTCATATCAGAAAACCAACCATTTTGGCCAATATGAATTCTATTTTATGTTTTTTTATGTTTCGATTTCATTTTGCAGAAATAATCCTCCAAAATTCAAATACTTGAGGTTGAGTCTCAAAATCGGCAAGGGGGGAGATTCATAATAAACCAATAAACTATGCAACTAGTTTAATGTCAAGCAGATGTATTGCAGAAGGGACTTGAGACATCATATCAATATTTATCAACAAGGGACCTTAACAAGATTAGTGGCATATCTTATTACATAAGGGACCTAATTAGTCATCTTAAAATCAACATGAAAGGGACCTGAGAAGAAACTACAAGCATCTACAATCCAACAAAATCATTCAGCAGAATTCATTTTGAGTTCAAAGTATCATCATCGTTAGAAAAGGTTCAAGTGTTGAAAAAAGCACTAAGGTCATCATCAACATAATAAAAACATTAACAATGAGCTATCAAGTGAAAGGAAAGCCTTGTAATTTTAAAGTATTCTTAATGCCTTCGATTTTGAAAATTTTTCTAAGATTGATAAACTAGTTTAAACTTGAATATGCAATACCCATCTATTCATGTATATACCATCCTACATTATCCTACATTACCCTATATCCTACATCATCCAACATCATATACATTTACCTCTTACATTATTCATTCACCTTATTACATTCATTAACCTTATAATAACCTTACATTCATCAATTTATCATTCACTCAACCACATTCATGTGCATTTTTTTCCAAAATTTTTGGCAGCATCTCATTTTTGGGGCGAAATGTTCTTTTCCTCATGGAAAATTGCCTACAAAAAAAAAGAAGGATTGGTTTCATATTCCTAAAATACAAAAAAAAAGAGAGTTAGTATCGTTACAACTATACTTCAAATTTTATTTCCAAAATAATTTGATTTGAAATGACCCAATATTATGGTCATTGCAAAACAAATTAATACATAAGTATATGTAAATGATGAAGAAAAGAGGACAAGTATGCAATGATAAAGGCATAATAATGGATATGCAGCATGAAATACAAGTGTAATGAATCGAAAAATGCATAATGAACAAGCATAATGCATAATCAAGAAAGCATGCAATGCAAAAGTCAGAGACTCGTCCTAATTGCGATGAATATTATAAGCCCTAAACTACAAGCAATTACAAGCCATCACGCAGCATTAACAAAGAATAAAAAAAATGTCAAGACATGTACAATGTACAGATCGATCATCAAACAAGAAGAATGGTGATAGAACAAGCATAAAACCACTGAGGACAATCATTTTAGTAAATTGAAAAGCGTTGATGACAGTCAAACAAGTGGCAGCCAAAGGAACAAGTGACAAGATGAGAAGTCAGTAGAAAACGGTCAAAATCTGTTTCAAAGGGTTGCATGCACAGTTGAATGTTGTATATGCATTTTTCTTCATCATCACAGACAAGTTACATCATAACCCAGCTCATAATCAAAGGAAAATGCATATTCATTGTTAATCCACAGCCTGAAACAACCCGAAACCATGATTGACTGAGAAAACGTAGAGATTGAAAGAGAACTGTGTGCAAAGAGGAGAACCCGGTGCAGGAGAGGTGGCACGAGGAATTGCATGGAGAAATAAGGGGAGAGCTGTGTTTAGAAGAAGAAAAAATATGAGAGCACAAACCTGAAGATTCCTTCACGTTAAGTAGGCATATTCTCCATCATATCCCATAAATTGCATGGTGATTAGTTAAGAGTAGATATCAGAGTCCTCTCAATAGTAAAAATATTTTTAAGATTGAGTTATTCTCTCTAATTGGGTTCAAACTTCAGTTATTTTTCAAATGTGTCAATCTGTGAGAAACACACGACTTCAATCCTAGATTAGTAGTGCTTTGTCACCCTAAAAGGCTCTGCCACCTGTAGAAAATGATTTTCGAATTGTTGGAGATAAAGATTTTAATTAGGATTGTATGTTTACACAGGAGCAAGCAAACCTTAAACATGATAATCTCTACAATATTTCGAAAATACTATGAAGCTCAAGTATCGTTCCAAAAATGATTTCTTCATACATTTTTAAACACAGTTTGCCCAAATTTTACATAGTGAACATCCTTTTGCATACACAACAAGCAGTTTTGTATGAAATTTTGCAAACAAAGAAGGTTTTTCATCAATTTTTATGGGAAATTTTGCAAACAGTGAGAGATTTTTGCAGTGGAGATTTGTTTTACATGGTTTTTCATACAGTGAGTTTTTTTTATCCAGGGATTTTTTTTAATACCACTTATAATAAGAAATAGAGAATTTGAAGATCTAAAGGCAAAATAAGTAATATAATTTTTTCTCAAATCTATATAGGTATGGTAAGTACATTCACCATGATTTTTATCCAAATATTGCATAAATGAGAAGGTCAAATATTTATGTTTTTCTTATTATATTCATGATGAGGTTATTTATGGGACAAGGCCATATAAATTGGTATGCATATCAGATGCAAATGGGAACCAAAACTGAGCCTAAAGAGTTCCAGATAGAAAAGTGGAGTAAGGATATGCTAGAGAAACTACACCAAGCAGGGTTACTGGAGTTTCTTAAAAATTTCAATGGTCACGATGATAAAATCACACAGGAGTTCATAGAGAATTTTGAACATGGAAAAACCAGAGTTAGTGAAATTTATATACCATTGAACCCAACATTTCTTTCTCAAGCATTGGACCTTCCTTTGTTAGGAGAAGAGTATCACAAGGGTCTGCATTTTAAGGAGAAGGGATGGACCTTGTTCCTGGAGAAACAAAGGAAAGGGTCCTTTGAAAAAATAAGAGGGATGCCAAGAGATTAGCTTAGAGAGACATGGTTAGAGTTGGTTTTGATTAACCAAAAGTACTTCACCTGTGATAATCGATACAATGTGATATACCTTTATCATATTAAGTTTCTTCAACATATGAAAGGAGATTGTAAAATCAACTTACCGTACTTCTTTTCAAAAATCCTAACCAAAATTATAGAGAATGTCGAGAACAAAACAGAAGCCAAGGAAACCAACATCTATTATCATGGGCTAATCAAGCTACTTGTTGAGTATCAAGTGAGGAATAAGGGATTACATTGGAAGGAATTTTTGGTTGAACATTATTTTAAAGAACAAACAATAGAGAATGAGGAGAAGTTTGAGCAGTTGCATGTAACAAGAAGTATCATGAAATCCCCTTTGTATCCTAAGACAATATTGAAGAAGAAGTAAGATGGTATTATGATTGAAAAATAGAATCCTTTCTGTCCATTCCTAAGAATCCTAGGAGAAAATCACAAGAAGAACCAAGCAACAAAGGAAAAGATCCAGAAATTGAAATTTTTGAAATTGAGCCTCCACCAACATCAAAGAAGATTGATGAGATTATACAGAGAATGGAGAAGGAAGTCTAGGAAAATCCCATAGAGAAAGAATCCTATTTTGAGAATTCTTGGGTAGGAGATACCTCATCTCACTCATATTCCAAAGAGACTAGGGAAGAATCTAAAGAGTTTCACAATGAACAGTATCTGAAGAAAATAGTAGAACTAACAAGTGAGATGGAGGATAGCAAAATCATGGAGAAATATTTGAAAAAGGAGAACAAAATGTATAAAGAAAATAACAAAAACATAATCAACGAAAACAAAAAATTGAGCAAGTAGATTAAAAATATTGAGACTCAGAATACCCTCATCTCCAAACAAGCCTACAGATGGCTAAAAGAGAAAAAGTAATGGAAATACAAATATGAGGAGAAAAAAGTGAAGGCTTCCATCTACAAAGAAGAAAATTTGAGGGTATTGAATTTCTCCTTCAGGTTGCACAGGAAGAAGCTACAGGGTTAGGAACAATAGGGGCATCATCACTTAGGAGATTCAAACGGAGGAGGCAAGCATGTGGACATGAATGAACATCAGTAGGGGGGGGATGTTGGCCCTCAATTTTGGTCGTTTTTGCCTATCCTAAATTCATTTATTTACCACCATATTCCATCTAATTTCACCCATATATACCTCATTTTATTCCTATTTTTCATATTGAGGTAACTAAATTAAGTTTTTCAAGTTTTAGACTTTTTTGTAAAAATTGTGTTTTAATAGTAATTTTGGACTGCAGTAAAAATTCTTGTAATAGCTCCATTAAATTAATATGTGCAAGACACCTAGGTGAGATATGAGCACATATTTTGAAAGCTTGGGAACCACGAATGGGTAAATAACTATTGTTTCAGTCAAACTGAGTAAAAATAGGCCTCGTCAATGCTGGTCAAATTTGACTTGTCATTCACGAGTCCCTAGTAAAAAGGGGCAGATTTATTATTTTGTGGGATTTTTCTTGATTTTCTAAACCAGGCTTGATGATTTTGACCTATATGGATGGATTAGGATTGATAAGGTTGTTAGAGCCATTATAGGAAAGTTTGTTTGTGATTTGCCTATTTAAACAAGGATAATATGTGTAATTTGGTACTAAGAGTCTTGGAGACTTTTGAGATAATTTGAAGAATCATTTCTATTGTTCTATTTGTTGTTCATGCTATGGATGATCTATTAAATTAGTTGTAGTTGAAGAATTATTTACGTGTACAAGGAAAGGTTGGAGGGCCCCCATACCAAGCTAAGAAAACTTAGGTTAATTTTTGCATAAATTAGCATAGTTTTGATTCAGTATTTCTTGTTTAAGTTTCATGATTCAGTTACTTAGATGAGTTATACTTTTTGTATGCTTTTTTGGATGATTTTGATTTAAAATTTAATTTTCATATGAAAGGAGAACCAAGGATTTAAGTTAACGTCTCTTTCAATAAAGTTATGAATCACAACTAAAAATCATCCTTTTGCATTTCTTGAATTGTTTCTTGAATTCCAATTTATGATTTGATGCAATGGTAATGTTGTTTGAGTAGAATTGTGAAGAAGGAAAACCAGGACCTCCTAATTTAGGAGCCTCTTCTCCTTATTTCTACAGATTACAAATTGTTTATCTTTAGTTTCTCTTCTTGAGGACAGTATTGTAGGGAAGGACAATGAGGACCTCCTAAGTTAGGAGCCTCTTCCTTTGCTTACTGCATCTTGAATTAGAAACTTTTTAGTTAAATATTATATTTGTAATATGCATTTCCATTCATCTTTAAAATTAGAATATATTTGTAATATGCATTTCCTTTAACTTTTAAGCATTGTCTTCCAAAATTAACTTTACCTGAAATTCATATGCTTTGGACATGCTTCCAAGTCTACAAACCCGAATTGACAAGTAAAAAACCTGCGTTAGTTTGATTAGTAAATTGACTTGAAAATCTCCTTATTATCATTCAACCATTTATAATCCAACAACAACAAAAAATTACAATCGAGAATTAAAATTTGATCCTCGAATTATATTTCATATGTCAAATATGATGAAATTTTTTAACATTTCATGTTAGAATATTAATCACGATACTGTCAGTGACTGTACATGTGATGGAAAACCCTATTCATATGATGAAGAGTTCAATTTCAGTCAGCAAGATTTGGTAAGATATGAATTTCAGTCGATGGAGATCAGTATTGATTCTCTAGCTCATGTATGTATAAATAATGGTGTTTGGAAATGAAATAAATAATCTCATGTGATGATTCTTCATTTCTATCACAGTATTAGAGCCATAGTTGTGGGCTCTGTGGTGTGATTATTTGTGAGAGCTTGGTCATGAGGTTGCAGTCAATTGAAAGATTGTTGGAGCTATGATCTGTTGTGAGGCCATTAAGGTTGAGCCTAGGGGTTTGTGAGCTCAGAGCTAAAGTTGTGGGCTCATTTATGTGAAGAGATGAGGGCCTGGTGGTCTGAAGCATTGTTTGGTGTTAAATATTTGTTGACTAAGGTAAAATCTAGACCAGTGAGAGTGGAGGCGTCAAATTTTCCTTGTGTAATTTTTTGTGTTGTTACTCTATTCCACCACAGACTAAATATAGAAATTACGTATGTGTTAAGAGAACTGAATAATATTGGAACTGGAATATAAAGTGGAGCTTGAATTAACATTTTCGTAGGTTACAAACCCAAACAAAATGGTTATAATAATGGTCATCAACGCAACATGGTAATAGAATAATAGCATGGTTGATATGTTCATGCAGAATTTCCTAGTCGGTATCAAAACTGGAAAATTGCTCAAGAACCTTTTAATTGTTGTCATAGATAACAATGTATCGAATTGTTGCTCAAGATTTATCCAACTTGAATATTGGTATTGTTGGAAAAAAAGGGAGTGTTCAATTTTAAAGTGAATATTATTTCTCGTCTTCTCAACAACGAAGAGGAGTGCATCTGGTTGGTTGGATATTTGTGAGGCTAGATCTAGGTTGCTTGAATTATTATTGTGTTTTTTGGGTGTGATCCGGATTTATGAAAGAACAAAATGAAATACAAAAATACACATAAATGCAGATATGCAGAGGAAATAAAACTTCATTTCATTAAATAACAAATAATTGAAATATGATTATAGACAGAATGGAAATAAACTAGCTAGGGCACTGGTAGCTTATCTCTGAGAAGAGATGTGGTGCCTACAGGCCTCTAAAATCTATGTTACAATGAGGCTCGAAGGCCTATTTATTATTAAGGAACAACGAAAAACCCTAGACATCCAAATGCTTAACCCTAGGAGATGAAACACAAAAAATATGGGCCTTGTTTGGGTAAATTGGTACATCAACTTCTGAGGGATGTAACTTTGGCATATGATATTTGTTTGATGTGCTTAATACCTTGTTAGAAATATCTATCCAAGGAATACAACCATTGAGTGAGAAACATTGAAGGAAATTTTATGTTGCTAACGGTTTTAGAAAGAAACATCGTTTAGGGCCTCAAAACGGCTCCAAAAGTTCAAGAGCCAAAAAACTACTAAAAATAGTAAGCAATGTTATAATTAAGGAAACTAAAAAAAAAAAAAACAATGGTGGAGGTCCAAGTGGAATAGGAAGGTTGCCACCAATATCCACCTAGATCATTCCTCTCCCCTTAGGAATCAGGCGTCCCCATTGCATTGATTTCCTCCCTCACATGAGGAAAATTTTGCTAAACTTAGTCCCTGGTGAGCCACTTGCCTTGGTGAAGGAGTTGTCCTGCTTTGACAACTCGATATAGTGGTATCATTTGTTGTCAGGTGTGCTTGATCTGTGTATCCATGATATGGTTAGTTGTGGCTTGTTCCATGCAGTCAGGGTTTAACTCTGTTGGTGTGACTTGTTCTGCCATGTCAGATGTGTCTAGTAGAGGCCAAAAGTAGGGCTAAAGGCGGTCCACATTGAACACTGGGTGCATACCAAGGAATGGTGGAATACTGAGCTCAAGGCATTGTCCCCTATATCCTTGGTGATGGTGTATGGCCCATAACATAGCGATAAAAACTCGCGGAGGGGTCCAGTGAGGCGCTCCTTCTAAAAATGTAGCCACACTTCGTCTCCCACCTAGAAGTTGTGTGGAACCTGATGTTGATCATGTCATTTCTTGTACTTAGGATTGGCTTTGTCCAATATGTCATGAAATTGTTGGCGGATTTGCTGAATGTGCTCAATAAATTTGTTCACCTTGTCAGCCTCATATTGGACATGAGTTGAATCTGCCTGAGTTGGCGCAAATGGCATGGCTACGTCAATGGGACATAGTGGCTAGAATCCCAAGCCCACCTGCAAGGAGATGTGGTTGGTTGAGCTATGGAGAGCCCAGTTATAGTTGTGTTATACATAGGGGAGGCTCTTATCCTTTGTGCGTGGATTCTTTGAGTTGTACCTGCACAAAATGTGTACAATCATTTGTTTGATGACCTCTATTTGGGCAATAGTTTGTGGATGGAAATTTATGGACTTGGTGAGCATGGTGTCCAGCATCGACCAGAGGCTAGACCAAAATGTACTAAGGAACCTACTGTCCCAATCTGAGATGACAAACGGTGGGATACCAAAGTGTACCCACACTTGTTCAAAGAAGAGTTTAGCAGTGTCTTTTGTTGTGATATTATTCTTACAAGCCATCATAATGGCCATCTTCAAGAATCTGTCGACAGCCACAAAAACAGTCATTGCCATGCTTGGTAGAAGGAAGGCCTAGCATGTTATCCATTAAGATAGATTCCCAAGGTCGACTAGGGTTAGGCAACAGAGTATAGAGGCCTTGCTTCTTGGTGGTCGATTTGGAGTTGGCACAGGCAATGCAGGACTTGATGTACTTCCTGACATCATGTAGATGGTTTGGCCAATAGAAATACTTTTGCAACACTACCATTTTTTTCTCGACCCTGAAATTCCCTGCGACCCGACTGTAGTGCGCTTCCCAAATCCTCTTAGCACGCTCACTTGAAGGAACACAAAGGTGTCTCAGGTGACATAGTAGGGTATCCTGGAGGTGAAAATTTGAAACTTTCTTATACTCCAAGAGCGTATTGTATGTGTGGTAGAATTTTGGATCGCTTTGGTAGAGAAGCAACCAATTGGAAGTCGCGTGCCCATAAGAGTTTAGCACAGTGGTTAGCATCATGATCGGTGGTCGACTAAGGTTGTCTTCAACATTATTGGTGTTTTAATTCTTGTACTTGATGTTAAAATGAAATTTTTGTAGGTATGTGGACCACTTTTTGTGGCAATCGTTCTGCAACTTCCCTTGTCTCTGTATGAACTACAGGGGTCGATGGTCTATGTGGATGACCGTTTCCTTTCCAAAAATTTAATGCTTCAATTTTTGGCAAGCCTACACAATGGAATACATCTCTTTGTCATAAGTGGGATACTTTCGAACCGTGTCAAAAAGTGTCTCACTATCATATTCCACTGGATGCCCCTGTTGAGTAAGAACATCCCCAATAGCATAGTCATAGGCACCTGTCTTGATCTCAAATGATTGTTGCAAGTCTGGTAATGTGAGCACTAGTGGAGAGCAGAGGTGATGCTTCAACTTTATAAACTCCTTCTATTGAGATTCATACCAAAATAATTTTTCTTTCACCCCTTTGTTGGTGACTTAACTCAAGGGCCAAGTGATATGAGAGAATACTAACACGAACCTGCAGTAGAAATTGGCAAGACCCAAAAAGCTGAGGAGCTCTGTCAGAGTGGTTGGGACTGGCCAATCTCGAATGACTTGGATCTTTGTTGGATCCTCATGTACCCCCCGCTCATTAGTAATGTATCCCAGATACTGAACCTGGGTCATGCCAAAATTTCACTTCTCCAAATTGGCACACAACTTGTATTTCTGCAATGTTTAGAGGACCTATCAGATGTGGTGGAGGTGATTTTCCGAAGTCTGGCTGAAGATCAGGATGTCATCTAAGTACAACACTACAAATGAGTTGGTGAATGGGCACAACATGTCATCCATCAACCTCATGAAGGTTGTGGGGTCATTCATCAACCCAAAAGGCGTGACCAGCCATTCGAAAAGGCCCTCCTTAGATTTGAAGGTAGTCTTCCACACATCAGAGGGTTTGATTGGTACCTGGTGATACCCAAAATTCAAGTCAATCTTACTAAAATATTTCACCCCCATGAGTTAGTCCAAAAGGTCATCAATCCATTGGAGCAGGTGGCTATTCCAGATAGTGATCTTGTTTAGTGCCTGATACTCAATACAGAGTCTCCAAGTCCCATCCTTATTCTATACCAACATGATCAGGCTCCCACAAGGCGATGAACTCGGATGAATGTGACCTTTCTGCAATAGCTCCTGAATATGCCTCTTGATTTCATCGTTATCCATAACAGAGGATTGATATATTGGTTCATTGGGCAGTGGCACACCTGGGATCATATAAATGGAGTGATTGACCTGACAGTGTAGAGGCACCCCTATGGGGGAGGTGAATATGTCTTCGTACTCCTCCACGACCTTGTCCTTCTATTTTTGCCATGTGCAGGAGCCCTGTCTAGAGGTTGTGGCCATAGTATTCTTCTTGGCCTGAGGGCGGATCATCAAGAAAACAAATTTCTTGGGTTTTGAAATGAGCTTACTACATTGTTTTACAGTAACCAAAGAGATGGTAGTAGGCGGTGCTTCCTCTGGTATCCTGTACAACTTATTTCCCAAAGTGACAATAACAACACGAGGCAGTGACTTATACACAACATGTCGCTTCCACAAGTATGGTTTGACTAATAATACATCAGAAACATCAAGAGGATAAATGCCACATAATACCTCATCTGTGAAGGGCTTGATGCTATTAGGAAGGCAGAAATGCTAGCTGATGTGGAGATCTTGTCCTTGGTGAAGCCACCTGATGGTGTACGGTTGTGGGTGTGTTGTGGTCGGCAAGCCCAGCCGCTTCACGACCTATGCTGGGATGAGGTTATTTTGACTCTTGCTGTCGACATGAACTGCAGTGGTGAACCCTTTACCCACATCTGGGAATGTAAGAGGTGCTCCACCTCCTCTAGATCTTCTAGTTCCTCCTTCTGGATCTTCATGGTGGCGATGGTGGCGTTGAGCTCCACATCCATAATTTTCTTCCCTTTTTCATTCCCCTTGTTAGGTTCTAATTCAAATTCGGAGCATGCATCTTATTAAGAATCATTCAACTCAGCCACCAGTGACTACTTGGCACGACACTCACTTGTGTTATGAGTGGAGCTCTTATGGAACTCACACCACTTCCTTGTTTCCTTATTTGGATTTGTGGTGTTTTTCTTTGGTTGTGTCTAAATCAAAAGTTGTCTTGGGTTGCCCCTCCTTGGCTTTGTCCCTTGTTCTATGGTTTGGGGGCACCATTCCCTTACTTCTGATTCGCAAATCCAAAGTCTCACTTCTTTTGTTTGAACTTTTTCTCAATCTTGGCATCATACCGGTATGTCTCACCAAGCGAGGAGATGTCAAGGAACTCCATTTCTTGCTGAATGTATATAAGCATACAACTACGATACTTCAACACCAAATGTTCCTCTGAATCTTTGATACCCAATTTTGTGTGTAGGGTATGGAACAGATTTGTCAGCTCATCCACATATTGATCCCTTTGCTACCACAGCGTAGTCCATTATATGTATTTGTCCTCATAGCTCCCCACAGGATAATATTTTTCCTTGATGGTGTCTCGGAAAGAATTCCAAGTGGATGAGGCCAAAAACAGAGAGGGTCCTCCTTGCCCTTTTTCTCTCAGTAGGTTTCCCACCAGTCCTTGAGATGAGGGACGACTTTGAGGAGGGTAAAAGTAATACTTTCGTGGTCGGAAAAGTCATGAACCAAGAAATATCCTTCTAATATATTCCACCATATATCTACGACGTCTACATCTATTTTTCCCTCAAATATGGTAATGTCAAAATTTACTTATACCTTAAAAGGAGTGGCGCCTCCAGAGTGGTTGATGGATGTAGATGTGTCACCGGTGGGCAGCCATTGAAGGATATGGGAAAATTTATCCATCATCATGTTCCTTTTTTTCTCAATGGCCTCCTCGAGAAATATTTTGATAAGATTTCCTACTCCCTAATCTTTATTTTCTTCCCCCATGGGTGACTTTCGGGGTTTGTGAAGCATATCTTGCAATGATTTGACCATATCAAGCCATAACTCCTTATACCCCGACCTCATTGGGGACATGCAAAGAAGGATCAAGAAAGAACATACTGCTTTGATACCACTGATCTGGATTTATGTAGAAACACAACGAAATAAAAAAATACACATAAACACAGAGATTCAGTGGAAATAAAACTTCAATTCATTAAATAACAAATAACTGAAATATGCTTACAGACATAATGGAAATGAAATAGTTAAGGCACTGGTATCTTATCTCTCAAAAGATATTTGGTGGTTACAGGCTTCTGAACTCTATGTTACAATGAGGCTCGAAGGCCTGTTTAAGAGGAACAATGGAAAACCCTAAACATCCAAATACCTAACCCTAGGAGATGAAATGCCAAAAATATGGGCCCAGTTTGGGTATATTGGGACATCAACTTCCTGGGGACGAAACTTTCGCATATAATCCCAGTTTTACGCACTCAATACCTCGTTAGAAAGATCTATCTGAGGACTAAACCTTTTGAGTGACCAACATCGAAGGAACTTCCATGTTGCTCCAGATTTTCCAAAAAAATGTTTTTTTGGGCCTTAAAACGGCTTCGGAAGTTCAAGACCTGAAAAAATGCTAAAAATAGTACATTGTGCTATATTTAACGAAACTAAAAAAAAAAAATGAAAGAAAAAATGGTGGGGTTCCAAGTGGAACAGGCAGGTGGCCCCAATATCCACCTGGATCAGGGTGATAGTTGAGTTGTGAGAAGAGAACCATCGTTATTGGTGTTCTGACTCATAGGTTGGAATTTATTTTTTAAAGATAACTTCCTTGAGCAACAAGTATCAATAGCATGGTGGTTGAATTTTGGTGTGGCTGCTAGGATCCGAGTTAGTACCTGTCATGAGAAAGTATGATTTGTTATTTGTTACAGACTTACAATTAATATGTAAGGGAATTCACAAACAAGATCGTGAAGCTTTGAGGTGTGGCTGAGTGATAACTCTTGTGCTTGTTGAAAGAGTATATGTTTGTGCACTTGATTAGCGCGAGGAAGTTGAATTTGTATTTGTAGCATTGGAGTGTTTTATATAAAATAAAAGAGTTTCCTTGGTGCCTGCAAAGAAATAACGAGAGAATCTATTGTTCATGGATCTAAAGCTTTAGTGTTGAAGTTTTATTCTCTGATAATGCAATATTTGAGTGTTATCTCTGATCATGCAAACTAGATAATCCGGTTGTGTAAATCACTATTGTTGATATAACTTATGATTGTTGGTGTTTTTTTTTATTGCAGGTATGACTCTATGGTAGAGTGATGGGCAACAAAGGAGGCTCAAATAGTTTCAGAGATAATTAAAACAGGTGAGGAGAAAGAATGAAAGGGAAACAACTGCAGAAGAGTATGAAATGTTTCAGCCAAATGTAGATTTGAATCAACTCGATGAATTTGAAGAAACCAACGCAATACTAAAACAATTAATGCCACTTTTTCCAATTTTCTCAGGTAAAAGTTTTAAACTTTTGGAAATAAAAATGGAAGGATTTCTTGGATTAGTAGATATGTGGAATATTTTCCAAGAAACTTCTATGAATTATGATGATAAGCGTAGAGGTGCAGTGGCATTGGTTCTTATTATATTATCTCTACATGAAAAAATCTTGTCAAGCATTTTAAATGAGGTTGGTGAAATATGTGATACAAAAATGTTTTGGGATATTCTTGAAATGAAGTACAACATGAAGTGGAGGGAGAAATTTGAAGTTGATGAATGTGTTGATGAAAATGATGATTGTGTTTTCAGTCTCATAATTGATTATGAAACTAAAGATGGAAACATTGAGGTTGCAATGATGGATGGTGAATGTGTGCTTGTAATTGAAATTGAAACATGTGATGATGAAGTAATAACAATTGATGTAGAATATGAATTTTTTTATGAAAAAATTGTCTCTCATGCAAAGACGTATGAAGTGAAATTTGATGATAACTTATGTATCACATGAAGAGTGGTTCAATTTGATGCATGAAAAGCATCTTATTTATGAGTTTTTGTTTGGTAGGAAGAGATGCATACCTCCATACATAAATCTAATGCAGTAAAACATGATAGTAGCAACAAGATTGAATAAAGAGGTTGAAGACATGAATCAACCAATTATAAAAAAGGAAGGAAGGAAATCTCTCTTAAAAGAGTAGGATGACAAGAATCGATATGGTTCTTTTTATGATATTTCATATAAATTTAACATTGTTTTCAAGTTTGCAGATATTGAATGTGAGGAAGAATCAATATAACTTGAATAATTTGCAATCATTAAGGATAAGTATAATTCGCAAGAACTTGGAAAAATGTTGAATACAAAGAATGTTAGCCCGCAATAAAGAAAGGAGAAGCTCCACCACTATTTTATAGAAATAAAGGTGAAAATGAAATTTCACCAACAAATGAACAAGAATAGACCTTTTAGAAAGAAGGAAAAAATGAAATCTTTGTTATCAAGTTGTTTTTATGTATTGTTGTAAGCCTAGTTGAGACTAAGACAAACAGGAAAGTTAGGATATAGTTTTTTATTAAGGGGAGGTTTTAGAATATTAATCAAAATGTAGTCGTTGACTATACATGTGATGAAAAAACCTATTCATATGACAATGAGTTCAATGTCTGATGGAAGGAGTCAGTAATATATGAATTTAATTCAGTCAATATCGTTGTTGATTCTCAAAATCATGCATGTATAAAAAATCATGTTTGGTAATGAAATAGACAATCTCATGTGATGAGTCTTCGTTTCAATAATTTTCATCATCAAAATGAAAAGAAGTTTAAACAACCATATAATTTTCAAAGAAATATACGTAAAAATTTCATTCATCATATAATCGTTGGTAGAGATCTAACAGTGAGCAAAGGAAGCACTGCATAGTGAGGTTCGGGTGTGTGATGATGAGAAATGTCATATTGTTATATGTAGTAATTTCAATTTAGTGAAATGGCATGAGGAGGAGAAGGTAATAAAAGTCATATTGATCATTTTAGTGATGCCAATTCAGTGAATTGACTAAAATCAACGTTCTATGTGAAATAGAAGGAAAAACATGTGAAAATGAAGCCACTTGTTAACTGCATCTTGTTATGTTTATTGTCATCCATTTGTTATTATGTGCATATAATCCAACAATCTCTGTGAACCTCAATGGATTTTCTTGTTACAGAATTTTGATACATCTTAGATAATCCAATTTACTTTTTAAAAATGTTTGAAGGACAATATATGGTAGCTTATTTTTGAAAGTTTATAATTATCTAATTTTAATTGAGGTTGGGTATAATTAAAATATTTAATTGTATACATGTTTTTTTTTCATGATTGTGTGAGACTTAGTTTAATCTAGATATGTAGTGAGATTGACACAACATAAGGGCCATTTTCTTATCCTTTTGGTGTTTCACATGTATCATCCATATGTTTATCCTCATATCCTTTTCTTTAGCCCCAATTACTCTTGAGGCGGTGACACAATTCTTATTTGGGAAAATAAACAAATGAATTCATTTCCCCCCCCCCCCCTTTTTTTAAACTCCAGTATCCTCTCTCTCTGCCCCCAACCGTGGGAAAACCAAACTTGAACATTTTTTACCTAGTTGGCACCATCCTAATTAGGTGGCATACTTGTCTTTATTTCCAGCTCCCAAATTAATCAAAATCCCCACTACCCAACTTGAGGTCAAAGGTAAACTCTATTCAAGGTTGTAGTTTGAAACTGTATGGTCCCTTCCCCTTTTGTTGTGAACAAGTTTCATAGGCCAACGTATGACCCTCTAACTATGAGTCTGTTGGCTCGTAACTTCTACAAATTTTCTTTTGTATGTGTTCGTCCCTACCAAGTTCAGTTCTCATATCATTTGCAAAGGAGACCTCATATCTTTTCTTCATTAATTTCTCTCCTAGCATTACACCATTCCATGACTCAATCACACCTTTAGTTATTATGATCCTAAGCTCTCTCATGAAAAATCCAACCCATCTATATGGACTCATCTCTCTAACTCTATTAGGTCTCTATATTACTAGTATAGTCCCTTATTGTTATTAGTGTAACCCCCTTATTGTTATTATTGTACCCTTGTAACCCCAATTTTGTTATTATTGTGCCCTTAAATTATTATTGTTAGGTCGGGTAGGATTACATTGTGGCCCGCTAGGATTACATTATGGCCACATGGACTCCTATATATAGAAAGGAGGTTTTGTAAATTGTATCATCCAAGAATTGTTCATTTATGTAATGTATTGGAGGTTTCCCCCTCAAAGTGGCTTATTTCTAAGGCATTGATATCTCTTTTCTTCTATCTTTGGAGCTGGTTACACAACATTTGGTATCAGAGCTTTGGATTCTAGGGTTTCGCTGCTCCAAACAGGTCATCGTGGCATTTGCGCTATAACTTTTTTTCTACGAAGTTTCATAAACTGAAATTTTTAGGGTGTGAAGCCAAACTCTTGAGGAAGATCTTCTATAAATTTCAGAGCTTGGTTCGCAATATTTCAAAGATATGATCTGTGGAAGTTAGGTCTTTTTTCAGGCTCCTAAACAGGTCATCGTGGAATTTGCTCTATAATGTTTTTTCTATGAAGGTTAAGAATCTGAAATTTTTAGGGTGCGAAGCTAAAATCCTGAGGAAACTCATCGAAAAATTTCAGAGCTTGGTTCGCAATATTTTTGGAGATATGATCTGTGGAAGATAGTTCTTTTTCAAGCTCCCGAATTTCATCTCAAAGAGGTGATCGTGGGAAAAGTTCAATAACTCTCTCTCTAAGCATTGGATTGGAGTGTCGTAAAAATTGGTCGCAAGTACATGGACTTTAGTTTCTTGGCTATCAATTTTAGAGGCAAAGGACGAAACAAAGACACATGGCAATTCGTACAATTTTGATCTACTGAACCAGTCCATAATTAGGTCATTGTGGGAGATTAGACATAAATTTTTCTTAGAGAATCCAAATCAGGTCAGACCTATGGCATTCAAAAGATAATTCAAAGGGCTACTTCAGTGCTGAATTTCAGATATTGAAGAGTCACAATCACAGAGATAATCCAATTTCAATATCGAGCTCCTCAAAAGCAAGAAAAAGGTGTGTATTTTTTTTTCGAATTGCATAAGTCTTGTTTGAAAATCAATTTGAGTTGTTTCCAAGGGCATATTGTAGAATAGATATCAGTATTGGGTTCTAAAAAATGCCCCGTAAAATAATTAAACACCCATTAAGCCTTCAGAAGGCTCTACTATGACTCATGAATATGAATAATTGCAACATGATCTATCAAAATTACAAGAGCAAGTGCACCAAATTTCGCTCTCGCAAAGAGCAGCAAAAAATGAAATGGAAGTTTTGAAGAAAGGCGTGGAAGCAAATATGGATGGTGTAAAGAATAATATGGATGGTTTGAAGAAAGGCGTGGAATCTAAGATAGACGACATGGAAGCTGGCATGGAATCTAAGATGGATGACATGGAAGCTAAAATGGAAAACATGAAGAATGATCTAAAAGCAGACATAGAATGTTTGAGAAATTTGATACAAGAAATGTTTCCTAATGGTGAAAAGATAGTAGAGGAAACTCATGATGAGAACAAAATAAATGTTAATCATGATTTCAAAAACTCTAATGTTGGCGAGAAGAACCACCATATTCCAAAAATGGATATGAGGAAGTTTGATGGAAAGGATCCAATAACATGGATACTACAGATGGAATATTTTGATCTCCATAATGTGCAAAACACACAAAAGGTATGCATTGCAACTTTACATTTAGAACAAAATACATTTGTATGGTATCGATGGCTTTGCTCCCATAAAAAAATTGTCACTTGGTCAATTTTTACGGAGGAAATGATAGCACATTATGAGGATACAAAGAGCAACACCCTCTTTATCCAATTGATAAATCTCAAACAAAAGGGCTTAGTGGGGGAGCACATTGAGGACTTACAAAAGTTGAATATAAGGGTAACCGATATTCCAGAGGAACATAGGATTGATCTCTTCATAGGCACTTTAAAGGATAACATCCAACATGAAATTAAGATTTTGGAACCTGATTCATTGGAGAAGGCATTCAAGTTGGAAAGAAAAATTGAATGTAAAATTATGGCGACAAGGAAGCCTACCACTCACTTATATAAAGAAGGAAGTGTTGCTATGCCTAGATTTCCACAACTTACAAGGTTGACACCACAACAATTGGAAGAAAAAAGAGCAAAAGGGCTTTGCTACAACTATGATAGAAAATACACTAAAGGTCATAAGTGTGCTGAGAAGAAATTATTTTACATAGATTATGAAGAGGAAGAATAAAATGAACAAGAAGAGGATATACACTAAGAAATCCTAGAAGACGAAGAAATGAATTCGACCATATCGTGTAATGCGTTGCGTGAATTACCACTCCTAAAACTCTCAAGATAGAAGGACATATATCAAGAAGAAAATAAAATATTTTGATTGGATCTTGTAGTACCCATAATTTTATTCATTGTAAGATAGCCAAGGAATTGAATTTTTTCCTATACAGAGCACCAGAATGTCAAGTGATGGTTGCAAATAGAGGAACTATAAATTGCTTCAGAAAATGCCATAATATCAAGCTAACCATGGGGGAATATGTATTGAATAGTTCAATGCTTTCCATTCCTATGGGAGGTGTTGATGTTGTACTAAGAGTACAATGATTACAATCTTTGGGGATGATAGCTTTTAATTTTCAAGAACTTTTCTTGATTTTTTTTTCCAGAAGGAAAGGAAGTCGAATTACTGGGTATTGTAGGGAATCCAGCAAAGATAATAAGCTCTAATGTCATTACAAAGCTTATAAAGAAAGAAAAATGAGGCGTAATTGCACAATTATGCTCACTAGAAGTCCCAACATCAAAATCATCTATTTCTGTAGATCTCCAACAAGTCTTGGACAATCATTTCAAGGTGTTTGAAACTCCCAAAGGACTCCCACCTATTCATCATCATGATCATGCTATTCATTTGATTACAGGAAGTGTTCCTCCGAAAGTCAGGCCTTATAGATATCCTTATGTCCAAAATAGCGAAATTGAACATATGATTGCAGAAATGTTAGAGGCGAGTATAATTCAACCTAGTCAATGTTCTTTCTCTACTCCTGTAGTATTGGTACACAAGAAGGATGGATCATGGCACATGTGTCCGGATTATAGGGAGCTCAATAAGCTCGCCATTAAAGATAAATTTCCCATTAATGTGATTGATGAATTATTGGATGAACAAGGTGGAGCAATTATTTTACCTTCAAGTTGATCTAAGTTCAAGATATCATCAACTCAGATTGAAGACCTAAGATATTCCAAAAATAGCAGATCAAACCTTCCATGAGGGTCAATGTGAATTTTTGGCTGCTGCCTTTTGGGCTCACCAATGCACCTTCTACATTTCAAGGGTTGATGAATTCCATTTTCAAACCCTCTTCCTTAGAAAAGTAGTTCTGATATTTTTTGATGATATACTAATCTACAACAGGTCTTGGAAGGATCATGTTCAACATGTTGATAGGGTGCTCAAACTGTTGGAGGAGAAACAATTATATACAAAAACATCCAAATGTTTCTTTGGAGTACAAGAGGTAGAATACTGGGTCATATTGTATCTCATGAGGGTGTTAAGGTAGACCCTAACAAAATTAAAGCCATTAAGGAATGGAAATTCCCCACAACCATAAAGCAGTTGCGAATATGTCTCGGGTTAACATGGTATTATCGCAAGTTTGTTAAGAATTATGGGAGAATAGCAGCACCTCTAACAACATTATTGAAGAAAGATGCATTTTCATGGACTCTCCAAGCACCAAGGCCTTTGAACATCTTAAAGAGGCAATGTGCCTAACACCGGTTTTAGCGCTCGTACTTCACAAAAACCTTTATTGTGGAATGTGATGCCTTAGGAAATGGAATTGGTGCTATTTCTTAATGTAGGAAGGAAGACCCATTTTTGAAAGTCGTCCAATCAAAGGAAAGTATTTACGTTAAAAACTATTTATGAGAAGTGAAAATGTTAGCAATACCGCACATCAAAGAAATGGAGAACTTACCTAATGGGAAGACACTTCAAGGTAAAACTGATCATGATAGTCTTAAACACTTTTTGGAACAAAGAATATCTTCGTAAGAGTTAAAATGGGTCACAAAGATGTTGGGTTATGACTTAAAGAATTCAACAAAAAGAAAGCTAAATGTTGTTGTAGATGCACTCTCAAGAAAGGATGAAGAGGTGGAAGCATTGCTTTGTGCCATTTCTATTATCCAACTAGATTGGACAACCGAAGCAAGGGATGAATGGAGAAAGAATGAAGAAGTGTGGGCCCTCATTCAAAATTTGCAGCAATATCCTAATATGTCTAATAGATTTAGTTGGAAAATTTTTTCCTTATGGTACAAAGATCATTTATATCTTTGTAAGAATTCCCAACTAAAACAAAAGATTCTTCTGGAATTGCACACTTCTCCTTTAGGAGGACACTCAGGATTTTTAAAAACTTACCACATGGTGAAGAAAGAATTTTTTTGGGATGGCCTTAAATCTGATATTCAAAATTTTGTGGCGGAATGTTTGGTTTTCCAGCATAATAAAGTTGAGACAATTAAGACCCCGGGACTTCTACAACCTTTATCCATTCCAAGTCAACGTTGGGAGGAGATTTCAATGGATTTTATCACAGGCTTACCTAAGTCCGAAGGAAAGAGTGTCATCATGGTGGTAGTTGATAGACTTACCAAGTATGCACACTTTTGTGCATTATCTCATCCATTTAAAGCAAGTACAGTTGCTACTACATTTATGGATAGAATTCAAAAGTTACATGGAAGCCCAAGGGTTATTGTGAGCGATAGAGATCCCATTTTTACTGGAAATTTTTGGACGGAGTTATTTTCTTGTTTGGGTACTCAATTAGCTCATAGCTCATCTTATCATCCTCAATCTGATGGTCAAACTGAGATAGTAAATAAATGTTTGGAAGGATATATTTGTTGTTTTGTATCTAATAAACAAACACAATGGGTCAAGTGGTTACCTCTCTCTGAATGGTGGTATAACACTTCCTTCCATACTGCAGCAAAAATGACCCCATTTATGGCACTTTATGGATATCATCCACCATCCATCACATCATATTTAAGAGAAAATTCAAAGGTTCAAGTAGTGGAAGATCACATCGAGCATCAGCAAGAAGTTCTCCAACTCTTAAAGGATAACCTGAATTTGGCACAAAATCGAATGAAACAACAGGCAGATCAACATCGCAGCGAGAGAAGTTTTGATATAGGAGATTGGGTATTTTTACGGCTACAACCATATAAACAAATGTCCCCCAAGCAAGCTAAGAAAGATAATAAATTATCGCCAAAGTACTATGGTCCTTACAAGGTGTTGCAAAAGATTGGTACTATGGCATACAAATTGGAGCTTCCTGCTTCTTCGCGAGTACATCCAGTTTTCCATGTTTCATGCTTAAAGAAGGTTATAGGTGAAAATCTTCCAGTTCAAACAATATTGCTAGAACTTGATGAGGAAGGAAAATCATATTGGAACCTGAAGCGATCACGGAAACAAGAACTCGACAACTACGGAATCGATCAATTTCAGAGTATCTCATCAAGTGGAAGAACTTACCCACTGAAGATTCTACATGGGAGGATGAGAATTTTATACAGAAGCACCCAGAGCTACTCAAGCGTTGAGGACAACACTTTTTTAAGGAGAGGGGCATGTTAGGTCCCTATATTACTAGTATAGTCCCTTATTGTTGTTAGTGTAACCCCTTATTGTTATTATTGTACCCTTGTAACCCCCATTTTGTTATTATTGTGCCCTTAAATTATTATTGTTAGGTCGGCTAGGATTACATTGTGGCCCACTAGGATTACATTCTTGCCACATGGACTCCTATTTATAGAAAGGAGGTTTTGTAAATTGTATCATCCAAGAATTGTTCATTTATGTAATGTATTGGAGGTTGCCCCCTCGAAGTGGCTTATTTCTAAGGCATTGATATTTTTTTTCTTCTATTTTTGGAGCTGGTTACACAACAAACTCTTAGAATTTTAACCAATTGACACAAGTTGCTTCTAGATGCACAATATTCTATTACGGATTTTTTTCTTCGAGTCTTAAAACAAATTCTTGCACTTGCTCCAACTATACTCGAGTGTTATTTCTAACGAAATCATTCTCTCACTACAAGGTACATAAATCCTTCTTTTTATTCTCAGTCACCCAGGGTCATTTCTTATCAGCTACCACTGTCGTTTTCACAGAAAAGGAAGAGAAATCATGGAGGAGATATTGCTCTTCTCAATATTATGAATTAGCTAAATAAGATTACATTGAAGAAATTAATAATAAATTACTACAGTGAAACTGAATTGAACTCGAGATAATTGGACTAAACTAAAACAAACTCTGACTATAGGCTCTAAATTATTTCAAACTTTTCTTTTTGTCGTATCCTTCATATGTCAATTTCATCATTTGTTGGTTCAGGTCTTCTATTGTTCCAGGTTTTCTAATTATGTGTTGGACTTATTCAAAAATCGACTTGTATGTGGACTCATGCCACATTTAATCTTTTGTTGTGTGATCTTCATCGTCAATTTGTTGCAACATAAGTTTATTATAAAAAATCATTCCTTCAAGACTCTAATACCTGAAAATTTCATTAATGTTTTCATCATCCAAGTTGTCTTCAACATTCACTTTGTAGCTTCTATGCACACTTTATTAAGGCATGGTGTTGTAATCCATGCTTCAAGGAACTTTAACTCTTCTTCATAATAATTATGTGTACCTGCACACTGGAAATTAATGTTAGAAATAAAAACAATTGCAGAGGCACATTTGTTTTGTTCCTTATTCTCTGCAATGAGAGCTTTCTGCCATTGTGCTTCCTTTCTGCATTTGCCTCTGTCTCTGTTTTCTCTTTGTGGGATTCTTTCTCTATCCCTGCCTTTATATGTGTCTCTATATTTGTCTCTGTCTCTTCCACTTCTTTCCTAAGTTTTACTACGAACTTAAGTTGTATTCCTTCACTGAATAGTATCACGTCGATATTATGTTTATGTTGCATCATCTGCAACCGTTCATCATTTGTCAACAATTTTGCATCAAATTTTACATCATAAATATTAATTGTTGGATTCAACATAGAATTGACTGCTCCAATGGAAGCTTCACTATCATCAACAAGAACTATTTTTGGATTCCCCGTATTTTCATAGAAATCTTTGTTTCTATATTCGTCAAATCGTCATGAGAAAGTTTTTTTGTTGGATTTACCAAATTTTGATAAACAAGCTCTATTGCTAGATTCACCAAATCGTCATCAACAAGCTCTATTGTTAGATTCACAAAATTTCCACCAACAAGCTCTATTGTTGGATTCATAAAATTGTCAATAACAAGATCTATTATTCGATTCACCAAATTTCCATCAACAAGCTATGTTGATGGATTCATCAAATTATTCATTTGCAAATGAAATACTCCACCTTACACCAAAACTATTTTTTTTGTTTCCAAATATTTAAAAAAAAAACTATCCTCTTGCTTTTTCCAATTCGTTGTGGCTCAACAAAGAAATTGAACAGTAACATATTGGCTTCTCTCCTTTCAGATTTTTTCTCTAACAATAATGGTTGTCGCTATGACTCATGGTGGGAGCATTGGCAATGGTGGCTCAAGAATCTGAAATGGATTATCCTTCAATACAATCTTCGTCAATCATAAGGGAAACACTTTTATGAATACTTTGACAAGAGAAATAATGCTCAAGGATGACAACGCATACCAAAAATATAAGGCCAAAAATAACCTCTTTATAAATCTCTTCCCTTTTCTTTAAACCAACAACTTCTTCTTCTTCTTTTTAATAAAATATTTTAAAAATAGTACCACCACATTTCTCATTCAAATATTATACAAGAACTTTCTAACACTTTGAATAAAACTTCTTCTCTTTTCTAAAATGAAACACCCCTTTTTAAACAAAAGCAACCTCCTCCTTGTTAAGGCCTTCAAACCTTTTTTAGAAACTCTTTTAGATAATGCAACCACTTTGTTTTTAAATAAAACCTTTTAAAATAATATAAGCATAGGATTTATGGAGCTTCATTCATTAAGAAATAACCCATATGATTTTTTTCTTGTGTACCTTTGACTTTTCAATCGTGTTCCCAATGTGCTTTGTGCTTCGTGATCTGAAGTAAATTCCATACACCTTTTTAAATTGAATTTGACGTCGATGCTAATGGAGATGACCTGATGCATGGTGGACCTTCACCTTGTTTATATTATGGGTAACGCTTTGTCAGATTATGAAAATTCACATTTGAGCGAAGTCGATGTAAGTAATTGGAACTAACACGACACTTAAACCTTCTCAGCTATGTTAGTAATGCCTAACTTGTATTGGAAATTGATGGCCCGCGGTATAACGTGTGTCCTGAACAACTTGGTTGTGTTAATAATGCTCTGGTTTGACTGTTGGACTGTGTTATTCTCCTAAAAAAAATGCAACCCTTCCTACAATGCAAAATTCCCACTTCTTCTTTCCCTTCAATGAATTCACAAGAGTCTTTTTTGCAGTAGGAGACATCTCACAGTTCACACGCTTCGCTACGTTCTCTGCTCTTTTTCTGCGAATACACACCCATGTGAAATTTTCTCTCGAGAGTCTTATGCAACCTCTCCTATGCTGCTCTCAAGGAGTCTTGTGCAGTATAAGCTTTGATGCCGTGAAAAATAATGAAGAGAAATCGTGAAGCAGAGATTTTTGTTCTCAATATTATGAATTAATTAAATAAGATTACATTGAATACATTAATAATAAATGACTGCAGTGAGACTGAATTGAACTCAAGATAACTGAACTAAATTAAAAAAATACTGTGACACTTGGATGTACAATCATGAGACCTAATAGGTGGTTGGAATTAGATTCTCCAACATTTTTCTAAAGAGTAAATTTCTAAAGGCACACTCTCCTTCTGACCAGAGTTTCTTTATTTTCCTCAATGCACATACATTCATGCACATACATTCATACAAGACATAAAACCTAAAACAATCATGGAAATTATATTAAATTCCAAGGAAATATTTACAAACGAACAATATATGGATCGCTAGTGGAGATCCTCTCCCTTGTGCTACTCCTATACATACATCTCCTTATAATTATATGAGCTTAAGGAAATATATACATTGTTAAAGAGAAAATTGGAGATTTGTCCAAAATTGTCTACCCCATTATTGGACATTTGTTAAAATCTACCAATCCCCACTTAACCGAAATATCAACTCCTCAAAATATCCTAACAACCTAATGATCTAGATTCCTACAAAATCGTGACAATTGGCTGTACAACAAGATCCATCTAATTTTAGTTTATAAAAATCAATTGGAGAAAATAAGGCATACATCTATAATCTACATGACCCCCCTCGGAATCATAAACAAGATGAATCTCCCTAGGGTTATCCTCCTACATTAGACTCCGTAGGTGGAAAAAAGTTTCACCTCCAGGTCAAATGTCTTATTAGGCTAATTCCTCTAGGATCCCAAACAATTTTTTTTCATTGATCATGCATCTGCCTGTGTTTCTTCACTCCTAGCTTCAATTTCCAGGATCCCAAACTCGATTTTGTGATACGCCACTTTCTTGGATGAGCTAATCTAACATGACTAGCTGCTACTTGATTCTAAATGTCGCTCTCGTCTATTTGTACATGGTTGTGGATACTTTTTGTATGAACATACACAACATATCAAATTCATATTCCAGCCCAATCTGATTACCATCCTCTTTCAGCTCAAACTTTACGTGATGAATGCTTATCTTCTCATTCATCAACTTGTCATCCAAATATTTCAGCTCCACCAACAACTTTAAAATCTCTTTATCACTCTTCATGAAAAAATCATTTAAATATTTCTCTTCATCTTTGTTAGCTTCCTCTTTATGGTCTTTTCAAGCCAACGTTATCCTGTTCATTTCAGCAAAATGGTTTATACTTGTATAGTCATCCTTATTCTAGTCCATCATGGTCTTCCCATGTATTGTAGGAGATAAATTTATTACTCCTCGTCTATGGCCATGAAAAGTTGTTTCATCGATTATTGGGGACTTCTCTCTATTCCTCAACTCAACTGGGATTTTCTTGAACAACTCAGTACTCCATGGTCCTCACTGATATTCTCGAATACCTATATTTACACACCAATTTTTAATCTCTTAAACTTAATTATTCCCAACCTCTTTTTCTCTCATACCCACAAGCATATATGAATTCTCTTCTAGACTCCATCTCCGCTCGCGTTCTTCCTCGTGTCGAAGGGTTGAAAACCCTTTATCCAGCGCTTGTTGTTCACATTTCTCAACTGCATTTTCTTCCAACCGCAGCTTAACATTTTGGATGCACACCTTCAAATCAGTTATCCTCCCCTCCAGGAAATTAAATTTCTCATACAAATAAACAAAACTAAATTGAAATAAAGTTGTAGTTTCATCCTATGTCATCCATTCTCCTCCATTAAATTCTAGTTGCATTTCCAACGACTCAATTTCTTGTTCAAGCTCCATGAGAACTTCACTCAAACTTTGTCGAGTATCTATCTCCTATAATTGCATAGATGCTCCTCTTGGAATTTTATTGTTGCCTCTATCTCCTAAAGGGAACTTTATATTCTCCCCTTATTTTATTATAGTTTGTAATGATTTTCTTCCCTCATGGACTTCATTAACATCACATTGTTGAGATTTTTCAGTTTTATTAAAATAGGCAAAAATCTCAGTAGATGACAAAAATTAGGAATTTGTTGCTAGATTAGCTCCAGGTTGTTGGGAGGGAGTTAATGCATCCTAAATTTGATGTGAGAGGATTTATGAGGCAGTTAGATTCTCCTTGCTATAAAACAGGTATCCATACGGATGGTTTGAGGGTGTGAGAGTTTGTAATCTCCTGTTTGATTAATAAGATTGCCTATGCCTATGTTGTGTGGACGTAGCCCAGAATGGTTGGGTGAACCACGTTAATTGATGTGTCTTTATGTGCGTGATTGGTTTGCTGAGTATTTTTTTTGTGATTGCTGTGCATCTCATCTCCAACAAGTGGTATCAGAGGAGTTCGAGGCGTGGCGCAGCTGGAGCGCGTGCTGGAGGTGGAGCGCATGATTGCTGCGTGGTTGGGGGCGATTGCCTACCTGTGTATATGTGATTGCTGGACCTGCGTATATATGAGCAATTGTTGGACCTTGCGAGTGCGTGCTGTTTGCTATGAAGGCCAGCGCATAAACATACAGTGCTGCGGAGTGTATTAAAACTCTAATCGCCCAACATACCAGCGCGCTGACCAGAGCAGCCGCGTGGATCTGGCTGAGCCTGCATGTTAATGCCTGGACCGGACTGAAGGTTGACATACCAGACTTGGCCGAGTTGAACTGCTGTCCACTGCTATGTGGGGGTCGTTGGTTTTTTCCATCAGCGTGGAGGTAGCGTGCGTAATGGTTGATGCGTAGAGTTGCTGATTCATGCGTAGAGTTGATGCGTAGGATTGCTGGTGCGCAGGTTTTGTTGTGCGTTGAAATTTGACAATGTGGCTTTGAAATCGCTGGTTTATGCAGTCTTTTAAATGCTGGTTTATGCCTTTGAACAAAAAAAAAAACAAATCGTTTTTTATTGCAATGTTTAAAAAAAAAAAAAAAACAAAATACAAATCGATTATATTATCAAATCGATATACATATTTAAATGTTTTTTAAATAGATTTAATACTATTGTGATATATCGATATTGTATATCGATTTAATAGCATTGTGATATGTCGAGATTGTATATCGTTTTGGATTTTTTAAATACCATTTGCATATGGTATTGAAGGAAAGACCTTTGTTAAGGTTAAAGGCATTTAGAAATAGTTTTTTGAATATTTTTATTGCCATTTGCATATGGTATGAAGGGAAAGGCTTGTTATAAAGGCAAAGGCATTTTTTTTATAAACACAAACTTCATTTATTTAAAGTTGGATTTGGAGATTGTTTGTTTTAAACAAGATGGCGAAAACTCAAAATGCCCGGTTTGAAATTGAGAAGTTCAATGGCAAAAACAACTTCGAGATCTGGAAGGTAAAGATGCATGATCTCCTGGTACAACAAGGCGTGGCGAAAGCACTGTTGGGGAAAAGCAAAAAGCCTTCTTCCTTGACGGAGGATGAATGGGATGAGTTGGATGATAGAGCTCTGAGTGCAATTCGGTTATGTCTGGCGGATGACGTTCTGTTCAACATTGTGTCAGAGAAGACCGCCGCAGGCTTGTGGTCGAAGCTTGAGAAGCTCTACATGACAAAATCCTTGACAAATCGGATTCTCCTGAAGCGACAGCTTTATGGTTTGCGAATGAAGGAAGGTACCTCGATTACTGACCATCTGAATGTTTTCAATACTCTATTGGTACAATTACAAAGTCTAGATGTAAAATTTGATTCAGAGGATAAGGCAATAACTCTATTGTGTTCATTGCCCGAATCGTGGGATCACTTTGTTACTTCCATAAGCTTTAGTATTGCAGATATCCTTGAGTTTGACGATGTGGTTGGAGCCTTGTTGTCTGAGGAGACGAGGAAGAGGTCGAATGCAGACACCTCTACATCAGAGGCAATGATGGCCAGAGGTCGCTCAAGAGAGAGACACTCCGGGGGTAAGCATAGAAACTCTCGTTCAAAGTCTAAAGGAAAGAAGACAAAGGTGAAGTGCTGGCATTGTGGGAAAACTGGACACCTGAAGAAGGATTGCTGGAAGCGACAACAGCAAACTTCTAAAGCAGATTCTTCGACAGAGAAGAAGGAGGCAAATGCGACAGATACAGGTTCGACATCTGGTTCAGGTATGAGCGACGAAGTATTGTCTGTTAATATGTCAAAACATTATCAACATTGGTTGTTAGATTCCGGGGCATCTAACCACATGTGTATCCATAAAGACTGGTTTAAGACGTATAGATCTGTTGATGATGGCGTCGTGTACATGGGTAATGATGTTACTTGCAATATTGTTGGGATAGGAAGTATACAACTGCAAATGTTTGATGGCACAACTAAATTGTTAACAGATGTGAGACATGTTCCAGACTTAAGGAAAAATTTGATTTCATTAGGAGCACTTGATATGAATGGATATAAAACTGTAATTCAAGGTGGAGTTATGAAAATCTATAAAGGTATCTTACTAGTAATGAAGGCTAAGAAAGTAGGAAATCTGTTTCAATTAGAAGGAAGAACAGGGTCAGATCATGTGTCTACGGTGTCTGAACATGATAGTAGTTCCATTCGCCTATGGCATCAAAGGTTGGGCCATATGAGCGAAAGAGGGTTAAAGATTTTGGCTGATCGCAAATTACTTCCTAATCTAAAGTCTGAAAATTTAGATTTCTGTAAGCATTGCTTGTTTGGAAAACAAAGCAAACAAAATTTTAAAACAGGCAAACATACCAGTAAAGGCATACTTGATTATATCCATTCAGATGTTTGGGGTCCAGCCCCTACAGCGTCATATGGTGGCTCGTCATATTTGTGTCGTTCATTGATGATTTTTCTAGGAAGGTGTGGGTCTACATGATGAAAAAGAAGTCTGATGTTTTTTTCGATTTTCAAAGCGGTTTAGAGCATTGGTGAAAACATCACGGTAGAACTATAAAATGTTTAAGAACTAACAATGGTGGTGAGTTTACCTCCAAGGAGTTTGAAAACTATTGCAAGGATGCAGGGATCGAGAGACATAAGACTACTGTTTATACTCCTCAACAAAATGGAGTTGCTGAACGCATGAATAGGACTCTTTTGGAGAGAGCAAGGAGTATGCTTAGTAACGCTGGTTTGCAGAAGGAGTTTTGGACAGAAGCGGTGGCTACAGCTTGTTATGTGATAAATCGGTCACCATCGACAGCGATAGGTTGCAATATTCCTCAAGAGGTATGGAAAGGTCACCCTTGTGATTATTCTAAACTTAGAGTGTTTGGTTGTGATGCATATGCTCTAGTGCCTAAACATCAGCGAACTAAATTAGATCCAAAATCCAAAAGGTATATCTTTGTTGGATATGGTGATGGAACAAAGGGATTTAGATTGTGGGATCCTACTACCCGCAAAATCATCATCAACAGAGATGTAAAGTTTGATGAATCCTCTCTTGTACAGTTAGATGTAGATAGTACATAGTAAATTGAAACGAGGATGATGCTGTTTGATTTTTCGGCATTCGGTTTGTGGCCACTTCTAATGATAGTCATGACCATAGTTGAGGATACTAGTCATGAACGGGTTTGAGAATCGAGAACATGAACGGGGTTGGAGTTTAGATCATGAGAGCAGTCTGGTCTGATCGAGAAGAAGTTCCTACAGATGGTAGTCAGCCAATTGCAGAAGCACCAGAAACAGCTTTAAGGAGGTCTACAAGAATAAAACATGCTCCTAGAAGGTATGATGATTATGTTACTTCAGTTGCTTTGACCGCTAATGACGATGAACCTTTGTGCTATCAGGAAGCAATAGAAGGTTCGAAAAGTGACAAGTGGAAAGCAGCTATGAAGGAAGAAATGATGGCCTTAGGTAAGAATGGCACATGGGATCTGGTTGAGCTTTCGAAAGACAGGAAAAATGTGGGATGCAAATGGGTTTTCAAGCTGAAACGGGGTGTGAATGATACGGAGGACAGGTACAAAGCGCAACTGGTTGCAAAAGGGTTTTCTTAGAAAGCCGGTATTGACTTTCATGAGATATTTTCACCAGTGGTTAAAATTGTTTCAATTAGAATTGTGTTAGCATTAGTGGCTTTGCTTGATTTAGAGTTGCAGCAATTAGATGTTAAGATTGCGTTTCTACATGGAGACTTAGATGAGGAAATTTATATGGAACAACCGGAAGGGTTTGTTCAGCATCGCAATAAGAAATTTGAATGAGCTCAAGAAGTCATTGTATGGTGCAGGCCGATCGCCTACAACAGGTGTCTGAGAAGTTTGATTCTTTCATGTTGAGTCAGAAATATGTTAGAAGTGAATATGATCATTGTGTGTATTTTAAGCAATTGAAAAATGGCATATTCATTATCTTAGTATTGTATGTTGACGATATTCTTTTAGCAAGCAAAAGCATAGAAGAAATCAACAGGTTGAAGGCTCATAGTCTAGGTTGAAGACTCACATGGCAAGGACATTTGATATGAAGATAGGAAGCGGCAAAGACAGATTTTGGGCATGGAGATTTTCAGAGATAGGAGCAATGGTAAGCTGTGGTTATCACAACAGAAGTATATTGAGAAAATACTCTTAATGTTTGGTATGAACAATGTGAAGCTAGTTTCAGTCCCTTTAGCGTCCCATTTAAATATTTCTTCCAGTTTATGTCCTAATACAAATGAAGAAAAGGAATATATGTCTCGAATACCTTATTCTAATGCAGTAGGAACTTTGATGTATGTGATGGTTTGTACACGACTAGATATTTCACAGGTAGTTGGGGTTCTCAGTAGGTATATGGTAGATCCAGGGAAAGAACACTGGGCAACAGTGAAATGGGTGCTTCGGTATTTAAGAGGTACAAGTGAATATTGTATCACTTATGATAGAAGTAGTGAATTTGTTTGCAGATATGTTGATTCGGATTTTGCAGGTGATTTGGATAAGAGAAGGTCAACTTTGGGATATGTCTTTACTCTTGTAGGTGGAGCTCTTAGCTGGATGTCAAAGCTACAAAACATTTTTTCTTTATCCACTACAGAAGCGGGAATACATTCTTGCCATGCTAAAGGCGGTTTGGTTGAAAGGTTCTTGGTGAGTTTGGTAGGTTACGAGGACAACATCGGGTTACTTTGTTGATAGTCAAAGTGCAATACATTTGGCTAAGAATCGGCCTATCATAGTAAATCAAAGCATATTCCAATTAAGTACCATTTTGTAAGGCAGTTTTGTCTTGACTGAAAGGGAGTCTCTCTTGAAAAGGTGCAGGAAACGTACGGACTTATGTCACGAAACCGATTTTGTTGGAGAAGGCACATTGAGTGTTTGGCTTCTCTTGGCTTGCAGAAAAGATAAAATAATAAAGAACAGGGCATCAGGCTAATTGTTGTCAAGGTGGAGATTGTTGAGATTTTCTGTTTTAAATAAAATAGGAAAAATCTCAGTAGGTGACAAAAATTAGGAATTTTTTGCTAGATTAGCTCCAGGTTGTTGGGAGAGAGTTAATGCATCCTAAATTTGATGTGAGAGGATTTATGAGGCAATTAGATTCTCCTTGCTATAAAACAGGTATCCATACGGATGGTTTGAGGGGGTGTGAGAGTTTGTAATCTCCTGTTTGATTAATAAGATTGCCTATGCCTATGTTGTGTGGACGTAGCCCAGAATGGTTGGGTGAACCACGTTAATTGTTGTGTCTTTATGTGCGTGATTGGTTTGCTGAGTATTTTTTTTGTGATTGCTGTGCATCTGATCTCCAACACACATGAGAAAAACATATTAGTTTCAAAAACGTGTGGATCTTGAGACTTTGTTGATGCTATTGGAATTATTCATTGTTTTGGACATTTCCCATGGTCCATGAAACATTATATCGGCCTTTTCTCTTCATCATCATCTTCACTTTCATTCCCTTGTATAATATCCTTTGAATTTTTTTCAAAATCATTGTTCTTATCTGCCATTATTGCAATCTCTAGTAATTATTTGCAACACTCCTCCTTTGTTTTCTCTCGGTTTTGAGAGGTAGTCCTTATTCCTTCTTCTCTCTATTAGAAATCCTCTCCATGCCCTTGGTCAAAATTCACATAAATTTCACCCACCATTTTGTAGTTCCCTCTGATGCTTTAAGCTTATTATACATTCCATGATACTTTCAAACAATCTCCCCTCAACATCTTCCCCGTCTCGAAGGACCATGGATTGCTCTGTTCATAACAATAAATTTTGTTCACAAGTTCGACTACCCTGATTCCTTCTTACTTCAGCTAATAAATTAACCGTTTCTTTACTTTCCTCCCCAACTTTATGGATTTATGGTTTTTTCTTTTAAAACTCTTATGTATGACAGGATTGTTTCTTTACTTTCCTCCCCAACTTTATGGCTTTATGGCTTTTTCTTTTAAAACTCTTATGTATGACAGGTAATTTGAACCTCATCATTTTGTTCCATTTTTGTCTTTGGTCTTATCGCTCTAGCAGCATTTTCACTAAATTAAGTCTCTCCTTTGGTTTAACCATCCCCTTCTCAAATTCCTCTTGACTTAATTTCCTGCTCATGTCATTTCTATTCGCATCATTTTATCCTCTATTATGGCTTCTCTCTGAACCCTGATTGTGACCATCTGTAGCCATCTCTTTTCCTCCCTTCTTATTAGCTTCCACTTTCCCACTGTGAGCCACAAAAAAAGCCCCTTTAAAAGTCTTTTCCATTGCTTGTTAGTTGAGCACCTCACCCATTTCTCCTTAGCCTGGGCTATTAGTATTCCCTTGGTTGTCTCCTATGGAACCTCTTGAGCAAACCTTGCTCATCTCTGGCTTATATTTCACCTAGCTAACATTTTGAGAACTTCTCTAGTTCTCTTCTCTTGAGGACCTCCTCAATCCACTTCACTCTCCAACTACAACTAGGTTTTCTTCTTCAACAACCTATTTTGTTGTAAGGATTATTTTCCACTTCCTCTAATAATTTTTCTAATTCTTTACAACTCTTACTGTTGTTGCTACCTTCAAGGGTTAATTTATTTCCAAACATTCAACAAATAATAGACCAATGACCTGCCAGGGTTTGTTCGCATCTTAAAACATTAATATATCTTCCAACTCTCCTCTTGGCTAGGTTTTCTTCCACTCATTTTAGCTCTACTCCTTGCTAGGCATTTCTCCCTTATGTACTTGTTGGTTATAAAACCCCTACAACAAAAATTAGATATCTTACTCAAAAAGAGTGTCAATGTCACTTTGATATCACAAATGACACAACTAAATGTCGTTCCCTTATCATTTTTGTGTTTCTCATGTATTTTCCCTCTCGTTATCCTCTTATCCTCTTCTTAACCCCAATGTTTGTTTAGGCGGCAAAAAATTTCCTATTCTGAAAAATAAAATAAAATAAAAACACTTATATTTCTTCCCCTTTCTTTTCTTTCTTTTAACTCCAAGAATTGCGAGAAAACCAAACTCCTTAAAAAAAAATCATTGAGTTGAAACCATCCCCAATTAGGTGTCATACTCGTCTCTCTTTTAATCTCAAAAATTAATCGAAACCTTCTTTTTATATAAAACCACAACCAATTAAATCTACGAGGAACATGAGCTCTTGTTAGTGCAAGTTGGGGAGGTCAACCTGACATAAAGATCAGAGAGAGGCATTATTTCTCCTTTCATGATATTCAAAAGTGTCGACTTGTTCAAGGTCTGGTTGGCCAACCGTGATTTAATCCCCACTTCTCGACTTGAGGTCGGTGGTCAACTCTATTCAAGATTAGAGGTAAACTATGTTCTCCCTTCCTCTTTTATTACAAGCTAGTTGTAGAGGCTGACTTCAAGCACTCTAACTATAGGCCCGCTAACTCATAACTTCTAGAAATTTTCTTGTGTATGTTTTCAACACTACCAAGCTCGATTCTCATATAATTTACAAAGTCAACCCCATATCCTTTCTTCGTTAAGTTTTTTCCCACCATTGCGATTCCATGACTCAATCACACCTTCAACTATTATGATCCCACAATCCTTTATGATGAAATTAGCCCATCTTTCAAACTCTCAAAATTTTAACCAATTGACACAAGTTGTTCCCAGATGCACAATATCCTAATATGGATCCAGTTCTTAGGGCCTTAAAATAGATTCTTACACTTATTCCAACTATGCACTTATTCAAACTATATTCTAGTGTTATTTCTAACGAACTCAGTCTCATCCTACAAGGTACGCAAATACTTCATTTCATTCTCAATCACTCTTGATCTATAATTTACATGAGCTAGTTTGAATCCTAAAAAAAGGGATCTCCCTAAGATAATGCTACAGCATCAGATACTCTATCGAGCATAAATTACTCTATCAAGTATAAATATCAAATAAAATAATATTTATAACTACCATTAATTTTCACTCTCAATCCTTAAATTGAATATATAATTTAATACAACTACACTTCAAACAAATCTACATCTAATATATCATTAATATAATATGATTATATATATAAAAATATATATATATAATTATTTTTTAAATTACATTAATTAAATTAACACAATAAAATTATACCAATAGAAAAATATACTCTTATATATCATCAACACAACTTAGTTATATAAATAAAAAGTTTTACAATTATTTATTAACCCAATTAAATTATACAAACAGAAAATCTAGTTTTCATATATTATCAATACAGCTTAATTATACAAATTAAAAATTTTACAATTATTTTTAAAATTAAAATAATTAATATTAACATAATCAAATTATATAAATAATATAATATAAATGCATGAGGAAATCAAATTAATTATATTTGTCTTCAAAACTAATTATATTGAGGAAAAATCAAACACAATTATAATAACTACCGCAAACAATCGTTCACACTACATTTTGACATTAAATAACAAAAATAATTAAACTTGTAAATAATTAAAAATTAAATTAATTAAATTCATAAATATTTATTTTTTTTGTTAATATTTTTAAATATAAATTAATTAATATTTAAATTTGTAACATTTGAAAAAAATTATGAAATTTATTTCTTCATATATTTTGTTTATTAAATATCAAAAATTAATTAAATTTTGATTAAAATATAACATATATTAAAAATTGTAATATATTAATATATATATATATATATATATATATATATATATATATATATATATATATATATATATATATATATATATATATAATTTGAGTAAGTTATTATAGGAGGATTTAAACTTTTAATCTTTTATTTTTTTAGAATTTGAAAGTAATATTATTGTTTTGTAAAAATATTATAAAGTTATATTTTTACATATTTCTTGAACATTTTATGTAAATTTATTTTTAAACTTTAAAAAAAAAAAATCATAGTCTTTCTCAACTTCATGAGTTTTACTATATAAAAAAAAAATTCTACTATCTTTTTCATAATGTTATAGATGTTAAATATCTCAAAAATATAATAAATAGTATGATCAAAATAAAACTCAAACAAGAATCTCTTTAATTCCATGAAAATAAGTGTGATAATGTTTTGAAATGTCTCCATTTTTACTTGTTATATGCACAAACAAACAAAATTCGTGCCATCAAAAACATCTATCCAATGAAAACTTATTACTCGCATCAATACTAATATAGTTATTTGACAATGTAGTTTAGGGTGGGAAAAAAATAAATAAATGATGTACTTCCATGACAATCGGTGGAAATTTTCGAACAATTAAGATGTAATCCACGTATTTTATATAACATGAGTGTATTAAATAAAATACCTTATTAATGTTATATATGCCTACACAGATTAAGCTTCAAGGTTCTGTATTAAATCCAAGGATAGAAAACACAGTCAACGAAGAATTAAAAAAGCTGATTCAGTTCTTTCCCTATGAGAATTATGTTTACTAGTTTTGTTGGAAAAAAAAAAAATGGTAGAAAATTATTGAATAGTGAAAACGCGCTGTTCCTAAATGGTTTGTTCGAACACCACCCATTATCGGAGCGCTACCTGCGCTTGTTTAAACCAATTGTGTACTGTAGAATGTAGAACTGTGATGTAAATAGGAAACCCAGATATATAGCAATATGAAGAAAGGGAATATATATATATATATAAGGTTAAGAACAATAAAAATTTGAATTTAATATAGACTATTATAAGCCATATTATTTCTAAACATTAAAATTTTGTATAATAACAATAATTTCTCCCAGTACCATAAATTAATTATTTTTATAAAATTATTAGGTTAATGTAGTGCACAAAAAGGCATATTTTAGTTTATGATTAATGTGGAGTTGATATGTGTCATTCTAAATAAAAATAAAATATTTAATTAAAAAATAATATTTATTATAATCAAAATTAAAAATAAAAAATAAAAAACAAATATACATATTTGATTAGTTTTGCTTAAAAATATTGTATTTGGTTAATTTTACTTAAAATTATTCTAAAATATAGTTTTTTTCTTAATATTACAAATTAATATGAAATAGATATGGTAAAAGTTTTTCTCTTTCACTTTCACTTTCACTTATAAATAAAATATTTCTATGTCAAATAAGATAATTTTATATCAACTTTAAAATTTGTTTAAAGTAATTAAAAAAAAATTGCTATTATTTGTGTTTTCATATTATTTAGATTTTCATATTTCAACTGATTACATAAATAAATAACACAATAAGATGAAGGTGTGTAATTTGTTTGCTTATTAATATCAATTAATATGTGAGATTTAAAGAATATTAATAGTAATTAAAAAAATCAATGTGTATCATACATAAAATATTTCAATATGTAAAATTAAGTAATATTGGAATGTATTTAAAACTATATTATTAAAATAAATTCAAAAAATGTGTATATATTATCTAAAGAAAAACAGAAAAATTCAATTCTTATTGTTATAGCATTTCAAATATGGAGTATTCTTTAACCGTGACTTTTTGGAGTTTCCTACAGATTTTTAGCATGAATTTGGCAAAACATTTTGTGGCCAAAACTTGATTTGTGTTGTTTAATCTTGATTTGTGTTGTTTAAACTAGTTTTTTTACTACATATATGGATTCAACACCCTCAAAAAAACCCCTAGGGCACTTCTATTGTAAAGAGTTCACGTGTCAAACTTGTGATTTCAATGAATCCCTAAGGGATTCTAGACAAATTAGATCGGAAAATAAACCGGAAACTCTCCAAAAAATTCACAATTCACAATTGCATGTTTAAGCTTTGTTGTTTACACAATCCAAGTTTCCAAGGGATTTTCAAGGGGTTGAGAGAGATAGAGAGCACTATTATAGATTCATCTTAACCATAATATATCAACTCTCAAGAGGGATCAAACCTATATTTTGCACTACATCTCAAGAGATTTGATCCTATAGATAAATATCAGTGGTTAAGATGGATCTATACTAATTTATGTCTTTTGGAGATTAAAATAGGCTTTAAGAGAAATAGACTGTAGTAGGGTCAATATTCCCTACGTTTTTGCCTGATGTTCCTTCTTCCTCCATAACTTCTTACGATTTCTAATTATGTGCTAGAACTTATCCCATCTCTCAATTCTGTTCTACATACTTAACCTGCAGTCAGTGGCTTTATGCCCAAATGATTGACAAGAAAAACGATATCCATAAAACCATTCTTTGTTCCTAAGGATTGATCTTGACCTTGATCTAGGATATTTCTTTCAGATGAGCAACTTGATTCATTTTTCCTTTGAATTACACTATATTGGTTTATGTCATCACATTGTGTATGTGAATTCATGTGATTGTAACCAATGCTAGTTTTGATTAGAGGAGAGTGTTATTCATTGATAATCTTCTGAAGAGATTTAGATTGATTTACCTATTTGTTGATATTCTCATATTCTTCCTTTAGGGTCACAACTTCATATTCTAATGTTTCACAATGCTTTTCCTTTTTTTGAAGTTGTTTTCTTATGCTCTATGTTCTTCTATTAGTTTCTTCTAATTCCATCTTTAACATGTTTATTTTCTTAACCATATTATTTATGTTTGTTTCTAGTTCTTTGCTTGTGTCCATGAGGTTATCATTCTCTTTCAATGCTTTCATTAATTCATCTACTTTACATTTATTTGATTCATTAATTGATTGATTTTCAAGAGCCATAAGTACTTGATAATGATTGTTATAATTTGAATCTGAATTTTCCAGGTCATTGAATGTACTATGACTATCTTCATTAGACTAAAAAATTTTCTTGTTATAAAACTTCTTTTTGGCAACATTTTTTTCCATTCTCTTTATGATTTTCTTTATATGGACATTTGGATGCATAGTGACCTACTATTCCACAAGAAAAACATTTAAAGCAAAACATACCTCTAAATTTTTTAGTTCCTACTTGCAATTTCCTCAAGAATTTTGCTTCTTCCTCATCTGATATATGAATTGATTTCCATAATGAGATGCCATGACTAGTATAATTGTGTTATTAATGTTGGGTGTGTGCTATATTCTTTCCATGACTAGGTTAACGCGCAAAGTGGGGGTCAAGAGGGGGGATGGGATCCTCCCCTTCACTTGCGCCAAGTACAGCAGGGGGGTCACAGGGGGCGTAGCCCCCCCTGTTGGGGGTTTTGGACCCCATATTAGATTGGTGGACCTACCTATGGTTTTGTGCATGGGTTTAACACATGGTTTTGGGCTTGATGGTTTTCTGTCCATGGTATTTTGTAAATACAGTTAAGGGAAATATAGTTATTTTCGAATCAAGGGTTAATGGATTGGGGTTTATGAACACTTAAGCATGTATATATATCTATTGTAACATTGAAAGGAATACAATGAAAAATCAAGCTGGTAGTCTCAGTTTTGGGATCTGGGGGAAAATATTTGTGTATATTTGTTTTATGTTTTATGCTCTCGCTATTGTTTTTTTATGTTTTAAGACTTCATTTGTAGATATTTTTGTACAGAGTTAAAACCTACATTTGGTTTCAGAGTCGTTTCATCTTCAAGGGGACGTCTTTTTTGTTGAGGGGTTTTTCTCGGGTCTTTGGTAGACCCTGTTTAGTGGGAGATCTGTGGGATTGATTCTTGTGGTGAAAGAATATGGCGAGCAGTGGAAAGATAGAGATTGAGAAATTTAATGGTCAAATTTTTTAGTTTTGGAAGCTCGAGATGGAGGATCTACTGGTGGATAAAGGTCAGTGGATCATGGTAGATTCGGGTATTAAACCAACGGAAATCTCAGATAAAGACTGGGTGAATTTGGATCGAAAGGAAAAGAGAAAAATACGGTTGTGTATCTCAGATTCGGTATTATTGAATCTATCTAGGGAAGCTACAATGAAGGATGGAGACTCGATGACAGAGCATCTAAATTCCTTCAATACTATGGTAAGTCAAATATTATTTGTTGATATTAAAATATCATATGAAGATAATTGCATCAGTTTGTTGTATTCTCTACCAAATTCATGGGATAGTCTGGTTGTTTCAATAGGTAGCAATACAACTACCTTGAAGTTTGATGAAATTTTCTCAGCCTTGTTGTCAGAGGAAATGAGAGGAAAAAATATGGAGGGCCAGAATGGATATTCCTTTTCTGTATAAGGATGGTCACAGAACAAAAACAAAAATAAGTTATCGAGTGGGAGTTCTAAGTCTCCAAGAAATCCTGTAAAGGTGTTATGTAAATGCAGAAAGGAAGGGAACTTCAAAAACGACTGTAGATATAAAACTCCTGAGAAAGGACAGGGGTCTGATGATACTCCTTCTGCAGAGATTAAAACTACCTCAGATGAACGTAAGGATGTTTATTTGGCTTCTTCTTCAAATACACATGTAGATCATGAGGCATGGTTGGTTGACTCAGGTGCATCCTTCACTTCGCTCCCCACAGGGAGTGGTTTTGTGAGTGTGAGAAGTATGATCATGGTGATGTCTTCTTAGGGGATGATAGAAAGGCGAGAACCATTGGATGCAGAAAATTTAAGATGAAGTTGTAAGGTGGAAGGATTAGAACACTTCCTAGTGTTTTTCGTATTCCTACATTCGCCAAAAATATGATTTATGTAAGCAATATGGGTAATGTGGGTGTAAAACCAATGTTCAAGAAAGATACCTGTAAGATGGTTTGGGTAGAACTGGTATTTATGCAGGGAGTTCGAATTGGAACTTTGTACAAGATTTTGAGTAGTACTATTATTGATGGGTGCAACAGTTCTATGGTTCCTAAAACTAGAGAAGAAGGCCTAGTGGTCTCTGGAGAAAATACCATGTTATGGGATCAAAGGCTTGGACATATTAGAGATAATGACCTTCGAATACTGCATGGTAATGGTATGGTAGAAGGTATGTCTAATTTCTCTTTGGATTTCGATTTCTGTGAACATTGTGTATATGGGAAGCAGAATCGGGTGAGTTTCCCTTCTGCTGCTAAGAGGGCAAACAAGATATTAGAGCTTGTGCACAATTATGTGTTTGGACTTGTGTCGATTCCATCACTATGTAATTCTATGTATTATGTGTCATTTGTATATGACTTCTTAAGGAATTCATATTTCTAGAGGAATAAATCTGAAGTCTTTGATAGATTTAAAAAATTTAAGGCTCTGGTGGAAAACCAGATAGACAAGAAGATAAAAGTATTGAGGATAGATAATATGGTGGAGAGTTCTATAGAAAGGAATTCGAAGAGTTCTATAAGAAGTGTGGTATAGCACAGTAGAAGACTACTCCATATACACCTCAGTAAAATCGATTTGCAGAAAGAATGAATAAGACGTTGATGGAAAAGGAAATAAGCATGCTCAGTGGTACCAGGTCAGGACAAGAATTATGGGCAGAGGCAGTGGAGACTACATGTTACATGGTTAACACATCACCTTCATTAGCGTTGGGGAATAAGACTCCACATGAGGTATGGACTAGTAAGAAACCTGTTGAGCTCCAAAGATGTTCTTTCTTCCACCACATTCCACTCCATTTCCTTTGTCCATTATTAATTACAGGCTCAAATGATCAATAGAATTAATTAAAATTGCTTTAAGAATGAATATCATGACTAACTTGCTATGTTTTTATGATTTTGTCATTGTAGTACTTTTTGAACTAGATCTAGCTACAGAATGCAGACATTCTGTAGCTAGTTGCCGATTCTGCAGCTGTCTTCATGTCTACGCAGGTTCCAGGTGTCATCTCAGAGAAAAAAACATATGGCTATATTCCACATCACTCCCTCATCATTTGTTGCTCTCCACGAAGTTTGAATGGAATTCTGTAGGTGGTTATGTACGTGGGAACTCAAACTAGGAGATAGACTCCTAGTAGGACAAGGACAGTCCAGATGTCCTTAATCATATTACGAGACCACCATCAGAGTCCTAGTTTGATTTTTATTTGGAAAGACAATTATCCCTAGGTTATCTCAAGACAGTTATGTAATTTTGCTATAAATATGGCTCGGGAAACCGAGGGACAAGGTTAGATTTTGTGTTTGATTGCTAGATTTCAGAAGTCCGAAAACACTCTGTTTTGAAGTAATTTCTCTTTTAATGAAAGAAGCACCATTTTATTGAAAGGTTGAGTTAATCTTGAAGTAGATTTTGTGCACTACTCCAGTGGTAGAGGGCCGCTGCTACCTGAGTAGCTTTGTTCATACGACTTAGATAAGTATTTTAGTCTCGTTTTCATTTCTAGCTTAAGTAGGTTTCTGAAGTTATGTTTCATACTTGTTTACATTAATCATCACAGCTAGACTTACTCTTATAAACTCTTCCAAAATATCATCACGATGAATAAGGCATAACTGTAGTGTTGTAGATTTTAGTCACATTTCCTTTCGAATTTTATGATTTATGCTTGTTTACACTAAGTGTCATAGTCGGTCTTACTCCTACAAACTCTTCCAAAACATCATTAACAATGAATAAGAAACAGTTGTGGTATCTTAGATCCTAGTTTTATTTTCTTTCAAATCTTATGTTTATGTTCAATTGCATTGAATAATACAGCCAGACTTGTTTTTTACAAAACTCTTCGAAAATATCATTCATATTGAAATGAGATGGGCTGTAGAATTCCATAGACTAGCTGCATGTTAATTTAGTTACAACACTCCGGAGGTTGATTGCATTTAGTTCAGCTCTGTCACTACATTTCCAGTTTGATAATGGCATTCTAGTTTAACTCTGTTCACTGTACTTCAAGTAGATTAGTAGCACTTTAGTTCAATCTCTGTTCATTTTGTTCAAGAAAATATTAATGGCATTTTAGTTTAGTTGTAGTCACTCTATTTTAAGATTGATAGACCGCATTCTAGCCTAGTGTTATCCATTGTATTTCAAGTAGTACTAGTTGACAAAATTAGTCTCTCGGCCTTCATTATTTACAACTTAATTTTGTTCTGAATTTATATTGATACATCATCACATGAACAGGGGTCAGTAATATCAGTTTAAGGCTTTGATCACTCTGAAAATCTTTCACAAATTCACCTATAGCCTTTTTCCCAAGCATTATTCTAGAAAATCTCAAAACTTATGAATAAGGCCTAGAAGTGATAAGTCAAGTTGCAGAATAGGGTAACTTCAACATCATAGGTTAATATAGAATAGAAACCTTACTGTGTTACAAATTATCATTTTTTAATATTGTGAGTTGATTGTTTATTTAGGAGAAATTCATTTACACTTAACTTGTCCATTTCTCAAGCTCTTCCAACACATCTTTAATGAATGAATTGGATAAGTTCAAGCTCATGTTGTGATTTATTTTCTTGCAATGAAGTCATTATCAAGCTTTGCATTTGTTGTTTTTCATCCATAGTTTAGGCTTTGTTTTGTTTTAAATAACCAATAGCTTCTTTTCACCAACACTTAGTTCTTTCCCTTTTCAAACATAAAACCATAAAACCAAAAACATCATAAAACACTAAACACAACGTAGTGAGAAACAAATACCTAGGCACATATAGTGCACCACACTTCAGCAGTTTAATAACCCTGGTTGACAATTAATGAACTCAATTTAGGAACACTAAGTTGAGCACAAACAAAACCTTGTCTTTCACATCTGAGGGTATTTGGTTGTGATGCATATGTCACATGTTCCAAAGGAGAAAAGAACCAATTTTGATAGTAAATATAAAAGATGCATCTTTATTGGGTATAAGGATGGTTTAAAAGTTATAAGCTTTGGAACCCAAAAACAAGGAAGGTTGTGTACAGTCGAGATGTGGTGTTTAGAGAGGTGAAAGATGTTGTTAAAAATGAAGTCCTACCAAAGGAACCTGATAAGACAGAGTTTTAGCTAAAGGAGGAAGAATCAAAATCTACAGCAGAACAAGATTTAAAAGAGGAAGAGCCACAAAATCCAGCTGCGAGAAGATCAGTTCGAGAAAGAAGGCAGCTAGAAAGGTATAGTCCATCTACTTTCTATTCAAAATTTTCTTTATCTATCACTAATGATGATCCCAGAAAGGCAGTAGATTCAGAGGATGGAAACCTCTAGAAGGAGGCCATGGTTCATGAAATGAAATCCTTGCACAAAAATGAGGCATGGGATCTAGTGGAGTTGTCAGCTGGAAGGAATCCCATTGGGAGAAAATTGGTTTTTAAGAAGAAGATGAATGCAGAAGGCAAGGGAGAGAAATACAAAGCTCAGTTGGTAGCAAAAGGTTATTCCCAAGTGCTAGGAATTGATTTTGGTGATATTTTTTCTCCTATTGCCAAGGTAAATTCTATTAGATTACTTTTATTTGTTGTTGTTGTATTTTATTCTGAGGTAGAACCGATGGATGTGAAGAAATAATTTCTTCACGAGGATCTGGAAGAGGAGATGTACATGAAGGAAACTAAAGGCTTTGCAGTTAAGGGTAAGAAAGAATTGGTATGCAGATTAAAAAATTCTTTGTATGGGTTTAAATAGTCACCAAGGATGTGGCACCATAAATTTGATACATATATATGGGGACTTGGCTTCACCAGAAGCAAAGAGGATCATTGTGTGTATTTTAAATTAATTGGAGACCATTTTATTTATCTGGTATTGTATGTGGATGATATGTTGCTGGTTGGAAATGACAAAGAAATTATCCAGGATTTTAAGACCCAATTGGTGCTGCAAACTATATTTTGGGCATGGAAATTAAACGAGATCAGGCAAAGAGGAAGCTCTAGCTAAACCAGAGGAATTATGTTAAGACAATATTGCAGAGGTTTAGTATGCAGAATAGTAAACCAATGAAGGTTCATATTCCTATAGGTGTAAAATTATATGTTGAACAGTGCCCCAAGACATAAGAAGAATAAGAGGACATGTCCTGTGTTCCATATGTAAGTGCAGTGGGTATTTGATATATGAAATGGTCTATACTACCCCATAAATTGCACATGCAGTGGGAGTACTGAGCAGTTTTAAGTCAAAACCAAGGAAGGAGCATTGGACATCAATGAAACTTGTTTTCAGATATTTGCGTGGAACTAGTGATTATGGTTCATGCTACTAAGGAAGACCAAGATTCGACAAAGTTTTTGACATATGTGGCTTTGCTGATGGAGACTAGGTTAGAGATCTAGATCAAAGAAGATATATAAGTGGGTATGTGTTTAGCCTATTTGGAGGTGCAGTCAGTTGGATGAGTAAAAGATAGTCTATAGTGGCTCTTTCAACTACAAAGGCAGAATACATGGCATCCACTCATTCAAGCAAGGAAGAATTTTGGTTGCAAAGATTGTGATCAAATATGGGGTTGGTGCAGCGAGCTATAAGGATAGACTATGATAGCCAAAGTGCAATTTTCTTAGCTAAGAACCTTGCTTATCATTCAAATACAAAGCACTTTGATGTTCAATATCACTTTGTGAGAGATATATTTGAGGATAAAAAGGTGTTGTTGGTAAAAATGGACACTTTGAAGAATGTTTCAGATGCATTGACGAAGTCTGTAAGCCTTAAGAAGTTCTCTTGGTGTATAGAAACAATGGGCATTACAGAGGTGGACCAATGACTAAGCTTTCTTGTGGCCCCTTGTGGAAAGAAAAAACAAGTGGGAGAATTTTAGGTGTGTGGTATATTCCTTCCACGACGAGATTGACGCTTGAAGCGAGGGGTAAGGGAGGGGCGGGAGAACCCCCTTCACTTGTGTCAGGTGCAACAGGGGGGTCACACATGGGGTGCAACCCCCCTTATCAGGGGGTTCACAGTGAGGCAATAGCCCCCTTGCATGAGGACTGAGTCAGTGCCCCAAGAAAAAAAACTTTGTACCCTATATTAGGTGGGTGGACCTACCTATGGTTTGGTGCATAGGTTTAGCACATGGTTTTGGGCATGATGACTTTTTTTCCATGGTATTTTTTAGATTTGGTCAAGGGAACTACATTTATGTTTAATATAGGGTTAATGGATTGGGTTTTATGAATGCTTTAGCATGTATATATGTGTATTGTAAAATTGAAATGGATATGATGAAAAATCAAGTTGGTAGTCCTGGTTTTGGAATCCAGGGGAAAATATTTGTGTATATATGTTTTATGTTTTATGCTCTCGCTATTGCTTTTTTTTTTTAAGATTTCCTTTAGAGATAATTTCTATATAGGGTTAAAACCTACAAATAAACTAAGGCTACTAGATGTCTTGGCTACAAAGACTCTTCCTGTGTGAGGAACTTTTTCCAAGGAATAGATTTCCCAAGGGACTAGGAAGCAGAGAAGGGGATGTCTAAGCTTGGAAGGTGTATGACTGCAAGGAATAGAAAACCAAAGTAAATTAGTTTCAAAAATGTCACAATCATACTCAGTCGGATCACGCATACATTGGGTGTGTCACAGGAAGAAATGATTTGAACTTGTTTCCTGAAGGAACCTTGAGTATAGTGAACGGCACCACTAGACATGACATTTTAGGACAAGGGAAGTGTTGCTGAGATAAAGAGCTATAAATTCATAACTTAGTTTTGTTGTATTTTTTTGCTAATATGAACACCGAGGATGGTGTTCCCCTTAAGGGGGTTGGATTTGTAACACCGCTAGTATACTCCCCCCTAATTTTTGTAATGTAATAATACTATGGTTATAAATTTATTTAAATGGATTGAAGAGTGGGACCATATATCCATGATCTAAGGGGAAAAATTAAGAACCATACTAGTGTTAGCTAGCACCACTACTTAATAAAATGTGAAACTAGCAATAAATATTGAAGAATCTTCCATGAGGAACATGAAAAGACACAAAAGAAAAAGGATAAAATAAATTTTAACAAAAATATATGGTTGGTTTTTTGTTGAATGAAAGAATTACAAGGAAATAATTAGATTTTTGGGAAAGGATCCAAACTTGCAAGCATGATTTCCAACTGATATTTCTTGAAAAATCCCCTTGGATCATCGATCTAGATCGAGGTTGACTGCTACAAGAAATACAAGTTGTAGCTAGTCTATGGTTGGGTGGGAAATTGAAGTCTCACCTTCAATTTCATCCACTGTTAGATATCAATAAGTATTATTAATTTTGAACTATGAATATAATTATTATATATTTATTGAAACTAATGTATAGCTTTGTGATAATTTTAAATGGCTATAGGAATTTTTTTCGTAGAATTAATGGGAAAAATGCCTTGCATGTCCTTTGCATTATATTGAAATTCTACCTTGAGGCAGTAAGAAAGATGTCTTGATTTTTATGTGCAAATTAATGTGCATGTGGACATGAATGACTCTCTAATTACAATTGCACATTTTTCTAATATAATTTTTCTTTAGGGAGGTTCCAAAAGCTGAAACTTGGACCATGGTGATGAGTAATCTTACTAAATCTCTGGTTTATTTTTCAGACCTTGGGTTGTGAAATTTTAGGAAATATGATCAGATGAAGTTGGGATTCATAAATTCATCTTTAAATAGGTCATGTTGGCATTTCCTCTATAAATTTTCTTCTAGGAGGTTCCTAGAGCTGAAACTTTGACTATAGTGAGGGGAAATCATGTTGATCATTTGATCCAACTTTCATATCTGAGGTCTGTTGAGAAATCTAAGGGTGGTTAGATTAGGTGATTTCTCTTACTTTGATAACTTCTTGTGATGTATTCATTAGAGAAATTTTGAGGTATAAAATGGGTCTCCTAAGGAATATTGTAAAATAATAGTGGAAATAATAAAATAATATTAGATTACATCATCAAATTTGAGAGGGTAAAAAAAAAAATATTTTTTCAACTCGCATTTTAAACTTATCTCCCTACGTTTTTACTCAGATTTCAACTGAGAGCACTCGTTGGATGCATAATTTAATTCATCATCCAAGGAGTACCCATGTTGCATATTTTTGATGGGATTTGCTACACGTAAAATGAGAAATACATGAAAAAGCATCATTGCAATCATGGTTTTAATGTATTTCTCATTGTTCGTGTAGAATGGTCCATCAAAAGTATGCAACATGGGTACTCCTTGGACGAGGAATTAAATTTTGCATCCAAAAAGTGTTCATACTCGAAATTTGAGTAAAACAGTATGGAGATAAGTTTAAAATACAAGTTGAAAAAATGGCTTTTTTATCTTTTTACTTTTTTACTCGAAAAATGCATTAGGGGAATTTTGAGGTCTAAAATGGGCCTCCTAATGAAATTATAAAATACTAGTGTAAATAATAAAATACGATTACATCAAATTTTAGAGGGAAAAAGAAAAAACTACTTTTTTAACTCGTATTTTCAACTTATCTCCCTATGGGTTTACTCAAATTTCGAGCAAGAACACTCGTTGGATGTGGAATTTGATTCCTCTTCCAAGGAGTAACATGTTGCATACTTTCGATGGACCTTGCTACATGAAAAATGTGAAATACATGTAAAACATGATTGCAATCACATTTTTTCATGTATTTCTCATTTTTCATGTAGTAGAGTCCATCGAAAGTATGCACCATGGGTAATCTTTGGACAAGGAATTCAATTTTATATCAAATGAGTAGTCCTACTCAAAATTTGAGTAAAACCTTAAGGAGAGAAGTTGAAAATACAATTTGAAAAAATAGTTTTATTAGTTTATTATTTTATTATTTTTTAATCTTTTTACTTTTTTACCCCAAAAATGGTGAATCGTCCCCCATGGTTGACATAATCATCTTGAATTCTATTGTTTCTTATAAATTTTAATTTGTTTGTACATTTTTCTTATGAGGCCCATTTTAGACCTCAAAAGTTCTCTAATGGTTGTGTTGGAAATACTGAGAGGGGGGGTGAATCAGTTTCCTTAGCAACTATCACTTTTAAATATTTTCAAAGCATTATTTAATTTCAATCATTCATAATGTTTATCCAATAACAAAAACAAACAATAGAAAACAATAGGCACACAAATTTTAGGTGGAAAAACCCCTCCATGTCAAAAACCACTGAACGCTTTTCTAATAAATTCTTTAATCTTCGGCCCCAAATGAAATGAAAGTTACAACTTCTTAGAATTCTAGAAAATCATTATTCTCCAACTCACACTATAAGGATGCCCCAATGCCCTAGTTTATTTAGTATTAAACCGAATGGATGCCCCGATATCTTAGATTGACGTACCACCATAAAGTGTTCACAGGATCCAACCTATAGATAACTTCATGCACCAACCTAACACCTCCCTGCCATAAATAAGGCAAGAGTGTTGACTCCCATACGAGGGACAAGGATCCATGATACAATATGATTCACAATTATTTTCTTGAACTAGACCAATCACCCAATCACATTATGACCTGCAACCCAACCATAGCATTATACAACAATGACTCTTATACCTCCCAAAAATGCCTCTTCAACTTTAGGTAGATTGACTCTTTTACAATAATGACTCTTTTACAATTTTACAATGATTATTTTTACAACACTGACTTTTGATACGACCTGATACTTGACTTGACACTGCTTCTTGGATCACTAATAGTTGTTGAGGTATTGTTGTGCTTTCTTCAAGTAATGGTACTTTGGCGCAACACATCCTTCTAGTATGTGTCTGAGTTGTCCTATTGTGTCCTCCTTCCTTCACATGCATTAATGAACAAGACCCAAACCAATATACAAACAAAATACTTACACTGTCATGCAAAACATATTTTAGAGAAATATTCAAAATTCAAATATAAATACGTTCAGCATTTATGAACAAAACCCAAACAAACATACAAAAAAATACTTATAATTTCCTGAAAAATATCATGTCAGATATGATATTTAAATTCAAATGAAAACATTAATCATACATATCTTGATATAGCAGACTTATCCTTGACTGTTGATGTGTGGTCCTTACTGGAGTGATCCTTGAATGCATACTTTTTCTTGCCTTCTAGAATCTCGATATTGAATCTATTGTACCTATGTAACTTTGGATCTCCAAGGCTTGAATTTCATCTTGTTGTAGCCCTCTGAGTCCTACTTCCAACCCCATAGGTCGGATCGAAATTGGATTCTTCAATAAAAATTTATGCCCAATCTCTCGTGATTACATTATTATAGACTAGTTCAGTAGAGAGAACTTGTAGGAATTACCACATGTCACTTTTTGACCTCTGGTCCTGAAAATGATACCCAACAAGCTACACTATGTCCTCTTTCTGTAATTTTTTACAAAATTAGAATCCAATGCTCAGAGAGAAATTTATGACGATTTTCCCAAGCTCCCATGTTTGAAGTGGAATTCAGGGGACTGCAAAAACCCTAACTTCCTCAGATCATATCTCCGTAAATATAGTGAACCAAGATTTAAAATTTTGTCACAAGGTTTATCAATGTTTCAGCTCAAATTGGTTTTAATTTAATCTTCTGAAGCTTCATATAAAAAAAATTATAGCGAAAATTCCACAATGACATGTTTGAAGCAACAAAATCCTTGCATGAGGAAGATATGAGGGTCACAATTTATAGAAATGCTTAGGTTGAGAGGGTCTGTAACAAGTGAACATTGGAGAGATTCTAAGAGCTTAAAAAATTATTATTTATTGACTATTAAATGACCACAACAAATGATGAGTTTCATGCCACAACCCCATGGGATTTTATCCCACTAATTGGTGTTACTAACTTCAAACATAAATATCTCTCAAACTGTGAAGAATTATGTGGTGTGTCATATATCAATGGAAACATATCAACGATTAAAATCCATTCAAAAGATAATTGACTAAGAATAGAGTAATTTTTCAAGTAAAAATTCCCATTCAAGATCAGGGTCGCCCCTGGAGTTTCCTGGGTTGAGATAAATGACAACCACTGATCAAAAATATCGCCCTTTGGCATTGATGGAAACACAAGTACTCCTCCGGAGATCATGACACCTCTTCCTACTGCATTCTCTCCCCCTTTTTCATCAATGTCAAAGGGTATCTCCCCCTGAAAAACTATCAGCCTACAGACCTGTACACACCTCCACTCCCATTTTCTATTTAGCTAGATGATAGAAAGAGTCTAATGGGAACTTGGGAGAATCCCAAGATTTTTGGCGAAGATACTCATCTTCATGAGGTAATGGTTTGGTAAATATGTTAGAAATTTGTTCCTTTGTGCCAACATATTCAAGCTTGATATTATTTTCGGTGACCTGCTCTCTAACGAAATTATATTTGATCAGAATTTGATTTGTTTTGGAATGCATAGCATGATTCTTGGAGATACTGATGGCACTAATGTTATCACAGAATATGGGAATAGGTTCATCAAACTTGACTTGAAGATATTGGAAATTTTGTTTCATCCAGAGAAATTGACTACAACAAGTTTTTGCCACGATGTATTCTGCTTCTGTTGTGGATAACGAGATTGAAGAATTTTTTCTACTTAATCATGAAACAAGGCAACCACCTAGATATAATGTTGCTCCATTGGTACTCTTTCGATCATCAAAACTTCCTGCCTAATCTGCATCTGTATAAGCTTGGATAACTAGATCATTTCCTTTGGGATACCATAAACCATATTTTTTTGTGCCCTTAATATATAGGATAATTATTTTGACAACAATAATATGAGATTCTTTTGGTGCTACTTGGAATATTGCTACTTGCCCAACTTCCTACATTACATTTGGACGAGAAGTTGTCACATATAGAAGACTGCCAATCATAGATATATACAACCTCTGGTCCACATCATTTAATTAATATTCTAAAATTAACTTGCAACCTGTTACCATTGGGGCAAGGACAAGGCTTGCAATATTCCATCTTGAATTTATTAAGAATTTCCTTGATGTACTTGGTTTTATATATAAATATTCCTTTATCCTGTCGATATATCTGAAGCCCTAAAAATTATGTCAGCTTGCCAAGTAGAGACATTTAAAACTCATTGTGCATCTTTGTGGAAAAATTTTACTTAATCTGTCATCATTGCTTCAAAGATTATATCGTCCACATATACCTCAATAATTGTTAGGTTATCTTGATCCACTTTCACATAGAGATTGTTTTCGGTGCTTCCTTTCTCAAATCCTTGTTGAAGTAGATATCCATCAAGACAAGCATAGAAAGATCTAGGAGCTTTCTTGAGACCATATAGTGCCTTCTTTAATATGCAGACATACTCTTCCTTTTCAGAGAGCAAAAAACCTCTGGGTTCTTCAATGTAAACTTCTTCTTCCAATTCACCATTTAGAAAGGCTGACTTAACATTCATTTGGTAGACCTTGATTTTTCTCGAGCATGCATAAGCGAGAAAAATTATGATAGCTTACATTCTGGAAACGAGAGCAAATGTTTCTTCAAAATCAATTCCTTCAACTTGTGCATATCCTTCGCAGACTAATCTTGCCTTATTCCTGGTAACTTGTCTGTCCTAATTCAATTTGTTTTTGGAGACACATTTAGTCCCAATAACATTTTTATCCTTTTGTCATGGAGCCAATTCCCAAGTGTCATTATTCTCAATTTGATTCAGTTATTCATTCATAGTTACTACCCACTATTCATCTTGACTAGCTTCCTCAAAATTGCTAGGCTTAAAAGTTGCTAAAAAATCAAGGTGAGCTTGTTGTGATGAACGAAGCTGAAAAATTCTTCTGGTTCCAATTTCTTCATTTATGTTGTTGATTATTTGATCTAACGGATTATTCTTTTGACACCATTTTTTTAAATATTTTAGAGAATTTTCTTATACATCCTACTGCTCATTTCTTATTTCCTCTTCGTTGAGTGTTGTTTCCTAATTTGATTAGTCTTGTTCTAGAGCTTCTTCTTCATCCTTCACAGATTCTCCCTCAAATCCATTATATCTGCTTGAAGGAACAATCTCATCATCATCCTATGTAACACAATCTTCATTAAAAGTAACACTTATGATTTCCACTATTTGTTTTCGATTTAGATTGTAGCATTTATAAGCCTTCCTTTTGCATGAATAACCAATGAAAATACCTTCATCGACACAAGAATGAACTTGCACAATTTTTATCTTCTTTTTTGATGTAGCATTTGCTTCCAAATATTTTAAAGTATTTGATGTTACAGGGTCTTCCTTTCCATAGTTTGTATGTAGTCATGTTATAATTGTTCCTTAGCAGACCTCTATTTATAATGAATACAATTGTATCGATTGCTTGAACCCGGAATTTATCATCTAGTTTTGAGTCATTTAACATCATTCTGGCCATTTCCTGTACGGTTCTATTTTTTCTTTCATCAACTCCATTTTTATGTGGTGTTCTAGTTGTTGATAATTTCCTTTTTATTCTATTTTTGTCACAGTACTGCTGAAATACCTTGGAAGCAAATTCTCTGCCATTATCTGATCTCAGACATTTGATCTTCAAATTAGTTTCATTTTTGACCAATTCCTTGTAGATTCTAAAACACTCAAATGCCTCGGTCTTTTTCTTTAAGAAGTTGACGCTTGTCATTCTGGTGTAAGAATCTATCATTAGCATACAATATAATTCTATGCCTAAACATTTTGTTCTCATAGGACAACTGTTGTGAAACCAGATCCAAAAATAGAAGAAAAGAGATATCAACGCCTTAGAAATAAGTCAATTCAAGGGGGAAACCTCCAATACATTACATGAATGAACAATTCTTGGATGATACAAATGACAAAACCTCCTTTCTATATATAGGAGTCCATGGGGCCAAAATGTAATCCTAGCCGACTTAACAATAATAATTTAAGGGCACAATAATAACAATATGGGGGTTACAGGGGTACAACAATAACAATAAGGGGGTTACACTAACAACAATAAGGGACTATACTAGTAATATAAGGAGCTAACATGCTCCCCTCATTCAAAAAGGTGTTGTCCTCAACGCTTGAGTAGCTCCGGGTTCTTTTGTATAAAATTCTCATCCTCCCATGTAGAATCTTCCGTGGGTAAGTTCTTCCATTTGATGAGATACTCTAAAATTGATTGATTTCGTAGTTTTAAAGTTCTTATTTCCATGACTGCTTCAGGTTCCAATATGGTTTTTCCTTCCTCATTAAGTTCTAGCAATATTGTTTGACCTGGAATTTTGTCCCCTATAACCTTTTTTAAGCATGAAACATGGAAAATTGGATGCACTCGCGAAGAAGCAGGAAGCTCCAATTTGTATGCCATAGTACCAATCTTTTGCAAAACCTTGTAAGGACCATATTACTTTGGTGATAATTTATTATCCTTCTTAGCTTGCTTGAGGGACATTTGTTTGTATGGTTGTAGCCGTAAAAATACCTAGTCTCCCACATCAAAACTTCTCTCACTGTGATGTTGATCTGCATGTTGTTTCATTCGATTTTGTGCCAAATTTAGGTTATCCTTTAATATTTGGAGAACTTCTTGTTGATTCTCAATTTGATCCTCCATTGCTTGAACCCTAGCATTTTCCCTTAAAGAATATGTGATGGATGTTGGCTGATATCCATAAAGTGCCATAAATGGGGTCATTTTTGCTGCAGTATGGAAGGGAGTGTTATACCACCATTCAACCAGAGGTAACCACTTGACCCATTGTGCTTGCTTATTACATACAAAACAATGAATATGTCCTTTCAAACATTTATTCACTATCTCTGTTTGACCATCGGATTGAGGATGATAAGATGAGCTATGAGCTAGTTGAGTACCCAAACAAGAATGGGATCTCTATCACTTACAATAATCTTCGGGTTTCCATGTAGCTTTTGAATTGTTTCCATAAATGCAGTAGCAAATGTACTCACTTTAAATGGATGAGATAATGCACAAAAGTGTGCATACTTGGTAAGTATACCAACTACCACCATGATGACACTCCTTCCTTCAGACTTAGGTAAACCTGTGATAAAATCCATTCAAATATTCTCCCAAAGTTGACTTGGAATGGATAAAGGTTGTAGAAGACCCGGGGTCTTAATTGTCTCCACTTTATTTTGCGAGCAAACCAAACATTCCGCCATAAAATTTTGAATATCAGATTTAAGGCCATCCCAAAAAATTCTTTCCTCACCTTGTGGTAAGTTTTTAAAAATCCCGAGTGTTCTCCTAAAGGAGAAGTATGCAATTCCAAAAGAATCTTTTGTTTTAGTTTGGAATTCTTGCAAATATATAAGCGGTCTTTGTACCATAAGGAATCATTTTTCCAACTAAATGTATTAGATGTACTAGGATCTTGCTGCAACTTTTGAATGAGAGTCCACACTTCTTCGTCCTTCTTCCATTCATCCCTTGCTTTGGTTATCCAATTTGGTTGGATAATTGAAATGGCATAAAGAAATGCTTCCACCTCTTCATCCTTTCTTGAGATTGCATATGCAAAAACATTTAGCTTGCCTTTTTCATAGAATATTTCAAATTCATAACCCAACATCTTTGTGACCCATTTTTGTTGCTCTTCTAAACATAGTCTTTGTTCCAAAAATTGTTTAAGACTATCATGATCAGTTTTTACCTTGAAGTGTCTTCCCATTAGGTAAGGCCTCCATTTCTTTAGTGCATGTAGTATTTCCAACATTTCCTTATCATAAATAGGCTTTTTCAAATACTTTCCTTTGATTGAACGACTTTCAAAAGCAATGGGTCTTCCTTCTTGCATTAAAACAACACCAATTCCATTTTTTGAGGCATCACATTCCACAATAAAGGCTTTTGTGAAGTCTAGCGTAGCTAAGACTGGTGCTAGGCACATTGCCTCTTTAATATGTTCAAAGGCCTTAGTTGCTTCAGGAGTCCATGAAAATGCATCTTTCGTAAATAATGTTGTTAGAGGTGCTGCTATTCTCCCATAATTCTTAACAAACTTGTGATAATACCCTATTAACCAGAGAAATCCGCACAACTGCTTTATGGTTGTGGAGACTTTCCATTCCTTAATGGCTTTAATTTTGTTAGGGTCTGCCTTAACACGCTCATGAGATACAATATGACCCAGATATTCCACCTCTTGTACTCCAAAGAAAAATTTGGATGTTTTTGCATATAATTGTTTCTCCTCCAATAGTTTGAGCACCCTGTCAACATGTAGAACATGATCCTTCCAAGACCTGTTGTAGATTAATATATCATCAAAAAATACTAGCACAAATTTTCTAAGGAATGGTTTGAAAATGGAATTCATCAACCCTTGAAATGTAGAAGGTGCATTGGTAAGGCCAAAAGGCATGACCAAAACTTCATAATGACCCTCATGAGTTTGAAATGCTATTTTGGGAATATCTTCAATCTTCATTCTAATTTGATGATATCCTGAATGAAGATCCAACTTGGTAAAATAAATTGCTCCATGTAATTCATCCAATAATGCATCAATCACAGGAATGGGAGATCTATCTTTAATAGTGAGCTTATTGAGCTCCCTATAATCCGGACACATGCGCCATGATCCATATTTCTTGTGCACCAATACTAATGGAGCAAAGAAAGAACTTTGACTAGGTTGAATTATACTAGCCTCTAACATTTCTGCAATCATACGTTCAATTTCGCTCTTTTGGACATAAGGATATCTGTAAGGCCTGATGTTTGAAGGAACACTTCCTGGAATTAAATGAATAGCATGATCATGGTCACGAATAGGTGGGAATCCTTTGGGAGTATCAAACACCTTGGAATTATTGTCCAAGACTTTTTGGAGATCTGGAGAAATAGATGATTTTGATGTTGGCTAGTGAGCATAATTATGGAATTACGCCCTGTTGTTCTTTCTTCAAAAGATTTATCATGACATTAGAGCTTATTATCTTTCTTGGCTTCCCTGCGATACCTCGTAATTTGATTTCCTTTCCTTCTGAAAAAAAATTCAAGAAAATTTCCTGAAAATTAAAAGCTACCGTCCCCAAATATGGTAACCATTGTACTCCTAATACAACATCAACACCTCCCATTGGGATGGAAAGCATTGGACTATTCAATACATATTCCCCCATGGCTATCTTGATATTATGGCATTTTCCATAGCAATTTATAGTTCCTCCATTTCCAACCATCACTTGACATTTTGGTGTTGGGTATATGAAACAATTCAATTCCTTGGCTACCTTACAATGAATAAAATTATGGGTACTACCTGAATCAATCAACACTATTACGTTTTTCTTCTTGATATGTCCTTGTATCTTGAGAGTTTGAGGAGTGGTAATTCCTTCCAATACATTACATGATATGGTCAAACTCATTTCTTCTTCTTCTAGGGTTTCTTCCTGGTGTATATCCTCTACTTTTGAAGTTTCTTCTTTATTTTCTTCCTCCTCTTCACAATATATATAAAACAATTTCTTCTCAATGCACTTATGACCTTTAGTGTATTTGCTATCACAATTGTAGCAAAGCCCTTTTGTTCTTTTTTCTTCCAATTGTTGTGGTGTCAACCTTGTAGGTTTTGGAAGTCTAGGAGTATCAAGACTTCCATCTTTATAGATGTGAGTGGTAGGCTTCCTTGTCACCATAATTTTACACTCAATTTTTCTTGCCAACCTGAATGCCTTCTCCAATGAATTAGGTTCCCAAATTTTAACTTCATGTTGGATTTTATCCTTTAAATTCCCTATGAAGACATCAATCATGTGTTGCCATGGAATATCAGTTACCCTTATATTCAATTTTTGGAAGTCCTCAATGTGCTTTTCCATTGAACCCTTTAGTTTGAGATTTATTAGTTGGCTAAATAAGGTGTTGCTCTTTGTATCCTCATAACGTGTTATCATTTCCTCCATAAAAATTGACCAAGTGACAATTTTTTTATGGGAGCTAAGCCATCGATATCATACAAATGTATTTTGTTCTAAATGTAAAGTTGCAATGTGTACCTTTTGTGTGTTTTACACATTATTGAGATCAAAATATTGCTCCATCTATAGTATCCATGTTACGGGGTCCTTGTCATCAAACTTCCTCATATCCATCTTTGGAATATGGTGGTTCTGTTGAGAATGCAGCAAGATGATGGAGCTTAGTGAAATGAAGTCGCCTTCACTAAGTGGGCCCGCAGGCAAATTCTGGCGCAAAGTCTATTTTTAGACTATGTCTATTTTTAGACATACGGAGCATAATTTGGGAATTCTACTTGGATATTCTTGAAGTATGCAACATGTTGGTAAAAATAGATGAGACCCTATTTTTTAGGACCCAGGCTATTTTTAGACTGATCTCCTAAAAATATGGAAGTCAAATATTATTTACCCTTAATAATATTTTGACTATAAACAGCAGTTTACTCTCTTGGCGCACTTCAGTTTGAGTCATGGAGGTGGCTCATGCAACTGACACAAGGAATCACGTGGTTCCTAAGGTTTGATGGCATCTTGCATGGTTGGCTTCAGTTAGACTTCAGTGGCAGAAGTTTTGGAGGAGTTAACGGGACAAATAGTGGAGTTGTGTTCTATTTATTTCAGTTGAACTAGTTGAGATTATTTAACTAGCTAATCAATTAGATATGAGTGGAGTAAATTAAATAATATTTAATTTACTAAATATTAACTCATTAGTCAACTCAAGAACACTTCAGTTCACTACAGTGCATGATCAGTTCAGTGGAGACCGGTGGAAGAGGTAGATGAAAGGGTGAGTAAAGCTATCAGTTGGTAGATTTGTTTTGCATGAGTTTTGCATTACACTTGGAGGAATTTTCCATGACAATTACGCAATCAAGGGAAGGGGATTCGAACCTTGAACCTCTTCATATACAGGCCATGATTGCGCAATAGAGGCAAGGCAGTTAGTGGTGTGTTTTGAACCAGAGACTTGTTCAAAACCAAGCTAGATTGTGAGTAACTTCATGAGAGAGTACTGAGTACTTGTGAGGAGTATTGTACTTTATTGGTTACTTGATTTCTCCATTATAATATACACAATAGCTGCGGGGTTTTCAGCTGTAGGCTTTCCCCATACATACTGAGTTAATGTGTGATTGATTTGATGTGAGATTGCTTCTATTATTTCCGCATGTGACAATTAATTGTAGAAGAGATTATGTGTTATGCATACAATTCGAAATTGATGTGTAATCGGGTTAATCTCCTTTGAATAAGTGATTTATTCAGCTAATTTCTACAGGTTCTTCCATCCAACATTAGAGTTTATGAAATCATGATTAACATTTATTTTGTTCTCATCATGAGTTTCCTCTGCTATATTTTCGCCATTAGGAAACATTTCTTGTATCAACTTTTCCAAACCTTCACTGTCTACTTTTAGATCATTCTTCATGTTTTCCATGTTGTCTTTCATTTTTTCATCGATCTTAGCTTCCATGCCCACTTCCATGCCATCCATATTAGCTTCCCAACTATTCATCTTAGCTTCCATGCCTTCCTTCAAATCATCTATATTAGTTTCCATGCCTTTCTTCAAAACTTCCATTTCATTTTTTGTTGCTCTTTGCGATAGCAAAATTTGCTACACTTGCTGTTGTAATTTTTATATCTCATGTTGTGTTTCTTTGTCTTCATGAGTCATAGTAGAGCCTTCTGAAGGATTAATGGGTGTTGAATTCATTTTACGGGGAATTTTAGAACCCAATACTGATATCTATTCTTCAATATGCCCTTGGAATAAATTCAAACTAATTTTTTAAAACGAGACTTATGTAATTCGAAAAAAATACACACCTTTTTCTTGCTTTTGAGGAGCTCGATATTGAAACTGAATTATCTCTATGATTTCAAATCTTCAATATCTGAAATATTGCCCTGAGGTAGCCCTCTGAATCATCATTTGAATTCCATAGGTCTGATCGGATTTGGATTCTTCAAGACAAAGTTATGTCCAATCTCCCACAATGACCTAATTATGGACTAGTTCAGTAGAGAAAACCTGTTTACTCCTTTGGCTTTGAAATTGATATACAGGAAACTGCAGTCCGTGTACTCCTAGCCACTTATTACAGAATTCCAATCTGATGCTCAGAGAGAGAGTTATGAATATTTTCCCACGATGACCTCTTTGAGATGAAATTCGAGAGCCTGACAAAGACCTAACTTCCACAGATAGTATCTCTGAAAATATTGTGAACCAAGCTCTGAAATTTTGTGACGATGTTTCTTAGGATTTTGGCTTCGCGCTCTCAAAATTTTAGCTTTTGAACCTTCTTATAAAAAATGTTATAGTGAAAATTCCATGATGACCTATTTAGTGCAGCGAAACCCTAGAGTCCAAAGCTCCGATACCAAATGTTGTTAAACCAGCTCCAAAAATAGAAGAAAAGAGATATCAATGCCTTAGAAATAAGCCACTTCAAGGGGGCAACCTCCAATACATTACATGAATGAAAAATTCTTGGATGATACAAATGAAAAAACCTCCTTTTGATATATATGAGTCCATGGGGCCACAATGTAATCCTAGCCGACCTAAGAACAATAATTTAAGGGCACAATAATAACAATATGGGGGTTACAGGGGTACAACAATAACAATAAGGGGGTTACACTAACAACAATAAGGGACTATACTAGTAATATAAGGACCTAAAAACCACACATATCAGTATGTACTAATTCCAATGGATGTGATGCAAAGTGTTCTTTTGTCTTTAACTCAACTTTTGTATGCTTTCCGTGCCGCCAAGATTCACATATCGTATTGGTAGGATTTTAAATTTTAGGCATTTCTCTTACTACTTCCTTCTTGTTGATCCTGACCAAATTTTCGAAATTTATATGTCCCATTCGTTTGTGCCATAATAAACTTTCATCTTCTTTCTCTAAAAATAACCCTTTAGGTGTCTCATCCAAAATATATATGTCATTTGGAGCTCTGCTTGCTATAGCCACAATTTTACCGAACTTTCCTTTCCTGATTTCACATTTCTTAGAGTTAAATAGAATCATGTGTCCTTGATCACACATCTGTCCAACAATGAGCAGATTGTGATTCATATTTTCAACCAACAACACATCCTTTGCTAATGCATTCTTGCTTCCAAGTGTGACTGTACCTTCTCCTATGACATTTGAAGACCCGTTATTTCCAAAATAAATTGTTTCATCCTTCTTTTCCTTCAAAGATATGAACTTCCTATCTCGAGTCATATGAGTTGAGAAACCACTATAAACATAACAAATTGTTTTGTTTCTTTGAGCCTTGAGAGCGATAGCACATTTTTCAGTCTTCTTTTTCCATATTTGGTCATTCTGATTTTGTGGGAATTCCTTTGAATAACTTCCAAGTCTGCAAGCTTTAGTCAGCTATCCAAAATTGTTACAATTGAACATTCGACATCATCTCTCAAATGACCAAATCTATTAATAATCTGGTGAGTTTCGGAATATCCATTTCTAAAATATCTCCCAAATCTGTATTTATTCAAAAAATATGTGAGACATTCTATATCTCTATGTCCAAACCTTACACATGAATAACAATGACCATAGAAGATAGGTTGATACCTAGGAGGAAATACTCTTTGAGGAATTGTCTTCCATGGTTCTTCCTACGAGTCCTGATCTCCTGAGTTGGCTGGGAGGTATACCTGCTTGTTAAATTTTGCATATCCATTTTCTTTTGTTGTCATAGAAGGACTTGGTTCCTTTTCAGTTTTTCTTTGTAACCAAGACCAGTCTTGTCACTGTTTGATCGTTGATTGATGATGATTTCTTCCAATGCCTTCGAGGTGTTGGCATAGTTTTGAAATTTTTTCCATTTTTTACTTGCTTTCGTAGAGAAACTATTTCAGCTTCCAATGCTTCTCTTTCCTTGTTTATTTCTTTCAGTTCTTCACTGAGTGATTCTTCAAATTGTTGTATCCTTCAACTCGTTTGTATTCTTCAACCTTGATTTTAATATTAGGACATGTTCCATTTCTGTATTTAATTCATCTTCAAGAGTGTTAACATGCTTCTTCTTGGCCTTAGAGCTCTTTTATAACCCTGATCACTTCATTTTGAAATTCAACCTCAGTCATCTCTTCTTATTCGTCTCCTTCTTCGTCAGATGCCTCTTGCTTATTGTGCTTGGCCATAAATAATACTCTTATGTTGATTTCTTCTTCGTTATCACTATCTTCATCAGATGAGGAGTTATCCTCTTTGGAGAAAAAACTCTTCTTAAACCATTTCTTCTTTCCTTGCTTGTTTAACTTCCTCGGACCTTTATTTCCTTTCGTAACAGCCTCATTTTTGTGAGGACACTTGGCTGCATAACTCCCAACCTCACCACAATCAAAACATATCAATGGAATTTTACCTTTAAATTTCCTTGTACTTGTTCTCACATTATGGGAATTTGAGGTCTAAAATGGGCCTCCTAAGGAAATTTTAAAATAATAGTGGAAATAATAAAATAAGATTTGATTACATCATCAAATTTTAGAGGGAAAAAAGAAAAAAATACTTTTTCAACTCATATTTTCAACTTATCTCCCAAATTTTTGACTCAAATTTCGTGCGGGAGTACTTGTTCGATGAGAAATTTAATTCCTCATTCAATGAGTACCCATGTTACATACTTTCGATGGGTCCTGCTACAAAAAAAAATGAGAAATACATGAAAACGTGATTGCAATCATGTTTTTTTTATGTATTTCTCATTTTTCGTGTAGCAGGGTCCATCGAAAGTATGCAACATGGGTACTCCTTGGATAAGGAATTAAATTTTGCATCCAATGAGTACTCTCACTCAAAATTTGAGTAAAAATTTGGGAGATAAGTTGAAAATACAAGTTGAAAAAGGGGTTTTATTATTTTATTATTTTTTAATTTGTTTACCCTTTTACTTAAAAAATGGTGAATCATCCCCCATGGTTGACATCATCATCTTGAATCCTATTTGTTCTCATAAAGTTTATTTTTGTTATACATTTTTCTTAGGAGGCCCATTTTAGACCTCAAAATTCCCCTAATGTTTTTCGTGTGAAGTAGGGAAATTATTTATCTGAAAATTAGTTTTCATCTTCTTCCTTACAATTGCAAGTTTTCACTTTTGGAGTATGATTGTCCTTACTAATCTTCTTGGATGTGGCGAATGTTGTTTCTATGTGAGATGTGGTGTCCTATTCTTCCATTTTCATTTCATATGACGTAAGGACTCCATCCAATTCATCTTTGTTGAGATTGGTTAGATTTGAACTATATGCCAAGCCAGATACCTTTGGGATGAATCTTTTCGGCAGATTTCTAAGGATATTTCAGACAACAATTTTCGTGTCAATAGGCTCTTCCAAACCTTCATCAACACGATGAAATTATACAGCAATATTTTCATCTTCCTTAATTTTGAGTTGCTCAAATTTTTCCCTGAAAATTTGAAACTTTGCTTCTTTCATGTTTGAGTCACCTACATATATATTCTCAAGCTTTCCCCATACTTAGTAGTTTTTCAACTCAATACCTTAATATAGACAAATTTGATAAGCCTAGTGAGAATGAGATCTTTAGCCTTGGCATCATATACCATATTTTTCTTACCTTGTTCATTCTGGGTCATTGTAAAGACTTTTTCAACGATTTCCCATACTTCATATCCTTGCGCCAACAAATGAACCTGCATTCTTCAATTCCAAAATGCGTATTTATTTTCATTGAACTAAGGAACCCTATTCTTATTATACTACATGATCTCATTCCAGTTGTTAGACTGCTATTGAAGGAACCAAGCTCTAAAACCAATTGTTGGAAGTACTGAGAGGGGGGGTGAATCAATATTCCTTCGCAATTAACACTTTTAAATATTTTCAGAGCATTAGTTAATCTTAAATTATTCTTAATTTTTATCCAGTAACAACAGTAAACAATAGAACACAATAGGAAAATGAATTTTAGGTGGAAAACCCCTCCAGGTCAAAAACCACCAAACGTTTTTCTAATAAATTCCTGAAATGAAAGTTACAACTTCATATAATTATAGAAAATCATTATTCTCCAGCTCCCACTGGAAGGACGCCCCAAAGCCCTTGTTTCTTCAGTAGTTAACTGAATAGATGCCTCGACATCCTAGATCAACCTACCACCCTAAAGTACTCACAGGCTCCAACCCGTAGGTGACTTCATGCACCAACCTAGCACCTCCCTGCCACCCTATAATGATCATAAATAAGGCAAGAGTGTGGACTCCCATACCAAGGACAAGGATCCATGATACAATATGATTCAAAATGATTTTCTTGAAGTAGACCAATCACCCAATCACACTATGACCTGCAAACCAACCATAACATTATCCAACAATGACTCATATACTTCCGAACAATGCCTCTTCAGCTCTAAGAAGATTGAATCTTTTACAATAATGACTCTTCTACAATTTTACAATGATGATTTTTACAACACTAACTTTTGACACAACCTGATACTTGAGTTGACACTGCTTCTTATGATCACTAGCAACTGCTGAGGTATTCTTGTGCTTGCTTCAAGTAATGGTACTTTGGTGTTGCATGTATTTCTAGTATGTGTCTGAGTTGTCCTATTGTGTCCTCCTTCCTGCACATGCATTAATGAGAAAGACCCAAAAAAATATACAAAAAAAAACACATACATTTTCCTGCAAAACATATGTCAGATAAATATTCAAAATTCAAATATAAAAATGTTCAGCATTTATGAACAAAACCCAAACAAACATACATACAAAATACTCATATTGTCCTGCAAAAACACATGTCATAGATGATATTCAAATTAAAATGCAAACACTAATCATACATTCCTTTTTGTAGTAGACTTACCCTTGATTGTTGATGTGTGGTCCTTACTGTAGTGATCCTTGAATCGTTCCTTCTAGAAGCTTGATATTGAATATGATGTATCTATGCAATTCCAGATCTCCAAGGTCTGAAATTTCATCTTGTGGTAGCATTTTGAGTCCTCTTTCCAACCCCATAGTCTTATCAACATTGTATTCTTCAAGAAATATTTATGCACAATCTCCCATGAAGACCTTATTATAGACTAGTTCAGTAGAGAGAACTTGTACGAAGTGCCACATGTCACTTTTTAACCTTTGGTCCTAAAAAAGATACCCAACAAACTACAGCTTGTCCTATTTCTGTCACTTTTTATGAAATTTGAATCCAATGCTCAGAGAGAAAGTTATGACGATTTTCTCAAGGTCACTTGTTTGACATGGAATTTGGGAGCCTACAAAAACCCTAACTTCCTCATATCATATCTCTGAAAATATAGAGAACCAAGGTCTGAAATTTTGTCACAAGGTTCATTAAAATTTCAGCTCAAATGGGTTCAGCTTCTGAAGCTTCATGTAAAATAAATAAATAAAATTATAGTGAAAATTCCACGATGACCTGTTTGAAGCAGTAAAAGCCTTGCATGAGGGGGAAATGAGGGTCACAATTTATAGAAATTCTTAGGTTGAGAGGGTATTCAACAAGTCAACGTTGGAGGGATTTTAGGAGCTTAAAAAATTATTAATTATTGACTATTCAGTGACCACAACCAATGATGAGTTCCATGCCACAACCCCATGGGGTTTTATCCCACTAACTAGGGTTACTAACTTCAAACATTGATATCTCTCAAAATGTGAAGAAATGTGTGGCGTGCCATATATCAACGAAAACATCTCGACAAGTAGAATCCATCCAAAATATCCTTGACTCATAATAGCGTAATTTTTCAAGTCAAAATCCCTGTGCAATATCGGGGTATCCCCTGGTGTGGCTTTGGTTGACATCAATGACAACCACTGATCAATAGGGTGAATCATCGCCCATGGTTAACATCATCATATTGAATCATATTGGTTCTTATAAAGTTGATTTTGGTTGTACATTTTTGTTTTTAGGCCCATTTTAGACCTCAAAATTTATCTAATGTTTACTCAACTTGATTGTATTCTTCTATCACTCGATTAGTATTGCATTCTTATCATCAAAAATCTACCAAAAAATGAGACAAGGGGACACAAAATGTAGGTTGCTATCCAAGTCCAACACCTCTCCTCTTGATAGGAAAACCCACAAGAATTATTCTCTTCTTATAGAATATTCAAATGACAAATTCCAATACCTAATACCCTTGACAAAGACCCCTCCAAGACCAAGTCAACCTTCCTTCTTAATGATATTTCCTTACAACAAAAACCTTTGACCTTCAAAACCTTTGTAAAAACCTTCGACCTTCCAGCAATAACTTTTACCTCAGCAACTTTGACCCCAGCAATGTTTCCAACAATTTCGACCTGCCCAGCAGCTTCCAACAACTTTGACTTTCCCAAAAACTTCCAACAACTTTGACATGCCCAGCAACATTTAGAAACTTTGACTTTCCCAACAACTTCAGAAACCCTAACACGAGAGAGAGAGAAATCCAAAAACTTTGATCTTGCTTCTTTTCTTCTTATCTTTTATTTTCGTCTTTTTGTTCTGGTCTTGTTGCTTCTTTCTTCTGGAAATCGAACTTTTCTTCTTGTTGTTTCCAAATGAGGTTGAGTTCCTTCTTATATATATTCTTTCCAAGGGTACGAATTGCTTCCATGAGGCTGACTTGATCTTTCATGTAGGTAGACTTCCTTGACAAGGTCTTGGAGGGTCTTTATGACATTTTTTACTCTACAAAGATTTTCTTTACAAAATAAAACATGCCCAAATGGATCTTACATGTATGAAAATGAACCTTTTTACTTCATAATTCTATGACAAACCTAGAAGCACTGAATGGGTGCTTGACCTACAAACAAATTTACCTTGAGCATGAAACCCATGCAGTAAGAATGAAATAATAAATTTATTTTTCTATTTTCATCAAATACATAAAATCATTATTACAATAGACATTATGAATACCGAAGCTAGTTACACATTTCAACTCTCCCTCCTAACTAGGGAGGTATTCATAATCACTACGTGGTATTTATACATTCTCATACTGAAGAATTCTCATAAGAAGAGTTGGATTGGTAAGCCATCTCACAAGCTATTATTTCAGCTTATCTCATTTCATCTCATCATATGAACCAACATTGTCACATAGCAAGGCCTTTGACTAATAGCTCTATATTTCTCCACAAGATCAAAGAAAAATGTTGGTGAAACAATGACTAGTAGACACCATCACCATTGTCTCTTATTTTCACAAGGTATGTCCTTCTAGGACAATTCTTGTCTCGAAATAACACATTCTCAAGGAATTTCCTCTTTGGATAATCTTACCTATTGGATGCCCTACCACATCCTCAAAGAGTATCAAAAACCATATTCTTACCAATCCTCCATTATTTCTTCAAAACATGAAGACAAGAATTATGTGTCTATCTCTCCCTCTCAATTAGGGAGAATATAGTCATTTCTATAAAATGAATATTCCCAAACTCCCTTTTAACAAGGGACTTGTCCAAACTCCCTCTCAACTAGGGACTTGTTTCCAGCAACAGTTATCTGCTCTTTGGTGGAGATCATGGTATTATCAACTGTTTGTAGGGATTCTCTTTCTACATCATGTCATGAACTTCATCTTCTTCATCATGGAGCATACATCTTCTAGAACTTATTCATAGGGAATCAAATGATCTTCTCATAACTTTCCCTTCAATGAACCATAGTTTTGAATTTATTATATTTATGTCATCATTCTCTTCATCGAAAAGTGATATTCTAGTCCACATTTGGATTTTCTTCATAAAACTACATTTTGCAAGTCATGTTTCTTTCAGGATCTTTGATCGATTCTCATGAGTACTAGTTGTAGGTGACATGTACAACTCTCTTTCGGTAGCCCTATTTTAATCCAAATAGATGTTTTCAAAAATAAATACAAACATCAAATCAAAGTTACCCTTTTAATGATAGTCTTTCATCATGACATCAGCTTCTTGCACGTGTATGAACCCATCTCCAAGACATATATTACCAAGGTTTCATTTTTCCAATATCCATATCAAGGTCTTCATACCTTCTTCTTCAATGAATATGTCGTAGCTAATCCTTCTAGTTATCGGGTTGATCACCTATTTTATCTTACATGACTATAGTTGCATATTTCACGAACTCTTCTTCCTTTCTTCACATATTTCTTCCCCCGAGAACTTCTATACATAGTTACTTCATTATAGGAACCATAATTGTCAACCACCTCATCTTCCATATGAGGTCATATTATGTTGATTTCATATTTTCAATAGGTAGAAAAATTCAAAGAACATTTTCTACATGTCTTCATGAATCATTATAATGGAAGAGATAACTCTTCTTCAATCATGCTCATGAGATAGAGCATTCAACCATGTTATCCGTAACTATATGATGACATGACTTTATCTATCAGATATATATATACCTCTTCCTCCTTTTGGTCATATAGACTTCCTTCTAGCAACTTTATTTCCTTGCTTAAAGATGAAAGTAATTCAACTAACTTGACATGTTTCACTCTTTTTTCACCATACCATCATCCTTCTAAACAATGGTTTCCATACAAGGTGGAATGTAGACAGTCAGCGATACACTTGCTTCTTCCAAGTAGATGTAAACCTTCTTATAGGATCTCGATGATCTTCATTCTGCAAATGCTCCTTTCTAATAATGATGATGTATGATGACCTTTATTTATCCTCCATATTTCTAGATTAATTTCCTCCAACCATATATACTTATACTTTGGTTTTCCTTATATGCTTCTAATGAAGATGCCATCAACTACTTCCTTTCTATCAGGATGACTGCTACAATCATGTAGACTTTCTACTTCATCTATCCTTCCATGCTTTTATGATGATGCCATCTCTATTTTTATATAATGAATCATATCATACTTGTGATGTTTTATATTCTCTTCTATGACTAAAATGAACTAACTGAAGGAGATCATCTCAATCATAGTATAGATATTTCACTTCCTCCTTTGATTTCTTCTTTTCTGATTCTTCTACTTCTTCAATAACATGGGCTTCATTTATTTCATTTCTCTCATTTTTGTCTTTCTTGATTTTGAGACAATTCCTCTTATAGTTCCCATATTCATTACACTCATAGCATTGTGTCTTTGACATATCGATATTCTTCTTTTTCCGCAGATCAAACTTTCCAAAATTTCATTTTCTCTTGGCCATGGTAGCATATGCTTCAACTTGTTCATTTGATCAAACATAATTTTTTCCTTCAAACTATTTTCTTCAATATTACGTGATGACCAAAGTTAATTTAATGGAGTGGCTTCCTTCTTTCCATATATACTTGATACAAAGTTTCCCCATTCGTCAGGTAGTGCATTGAGCACAACAGTGGTCATTTCTTTATCGGGCATTGTTTCTCTTAGTTCTTGTAGTTGATCTCCTATTTGTGACACCCTCATAAAGTATGAGTCTATACATTCTTCCCTTAATACCTTCATCTTGTATATTTCAATTCTCAATAATGTAACTTCTCCTATAGTGCTTGCAGAAAATATTTCTAGCAAATTTTCATATATTTCCTCCGATGTCTCCATCTTTGCTACATAGGGGATGAGTGAATCCTTCATTGATTATATGAGAATCATTTGAGCACTTATTTCCCCTTTCATATATTTTTATAGTTCTTTAGCTTGATCTTGAGATGGTTTGGTTATGGAGTCATTTACATATTTAATAACTGAACATTTTCTATGAGGGTCAAATCTATACTCTTCTTTCATGCAAGGAAATTTGATGACCCAACCAGTTTGTTGCTTTCCTTGCATAATGAAGTCATTTTGATAGTAGATTCAAACATATATATAAATATACTTACTTTTCAAGTGAATATTCTCCTTGAAAATGGTATCTTCAACTTGATGCCTTCTTGATTCGGAGATCAAAAATAGGCTCAAAAATGAAATTGCTCGGAATCTCCCGAAACCGACTTCAAGTCATAGTGCTCAATTCGAAGTCAGATGAAGAAGTTATGACGTTATGAATTTTTTGACCAAGAACTACAAATTCAATAATAGAGTTGACTAGGTTACTAAATGGGTAGTGTGTATAGCTAATATCATCAACTAAATTTGTAGGTTATGGTTGGCAGTGGACCAATCAGATTTTGACACATGGCATCACTGTACAGGTGTAGGTGGCACATTTTGGTTGGCCGGTTTGGTTTGAGGTGGCCCAATAAAAGGCTTCCACGTGGCCCTATGTGATAGGCTAAAATTTTTGTATAAGGGATGAAGTGCCTTGGCGGGGTTTGACCCCTCGACCTACCGTAGCATAGTTCAAAACCATTCCACTATGCCACCACATTATTTATAAACCATATAGGGTTTTCGGTTACATGTGAATTCAAACAGTCGATGATTTGGGAGGAGGGGTTGGGCAGTTAGCCCCAACACCTGGTCACGTTGGCACCATAACTCTCTTGGTGGGAAGAGGAGGTGCTACAGTAGATATGGAAGAGACTAGGCCCCAACCCTAGTCATATGCGCTCACCACAAGATAGTAGGCAAGAGGGGCAAGGCACTTGGGCCTAGTCATGGTTCCATTGGTGCCCATATGACCTATGACACGACGAAGGGAGCGTACTGGGTGGCACCTGGCCCATGTTGGCTCCGATCCCATGACTATTATGTGACCACAACCCAGGTGAGTGGAGCCAAAGACAGTGGGGGTGGGTAGTTTGTTGAGAAATCTAAGCCATAGAATATTAGATGATTTATCTGAGAGATAACTGCTTGTAAATTATTTTTACTTTTAGATTAAATTATTCTCTTTTGATTATTATTGTGTTATTTTTTCATCAAATAGTTAGAAATTCATAAACAATAAAGAGACAAGAGACACATAATTTAGGCTATCTGACAGGGCCAAAACATCTCCTGCTTGATAGGAAAACCAACACAAAATCATTCTTCTTATAGAAACTTCAACTGACAAACACCAAGACTAAAACTTGTTATCACTTAGAAAAAATGAAGCATCATTTGAAAAAGTCCTAGAGGTTCATGTGTTAAAGGTAGGGTTATAGGATTCATTTTTCATTACTTGGTCAAGGAAAATTTTAATTTTTCTTATTTATCCTACCCTGAGGTCTAAACCCACCCTCATTCAAATCCTCTCATGTCACAACAATCATAATTTTCTGACATTTTTCATTTCCAAGGCTATAGTACTGAAAGGGTCATTTTAGCCAAGAAACCACACTTTCATAGCGAAATACATAGAGAAATTGCACTTTTCGCTACGAAACTGCTAATAATTTTGTAGCAAAAATGCCCAAAAATACACTAGGAATGCTACGAAAGTAAGGTTTCATGTATGTCATGTCAAATTAGCTGTTAGGTGTCAGAAAATGATTTGAAAAGGTTAAGTTATATGACATTCGAGTCATTTAGGGTAATGATCAAGGTACATAGTCAGGGCTGAAGTCATCATCACCATTTTAAGCATGTATGAGTCATCATTATGTTATGAGTGTTCATCGAACTTCAAAATATTTCCAAATTGAGTCATTTTTCATTCTATATTCCTTCTTTGCATGTTAATGAGCTCTGAAGAGATATTTCATTGAGCCCAAGTTGTGGCTGGTTTTTTCAAAGGATTACAGATATAACTAATCAAGAGATGAAGAGAAGACATTATCAAGCGAGGTAGAGAAGACTTCATAGAACCATAGCTGCAAAAAGGAAGACAAATAAAGGTGGCAATTTTCTTAGATATGAGCCATCATATATGAACCTGATAAATGAAGACCCAACAGCTATAGAAGTCTTCAGAAGGACGAGATGTTTACAGTTTTGTGAAAGATTACAAGGATTCCTTGTACAAGTTTCCAAAGAATTTCCCCTAAACTTCAATGGAAAAACTACTAAAGTGGGAATGTTGAATCTGACTATTACACCAGAGATCATTTCAGCAGCAACAGGGATTCCAAGAGGACAAGAAAAATGGTTCAAAGGGTTCAAATTCAACATGGAGGAATGCAAAGAGTTTATCAAGCCAGAAAGCGGTGAATTTGACCTTACAAATTCCATTCCAAGGAGCTGCATGAAGGACATTTCTCAAAGCTATTGCATATTATCCAGAAATATTTCACTTGTGGAGAAAGATATCATAAAGTCTATTCTTACAACTTCAAGCCTCTCCTACATTTTGTTTGTAAGATATCTCTTGATCTGCCTTTCTATTTACACAAAATTTTAGCAAAAATGGTAGATAAAGTTCAAGCAAAATCTAAGGGAAGTGAAACTTCACTTTTTCATCATGGCTTAATAAAATTGTTGGTTTTAGATGAGTCACAAAGACTAGGCAGAGACTAGTCTTCATTTATTTTTTTTAGTGGTTTTTAAATGGATACCATTACCCCTAAAAGAACTTCTAAACCTATAGGTATACCATCACCTTTAGTGGCAGAACAAAGTGAACCAGTAGGGGCAGATCAATGTGAACCAGTCATGATGGAAATAGAGCAGTTGCAGAGATTTGATACACCTATTGTTCCACCTGCAAAACAAAATTCAATAATGATCAAACTTGCAAAACAAGAGAAAAATGTAAGTAAACAAGGCAAAAAAAGGATAACAAGGAGGAAAACAATGGCTAAAGGAAATTTAGAATACATACTACATGCCATTGATATTGAAGAGATTCCTATAGTCCAGGCTGAGGATATAGATGAAGGTGGATAGAAACTTAAGAAAGCTAAATCAGCAAAGAGGTTAGAATTTGAAGGTGAGGATGCAGGTTTTATGTTCCAGGCTAGGAAGCCCATGACAAGACATGCTAGAAAATTGTTGGAAAGTAGTAAAGAGGTTCATCCAGTCACTAAAATATTCCATCCACCACAAGACATTATTGATCTTTCATCACATGCAAAAAATGATTCAGTCAGCAAGCCAAAGAAAGGAAAGGAGAAAGTCATTGAAAAAACAAAGTTTGAACTCCTTGAAGAATAATTGAGGTTAGCTAATCATGAAATATCAGGCATGAAGAAGGAAGAAAGGAAACATAATGTCCATAAGGTTCAGTTTGAAAATATTAAAGAGGTTTGGGAAGATCGGGTTGACACTGTATCAAAGACCCTAGACAACACACAACAATTAATCAAATGGACTATGCCATTGAGGAAAGAGGTGAAACATGTTAGAAGAATGAACTTGCACTTAAAATATACCAACAGAAAGCTACAGGATCAAGTTAAAGACCTCCAAGAACAGCTAGAATTGATCCATGAGGAACTAGAAAATAAAGGTTTAAAAATGACAGTAGTTGAGGAACCAATAGCTCAAATCATCATCAATGAAGAAGAATCACCTCAAGACTCCTAGTTTGAGATGGTTTATGTTTTGAAAGGTCAATGGAATGTTGGAAACAAATTCTATATAGCTGGAAAGTACATTTTTTAAACTAAGCAAAAATATGGAATTAACACAGTTTCCACAGTTTCGTAGCGTTTCCTAGGCTTGAAGCCAAGAAAATGCTAAGAAACCATCTGTAGCTTTATTTTTTCATTTAAAACCACTTTCGGTAGCTTTCAAGGAAGAAATATTATGATATGGAGGATGTTTCAGGGCATGATGAACACAATGCAGAAGGAAAGAAGCAGAAAATTTGATTCTAAAGGTCATTTTTTGCACGCTACGAAAGTAAGCTATGAAACTACCATACTTTCGTAGTGAACTGTTTTGAAGATTTATGAGTAGTTTTTTGGGCAATTTTGGATAGGTGGACACTTTCAAAGGGTCAAGGGACTTTTCTAGAAATCATCCATGACTTGAAGACCATGAAATCAAGACAATCCATCTTCCAAATCATGCGTTGAAGATAAGGACCTGTTTTCCTGAAAAATAGGGTTTGTTTCAAGATTTTGAGGAGGGTAATCAAGATGTAAAGTAGTGATGGGTTCTGTAATAGCTCATTCGAACATGTGAAGCATTAGTTGTCCAATCTATAACTGTTTTAGGATATAAGGTAGTTTATGTAATAATTAACAGTTTGAGTCCTATTAGGAAAAGGATTGTTTGGTAGTGTAGCTGTAATTTTCTCATTAAAGCATATGTTTTCCTGTTATGCAAGGTGTCATTAGGAAAATTTCGATGAATCTAGGAAAGAGGAAAATAATCTCTCATGTAAAAAGGTCTATTAAAGGGTATATATTTGAATTTGTAAATGGTTGGATATTTTTTGCAATATTGCAGTTTTATGTAAATTGACTGAAGTCAGTAATACAAAGGACTTTTTCTTGACCAACCTGAGTTTCTCGTGGATTTTTTAGTGCTTATTTGATCTATATTTTCTATGTCTACCATTTGCAATGGTTTTCATATTTAATACTCCAAATTCATAAGTGTATGCTCTGACTTCCTTTATTGATGAAATGGTTGTGTTATTTCATGTTTCATGTGTTATTTACCTCTTCTAAAAAATATTACCTGCCTTAGCTTCCATATCAAGAGAACTTACCACTGAACAACTAAATCTGTTGACTCCATAAGCCTAATGATTACATACTTGTATTCTTTTCAACCTACACACATCACAATCAAGTTATTTTCCAAGTAGAGTTAGCCATCTAGTTTCATCATTATCAAATATCATTAAACCCTTTGAGAGAGCCCTCTCAGACTAAAGAGCCTAAGATTTAGTTACAAGTTGGTTTGAAACAGTTACATGAAGTTGTCTGATTATCAATCAATCAAGTGCAATTTTTTGATAACAAGACCCTTGACCTATTTTCCACTCCAATACTAAGACATAAATTATGTTCTTCACTACTTCTACCTCTTAACAAAGTCAACTTTGGTCAAACTGATTTATAGCACTCCTAATTTTGGTCATTCTGAATTTTGGTCTTCTTCCACAGATTGGCAACTCTTGGCCTATCTATACCCTTGTAATACACACGTGAGGATTAATTTGGAGATACTTTTCTTCTTCACTTGAATAGGATTCTTATCCTTGTGACCTCGGCTAGTAATTCTATTGATGTAGTAACCTTCCTTTTAGCTTCTTCGCTCACAAATGAAACCCTACTGCAAAACCTTAACAGTGTTGTCACACATACAAGGTATAATGTCCAAGTACAATCCCAAAATATTTATGATTAGACTCTTCTTCCTTTCTACATTGAATATGAGGCTTCTATATCTCCCTTCCTCGCACACTTCTTGTGTTTTGATACTTGACTGAGCTCTATGAAAATTCTATCCTCTGAAATAGGTCGATTTTCCTATTTATAGTGGTTGTTACCTCATAATAATCTGACTTATCATAGAGTGAGTCGACATGTTTTTTTGTCATTCCTTTTGAAGTTTACTTGCTATGAGATCCTTTGTGCATGTCTTAGAGGGTTTGTATACTTAATTAATGGCTCATACAAAATATAACATGCCCAAGATGGGTCCTTCATAAATGAAATAGACTCAATTTGAATTTTATGACTAGATAAATTAATCCTAAAGGCTCACAATGGGAGTCATAAATAAAATAAAATTCCTTTCTCATGAAACCCATGAAACAAGAATTACAATAATTTCATTTTTCCTTCTTTTCATAAAATACATAAAATCACAATTACACATCATCATATAAATATCGAACCTAGTTACACTTTTCAACACTCCCTGTTAACTAGGGAGGTATTCATAATGGTACTTGGTCATTCCCAATATGAATAATTTATCATAAGAAGAATCGGATTGGTAACCCATGTGTATACAATCGTATTAACCATCATTGTTACATATAAATTCCTTGACTAACAACTCTATCTCTCCATGAGATCTAAGCACAATGCTGGCGAGACTAATGTTGTATAGACACACTCATCAATGTATCTTTCGGAACATACCCCACCTGGGTTCTCAGGGTGTGTTCCACCAGGACTATTCTTATCTTGGATTCCCAATCCTAAAATAATATCGGTCCTCAATGACTATTATTATCTTGGATGCCCTAATACATCCTCAAAGAGCATCAGATGCCAGATGCTTACCCAATCCTCCATTTTGTCTTCCCAAGTGAAGAAAATAATGACGTGTCTATCTCTCCCTCTTAATTATGGAGGACATATCTATTCCAATAAAGGAATGTACTCATTCCTATAGAAGGAATGTGCCTAAGCTCCCTCTTGGCTTGGGAATTTCCAAGTAAGAAACTTGTTTCTAGGCTCCCTCTTAATTAGGGACCTATAGCAACTCCTTAGGTGGATATTATGGGACAACCAACTGCTTGAATAACTCCTCCTCACAATTTCATGAACTTATTTTCGTTATTTAAGAGTCTTCATGTTTGAGACTTCTACATATGGCACTAACCATCCATCACTTTCATCCATGAGTCAACCATGTCATCATCGGAAAGTATCCATTAGTCGATATATGGCCTTCCTTTGTGCCATGTTTCTTTCTTCATGCCATGTTTACTTAAGGATCTTTCATCCTACTACATGTGCATCGATGGTGGAAGAAATCCATAGATCTTCCCTTGGAAGCCTTGCATAAACCCATCTAGATATTCAAAAATAAAGGAATGAAAATTAAAATCAACATTACCTTTGTGATGGTATTTCATCATGACATCTACAAGTTCGCATCAGCATCTTGCATACATATCGACACATCTCCCATAGATATTTATTGTCAAGGGTTTCTTTCTTTTTCAGACTCCATCAGAGTCTTCATATCTTCCATGGAGATATCCTATTCAAATATTCTTGGTCTATCAGATGTTAATTTCCTTTACAATGGTTTCATATTCCATGATCTCTTCCTTTCTTCACACAATTCATTCCCAGGAGTTCCCAATCAGAGTTATTTAATTGTATTCAACCACCTCATACTTCATATGAGGACTTATTATGTTGATTTCATCTAGTGAATGTGTGACCCATGCATTATTGCATCCCCTTAAGGGAGGATATCCTTTCTTTTGATCATGCTCTTAAGATAGAGAATTTGTTCATGATATCTATAACCATATGACATGACTTCCACAATATCAAATGCAAGCATACATACCTAATTTTTCCTTTGGGTCATCCAAAATTCCTACAGCAGTTTCCTTGATTGAAATATCTTCAATCCCTTGATCTGCTTCGCTTTTATGTCGTTATACCATCATACCATGAATTCTACAAGTATGGAATTATTGATGAAACACTTGCTTCCCCCCATGATCGGTGAACCTTTCAATCAAGATTCCATCAAATAATCTTGAGGATCTAAAATGTCCCCATCAGTAGATGTTTCCTTTTGACATATGTATTATGGACCTTGAATTAGATGATCATGCCACTTATGTTTCCAATGATATTCCCAAGAGCCATATCCTTGAATTTCATAGATTCTAACCATGTTTCATGATTTTCTATGATGATGTCCTGGCCTCTCGCTTACAATGCTTTTATGATGCATTGATGCATCCCATTTAGTGAATCATGATATCCATATATTACAATAGAAGACTTAGGAACTTCAAAAGAACTTAGGTGAGTAATACTATCATAGTCATAAGAGATATCTCTTACTTCCTATTTCTTGGACTTCTTCTTTTCAGCTTCCACTACTTATTTGGTGATATGGGCTTCTTCTCTTCCTCTTTTATTTTCCTTATTTTCCTTAGGACAATCTCTTTTATAGTTTCCATATTCCTAACACCCATGGCATTGAATTTTAGACAAGTTCCTTTTCTTTTTCCAAGAACCATACTTTCTAAATTTTCACTTTATTCTTGTCATTGCAGCATAAGCTTGATTTTTCTCACCTTCTCCCACATCAGATTTTTCCTTAGTCTAGACTCTTCAATCTTGCATAGTGACCATAAATCCTAGAATTGAGTAGCTTATTTCTTCCTATAAATACTTAAATTAAATCTACCCCACTCCTCTGGTAGTGCATTTAATACCACTAAAATCATTTCACTATCAGACATGACTTCTCCCAGATCTTGTTGTTGATCCCGGATCTCAAATATCCTCATAAATTATGAGGCTATTCCATATTCCATTAACATCTGAAGTTTATAGATTTATTGTCTTAATTAGATGAATTCTCCAGCAGTTCTTACATAATACAACTCTACCATTTTGTCATATATTTCTTTTGAAGTTTCGAGTTTAGATACATATGGGATGAGGGGATCCTTGATGGATTATATGAGAATTCTTTGAGCCATAACTTCCCATTTCATATACTTGGAAGAGCTTGAGAATATTCCTTTCTTGGTTTAGTTATAGATCCTTTGACATGTTCTATAACGTCATTTTCAATGAGATTCAGATCTGTCATTTTCTTCCATGCAAGATGGTTTGAAGCTCCAACCAATTTGTTTCTTTCCTTGCAAAAAGACATTTTGATAGATTTAGATGTGGACATAAATATACTTACTTGATAGGATGCTATTTCTTCTTGTTTCTTCCTTGATGTTGATGATGATATAGAGGATAGAAAACTTCTCCCTAATGAAGGTAGTTTTCTTCAGGAATGATCCTTGATCGACACCAACTTTTGATTTAGGTTCCTTTGGATGAATAGTCTTCAAAACACTTTAACTTGAGTAGATGTAGGGTTTTTTCCTTCTCATTCTTTATGAAGATCCCAATACTTCTATGTATACTTCTTTGATCTAGGGTTATGGTGCTTCCTTTGACTTCAAGATGATCTTTTTTTTTATGCATTCCTTGAGATTTGATCATTGAGTGTCCCTTGATAAGATGCCCTTCCTTTACTTAGTCACCATAGGTTTGATACCATGTTGAGAAATCTAGGGCATAGAGTATTAGATTATTTCTCTGAGAGATAACTACTTATGAATTATTTTTAATTTTAGATTAGATTCTTCTCTTTTGATTATTATTTTGTTCTTATTTCATCAAACAGTTACTAGTGCATAAACAATAAAGAGACAAGAGACACATAATGTAGGTTATCTACCAGAGCCAAAATCTCTCATGCTTGACCGGAAAACCCGCACAAATTTATTCTACGTATAGAGACTTCAATTGATGACTACCAAGACCAAGACCAAGACCATTGACCTATTTTCCACTCCAATACCAATACAAAAATTCCCTTCTTCACTGCTTATTCATCTTGACAAAGTCAACTTTGGTGAAACTGATTTCTAGCACTCTTGATTTCAGTCATTCTGAATTTCAGCCTTCTTTCACAAACCTGCAACTCTGGGCTTGTTTGTACAATTGCAATACACACATGGAGACTGATTTGGAGATACTTTTCTTATTCACTTGAATAGGATTCTTATCCTCATGACCTCGGCAAGTAAATATGTTGATGTAGTAACCTTCCTTTTGGCTTCTTCACTGGCATATTAAACCCTACTATAGAACCTTAATCCTTGTCACACGTGCAACATAGAACATCCAAGTACAGTGCCAAATTATTTCTGATTATATTCTTCCTTTCTATGTTGAATATGAGGCTTTTATATCTCTCTTCTTCACAATTTTCTTATGTTTTGATGCTTGACTAAGATGTTTGAAAATTTTGTCCTCTGAAATAGGTCAAGCTATTTATTTATAGTGGTAATAAGCCGACTTTTAATAGAGTGAGTCGATGTGTATGTTTTTCATTCCTTCTAAAGTCAACTTGTTAGGATATCCTTTGTGCTTTTCTTGGAGGGTTTGTATACTTAATGACGCATACAAAATATAACATGCCCAAGAAGGGTCATTCCTATATGACATAGAATAAATTTTACTTTTATGACTAGATGAATTAATCCTAAAGGCTCGCAATGGGAGCCATCACTAAAATAAAATTCCTTGCTCATGAAACCCATGAGACAAGCATTACAATAATTTTATTTTTCCTTTTCATCAAATACATAAAATCACAATTACACATGTCATCATGAAGACCGAACCTAGTTATACTTTTCAACTTAGTTGGCCATGTCCCTCGGCCATATCGCACCACATGTGACCCTATCCTGACATAACAGAAGTTAAACCAGCGAGGGCAAGTAGTTAGCCCTGGCCACTTGGCATAATATGACCCTAATTTGGCACTTAAGGGTTATTGGTGAGTTTAAACATGAAAAAAAATGCACCTTTTGCGATGGGAATCTCGTTGGTTTCGGGTGCAATTTTCGCTCAATGGACTGTGTAAATGGATAAATTATCACACAATTAGTAGGTTTTTCCAATTTGCAGGACAATAGAAGAGTTGGGCTTGGAGAATCATATATTTCTCAGATTTTAACATTTTTTAACTCAAACAGAGTCTAGATAGGGGTTCTTGAGTGTCTTCAACTGAATGGTGTCCTCAGTTTTTTTATTTGAGCATTTTATGATGGAAATTTTGTAGAGTCAAGTCCTTTAGTTCCAGAGACAATCATAGTTTTGCAGCAAGTTGAAGGCATTTTTTAGCATGAAGAGAGCCTAGTCAGAGGTTTTTCAGCCTTCCAGTTTCATCTACAACAGTTGTTACTTCAGTAGAGAAACTATTTTAAGTATTTTCTCAATGTTTTTATGAGATAACCCCTATTCAGCTCTTCATTGTGAAGAATTTTCATGTTTATGCTTTTGATTTCAGGTGGAGCACAAGGACCTATTATGAAAGAGTCTTTTTTATGTTGAAATTTTCATGACTTACTATAGGGAGTCATCTTTTTGAGTTATAATTATTTGTAGGATAATTTTTCATTGTAGGAGAAACAATCCACTCTAGAGTCAAAAATTTATAATGTACTCATTTCATGCTAAAATCAATGAAGTGTTCTAGCCATTGGAGTACGCCTAGAGACATAACCTACGAGGGGTGAACATCGTTATCAAAATTTTGTTTTCTTATATTCATGTTTACCATATTGAGTTGCATATGAATGTGTTTCTCTTTTAATTTCATGTTAAAACTAAAATCATCATCTTTGAATATGCTGTGAAACTAATTTCACCTTTAAAGATCCATTTTGTTTTACTTGCAAAGTGTCAGATGTAACAGTCTCCTCCCACATTTACCTAAGCCAACTAGTCCACCAGGGTAAATGTGTGATGAAGAGTTATTATGATGTGATTAAAATCTGCATGTATAGTAATGGAAGTGGAACCAACAAAACAAAACCAATTTTACCTTCCCCAGAAGCTACAGACCCTTCAGGAGGCAACCAACCCTTCCAGGTGCTTCACCCTTATGACAACTTGTAACTTCATTGATCTTAACCTTTAGTCGCTCCCATGACAAGCCATGCATGTGACTAAATCCTTCCAGTCGCTCCCATGAAAATCCATGCAAGCAACTAAGGCCTTCATGTCACCCCCACAGCAAGGCATGTCAGCGACTGTGGACTTTTTCAAACAGTTATGAACCAATGACCCCGGAATTTGAACCATTATTTCAGGGCTCAGACTCAAGCCACTACCCAGAACTTCATGAAACTCCCAGAAATTATAAATAACATTTAAACAAGTTTACCAATTTAAAACATTTGATCAATGAATTGACCAGTCCCCTACTAGCCATGACAGGAATTTCATCAAACATATAACAAATATGTAATCTACATGTCATAACAACAAATCTAAGCATAGGGGTCTCATACTTATCTAAGATTCGTAAAGAATAATTGATGTCTTATCATAATAGCTACATTATCATATATTAGGTCATATGTTCATTTTTCATTCATTTTCTAATTAAAACACGATGAGATCCATACATCAATTCTTTCATAAAACATACTCATAACCAGCATATAACCAACAAAAATAGCAAGTATATAACAGCCATAAAAATGACATATGAACAAGTAAATTTACCCATAAAATACAAGAGGGAAAGAGATATTATTAACATATTCATAATGAAACCAACTATGGGACTTCCACGTACTACCCGACCATAGACGAGGTTGAACCAAATCTTTCTTTCATCCAGTCACGCATGTGCCATATTACAAGCATGAATGTGGGATATCATGGAATAAATTGAAAAAAACCAAACCAGGGCTTCAATAGGCCAAATCACCTCAACCCTCCCTAGTGATTCCACCTCACAGTCATACTTCACTAACCATCACCAAATCGATCTCTAGCCAAGTTTTCCAGAGCTTCAGAGCATTTTTCCAACTAGGGCTTCTAGGACTAGTAACCCAACCCACAGTTGTTGTATGGATTCCATAGCATTTTTCCAACCAGTGCTTCCAGGACTAGTAACTCAACCCACCAAGGACTTCTAGACATTTTTCCAACCAAGGATTCCAAGACTAGTAACACAACCCAAGTTGTTACAAGGCTTCCAAAGCGTTTTTCCAACCAAGGATTCCAAGACCTAGTAACTCAACTCATAGCCATAAGGAACATGAGAACCAAACAGAAAAAACAAAAGGAAATAAGCCCACAACACCATGGCTATCTAAGAAATGGAAAGGCTAGGAAAAACCACCTTCAATCTAGTAAATCCTCCATGCCAATGAAATAGCATAACCAAGAAACCACATGCATGTGGCATGCATGCCAAAACTAGCAAGGAAATCATACATGCAACTTGGTACCTGCAATAAAAACTCATTGCAGTTGATGATCCTGATGTCCACTTACGCTTTCCTTATTTTCCTTTATCTTCTTTCTCCAAATCCCAAGTGTGCCACACTCCTCCTTTAGTGCTCCAAGAAAACTGCAAGTGTCCAAAAGTATGAGAGAGAGAGAGAGAGAGAGAGAATAGAATGAGAACTCCAAAACTGAACTGACAAAAATTGTGTAATGATCCTCAGAAGCTTTTTTTATTAATGAGGCCTCTATTTTCTTCATTTTCCTCCTCGAATGTAACTTATGACCTTTCACCTTCCTTTTCTCCTATTTTCCATTATTTTCATAAATAAATTCCAATAAATATCTCATTCCTTTCCAAAGTATTTTCCATTGTCTTTGCCAATTTTCATAGTCATTAATTAATCACAGGTGATCCTCATCACTAAGTTTTTTCCCAACATTCATCTTGGAATATGTGTCCCATGACCATGGAAATTAGTTTTCCTTTATTAACTTTATTACAGGGATTTTTTACCAAGGTTGTTAAAGAACCCTCCACTTTGTACCCAAACCTACAAATAAATCTTTCCAGAACCTAGTAGTAAACTTGACATCCCTGTCTAACACAATATTATTTGGTATACCATGCAACCTCACCACATCTATGATGAATACATGTGCCACATCACTAGATGAATACGCAGACTTCACTGGAATGAAGTGTGCTACCTTTGTCAACTTATCCACCACAACCACGATAGAATCATTATGTCTAGATGTCCTTGGTAAACCTGTGATAAAATCCATATAAATGACCTCTCATTTCCACTCTAGAATCAGAATTAGTTGTATTAAACCACCTGGTTGCTTACACTTTGCCTTTAATTTTTGAAAATCCAAACATCTAGCTGCAAACTCTCCTACTTCTTTCTTTATATTTGTCCAATAGTAAAACTTCTTCACCATTGTAAATGTTTTATGATATCCTGGGTGACATGAATTCAGTTTAGCATGAAATTATCTCAAGATAATATGCTTGAGTTCACTGTTGTCTGGCACATAGATCATGTCCCTAAATATGACCAAGTCATCTGTTATGAGATGATATTCCACATGTTGATAACCTATACCCTGCTATAACATGTGTACAAGCTCCCTATACCTGCCATCTTGTTGAATTTCCTGTAAGATATGATCCTATATAATTGTCCCATAGGAACTCATATTTGCTATGTGATTTACCTGTATATGCTTGCTAATAGCATCTTCAACCTTGTTCTCTTTACCTTTAATGTATATCAAAGTTAAATTCATTGATCGTGGCCAACCATCTAGCTTTTCTAGCAGCCAGATTCATTTGGCCAAATAAATATCTCAATCCATTGTCATCGCTCATCAATACAAACCTCATGCCAAGAAGATAGTGTCTCCACATGTTCAATGCATGGATAATCGTTTCCAACTCAATATCATGTGTCATATAATTATGCTCGTGTTCATTGAGTTTCTTTGATTCATAGCATACCACATGTGGGCGGAAACGTGAAGCTCGGTTACACTTTTGTGAGAATCGGGGGCCGAAAACTTTTTTCGGCAATAGTTCGGTTGAACTTATTCTACAGTTCGTCCGAACTTTGTAATATCCGAACTCTTGATTCCGTTAAGATTGACGACACACAGACGGCGTGGGCAAACAAAATTTTTTCCAGAGATTGGAAAACCGGCAACAAAAGTTCGGCCGAACTCTTAACAAAAGTTCGGCCAAACTTTTACTTTTAAAATAGTTCGGCCGAACTAATTCCTATAAATAAATCGCCCGTGAAGACTGTTCTTTTACCTGTTTCATTATTCTCGCTAATTTGTGTTTCCGGCTGCTCCCTTCAGCGCTGCTGCTGTTCGCGCATTCCGGCTGCTCCCTTCAGCGCTGCTGCTCCTCTCGTCGGCGTGTGCTTTCATCGGGTATGTTCTACCAAAACCACAATGTATGTTTTCTTTTTAATTAGGTAACCAATATGAACATCATCATGCTTAAAAAGGTTGAAATGGTTGGGATACTAATCACTGTGATTGCATAATGAATAACAAGGATATGTATAAAATTTTAGAAATCCTCGTCCATACTATTCAATTTTTAAAATATTTTGAAATCCTTATGTTATGTGACGTGAAGGTGAAAATGATGTAAATGCTTCAGCAAAAGATTTTGTTTTTATAATGCAAAAAAATGAATGGAGTTTTCTTTTAAATTTCCTTTACTTGTGCATTTAAATGCATGAAACAGAGTTAAACTGATGTACCATTACAATGCTTGGTTACACAAAATTCCATCCAACCCAGACAAGCATGAGAAAAATCATGGTACAACATTGCATCAATATTTCAAAAAAAAAAAATTCCTCAAGTACGTTCCTGTATTGATCAAATCTCATCCGATTCGATCTCACTAGGATTCGCTGCCCATCATTATTTAGGGGATGACAGAGGGAATTATCAATGGATATTATAAGTTCTCAAGCCTTATTGAACTTATAATTAAGCAGACTAACAACATCATATTTCATGTGACACTTTATTTATTGATCTGTGCCCTGCAACTTCATGAATTAATTACCTGCGGCACACGATGCCGCCATTGCCACTGCGGCTAGTGCACTCTGCATCGTAGGTCCCAACTGGATTCACTATGAATTCAGGTACACCTCACACCAAATTCACTATTATTTCAAAATATACATAGAAACATCACCTCACTGTGATTGCATAATGAATAACAAGGATATGTATACAAGCCCAGCTTAACGATACTAGTACTAATTCATGTAACAGTAATGGTAATAAAAGGTAATAAGTAACCAAGCCCAGCTTAAGAGCCATGAGACCCTTATTGCTTATACTAGTACTATTAGTAATACACATACAGTGGTGTAAGCTATATGTAAGCTTTGTACTCCTTATACTACTACCATATTGAATAGGTTTCATCATTATGGTTTGATCTCTAATTCAAAATATTGTAAATTAGGAAACCTGTTATCTCTATTTCAAATAGATTTTTAACTGACAATAGCATGCATTGCTCAGCGTCTTTATTTTCCGATTTTGGGTATGATTAACAACACTTCTAGAGCATTGAAGAATATATAACTACACCAAAATGAGTAATTATGTCATTGCATTTTGGATTTGTCCGTATGTGAGAGCAGAATCTCCTCTCCACTTTATCATGTTGCTACTGCTGGACAGCTTTTCTGAACGTTGAGCTTCCAGAAACAAAATATATTTGTGCAGAGCATCTTTGTAATCCAAGTCACCCAACACAAACTGAGAACCAGCAAAGAGCAGTGCGGCAAGAATTATTACCACAAACCTCTGAACAGTAAGCCTGAAAGCCATTTTTGCCGCAACTGATTAATAAATTAAATTAAAATCTATAGAAGTTGATGCATATATATATTTATTCTCAGGCAACCAAAGGACGATTAGAAACATTTTGGACATAAAAGGGAATTAGTTCTCTTCGTTTTGTGTGCATGTTTAACGTGGGGCTTATTCTGAAGGCTATAGAAGTCTTGTGGGTGTCCGTTGGACATGAAGAGAAGAAAATTCCATGAAAACATCAATTGAATCACGAGTCACTGTATAGGATGGCCTCATCACCATTTCCTCACTATACTATTAACGCACAAATGTTAAATTTTCTGAAACCAAAAGAAGCTAGTTGCACGACACAAAGTCAATATTGCTTATCCAAACGGCATGATCAACATTAGACAAAACATTAACTTTTCACAACCAATAAAATAAAAAAACTAACTTAAATTTATTTAATTAAATTTATTATTTTGTAAATTAAAATCTGTAAAATAATAAATTTTTATTTTAAAATTTTGATTAATAAAAAATTAGGATTTAATGAAAGGTTACTAAGAAGAGGTATAACGTTTAATTTCATAGTTCGATATATTTTTGAGATGAATTTTTAACGAACAATTTATTTCCAAATCATTTTAGGTGTAAGTTTTGATTAAAGTAACAAATTTATATAGTTCTACAGTCTTGATTAAAGTCACAAATGTAAATATGGATGCATAGGCTTATTTTATATTTTGATTAATTTTGTTTTGATGAATTTTTAATTAATAAGTTTTATGTTGAAATCATTTGAGTGCAGATTTTTATTGATTAATGTAATCAATGTCTATTTTTTTCATCAATTTTTTTATTATATTTTTTAAAAATTTGTGTATAGTAGTTTTTAAGTTTCTGGCTCAGGTATAGTTATAAAATTTCTAAATCCCTAATTTGTTAATATTTTTGATATGTAAGATTTTTTTAAAATTAAAGGCATGTGCTTGTTAGCTGGGGCCCTAATTATTGTATATAGTATTTCGTAGTTCATACCATAAGGATTGCATAATTAGATGTATCCAATAGTAAAATATGTAAATATTCAAATTTCCTAAATGCTAAAGATTTAGACACAGTTCTCTACATTAGTACCCAAGTTTCATGATGATGATGATGATGTCACAAATGTTAAATAAGGAAAATTCAAAAAATCCATTCTTAAGAGATACTTTATGCATTTATTTCATCTATGTAGGGACCCAAAGTGATAATTTAGAAGGTCATCACAATTTAAAAGGTACTCTATATAGACATTAATAATTTCTCTCTTCATAGGTCGATTGCAACTAAATGAGAAAGTATTTAAAGAAATAGTAACCATAATTCACCTCACCTAACAAATATTTACCAACTTCTCCTATAAAAGTTCTTGTTTACGTTACCCTTGTCATAAAGGAACTCTCTAGGAAATTCTAGTCCAACCCATTGCTTTAATTTTATTCACGATAACTTCATCACATATATGCACTTGGGACCCAAATCTTCCAATAAGTGTATTAAAAAATAAATCAATGTAACTCTAAACGATCATCCACAAACAAAAATTACATATTGTCAACCATATTGATATACATGAGGAGTTTTCTCCGGTAATAATTAATGATCAGTGAAGATGCCTTTTCTTTTTAATTAGATAGATACAAAGTCCAACACTTGTCTACAAGGTGACTTTTCTTATGGCAATGAGTAATAAACAATTGCAACTTACTTTCAACATCATTTTCCTTGTCCAATGGGCCTTGGACCTTTTGCCTCATTTATTTAGAAAGTTTCATACATGCATGGATATCTTCTTCCAACATCTATAAACATTATTATTATTCAAACCACAAAAGGAACATGCAAGTTCTTTTCCAAATCTTATGTGAATATTTACCATATTTATCATAATCAAAAGCAATTTGATTAGAGGCAAATTTATACCTTGAACATTCATCGTTGTCGCCTTCTTGAGGAGGTGAATTTGATGAGGTAGTGGCTCTCCTCTGAATACTAGCAATGAATTCAATGACTCTAGAGCTTTCAACATCCTCTTCTTTTAAATTCTCATTAGCTGCATGATTATTAACATCTTCTTGCAAAGTGGGTGTCAAACTTTTCCATTCAACATGAATACAAACTTCACAAGCTTGATGCACCCCTTTCATGTATAAAAATATTACCTTTGCTAGGAGTGGCCTTTTACAACTTCTGAAAGCATTTGGTTCCACATTCATTCCTCCGGCAAACGCTGTCTTGTAGATACCATACATTCGTCTAAGGTTAAAATCATACAAGAAGAGCTTCATTCTGGGCTTCACCTTTTTGACAAGCTCCTTTTTGGTTGGTGGCAACCCAAACACTTTGTATTGGAAACACTCTTGCTTTGTTTGAGAATTACACATAAAAATCAAGCTGGAAAACTTATCTTTTCCACTGCCATCTTCATTGTTTGCTTCCTTGTTGCCTTGTTTTTTCTTCTTATTTTGATCAACCTTTGACACAGCAGGATCAGATAAACCCTTGGGTTTGTTCTCTGTCTCTATTTTAATAGTCTTATCCACAAAATTAACCTTTGACACAGCAGGGTCAGATAAACCCTTGGGTTCGTTCTCTGTCTCTATTTTAACAGTCTTATCAACAACATTAGTTGGTGATGCATCCTGCAACATATATCCACATATTTGTTTCAGACATTTGTAATCTTCCTTAGACTATCTGCAATTTGCTTCACACTATACGCAATCTACTTCATACTATACTATCCGCAATATGCTTCAAAGATGACCGAACAATAGATCCACACTATTTTCAAACTCTTTAAACTTCACACTGAAAGCCCATCAACATATTTGTACTGAATCTTACAAGAATCTGTAAACTGTTTTCAGAGATTGCCGAGTTATTCCTTATTAAAAGAGCCATAGACAAGGTATATAAATATAGATAGAATTACTTCCTTTTAGGCCGACCAACACTTTGCCATGTAGGCTGATTTGTAACACATCATAATAGTTCGATTTTTCAACGTTGATGTAGAGCTGAAATAAACCATTGGTTCATGTTTTCTTTGACTAGGTCTGGGTTTCTAGCTGAATCTATATGGACATTTCTATCTAGTTAAATACCCTTCTGTTTGCAAGATTGATTTATCTTTTAAGATTTTGCATTTGTTTGTTGTATGTATCAAAGATATCTATTCCCAGTTTTTCTATGCACATCAATTCAACTGCACAAACAATTAAATCTAATTTAATATTATTGTTTGCTAGAAGTTAGTTTATGTTTTAAAAATGTTCAGTGTTGTATGTAGAAAAATATTCTACAAGGTGACCTTTCTTATGGCAATGAGTAATAAACAATTTCAACTTATTTTCAACATCATTTTCCTTGTCCAATGGGCCTTTGACTTTTTGTCTCATTTATTTAGAAAGTTTCATGTGCATGGATATCTTCTTCCAACATCTATAAACATTATGATTATTCAAACCACAAAAGGAACATGCAAGTTCTTTTCTATATCCTATTTGAATATTTACCATGTTTATCATAATCAAAAGCAATTTGATTAGAGGCAAATTTATACCTTGAACATTCACCGTTGTCACCTTCTTGAGGAGGTGAATTTGACATGAGGTAGTGGCTCTCCTTTGAATACTAGCAATGAATTCAATGACTCTAGAGCTTTCAACATCCTCTTCTTTTACATTCTCATTAGTTGCATGATTATTAACATCTTCTTGCAAAGTGGGTGTCAAACTTTTCCATTCATCATGAACACAAACTTCACAAGCTTGAGGTAATGAACACGAAACAAAATTCCTTCTTGGAACAGCTTCATGTGCCTCCTTGGCTTTGGAGAATTTTCCATGTTTTCCATAACCAAGACCCAAATAATTAGGCCCTTCCTCAAGAACATTTGGCTCAACTATGCCTTGTACTCAACTATGCCTTGTACATGCTTGCCTTTAAAACCCTTTACTTTCATAGCACATTTTCATCAAAAATTTGGACCTTATTCCTCTAGTGTGTCTCTCAAAAGCACGCACACATTCATTTTCAGAGGAAATTGAAGACAGAAACCAATAGCTAATTCTTCCAACTAATCTTGACTAAAATGAGCTAAATTTTACTCTGATACCAACTTGATTTGAATATAGACAAACTATTTTTGTTGGGCTATCTCCCTCATTAGTTAAATAAAAATATGTTTAGGATCGTCTAAAGTTAGCCAATTGGGAAGGGGTTTATGTGTCAAGCTTTAAGTGTATTTTGTGAGAAATTTATGAGTTAATTAGATTTTAAAAAGTCATGTTTACACATTTATAAAATGCAAAATTTTTATTTCTAGGAAAATCTTTTCTCTCAATCCAAATTCTTATCATTGGACATGTAAGAGGAAGAAAGAGGGAATTCACTTTTCAAATTCTAGACCTTTTCTAAACCAAAATAAACTAGAGGTTTGGTTTTCAAATACATTCACTTATTTGGAAAAGTTATAGCTACCAAAAGTCCATATGCCAATCTACCTCCCAAGAAATCCATTTAGTACACCATTGGTTAGTTTTTTGTCTTCCTATATTCTAAATATCAACCTCTTCTAGTGATTCTTGAAAGGTGGATACTTAAATCCTTCCTAAAAATTTGAGCTCTAAAATGAGAAGACATACAAGGTAATTTTAAGTCATTCTTCTATCCAATTATAAAAACCAAGTGAATATTGAACTACATATTGATTTCTATCCCATAAACTGTGTACAATATATGTGGAGTTTCCTTGCCCTAAGCGAGATGTTTAACAAACATAATAATAGAGAAACAATTAGTGACGTCACCAAAAGATGTAGCCTCTTCAAGGTATCATATCCTCTCATCAAGGTCAAGAATCTATTCACCAAAAATGTCCTATGGAAATGATGGTTTAAGAAACAAAACTAGACAAAAACCTTCAGTGAGAACAACAAAATCTAAAACCTCTTCAAGCTCTTCAATCTTCTCGTAAAGTTAAATTACATGTCTTGATCAAGTCCAACAACAAAGAAACATTCAGTGACAACACCAAAATATACAACTTCTTCAACATCTTCTAAACCATCTTCAAAGTCAATATTGTGTGCATCAAATTCCTCGGCAAGGTCATCAATGGAGTCATCAAAACTACTATCTCAAACTTCAATGCCAAAAATAAGTCAAAAGAATTCAATTTCTCCAAAACCTTCTTCTCTAAGCAAAGCTAGCATGATGTCGTCGAGAAATTCAGTAATTCCACGAGGAAATTCTATCAAAGTTAAAACAAATCATTTTCATCCATATTTAATGCCTACTTTTTCAGGTGGAACACCTCCAAATTTAAGGACCACAATGACATAAAATATGTAACTTTACCTAATAGGTGTAGACCTAGAACCCCCAACTTTGCGTGACATGTACAATTGAAGTTCTTATATGGTAAGCAGTGTGAGAAGAGAGTCATGGTCACTGAGTTGAGCAAGAGAAATAGTTTGGTATGACAACCTTACTTGTGATAGGTCTAGCTAGAAGGCTACCAAATTACATGGTAATGGCATTCAAAATGTGAAAATTCCCATTTCACTTGGAAATAAGATGGTAGAGAAAGGTATAGATGAAAGGAGATATCCATTTATGGTAAATAAATCAAATAGTTCTATCAATTCCACCTTGCGACTCTAAGAGACATTGAATTAAATTTCATCATTCATAATTCATGGTCATGGAACATGATTGTGTTGCAATTGTGATAACATCTGCTGTATGCAGAAGTTAATAAAAAATGATCGAAAATGACATTTTTTCTCTGTTTTTTTTTAATATTTAAGGAAAATTACACCAAGTAGCTTCCAACTTCATATGACCATAATGTCAAACTCATCTCAGGATATTGTCCAAGTAAGAGCCACTTAAGCAAGCAATCTAGTATACATGACTCCAATTTCAATTAGCAGCAATGAAAGTTCTCTAAGTATGGTGCAAACATTGCTCCAGATCCTCAATGGGGCATGTTTGATGACAATAATTTGGGGAGTGAGAGAGGGAGATGGTAGGAGAAAAAATTCAAGGAATCCACAAGAAATTGAAAAATATATAACTAGAATAAGGTGGAAGACATTTGTAACCTAAGAGAGAAACCTGTGAGGAAATGGGTGAAGTTGGTATTACACACCCAATTGGACAACCTCGAGGAGAAAACATTTCTCCCACTTTATTTGTTGGCATAACCTAGTAAGTGTTATTCACTAGCATGTATTTTGTAAAGGCCTTTCAACCTAGTTCCCATTCAACTCCATCCACCAGGTTGTAGAGGATTCCAAGCCTAATTTCATAAAAAGTAATTTGGGGATGATCACATTGACTTGCTTGATGACATGTCTATGAAGATTAACTACCTTGAACTATTTTTTTGCGTAGGGAAAGAGACACATTCCCATGTCCGAGCATGAAAACGTTCTTTGATATTGTTAATGCCTCTAGTGTTTACTTCTACAAGTTCTATAGGCAGAGTCTGTAAAGGGCCAGGTAGCCTCTGGATCTCATCTTTTATGAAAGGTGACATATCTAGTAAATGCCCCTACAGTCAATCTCTGGAATGGATCTAAATAGAAGTTCTTCATTTTAATATCCATAAAACACGACAACTTTAAGGTAAACTATGTACATATGTCATTTCTCCCACAAACTAAAGTGTATAAGTGGTAAATTTTATACCAAGTGTGCTCCCACCATGTAAAGCGCAATTTGGTGAACTTATCATTTTTATAATTTCTTTTTTCGATTAAATTTAGTTTCACACATGATCAATTATTGCTTTGAAAGTTGTGTTCTACATAATTTGTGTACACTAAATTAAAAATTGATTTTTTGAAATCTATTTTGTGTAAATGTCGACCAATAGATATATATCATGGAGGATGAACGACGAAGATCAGCCGAATCCCATATGGAGGTTCAGGGATCGGGGGATGTTCACGGAGGCAAGAGGAGAAGGGTTTCTACTCCATCCGTGGAGCATGGCCAAGGTTCAACTGGTCGAGGTATGAGTGGTAGCAGGTTGCAGGAAGGGGGTGATATTTATTCCCCCGAAGGCCAATCAACGACTGCTGGTTCTCAACAGGGTCACTGTGGGTCTGGTTCTCAGCAGTGTCATTCTGGCTCTGGCTCTCATGAGGGTCATGTTGGGAAGATGTTAACCAACAACATCAAGGTTGCCATCAATTTCAATATTTTTTCATTAAATTTGTACAATTTTTTTTACACGTGTTTTTTCTAATATACGAAATTTTATATATATTGATGCAGAGGCCGAAAATGTTCGAGCTAGTGGTCAAAATAGACGCAGGGCAGCCCGCTACATTCAAGAAGAAGGCTGTCAACCCAGCACAACTTATCCGGCCGAGATTACTGATATACCATGGGAAACCAACATGGAGTAATGCACCTTACAAAGCTGTGAAAGCCTTCATGCAAAATTGCAAAGAGATCTCGTGGCTTTGTCTCTACCTGCTGAGAGTCGACAAAGCCTTGAAATAGTTGCACATTCATTGGGTGAAATGGTGAAAGTGTACAGAAATCTTGGGCCAATAACTAATTCATTTGTAGAAATGATGAGAAAGAGAAAAGAAACAGTGATGGGTCCCGATAAATGGGAGGACATTAAACAAAAATTTAAAAGAGACGTGGCCAAGTTAATGTTTAATTATAAGGAAGGGCCAAAAAGAATAATGTTGAAGGTGTAGTATTTCAAGCACCCAGAAATAGCTCGTTATTTGTATGATCGGCATCTTGCGGCCTTTGGAAGGCTTCCATGGAACGATGAGGTTCCTGTTTATTTTGCACAGATGTTTTATGCAGAATTTTTTTTGGGTATGAAACCCAACTACAATGACCTTCCTTCAGAATTTTTTGGCAGGGGTAAAGGTCGATTATATAACCGTAAGGGCACTAAGCGAGATGTGGAGTTTCCTTGCCCTCAGCCGCCATTGGTGAGTCGACCGTTTCGAGTCGAAACTCTGCGATCAGATATGGATGCGACTTCTCAAATAAGTCAAGAAGCAAGAGATGTTATGATCGACAATGTTCATAGTGGATTGAGTGGAGTCGATCTTTGTTTAAATCAACAAAGAGCACGTGAATATGAACGTGCCAATTTTTTTTATCGTACAGATGAGGAGATTTACAACATGAATGTTGAAGATCTCCGAACATATGCAATAAATTGTCGCAATGGTCTGCAAGACCTAATTTTTCATGAGGAAGAGGGCACCGGAACGGTATGTGTTAGTGACCTTAGGGTTTGAAATTATTTTTATATATACATGTGTACATTTTGTAATAAATACATGTGTATGTACATGTATACATTTATTTGTATGTGTACATTAATCTAACAAAAATGTATGATTATTGTTAAAACACCATTTGCAGTTCTCAGGCATGATGCATGATGAAAATGTTAATATTACGTTCGGGACCTTCGGTTCAAATGATGTAGATGGGTCTGACCATCATGATATGTTGGCACATGTTAGTGTTTTTTAAGTGACTCTAAAATAAATAATTGTTTCCACACATGTACATGTATGTATATATATAATTTGATAAAATGTTTTAATAGGTACCGATTCCGTCTGATGTTTTTGGGATGGCGGTACCTTCTTCTTCCTTAGGAGATGTACCTTCTACTTCATTGGGAGATGAGCCACAAGTATGGACAATTTTTTACAAGTTCAAAATTTATGTTTAAAAGTTATATATATATATATATATATATATATATATATATATTCTACCTCAAAAAGTTCCATTAAAAATTGAGATATATAGAGAGAGAGATCTATATTTTGAGTTATTTAAAAAATTTTGAATTTAGGTTCCTATAGAAGATTTTTTTAATCCGGGGACTCTAGCGACGGAGATAGGAACATCCACAGCATTTGAACAAGTTGTCTTTAGTTCCTTTTTTTAATATTATTGAAAATAAGTTTATATATGTACACGTGCATTTTCATTTGAAAGTTTTTAATATATATATATATATATATATATATATATATATTTAACTGTACATGTATATTGTACAGTTTACCACTGCAGATGTTCTTATGGGAGAACCTGTTCATCAAATGGAGAGGGAACCTTATGAGGTATTGCATGATTTTTTTGTTATATTTTGTTTTTTACATTAAGTTCTAGATATATATATTCTCATTCATTTTTGAAACTTCAAATTTTAATGTTCAAGTACATGTGCATTGTGTATGTAGGTTTCCCATTCACAGGATAGGGCACGGACTGAGATGCTAGATCCTCCATTTGATGGACATGATTTACAGTAGATTTGATTCCAAAATTTAGATGGTTTTAAAATTTGTTAAACTTGATACAGTTTGATACTTGTGAGATTTACAATTTTTGGACATATTTTATTACATTGTTATTATATAATTTGTTTTATTTAATTTTTGGATGGTTTTAGTAATTTTGGCATGTAAATATTTAATGTTTAATGTTTTTTTTGGATAGTTGAATTATAATTGGCATGGCATGTGAAGTTTAATATGTAATGCTTTAAATTTAATGTGCATATATATGTAATGCTTTAAATTTAATGTGCAAAGATTAATTTTTTATTAATAAATATTCATTTTAGGTTTCAAAAAGATTATATTTGCAATTTTTATTTCTAGAAATATAACTGTTAATTTACAAATGTAACCATAAATTGATTAGTCCTTGGTGGAATTAAATCTCTAATTTTACTTTTAATTTTCATATACAATTTATATATTTTAAAAAATGAAATTTGATATTCTAGGTAGAAAGGTAATCCATGACATTAAAGGTAGTTTTTCTTGAATATCTATTGTCAAGATAACCAACTTTGATTTTAGAAAATATATAAACTACATCCCTAATAGTGAAGGCAGTCTTTCTTAAATGTATATGGTCAAGATAACCATCCTAATTATAGAAAATATAACCTATTTTTGACCCAAGATAATATATGTGTCCATTAGGGAGGTATATTTTGTTGTTATATTACACTTCAATGGAATCCTCATTCCCTAATAGAGTCCCTTTCTAGTGTATATTACTCAGGAAAGTGTACTTCAACTTGTTCTAAACAAAATTGCAATAGCAATGAGCATAGTGATGATTCCGAAATAAATTTGCAATGGTCTCTAGTTGTCCATATGAAGGACATGCATCCTTTGTGAAACTTTTTCTTAGAAAATTATAATCTAATAAAAACATTCATATTACATAAGAGTTTGTAATATCATACAAAGAAAATTGAATTATTAATTTTGTTTAAGGGTCAATATGGCCCCATCCCTTATCCTAATTGAGAAAGGGGAGATAGGGAATTCATATGAGCAATTGGGCCTTTAAATCCAAACAAGTTTATCGTATCTCCATAACATATCTCTCAAGCTCCACTTAGACTTTGTGTATTAAACTTGAACAAGTCCTCTACTAGAATTAATTTTTGAATCATATTTATATTACATTGCTTGTGCTATGACCTCTTATGCCATTTCATGTGTTGGGCTGACATGATGCAAATTAATGCTTCTGTGTCATGATGCTTTAGTTGTAATGGAAATATAGAAAACAACAATATGTTGACTAGGACTTAATATGTGTACTTGCACAACTTATTAGGATATGGCGTGAAAAATAGTTTTGTTTATGGAATATAATCACTTTCATTTATGAAAATTTGATAAACTAAAAAAATAAATTCTTCTAATTGTGGTATGTTACGGTTTATTCTATATTCTCATATATTTTGAATTGAAATGACCAAATATCTTGTATCTTCTTACAAATATTTAAAGAGTGCACAATTTCATCCATGGCAATCATGTAGATTATATCTAGAATACTTGGTTGACAATAGAAATAAGAATAGGGTGTTAAAAAAATGGATTTGTTTTTTTTTATGCAACTCAAACAAAAATGTTTGCTAATTTGAAGCTAGAAACAAAGTATATAACTCATCTAACACATATAGTAAAAGAGGCAAGGCCATAATTTTTTGAATTTACAAGAATTTATGTGCATTAATAGTAATTCTCATGTGTTTTATTACATAAATTCATAACTATGTGAGGCTTCATTTTGCTTCATTATTACGACTTATGTTTCAAACATAAATCTTAAGCATTAGGACCTACTTTTCTCTCCTAGGCATAGTCAATACCCTAGGCTCATCCCTGCTATGACTAGTCACACAAGGAATACTACTTGGGTGTTAGAGACTATATAGAGAGGACATGTGTCATGGTTGAATTCCATGTTCATAATACTTGCAACCTAGAATGTTTATTTTTTCATATAACTAATTTGTATGCCTTGTTGACCATGATATGGGTTCGTAGATCCATCATTAATTCCCAAAACTAAATAATGATCTAACCATATCTTACTGAGAGACCAAACATCCCATAGAAAGGTCCTATGTCGTGTGCCACTACATATCTCACCATGCTTGAGCCCAATAATCTTTGTTAAATTCCCAATTCCCTTCGTATACTTTCCTCACCATTATCAAGATGGAAAGACCCATTAATATCATTGAAAACAAAAAAATTTCCAATAGGAAGAACATAGCTTTTCAATGCAACTAACCATCTATCAATTGAGCTCTAATTGAAAATAGAGTTTAAAGAAGTAGATATATGTACAAATTATCCCTTTAATTTTGATTGGAAATATAAGTCTCTAGTACATATATATGTTTGTTGAATTTGGGTCAATGTTGTTAATGCACTCAAATAGGTGGCCTTGTTAATTTATTTACATTGTTGAAACTTTTTACCAAAAAATCCAACTAGTTTTTCATCAATGCACATAGAAAAACTACTTGGAACAATTAATTGTGCATTCTAGAACATATCTATCCAAGATAAGTAACATTTTTCATCAATGCACATTGAACATATCCGACCATTGGACAAGCATATTTTGTATGATATTTTCAATCAGGATTAGAGATGTGGGTCAAATCCCACCAAAAGTCGGAGAAGTGCTTCAAGTCTCTTGTCTGAAAGGAATTTTCATATGAAAGGAATTTTCGTACAAAACTATACTGCAGATGATTTATTTACATTTTGTCCATACTTTTTACCAGAAAATCCAGCTAGTTTTTCATTAATGCACATAGAAAAACTAGTTCCAGTTAATTGCACTCTAGAACATATATATTGAGTACATAAATAATTTTTCATCAATGCACATAGTAAAACTAGAACAATTAATTTCATTCTATAACATATATATATATATATATCCAATATATATAACATTTTTCATCAATGCACATGTATGTATGTAAAACTACTTTCAGGTGATACTAGAGCACGTGCTTGTACCCAAACAATTTGTACATGTGCAAACACTTGCACAAATAACATAAGCAGCTCAATTTTTAGTTGAGTACTGGAAGTTCTAAAACATATTTAATCCAAAGATAGTAAGTTGTTGGACAATTCACTCAAAAAAAATCTAATGGAATTCCATCCTCAATAATCCGTTCATGATCGGATTTTGACATTTTCCATCTCTTAATTTTTTATTTTTTCTTTGATTGAACTTCTATCAACTTTATGCGTGCTGCACACACCAAGTGACTATATTGAAAACTTATGGAATCAGGTTCATAGTCTTCAAAGTAAACAAAGTCTCCACTTTGATGAGTTTGTTTGAAAAAATAACCTTTCAATATAATAGACCCTCTGTCATACTGAAATCCGTGATCATCATAGTTCTGTAATAATTTCATTTTTCGTTCAGTGCAACGCATCAAATAATACTTCACATTTTCATCGTTGTCAATAGGTGCAATTACAGCGAAAACATCTCCTGCACAATAAAATGAATTTAACAAAATTATGCATATTTAAATTTATTTTTAGATCTTTAAATCTTTAGAAAGTAATTCAAATGTTACCTTCTCTAACAAGATCAGAAACTCGATCACCATCGGATGATATTGTAGTTTCCTCTGATTGCATTTCTTCAAACATTGCAACAGACATTTTTCCCTTTGTATTTAGCTCTGTATGTTTCCAATCGTTCACATACATTTTTTTTTCACAAACATCATTGGATTTTGTGTTGTCTATGCAAACATCACAAAAACAAGATTATTTTCTTTTATCCAATGCAAACACATTTCTGGACAACTTTGTTTGAATTGAATGCAATTTTCGAGTCCCTTTTATTGTTTCAACGTCATTTCCAATTGATCTATCTACGTCTTCGATTCCAAGATGCCAGAAAAACCTTTATATGGAAAATTAGAAGAAGAATTTGTAAATATGATATCAAAATACAATCAAAGATAATCATTGCATGATAAATGTATAATGTTTAAAATTAGATTTCCAATATAAATTAAATTGAATGTACCTTCGCACTTCTCTTGATGGGTTTCTCTCATGGCTTAGAGCAGCGATGCACCATTGAACAACTTCTTCAGCGTTCACAAGTCGGCTTGCAGAGTGGTTCATTTGATATCTTCAAAGTACTCGTTTTATGCATGCTCCTGCACCGTCATGTTCTCCTTTTCCATGGCCAGTTTCAAAGAAATTCCAACAATGTTTAATGCAGGTTTTCTTATGAAGACAACACAACCAAAAGAATGATCGTGTAGATTTGAATTGACCTGCGCATCCATCTGACCATATCCAGTGTTCATTGAATTTTATTCCACGATTTTTCAATGAATCATAAATTTTTCCAAAACAATGTTGTACAAAACATGTATCATGTGTACGATCGTCACTGATATAAAAGTTATATTCTTTAATGACATGTCGATTTTCACTCGTGCTTTCTATATGATCGACATTTTGTTCAGCATGTCTATATAGAATATGGACGAGCATGGAGACTTGGTCAGAATGATAGTATTCACTCTGAATTTCTTTTTGTGGAACAAATGTGTAGTTTTCTGCAAAATCAATCACTGACAAAATGGTCCCTGGTGGAAACACTTCACGAGAGTTTTTGAATTGCAAGTCTTGCCATCGATCTCTATGGGAATGCTTGGTATATTTGTAAATTTTTGCCTCAAACTTTCTCAAAAAGTCTATTAGAAAATTTTTGTCTTCTAGTAATTCAATTCTTTTAACACTATTTGCACCTTGAATCGATGTATCGATATATTCATATCTCTTCCATTTCACTTTCATGTTCGACAATGATTGATCATTTATATCAATACGATATTTGTTTTGAAATTTAGTCAAATGTCCACAATCATCGCATTTTTTACCACCAACACATTTCTTTTTGTAAAATAGTTCATCGCTTTCTCTTTCACATAGAATTTGAGATATGAATTCACGGATAGTGGAAGGAGGAGGTGAATCCTTCCATAATGTTCTACCGAAATCAAGGAATGTGTCACAATATAACTCAAATTCCACATGATAATGGCAACAACAAGTGTCGCGTACGGTGATAGGTTTTACATACCATGGTTTTTGTTGAACAAAAGCACTGAGTGAAACATGAATTTGACGATTCTCTTCTTTGAACTTGTTGAATAACTCTATCCGAGTGGTTTCCAAGAGATGTTTTTCATGTTCTTCGTATTGATTTCGTGCTATTCTTCTTCGCATCACATGTCTTGCAGTTGGTGAAACACGCGAATTGTTCTTCCAATATTCATATATTATTTTTTTAACATTTTCTCCAAGTCTATCTTTGTATGGTTGCCTACAAATAGCTCTCCAACAAGCAAGTTCATCATTTACATCTATTTGCAACCGAAATTTCCGAAGTTTGTGCAAAGTTTTTCGCGAGGTTCCCATTGCTCGTGCCATAGATGTTACCAAACGATTCTCTTGAGTACTTGAGGAAACCATTGCCATCTGTATTCCTCTACGTACAATTGAAACATCTTTCTCTCTAGATCTCTTAATTGACTTTATAGCACTACTCATATTTTTTATCACTTCTTCCTTCATTTTATTATCTTTGGTTGATTTTCGAATACCCAATAGTGTCGTAGCTTCTTTTAATTTCCTTGATGATAGGAGACCTTTCAACATTTGAGCCTAAACTGTCACCCGCTCATTTAAGAAATACTTTTCAAAAATGCAGTTAACATAATATCATATAACATGGTCAGGTTTTTTATCTCCATATGTGTGAGTGTCAACATTTTCTAACATCTCATTATCGATAGTGATTTCATCTATACATATTCGAAAAAATAGTACATTTTCAATAATAACTAAATCAATAAATATATCTAAAATTTCAAATATTTTTCAAATTAGTTCATCAAATAAAAATTAAGCTTCACATTTTACATTAGGGAAATTTTAAATATATCAATAGATCATAATATTTACATTTACATACCTGCTTCAATTTCTACTTGAGGTTGATTTTCTTCTTCAATATTTTGAGGAATATCTCCGTCTGTTTACATTAAACAAAATATTTTTCAAATTAGTTCATCAAATAAAAATTAAGCTTCACATTTTACATTAGGAAAATTTTGAATATATCAATAGATCATAATATTTACATTTACATACCTGCTTCAATTTCTGCTTGAGGTTGATTTTCTTCTTCAATATTTTGAGGAATATCTCTGTCTGTTTACATTAAACAAAATATTTTTTAAATTAGTTCATCAAATAAAAATTAAGCTTCACATTTTACATAAGGAAAATTTTAAATATATCAATAGATCATAATATTTACATTTACATACCTGCTTCAATTTCTGCTTGAGGTTGATTTTCCTCTTCAATATTTGAGAGGGCTTCTAACTTTCTTTTGCGAGATTGTCTCGTCTCTTCTCTACGTTCCTCAAGGTCTCTTTTTCGATCATATTTTCTCGCACAAGTTCTTCGATTTCCCATGATAATAGGGTATGAAGTTCAAAAAATTTCCTTCAAAAAATTAGACAATAACTCAATTACAAAAAATATCACAGAAGATTTAATTTAAAAAAATTCAGTGTAAATTTTTTGCAAAAAATACATACTCCAATCCAAAACACTTTAAAAAATTTGAGAGAAAAATGTCTTATAAAAATGAAACGAAGCTCAAAAGATTTATTTCAACTAAAAACACATACATACCTCCAAGAAATGTCTTTTAAATGTATGTCCAAGAAATTTTTTTAAGTTCAAAACAATTTTTGCCAAAATCAGGCCGCCTCCAAGAAATGTCTTCCAAAAAAATTCTTTGTAAAATGAATTTACTTCCAAGAAATGCTTTTAAACCCAAACTTTGAAGATAAGTTTTTGAACCCAAACCAAGATCTTTATAAAATGAGATGAAATGTGCGAAATGTGCGACAATTGTGAATCATTTCGCGGCAATTTATATTGCCGCAAAATGTGTTTTTAGTAGGGGCTTCGCAAAACTTTCCGGCCGATGGAAAGTTATACAACAGTTCGGCCGAAATTTTTATTAAAAGTTTGGCCGAACTATTAAGACGTTAGATTTAACGAGCGTACGGCAGAAAACATAGTTCGGTCGAACTAACGCGTCACCAATTACGTAAAACCAGGTTCTGAATACGGTTCTGCAACTTTGCACTGATTAAACTCCATGAAAAGTTGTTAATTAACTGTCGGAACCAAGACAGGCATTTTCAGAATTGAATCTACTTTCAGGAAATATAAATTTTATGGAATTTCATAAACGTTTATTAATTTTAATTATTTTTCTAATAAAATGGGTGCAAACAATTTCTGAGGATCATTGTGATTCAGTGAAATCAAAATTTTGTATCTCCAAAAATACATTGTAAAAAAAATTGAAAAAATTATGGGGCATTACAATGGTCCATCGTCTCTAATGGGTAGCTTTTGGATTTTTAGTTTATAACTTATATGTTAAGAAATTTTTTGCAACGCGAAACATATCCAAAATACGCAGATTTTCATATTAGACCAGTTCAAAAAATTCTAGTAATTATGATATGCATCCATTGGCTTTGTAAATATGACGAAAACAAAGTAGACTCTGTCTAGATTTTTGTAACACATTTTGTTTTTTCAAAAACACAAATTTTCAATGAATACAACATTGCGTCATAACATGACTTCTTATGAATCTTTTGATTGTTAAGAAACACACACTCAAAGAAACGCTAAGTTGACATATCAAATCTGCATAAACAAATTTCAAAAAATAAGTAATATAAAGCTAACAAAATTTCTCACAACTTTTATTTTTATCGCAAAATGAAATTCTACACAAAAAAATTGTTATAGTTTGCAGAAAGTTGAAGAACCGAAAAAAATGAAATTTTTTTCTCAAAAAAGGGCAAAAAGTGTAACCTAGCTTCACATTTTCACCCATGTCCTTCCAGCATAAAAACTCCACCAAGTCCTCTCTTGCAAGCATTTGTACACACCACAAATTCTTTTTCTAGATCTACAATATTTAACATTGGAGAATTCATCAACAACTACTTCAATTGCTCAAAACTTGTTGCACATTCTTCGGTCCATCCAAATTTCTTACCTTGCCTTTGTAGTGATGTTATAGGATATGAAATCTGATATAAGTTCCTGATGAACCTCCTATAATAACCTATTAACCCCATAAAGGACCTTACCTTATCCACATTCCTAGGAGCTTCCCATTCCATGATAGCCCTTATCTTTTTTGGATCCATTGTCATGCCTTCCTTGGAAACCACATGCCCCAAGTAAAGTACCTTTTTCTAAAAGAAATTACATTCACTAAATTTTGCATACAATTGATGCTCTCTTTTCAATATCAATAAGGTTTCTAAGTTTTTTCCATGTTCTTCCTCGTTCGTAGAATATATCAATATATCATCAATGAGCACAATAAAAAAACTTGTCCATATAAGGATGCAACACACTATTCATCAAGCACATAAAATTAGCTGGAGCATTAGCCAAACCAAATAGAACTACAAAAAACTCATAATCCCCATACCTGGTCTGGAAATTTTTCTTGTAAAATTCTTCTTCTTTGATGTGTACCTGATGGTATCCTGATCTCAAATCAATCTTCGATAACATTGCTTCTCCCTTCAACTAATCAAACAAGTCATCAATCATCGACAATGCATACCTGTTATTGATGGTCACCTTGTTCAACTGTATGTAATCAATGCATATCCTAAGAGTACCATTCTTCTTTTTCAACAAAAACATTGGTGCACCCCACGGTGATACACTTGGCCTAATGTATCCCTTGTCAAGAATTTCCTTTAACTGCAACTTCAACTCTACTAACTTTTAGGTGCTCATCACGTATGGTTCCTTTGATGCTGGTGTTGCCCCTAGTACCAAATCAATAGAAAATTCCACTTCCTTATGAGGCGGAAAATCTGAAATCTCTAGGGAAAACACATTTTTAAATTGTTGGATAATCTGGAGCATGTTCAATACCTCTGCGTCCTCAACATCCTTACCTCTATCACTAGAAATATGCATTGCAAATAACACACACCATTTTTTGTGACTACGCTTTTCCTGCATAGTTGTCACCATTCTGACTGATGTAGCTTTATTCTTACCCAGTAACATTCTTTTCTCCCCATTGTCATCCAAACACTTAATATTTTTCTCATAATAATCCACCTTGGTCCTATGAATATATAACCAATCCATACCCAAAATCACACTATATGATCCCAACGGAAGAACATTCAAATGCTCTGATGTAGGAATACCATTCAACTAAAATTCACAATCTCTTACCCAATTATGAACCCTTTTCTTTGTACCTATATCCAACTGCACTAACCAAGACTCTGCATGCACTTATTTATTCAAGCCACAGTTATCCACCATGTCAGGATTAACATAAATATAATTAGATCTAGTGTTAATAAAAATAGAAATAACTTGATCACAAACCTTACCATCTATATAAATACTAGATGTTTGATGATCTGCCTTCCTGTTATCTAATGTTGCATAAATATGAGGAATACTTTTTCCAACATCTCCCATTGTCTGTGCCTCTTGAGCACTGTATATTTTTTGTTTACCACCCTGATGTTGTAGAAAATCTCGCCTATGATGATCTTTGCCACAAGTCCAACACTATAAAGGCTTCCAACCTGCACCCTTGTTCTACTCCTCGGACTGAAATTCATGTCCTCTATTAGTTGCATTTAACTTCTTAGGTGGTGCTAAATTCTCTTTGTTACCTGTGTCTTGTGGTCTTGTTTGCTTCTTATCCCATTTTCCTTTATATTTTGCATTACCTCTCCAATCCTACTTAGTCTCATATATGTTCTTTGATTTCTCAGAACAATACATTAGCTTTCTGGTGGAATCCTCCAATGATCTAAGCTTGTCAAACTCAATCCTGTCTTTGAATGATATCAGCAACCCACTGATGAATCTCTGAATATTAGATTTCTCCTCCTTCAAATAAGGCACATACCTCAATAAGTCCAAGAATTTTCTAGTGTACGCCTCATCGGTCATAGATCTCATCTTCAGTTCATAGAATTCTTTTTCCATGTCGTCATAATATCTCTCTAATGGATATTTCTTACTGAACAGTCTCTCGAACTCACTCCAAGTCAACTCCTCTTCGTGAATACCTCTGACCTTATTTACTTCTTCCCACCAGATATATGATTTACCTTTAAGACTGAACGTAGATATTATTTCTTTCATGTTCTCTGATTAAGATGTAATTTGAATAACTTATTCATCCCAAGCAACCATGCTTCGACATCCTATAACTTCTTCATTTATCCGTCAAATGTAGATGGATTTTCTTCTTGAACTCATCCAACAAATATCCCCTATCATCCTTATTATAAGGATGATAGCGATGATAACCATGATACCTGATGAGCCCTGGTCTTTCACCAAGGATGTTGCAACTCCCAAGAGCTTCTCAACTTAAATTATCAACTTGGGATTTGTACAAACTTAGAGGTTACAGTGCTATATGCACAGCAGGTTAGGTTCCACTCATGTCCCCCTTAATCATGAGATCATATCAAGGTGTTCAGAGACCACTACTTCATCTAACTACAAATATAAAATCATGTCATGATTTCAAGGAGATGAACATGATTCTAACTACAGAAGTGAAAATTCCATTCATTCAATGTAAATGTTGAATTGAAATTGCATCAAGGAAAAAACAAAGGCTAGTCTAGTTTTCATAAGTAAACCATGTTATTCTATTTTCATATTTAATCAAATTAACAACCCACTTGCATGAGTCATTTATCTATTTGCAATTTTCTTGAAAATGGGAAATTCAACCTTCAACACAACTGGAAAAAAAATCTAATTCTAATTCTATTTGTTTTCCTATGGTTGTAGTGAGGAAAGGATGGGGTTGGAGTGGACTTAGAGTCTTCCCTAATCATGAAATCAAATTTTGGGGGTCATTATTCAACTTCAAAATTCCATTTTCAAAATATGGAGTGAATCTTGTAGAAGAAAACAATGCTACAGGTTTGCTACAGGAAGTTCTATAGGAGACTATGTTTTGCTAGAAGAGGCCTTGTTTTGCTACAGGAGGGGTGGCTGAGAGATTTTGAGGACAGGAATGGGTTCTTGAAGGTAGAAGAAGGTGTATTAAGGTATAATAATGTGAGTGAAGGATTTGGTATCCCCTTGGCCAATATTAGTACCCTTCGGAGGTCTATCGTGGTGTGGGAGCCCCTTGGCTAAGATTATTACCCTTCGAAGGTCTATCGTGCACCACATTTTGTGCCCACAATATCCTCCACATATCTTAGCATAGTGGTATCGGTGGAGGAGTTTGAAATATATGTGAGATGTCAAGAAGTGGCCTAGGTGGATGTATAAATGTGTGCTCACCCCTACATTAATACAATCCCTACATAGTCAAACACATGCATCAAATGATCACTATTACATCAAAGTAAATTAACATGGAAAATATTAGTTGAATTTTATTGAAATGTACTCTACCCTACAACACAACTCTAATTTCAAAACCAATACTTCTAACTTATAAGTTTCAAAAACTAAACATGCATAAGGATTACAGTCTAATACTTAACAATTTCCAAGAAATCATAAACAAATATTTTTGGGTTATTATTGTAGATCTTCCAATCACTCTTCCCACAAGAGAGGTGAGAGGAAAACGTACAACTACAAATTCTGTAATATAACACCTACTGAAACAAGAAATTCATTGCAATAACTTTAGTAGGAACAAGGAAGAAATACAAGAGAGGGACTAAAGCATTTGGGTTGGGCCCAAACCCAAGGGTTCCATCCCTTCCAAACTCACTCAGATGCAGAAAAATAGTGAAATTTCCATTAGAAGAATATAAGAGTCACATACATCATATGAAAAATGAGAATAACAATGTCAAGCACTGGGATCTAAGTAGTTACTCCTAGTTGTGACAAAACTTTGAATCCTAATGAGCCTCTGAGCTAGTTTATTTATACAAAAAGTAGTTGAGGGCAACACCCTTGAAAAGAGAAATGATACCCTCAAAAATCTTGAGATTTGTGGATTTGGTTCTCTTTGATCTTCGCATGTACTTGCAGTCCCTCAGTTTCTAGTGAATTCGAGTTATTGGTGAGGATTCTGTAATCTCAAGCTGAGTTAGAGAGTTAATGAGGTGGGCAAGCCTCTTATATTCTCTCTATTTGTCTCCATCAATCCCCTGCATAGTAAATACCTCCAAAAATGCTTCATTTTCTTGCATATTAATCACATTAGGCCATACAATATGAAAAAACCCCTTTAGTCTTATTACTAAGCATATTATGGATAAAAATGTGAATTAATGTGAGAAAATGAGAGTTTTAATGTAACAGCCCTGGTGAAAATTCCATGTAATAAAGTTAAAATAATAACCACAGTTGATGAGACACATATTCCAAGCTAAATGTTGGGAAAAAAATCCTAGTTTAGGTGTTCACTTGATTTATTACGGCTAAATAAGTTGGAAAAAGGCTATGACTAAGGCATTCAAAGAGGAAAAAGGTATTTTTGGCCCATTTATTTATGAAAATAATGGAAATTAGGAGAAAGGGGAGGTAAAAGGTCACAGGTTGCATGTGAGGAGGGAAATGAAGGAAATAATGGAAAGTGAAGAAAATAGAGGACTCTTCTGTAAAAAGGCTTATGAGGATCAGTTGTTACCTTTTGTCAGTGTGTTTTTAGAGCTCTCTCATTAATCCCTCTCTCTCTCATATTCTTGTATACTTATAGTTTTCTTGGATCACTCTTGGAGAGTGTGGATACTTGGTATTTGGAGAAAGAAGGCAAAAGAATAGCAAGAAAGTGCAAACGCACACCAGGATCAACAGCTACAGTAGGATTTGATTGCAGGTATCGACTTGCATGTATGTTTTCCTCATTAGTTTTTGCATGCATAGTTTATGAATTTGGATTTTCCTAGCCTTGCCACTTACTGGATAGCCATGTTGTTCTACGTTTATTTCCATTTATTGTTTTCTGGTTAGTTCTCATGATTCCTTTAGTTTTTGGGTTGAGATATTAGTTCCTGGAGCCTTGGTTGGAAAAATGCTCTGGAGCCCAGCGGATAGCTGATGTGTTGAGTTACTAGTCATGGAGACTTGGTTGTACAAACACTCTAAATCCCTAAAACAGTTGGGGTTGATTTACTAGTCCTAGAGCCTTGGTTGGAACAAACACTCCGAAGCCCTAGAGCATCTTGGATAGAGACCAATATGTGATGGTTGTGATGTCTGGTCATAAGGTGAAATCACTAGTTTAGGGTTGAGGTGGTTTTTCCTCTAGAAGCCCTCAATTAATTGTGATTGATGTGTTTGATGAGATCCCACATTCATACTTGTACTATGGCACGGAGGTGATTGGATGACGAGAGACCTGGCTCAGCCAATCTATGGTCAGGTGGAATGTGAAAGTCCCATCTTCAATTGGTTTTTATATTCACTAATTAAAATCTCATCCCATTGGTATTTGGTGTGAAAATGTACGGGTTTATGTATGGATTTTATTTTTGTTGTATCCATTGTATTTTTGTTGTTATTATGTTGGTTATGAGCATGTATTTTTACAGTGTTGATGTATGGCCTTTGTTATCACTGTAAAATCGGACAAGAAGAAATGAAATTATTAAATGTCAAGAAGAAGGATTTACATGGTTGAGACACATTAGAGAAACTGAAGTATTTAAAAATCTCTAAGTTCTAGAAGGAGAATCAAATTTCACACTGAAGGAACTAGCAAAATGCACCTTTGCGCGCACTTTTCTTTGATAAGCACGCCTTTGCGCAGCTTTTCCTCAAAAATTTGTGCGAACCTGTGAGTGGCGGAAGTCACTTTCCGAGACCAAAAGGCACACTCCAAGACATTGATCCCACACTTGAGGCCACCTAGGGACAACCGCCCAAGCCTCCTTAGGACCTCAAGGGAGCACACAATGGAATAATGTAGCACACAATGGAATCACCCTCCTCTCTTGGGTCACCATCCATTAATTTACCAAGAGAGGGAATGAGAGTTTGAATTCTCCTATAAAAGGCCACAAAGAGATGAACAATAGGATAACACATTGTTATGCTACCCAAAATTTCCTCAAGCAATCCAGCAGTGTGTGATCCGGAGCAGAGATAGAGGGGACTCAGTTGTTTTCCATCCAACAACTCCAGTCCTTCAAAGTAGAGAGAGGGACTTTGTGCCAAGGTAGCTCAGAAGTAAATACATCCTTGCATCGGGTCTTAGAACTCCATAGTTCTAAGGGCCCCTTGGCAAGTGGGTAAATGTTTCATCCTTTATTCCTACTAAAACATTATAAGAGAGGACGTAAGCGTCACCGTTTGGATTATTGAAGTTGTTTAACTCTATATAGAGCTTTTGTATTATGTGTTTTAGTTTTTTTTTATTTTTGAATATGCATGCTATTTCACTATTTAGTATGTTTATTTCTTAACATGTTCACTAACTTGCTTGACTCCCTTTATTTTCTGCATGTGACCAAGAACTTAAGAGGAAAAAACCACTCCTCTTAAGCAGGTGTGATTTGGTACATTCGTGTGCCAAACACACAAACACAGGATTGGCGACTCCACTACTTTTATTTCCAAGTTTATATGGTTGTGAATTTTTGCAAATACCTCATTCTTTGCTTTGGAGTTGGGCTGGAACTACCCCCTTTCTCTCCTTCACTGCCTGATTCACCCTCAGTGAGAGACTGAAGCTGAATATCTCCCAAAATTTCTTTGCAGGAAAATCACACGGCTTTTTCACAAACAAACGCGCTCGACCGCACGTGTTCAGCAATGACCAACAATTAGCCTTCGCGCATATCTTAGCCTTTTGTGCACGGAAACCAGAAGTAGTAATTTGTTGTTATTTTCATTTATTTCTTGCTTGTAAATTGACTGGAAGCCCATAAGAAATATTTCAGCACTGGTTGAGGTGCCCCATGACTTGTTAAAGCTCACTCTTAGTTGTGCTTTAGTATTTTAGATGTTAGTTTTAAATTTCAAGTTTATTTTCACAAAGTTAACACATAATTTAAGTAGGGGTGAAATTAATTTGCATTATGAAATAAGATATGTTTTGCGAATTTTAGCACCAAAAAGCACTTAGGTAATTAGCCAAAGTAAGTGGCCTCGTTCCACGCATTCTTAGATAAATATTTCTCATTTTCCTAGTTTAAAAGTCATTAGTTGTAGTTCAATTTTTGACACTAGGATTTGGGACCAGGACCAAATTATCTTTAGAGAGAAAGTAATCTCTTCTGCCTTTTCACCCTTGGGTGATCCTAGGCAAGCATATGAACACTCTCTGTTGATAATTCACCATATCCCTATAGTTGATCATTTAGATCAATTAGGAAGCATCATAAGCGACCCACATCCGCACATGTTTTTCTTTTGAGCAAGGAACAACCAAACCTAGTTTAAATAAGGTATTTTGAAAAGGATCACCACATATCCGCATGTTAAAACTATGTGCTTGTTCACCACTTGCTCACACACATTCACACCCTAAGTAAATTAAAGTCATCTAAAACTAACTTAACCAAACTCACTAAACTCTTCCCACATGGGCCATAAGAGAATTTATAGTTTAATTTAGGACCAAGGGGGTAGGAATCCAATAAGACACCTTGGTCAATCTACATCTTGAAACATAGAATTTGACTATTTAGGGAACTTTCAAATTCTTCTATCCGCCCATGGAAAAGAAAAAACGAGCACAGCAGAGACCCGATTCAGAGGGGGTTAAGCTTAGGCCCCATCAGGGGTATTTTGAGGTCTAAAATGGGCCTCCTAAGGAAAATGTACAATCAAAATTCACTTTATGAGAACCAATCACATTTTAGGGGATGACATCATCCCTAATGGTTGAGGTGGCATTGATTGAGTTAAAGGTACTTGTCAAATTCTCAATGGTGGATAAAAACTCATGGTTAACCATAGTAGTGCTCTAAGTACTTTTAAAGTCAAAGTAAAGTACTCATAATAAATATCATTTCACACTTTTTGAATAAAAATATATTATTGTCATTTCATATTTCTTGAAAGAAACAATGCATATCCCTGTAAATTTATTATATTATATTATATTATTTTATATAGTATATTAATTACATGTTATTATACAATTTAAATAATATAAATTTTAATTAATAGCATATAATAATTAAGAATTTATATATGTATATTTATATTTGTATTTTATTTTAAGTTATTTAAGTACAAAGGACAAATGCATTAGTTCTTCAATGATAATGACTTTTTCTTGAAAACCTCATTCTTATTTATAGTCACATCAATACAATTTTTTTATTAATTTTATTTTGGTACAACTTTTAAATTGAATTTAATTATGGTTACATGGATTGTGGTGCAAAAAGTGAATTTCAAATTCATAAATATTATTTTATTGGTTTAGCTCTTATTTTATTATTTCCTTAGGAGGCCCATTTTAGACCTCAAAATTCCCCTAATGAGTGTGTACGGTATTATTCAGGGCTACCTAACCCGTCTAATACTTGATACTGGTAATTGAATTATCAAGAATATCAAGACTCGAACGCTCACGTGGGATGACGGTACTTAGTGGTAAAAACTAGGGCATCCTTCCCTATAGGTTACGGTGCAGGCAGCATTAGATCCTCTACCTTTACCTTGGTTGATTTTCTTTGGTTTACTTGGGGCATCGCCAGTTATTTTGGGATGTTGTGCCAGCATTTGCAAGAAATATTCTCAAGGCCCAATTACATTTGAGCATTTGAGGACAATTAGGTCTTCTAGGATTTGAGTATCATACGCAAAAACAACAAAAAAACATATTTTTTGATTAACTGGTCACATAGGATTAATCTAAAAGGAAAATTTATCTTTTATTTTCACTTTGTTTTATGTATGTGATCAGATTTTTTCTTTGATTGTAATCTCTATCCTCTCAAATATTTCCAAAACCATATCTATTCGACACCAAAACAGACCCAATGGGACCTCGTCGATCTAAACATTTTTTGGACCTCCCCCCATTACCGATAGGGGTTCCAGGTCTTTCACCATTTAGGTGTCAAAGATAGAACACTGCCACCCTTATTGGTTCATCCTTTATTAGGCAGCATTAGTTGGGAACCCTAGTCGGTCACCCAAATCCACACTGGTGAACACCCCCACAGGTTCACCACATACCACTCCTCCCACAACCCTAGAGGACAAAGGAGTGATACCCATTCAAGAATCCAGGAGAACTCATTACAGGGTACGTTGCAGAAAAACCCTATTCCTAACCTGAACATTGTGTTTTCATAAGTTGCAATGGCTACGAATTCGCAGTCACCTTTCTTAGCTTTGTTAAATCTACCAGATTTAACTAATTTGAAAAACGACCCCATTGCACACAACCCTACATGGCCTCCCATGCCCACGAAGCTCCCTTTGGACATTCCAAAGTTCGAAGAGAAGCAAGCAGAAGACCCTGGAAATCATGTTATGACTTTCCACCTATGGTGTTCATCGAACAACGTCGTTGATGATACTATTCAACTAAGACTATTTCAACGCACCCTAACCAGAATAGCCGCGAAATGGTATGTGGAGAAGCCCTCTACTACACATGGAACCTTTAGCACCCTCACTACTACATTCTTGACCTATTTTTAGTTACCCATCCACCATGATTCTGGAATGGAATTACTGACCCACTTCAGGAAAACACCCGTCATCCATATCTCAGACCATCTCCACGAATGGCGGTGGCATCTTAGTTTATGCAAAGCCAAACTCGACGATCGATTTATGTTAGACTTGTTCCTAAAAACTCTCACCGTAGATATTTCAAAGGATGTGGCGCAACAAAAACCCATATCCGAAGAGTATTCCATCAATAAGGCCCAATAGCTCGAGCTGATCTATACGCAATCAGGGTATATTTACAATATCCTACCTAATGCCTCGCACTTGCAAACCTACAAATAATTTTCAAGCGCGTCGAACTCCGTAGATGGTTTGATTGGGTCATTGACCCAAAATCACCTAAGCAGCAGCGTTCCATACCCTAGTTACTGATATTATTCTACCCAGAACATACTGCAACCGGGCTACTAAATTCATCCTGCGCCTCCGCAAAATTTGACCAATAGGGCGTCATCGTACCACCATTAGTGGGAATGTTGGATATGTGTTATATTCTTTCCATGACTAGGCATGCACAGGGGGTCACAAGGGGGGCAATAGCCCCCCTTGTACATTGTGTCGAGTGCAGCAGGAGGATCACAGTGGAGTCTGGGGCAGCGCCCCGAGAAAAAAAAATTGGACCTTATTTTTCGGTGGGCGGACCCACGCATGGTTTTGTGCATGGGTTTGCACATGGTTTTGGGGCATGATGGTTTTCAACCCCTGGTATTTTGTAGATCCGGTCAAAGGAACTATAGTTATGTTCTAATCCAGGGCTAATGGATTGGGGCTTATTATGCTTCGTCATGTATATATATGTGTTGTAACACTAAAAGGAATATAATGAAAAATCAAGCTAGTCGTCCCAATTTGGGATACAGGGGAAAATCTCTATGTATATATGTTTTATGTTTTATGATCTCGCTATTGTTTATTTTATGTTTTTAAGATTCGTTTGCAGATAATTTATGTACAGGTTTAAAACCTAAATTTGGTATCGGAGCAGTTTCAGCTTCAAGGGGATGCCTTTGCTGCAAAGGGGTTTTTTGCTCGGGCCTGAGGTAGACCCTGTTCAGTGGGAGATCTGCGAAATCGATTCTTGGGGTGAAAGAAGATGGCGAGTGGCAAGAAGATAGAGATCGAGAAATTTAATGGTCAGAGTTTTGAGTCGTGGAAGCTCAAGATGGAGGATCTACTGGTGGATAAATATTAGTGGATCACGGTAGATCTAGGTACTAAACCAATGGTAATGTCAGATGAAGACTGGAAGAAGCTGGATCGGAAGGCAAAGAGAAAAATACGTTTGTGTGTCTCAGATTCAGTATTGTTGAATGTATTTGGGGAAGCTACGGCGAAGACCTTGCGGGACAAGCTAGGGACTTTGTACAAATTTAAGTCTCTGGTGAATAAATTGTTCCTACGGAAAAAGCTGTATAACCTGAGGATGAAGGATGGAGACTCGGTAACAGAGCATCTGAAAGCCTTCAATACTATGGTAAGTCAGCTATCATCTATTGATATTAAAATCTCAGATGAAGATAATTGCATTAGTTTGTTGTGTTCTTTGCCAGACTTGAGGGACAATTTGGTTATTGCAATAGGTAGCAATACAATTACCTTGAATTTTGATGACATTGTCTCAGCCTTACTGTAGGAGGAAATGAGATGGAGAAATATGGAGGTTCAGAATGAAGATGCTTTATCTGTACAAGGAAGATCCCAAAATAGAAACAAGAATAAGGTTTCGAGTGGGAGATCTAAATCTAGAGGGAGATATAAATCTCCTGGAAAGTTTGTCAATATGTGCTGGAAATGCAGAAAGGAAGGGCACTACAAAAAGGACTACAGATCTAAATCTCCTAAGAAAGGAAAGGGATCTGATGATGTTCCTTCTGCAGAGGAAAAAACCACCTCGGATGAAGGTGGTGATGTGTATTTGGCTTCTTCTTCAAATACACATGTAGATCATGAATCATGGTTGATTGACTCAGGTGCATCCTTTCACTTCACTCCCCATAGGGAGTGGTTCTGCAAGTATGAAAAATATGATGGCGGTGATGTCTTCCTAGAGGATTATAGGAAGGCCAGAATCGTTGGATGTGGAAAATTCAAGTTGAAGCTGCAAGGTGGAAGGATTAGAACACTTCCTAGTGTTATGCACATTCCTGCATTGGCCAGAAATCTAATTTCTGTAAGCAAGATGGATGATGCAGGTGTAAAAACAGTGTTCGAGAAACATACCTGTAAGATGGTTCGGGGAGCACTGGTATTAATGCGGGGAGTTTGTATTGGAACTCTGTACAAGCTTCAGGACAAAACTGTTGTTGATGGGTGCAACAGTTCTGTGGTTCCCGAAAGTGAAGCGGAAAGCCTAGCGGTCTCTAGAGAAAATACCATGTTATGGCATCAAAGGCTTGGACATATTGGAGAGAAGGGCCTTCGGATACTACATGGAAATGGTATGGTAGAAGGTATGTCTAATATCTCTCTGGATTTTGATTTCTGTGAACATTGTGTATATGGGAAGCAGAATGGGGTGAGTTTTCCTTCTGGAGCTAAGAGGGCGAACAAGATATTAGAGCTTGTGCACAATGATGTGTTTGGACCTGTGTCAGTTCCATCACTAGGTAAGTCTGTGTACTATGTTTCAATCATAGATGACTTCTCAAGGAATACATGGATATATTTATTAAGGAATAAATCTGAAGTCTTTGACAAATTTAAAGAATTTAAGGCTCTGGTGGAAAACCAGATAGAGAAGAAGATAAAGGTGCTAAGGACAGATAATGGTGGGGAGTTCTACAAGAAGGAATTTGAAGATTTTTGTAAGAAGTGTGGTATAGCACGGCAGAAGACTACTCCATACACACCTTAGCAAAACAGAGTTGCAGAAAGAATGAACAGAACGCTGATGGAAAAGGTAAGAAGCATGCTCAGTGGTACTAGGTTAGGACAAGAATTTTAGGCAGAGGCAGTGGAGACTGCATGTTACTTGGTTAATAGATCACCTTCATCAACGTTGGAGGATAAGACTCCACATGAGGTATGGACTGGTAAGAAACCCTCTCTTTCACATCTGAGGGTATTTGGATGTGATGCATATGTACATGTTCCAAAGGAGAAAAAGACCAAGTTGGATAATAAATCTGAAAGGTGCATCTTTATTGGGTATAAGGATGGTTTAAAGGGTTACAAGCTTTGGAACCCAGAAACAAGGAAGGTTGTGTACAGCTAAGATGTGGTGTTTAGAGAAGTGAAAGATGTTGTTAAACATGAAGTCCTACCAAAGGAACCTGAGAAGATAGAGTTTGAGCTAAAGGAGGATGAATCGGACTCTACAACAGAAGAAGACTCAGAAGATGAAGAGCCACAAACTCCAGCTTTGAGAAGATCAGTTCGGGAAAGAAGGCAACCAGAAAGGTATAGTCCATCTGCTTTCTGTTCAGGTTTTGCCTTAACTATAACTGATGATGAACCCAGAACTGTCAGGGAGGCAGTAGATTCAGAGGATGGAAAACTCTGGAAGGAGGTCATGGTTGATGAAATGGCATCCTTGCACAAAAACGATGCATGGGATCTGGTGGAGTTGCCGGCTGGAAGGAAGCCCATTGGGAGCAAATGGGTGTTTAAGAAGAAGATGAATGTAGAAGGCAAGGTGGAGAAATACAAAGCTCGGTTGGTAGCGAAAGGTTATTCCCAGGTGCCGGGAATTGATTTTGGTGATATTTTTTTTCCTGTTGCCAAAGTTACTTCTATTAGATTACTTTTATCTGTTGCTGCTGCATTTGATTTTGAGATAGAACAGATGGATGTGAAGACAACATTTCTTCACGGGGATCTAGAAGAGGAGGTCTACATGAAGCAACCCGAAGGCTTTATGGTGAAGGGTAAGAAAGAACTGGTATGCAGGTTGAAGAAGTCTCTGTATGGGTTAAAACAATCACCAAGGATGTGGTATCAGAAATTTTATACCTATATACGGGGACTTGGCTTCACCAGAAGCAAGGAGGATCACTGTGTTTATTTTAAATTAATTGGTGACTGTGTTATTTATTTGGTCTTGTATGTGGATGATATGTTATTGATTGGAAATGACAAAGAAATTATCCAAGATTTGAAGACCCAACTATTCTCCAAATTCGACATGAAGGATCTTGGTGCTGCAAACTATATTTTGGGCATGGAAATTAAGAGATATCGGGCAAAGAAGAGGCTCTGGTTAAACTAGAGCAAGTATGTCGAGACTATATTGCAGAGGTTCAATATGCAGGATAATAAACCGGTGAATGTTCCGATTCCTGTAGGTGTAAATTTGTCTACTGAATAGTGTCCTAAGACACAAGAAGAAGAGGAGGATATGTCTCGTGTTCCATATGCAAGTGCAATGGGTAGCTTGATGTATGCAACGGTATGTACTAGACCATACATTGCACATACAGGGGGAGTATTGAACAGGTTTATGTCAAACCCAGGGAAGGAGCATTGGACAGTAGTGAAGCAGGTTTTCAGATATTTGTGTGGCACTAGTGATTATGGCTTGTGCTACCAGGGAAGACCAGGATTGGAAATATTGTTGGACATTCTTGTTTTTGTTGATGTAGACTAGGTTGGAGATCTAGACAATAGAATATCTACAAGTGGGTATGTATTTAGCCTATTTGGAGGTGCAGTCAGTTGGATGAGTAAAAGACAGTCTGTAGTGGCTCTTTCAACTACAGAGGCAGAACACATGGCAGCCACTCATGCAAGAAAGGAAGCATTTTGGTTGCAAATATTTTTTTCAAGTATGGGGTTGGTGCAGCAAGCTATAAGGATAGACTGTGATAGCCAAAGTGCAATTTTCTTGGCTAAGAACCCTGCTTATCATTCAAAGACAAAGAACATTGATGTTCAATATCACTTTCTGAGATATATGGTTGAAGCTAAAAGGGTGTTGCTGGTAAAAGTGGACATTTTGAAGAATGTTGCAGATGCATTGAAGAATTTTTTGAGTAGTCAGAAGTTCTCTTGGTGTAGAGAAACAATGGGTGTTGCAAAGTTGGGATAATGACGCAGCTCTCTTGTGGCCCCCTGCAGAAATAAAACAACAAGTGGGAGAATGTTAGGTATGTGTTATATTCTTTCCACGACTAGTCACATGCGGGGGGGTCACAGGGGGGGTGAAAGATCTCTTTGTAAGTTGCGGTGGGCATAGCTAGGGGGACACAGGGGGGGCGGCAGCTCCCCTTGTTCGGGGTCCAGGGCAGCACCCCGAGAAAAAAAATTTGGACCTTATTTTTCGGTGGGCGGACCTACCCATGGTTTTTTGCATGGGTTTGCACATGGTTTTGGGGCATGATGGTTTTCAGCCCCTGGTATTCTGTAGATCCGGTCAAGGGAACTACAGTTATGTTCTAATCCAGGGTTAATGGATTGGGGTTTATGTATGCTTCATCATTTATATATATGTTTTGTAACACTAAAATTAATATAATGAAAAACCAATTTGGTCATCCCAATTTGGGATCCAGGGGAAAATCTCTGTGTATATCTGTTTTATGTTTTATGCTCTCACTATTGTTTATTTTCTGTTTTTAAGATTCGTTTATAGATAATTTTTGTATAGGGTTAAAACCTACAAGGAAGGACCATATCCTCCAACTCAGGGGACCCAGTACGCAGCTAGACATTCTAACGAAAGAGCTCCCCCCCCAACAGCCATTCATAAACTAGGGACAAGGACCATAATATTCCCAGTCCCCATCACAAAACTCACCCATGCAGAATAATGCACAGGTCAACTTTGTGCAACCTTCCCAAATCCAACTGCACCAGCCATACAATCAAGAGAATTCAAATTATCCTCCTAACAGGGCTAAGAAAAAAGGAAAAAAAAGCCTAAAGGAAATCCTAGATAGGGGGGGAACAATCAACAACACCTTCCGCAATCTCAAGCCAGAGGCAACCCCAACCGAAATCAAAAACAGGAACCAAGAAACCCCCAAAGGCAGAACAAGAGGGAAAATATTCGGACAAACCACTCTTGTTCAATCTATGGTGAGCACGGCCATTACACTCACCACTATCCTGACCTCCCTGAGCTGAAGAGGTTGCAGGGTAACCGTGGGCAAGGGGGGTCCTCATAGCAAACAATAGTCATGCAGGAGCCTTTCCCCCATCAAGGGACAGTTAGCACTCAGCAACAGCAAAAAACTCCCGACGATTATGGAAAGAACAACCATGAAATCTACATGACTGGTGAAGAAAATTTTTTTCAAACACAGAACCAAAATTACAATACCCCACTGACACAATTCATCAGGGGCTAGTACAAGTGCACTAGCAGCATCTTTAACCATATCAAAGATGCGTATTGAACCTCTACCAAAAATGGCTAAGGGACCAGCTAGGTGGGTAGGAAACCATTCCAAAGCATTCCATAACTATAGCGTTGTGGATGATCTAGCTCAATCTCCCGTCGATATTTCAACTTTGGAGGTATTACAATCATGCCCAAAGCAAAGGAAAGCCTTACTTTCCACATTAGGTGCCATCGACCCTGCTGATTTGCGCCTAATGACTTTTGACTTTGATAAAGCCACCCCTAGGCTTCCCTCCACGGTCACCTTTCAAATGCCGGTGTCATTTCAAAACACCACCATTCATCGATGCATCATTAACGAGGGTGCATCCATGTGCATCGTGTCAAAGAACGTCTGGAAGAAGTTATGGTCTCCCGAACTAAAGCCATCAGACATCACGCTTAGAGCATATGATGGACGCCCTTCAGGTCCCATAAGCCTCTACCAAAACGTTCCGGTCTGCTTAGCTGGAAAGACAGTCCTTATAGACATAAAATTCTTGGATGCTAAACTGGATTACAATATACTCCTTGGCCGGAATTATATGTACGCCACGTCCACCATAGCCTCCTTCATCTTCCGAATGATGATGTTCCCCCATGAGGACCACATCGTTACTATCGGCCAATTGACACACAGTGAAAAGTGGCCCATAACAAATACTGATGTCATTATACCCTATGTAGACACATCTACCGAGACACTTACACGATACCAGGAATATAGCCCCAGCCACTTCAAACCATCGTCCATCCTAGGGTCATTCCTAGGAGATCCCCCTGTATACCTGAGTCATCACCTAATGTCACAAGGGCCCCAGTGTGCATGATGTCCTCATCAAGCACCAAAGCTAGTCAAGACACAGAGACGAGTAGTAATGACACCGAGTCCTCGACCACGACAGCCTCTCTAGCCTACGCTGTCTCCCAAACTCTTTTCCTCTTCCCCACAGCGGGTTTTATGTCACAACAGGTCATGGCCATGGTGGTCCTACCAAACTTATAATAACAGTTTGGTACCTAGTCCCACGCACCACAATGGGGGTCAGGCACATAACCTCTATATGGTTAATCCCTCTCAATCCTAAGCAGGCCCCAACTGTTCAGGAGACTATCGCAAACATCCCTTCGAAGGAAATTCCCATCACAAAGCCGATGGTTAAGACTAATAAAACCAATAGAAGAGGAAATAAGGTGGAGAATCCCACCACCCCACGAGAATCGCCACACTGCGCCATATGTGATGTAGTAGGCCACCCTACCCACATCTTCCCAGAGCTAGACCATTTTAAACTGCTCCTTAGCTCTGCGGTAGACATCGCGACACCAAGTTCCCGTAACAAGGAACCGGCCACCAAAAGTCAAGGCAAAGAATTGCGTACAAATCATGCATGCGCTATATACAGCAATTATGGACATTATCCCCATCATTTCCCAGAGATCTCATGATATAGGGACGCTTTACATGCCATTGAGTAATCCTATCAAGAGGATCCCTCCATCCAATCAGCCAGAGAGGAACCTCGCGTTATTCTATACCTACAAGAGGAACAACAGTCGCCTAAAAGACTGGCGTTCATCTTTCCCCCTCCTATCATATGTTGCGCACTATGCAATGAATGTGGCCACTTCATCAAGGAATGCGCAACCCTGGAACTCATCCACAGGGGGTATCCTATAGAGCATGTTTACTATGTTGGTTTGCAGGCAGCAAAATTCACATCTCTTTATGTGCTGACAACCACATTCTAGAACAGTGCCATTATATCCCTCGATTCCTCTTAGCACTAGCTAGTTTGCGCTCAGCCATAGTCTGCCTTTCCCAAGAAGATGGCTCTGGCGCTGAATCTATGAATAGCTCGAAAACTCAAGAAGATGTGATGAGTAGATCCATCCTCTTTTTGTCAGCTGAAAAATGAACAATCGGGGAACCCTTAGTTACCCCCAACTGCCTCTATAGAGAATAACAACATGTTCATTGTATAAAACTCCCAATCATGTGGTCGCCACTTGCCCTGACTTAGAAGCGCTATGCTGCTGGTAGCCAGTCACGCCACCAAGTGAGCAGGACGGGAACCCCATATCTAGGATGTTTTTCCTAGTATGTCAAGGAAATCACCATGAGAAGTGTTGTACCTATATCCTATGAATATGTCCTCTAATTAACATGATACATACATTAGAGAAGAAACACGAGGATCTCCTCAACCAATATGGAAGGCAGAACACCCCCAAGAAATCTACTCCGTACCCATGTCTAGATAATGGGCAAGATGGGAAGGCACGCCAACCAAGCATGACCCAAGTTCAACCTAAGATAACATGCGAACTATGCAACCTGATCGGCCACTGGGTAAATCAGTGTAAAGAGTTGAATCACCTCACCCATGGTTTTCGCATAGTCTCTTCTCTCCCACAAAGACATCTCTCTAACCAAGAGAAAATCACACACACCTATTGCCGGATTTTTTCACACTTTCATCATATAATAAAATTTGAGCATCTCCCGAAGCTTAGAGTGGCAAGAGCGGCATCAAGTCTACACTCCCAAAAATATTTAGACATACCCAAGCCAAAAACTCGGAAATGGAAGCAGAAGACCTCCTCCTCTACGTCTAATCCCTTCCAAGCATCTACTTCTAGGACAAGGGGTAGTGTTGATTCCCACACAATATACTCAGTTGGCACAATGGTATCATGCACCATTTGCACCATCCATAACCACGAACCCGAGGCATGCCCGTTAATGGAAACATTCAAGCACCTCTGCACCAGGCACAACTTCCACCTGCCAGAAAGTGTTTGTTCTAACGAAGGCTCTAGCCTTTTTCTCACGCAAGCTCCCATCACAAAATTTCTTCCCCCACCAAACGTTGACAACACGATACACCATATATGATTCATATCATCATATATCGAAACAAGGACTCAGTCATCCCACACATCTTTGGTTTCCAATCCTATTCCCATTGTGAAAAATCAGGGTACCCTATGCTTTTACATTGATTTCTGCGAGATCCCAAATTTACATACTGCCATTGAACTCCTCGATGGTACCCAACCTATATAACAGCGTTTATTACAACTAGGGTTCATCGACAAAAGTCGACGACAGTCACTAAAACACAACGAGACCCACAAGAAATTATTTAAAGCATCATTCGACCTCCACATCAACCCTCGCTCATTCACTAAGGGAGAGCTAGTCCTCCGCTACGATGTCGCAAAAGAAGCCCTATGGCTAGGAAAGTTCAAAACTTTGTGGAAAGGACCCTACGTCATAAAACATTGTCTCCTAAAAGTGGCATACATCTTGACTGAGCTAGACGGAACATGCCTCAGCAACCCCGTCAACGACCTTTTCCTCAAGAAATTTTACCCATAAGGGCCGAGAAGACCAACCCCTATATTTAACGTACATGGACCAAAAAAATTTAAATTTTTGACCAAAATACTTGTCACAAAATATGCTCTTGTGTCAATGGATTACCAGCCCGACCATTACTTCGTCTTTGCCGATGGAGCATCATGGTGGTCTCAAAGACTAGCAACAGTCGCCTGGGTCATCTATCATCCTAACCGATCACCAGTCTACACTAATGGTGTATGCATCATTCCAGCAACAAACAATCAAGAAAAATATGACATTGTCATCGGACTTATGTGCGACGCCCTCAATCAGGGCATATGCCATATGCATATCTACATTGATTCCCAGTTAGTAGTGTCATATTTAAACCAAGCATTTGAGATACGGGATTCACATCTATTTAGAAAATACTTGCGTGCAAAAATTTTAAGCCAACATTTTGACCACATTACATTCACACATGTACCAAGAAGTCAAAACCAAACAACTGATCGTGTAGCTAACAATATTCTAAACTGGAATGCATCTCGGATCAACCACCATACATAAAAAATAAAAAACATAGAAAACAGCATAACATAATCCATAAGAAAAACATGGGGCACACCATGTAGAGCCACAAAAAATATCTCTCTCACATATACCAAAAAATATATGTGTTTGAGTTAAACAAAATAGTTTCTCTGACCCATAAGTCAGCCCAAAAAGATACAAATATACAAGTCAAAAAAAATATGGGAAGCATCCTCATAATGGGCACTTTCCCCGTGTAAAATAAAACTCTAGGTAGATGATCCCCCAGGTGGGGCACCTAGACCCACAGTCGCTCCCGGTACCGACACTAGAGCCGCCGTCAAAAGAGAGATCACCACCAAACGTAAAATCGACCGATAGCCCCTCTCATGGGCCATCAATGTCTCTAGCAACACATCCTTGAGGTCATCCACAAAAACTAGGGTAGGTATCCCCTGGGTCAAGCGGTCCACTCAACCCCATGCATCATCTAGCACCCAAGCTCTAACCTCTAGAGTAGCTACCTGCTCTGTCAACTTAGGAACACAAGCCTCTGCCACATTAGAATGAGCTCGCTCAGCATCAATCTTAGTAATAGCCAAGTTGCTACCCTCCCACGAGGGACTATCCCCTCCGCCAAGTGCTCCACCTAGAGGCTACTCTGGATGTCCTCCCTGTCCCCTGCAAGGACCAACTCATGGTCACCAAATCGGATGGTGTCCCACCAACCGATCCATGGGATGTTCGACCTCACCAAAATCTGCAAGAGTAACAAAACTATGTAAATGTCATCATAATACACATACAAAACATAAATACTCAACTAAATTCAGAAAACACAAAAACATACTTGCTGACCCCCAAGCATATCCACCGGGCAGACCCATGTCCAGGTGTCCCCAGAAGTCTATCCCCACATAAGGGAATAGCAGAAACATCTAAGGATTGGCCTCAAACAAAGCCCCAATGTCCGATGAGGCATAGATGACCCCACCAATTGTACAATAGTAGACAAAGCACACCACTCGGCCAAGTCAGTCATAGTAGCAATCTCTATGCACCCCTCCGTAAGGGGGGCCCCACCACAATAACCTACTGAAAATCACTCAATATCCACTCTCCCAGGGGGAAATGGATAAGGAATAGCCTCACCCTAAGGCAGCAACCCGGTCACAAAATAGATATACGTCTCGAGATGAATAACATGGTCGCACCCCCATAGCACCATCACCTTGTGATTCCTATTCCAACATCGGATCAGGTAGCAAAGAAGACGATCATGTGATCATAGCAGGTCATTCTCCATGAATTTGAGAAGACCCTAGTGCACCAACTATTGGCGCGTGTGACCATCAGCAGCCAAAGTAGCCCAAAGATCAAGCGAATAACTCTCCCTCCACAAAATCCTTTCATCAAACAGGCACACATCAGTGACACTGAAAGCACCAAAAACTGACAAATTTCCATATAATTTTTAAAAAATTGTGCTTTGGCTCTCTGTGCACCTGTTCCTCAAATAGGCGCGAAGAGAGTGTGTCTATTTTCACACAGTCATGAAGGAGGCGCGCTCAAATCCAATACAAGCACGACAATTTCGCGCAAAACCCTTGGTTCTGTGCGAAAAAGTCACACCTGTGCCTTGAGCCCGCGTGGTCAAGGAAAAAGCTAGCCTAGGATCTATACAAACCCATCCCGTATGGACCCTGGCACTGACACACTGAAAAAATTAAAATGCAGGACGTCATGGAGCCTATCTGGCTAAAAAATCGCTAGTCCTAGGTACTCAGGCTGACTGCAATAGCAAGAATAGCTCTGCAAAAGCCTCTGACCTCTCAAAATCTCAAATTCTCAACAGACACAAATGAACTGAATTGAGCCATATTCGCCTATATGTCGCCCTTTTCAAAAACTTTGGAGGACCATAATGAGAGCTCAAAAGGCCCAATTATAGGACCGAAAGAAACATTGTGATCAGCACTCGATAACGCCCAAGGGCAGTGCCACACATTCGCACCTCCGAAAAAATATTTTTTCAGTTCCGACAGGTTTTCCCTCTCTCATATTCTTTTTTAAAGAACATATCTTTCAATAATATTTGAATAAAGAAGATGATTTCTCTTGGGGTATTTGTTTTAGTGTGCAAGCCATCCATCGCTCCATCCACCGAAAGTTCCAGAGCAAGTATCATTCTACCCTCAGCATGATAGAGTCCCAAAAAAACTCTACATATCCTGAGATCATTTCTCCATAAGAAATTAACCATAGGTTTCGAGCATCCGGTCATGTTTATCATCACCCCACCTATACAGTGTTGGACTTGTGGAAAATATCATCATAGGAGATATTGTCCACAACATTAGGGTGGTAGGCTACATATCTACAATGGGCAGGAGGCACAAATAGTGGGATATGTTGGGCATAACATTCCTCGAAATTATGCAATTGTGGAAAACATGCAAGTAGATCATCAGGATTCTATCTTTCAGATGGATGGTAAGCTTTGTGATCAAGTTGTTTCTATTTTGATTGACCCTGGATCTAACTATAGTTATATTAATTCTGACTTGGTGGATAAGTGTAGTTTGAGTAAGGAAATGCATGCAGAATATTGGTTAGTGTAGATGGCCACATGTATGAAGAAAATATTTCACCATTGGGTAAGAGCTTTTGCATTCGAGTTAAATGGCATGATTTCATCTACACACTTGAACATATTGCCTTTGGGATCATATAGTATGATATTGGGTATGGATTGGCTATATCTTCACAAGACCAAGGTAGAATGGTATGAAAAAGCTATTGAGTTCTTAGATGACAATGGGGAACCAAGGGTCTTACAAGGAAATAAGAAAGCCACATCAGCTGGGATGGTGATAGTCATGTAGGCCAAGCGCAGTTGTAGGAAAGGGTGTGTACTATTTTCAATTCATATCTCTATTGACAAAGGTAAGGAAGCTAAGGATGCAGATTTGTTGAACAGGTATCCAGTTTTACAGAAATTTGAGGATGTATTTCCAGCAGATATTTCAGAGTTGTCACTGCATAGGGAAGTATAATTTTCTATTGGGTTGATGTCAGTGGCAGCTCCAACATCAAAATCACCTTACAGGATGAGCAGACCTGAGTTGGTAGAGTTAAAGTTGTAGCTAAAATAAATGCTTGAAAAGGGGTATATTAGACCAAGTGTATCGCCATGGGGTGCACTAGTGTTGTTTGTGAAGAAGAAAGATGGCACTTTCAGATTGTGCATTGACTATAGACAGTTGAACAAAGTGACCATAAATAACAAGTTCCCACTATCAAGTATCAATGATTTGTTCAATCAGCTGAAGGGAGCATCATTGTTCTCTAAGATCGACTTGAGATCGGGCTATCATCAGGTATGCCTCAAAGAGCAGGACATCTACAAGACCACATTCAGGACTAGGTACGGGAATTATGAGTTTGTTGTAGTTCCATTCAGTTTGACTAATGCCCTAGCTACATTTATGTGTTTGATGAAAAATGTGTTGCATCCTTATTTGGACAAGTTTGTGATTGTGTTTATTGATGACATATTGGTGTACTCAGAAAATGAAGAAGAGCATGTCGAGCATTAGGCATCAGTGTTGAGGTTGTTGAGAGAGCATCAGTTGTATGTGTTAGCAATGGTATTTGCATCCCACCCATCCCACCTTATTTTACTCTACTTTCACCTCATCTTTTTCATTTTCATTAACCTCGCTTCGTTTCTTAACCATTTTTACAAGGGTGCCCAAGTCATCATTGTTCATAAGCACCAAACCCTGATTTCCCACTGAGCTAGGGTTTGCTATGGAAATGCGACATTTGAGCATAGGAGGCATAAGGTAGGTCATATCATTAAATATGAGGTCATTTCAGCTTATAAACATCATGTCTCCATCATTTTCTAGGATATCATTCCAAGGGTCAAGCCATTTTCCACTCATAGGGCTAGTTTCACTTCAAACTATGTTTCCGACCAAATAGAGATGAATTTGACAAAAGTGAGAGAGGTTTTTGTTCATAATATGTAAATAAAGAAAAAAATCCTTCATTTTTTACACAGGTGTCATGGTTTGGGATAAATTTCAAATTTACAGGTGCTACAAGAGGTTTGCTGCACTTCTAGAGTGACCTTGGGAAACTCAAGTTTTCTCATAGATGGAGTGTCCAAATGACTTTCTTAATGCATCAAACAATAACTATACAGATATTTCTTTCCAATGACTGATCATGAGCTAAATTTGGAGTTGAGGAAGGCCTCCAAAAGTATCCTGCACTAGCACTCTGCATTTGTTCACCCTCATTCAACAATTTTTGACCAGTATTGGGAGAATCAATTTTTGACCAAGAAAATGAACTCCAAACATAAAACTAAAGGTAGATTTTTGAAATTAGAGAGGATACTCTTTCGAATGAGCTATCATGCGCCCAGTTTGAACTTCAAAAAATCATCCAAAAGTAATTTTTAAGGTGGCACTGCGCTCCTAACCTAGTGGCGTTGCGCTCTTGTAATTGGCGTTGCACTCCTTCCAGAGTCTCACAACTCCTCCCAAGCTCCTTTTCAAGTCCTCCAACTTTAAATTCAAGGTCTCCTCACATCCAAACAAGTAAACGACACCCTTTTATGCCCTCCTCTCATTTCAAAATTTCAATTTTATGGCATAAACTCTCTTCATTTACCATCACAAGTGTTGAGATAAGAAACCCTAATTATCACCACTACATGCCTAAATTGTTTCCCTAGACCCTATTTCTTCCTTCCTTGCACCCTAATTCACTACCTAGACACTTCCCTTTCCCTTACACTCCTCCAATCCCTTTTCCCTAGCTCTATTCCCAAAACCGTAAATCTAGGTGGCATTTCCTAGCTACCTAAACAAAATCCCTCTAATTTTATCTCTTAGCCTATCTCCCTAAGCCTTTTTCCCTCCCATCACTTCCCACAACTCCCTAACTCCCTTCCCTACTTCTCTAAATTTTCCCTTAGCCATCCCAATTCCCTAACCCCACTATCCTACTCCATTTCCCTTCCCCTTCTTCCCAAGGGTTTTTCCCAAAACACAACTAAAACATGCAACAAGAGGAAGACCTTCATCATGAGCAAGAGAGATAGTTTGGCTTGGTGGACTTGGATGACCTAGATGACCAAGATAACTCAAGACTGATCATCCAAGAGAAAAATGCCAAGATCAGGCAGTTGAAGAACAACTTGAAGGAAACCCTAGCCAAGCAAAAGGAGAAGGGGAAGTTGAACATTCTTGCTAAGGCGTCTCTTAATGCTTCTAACCCCTAAATCAGCAAGAAAATTTACAATTTTGGCACATTTTAGCAACTTTGTGCAAATTTTAATTTTTGGACAGTTTAGCACTCAGAAAATTTGCTAAACGCGCAGCGCCACTGGCGTTGTTCCCTTTTTTGGGAGATCCAAATGGAAAATGGTCAGCATCCTCATGTTTCTAATGACAATTACATCAACATCAAAAAGTTTCAGGAGATTTGGAGCAGAAATGGTCCCTCAAAAGGGAAAAAAACCATCAAAAACGCATGTTTCTGCCCTCTTTTTCACCTTGGCGCTGCACGTTTACCAGCCTTTGGACAATGGGTTTTGGATAGGGAAAATGGACACCATTTTGGAAAGTGAAAGCATTTCTGGAAACTAGACTCAGATACCTTTCCAATGAACTATCATGGAGTGGATTTGGACAAGGGGAAGGCCTCCAAAAGTGGGTTATAAAACAGGTCAATTTTTTTTGTCTTGGCGTTGTGCATTTACCAAGGAATTCACAGTTTTACTAGTTTACTCAAATTTTGAAATTTCACCTATGATTTAATTTTCCCTTGGGTAAATGAGAAGTTACCATTTTAAATATCATGTTTTACCTTTTACATAAGGTAGATACATTAGGTAAATCATCAGTTTGAAGTTAAATGTATCTGTTCTAAAAGTTAGGAACGAGTCACTTTCCTCATCCTAGGCTTTAGCATTCAGTTCAGCTTTTTGTGTAACAACTCCCTCACCTCATGGATTCGACCCCTGAGGATGAGAGGAAGTGGTTTTGAAGTCTATAAGGTGTAATTTTTCATTCTTTGTAATGGTTGGCATTTTTTGAAGAGATTGTATTGATCAAGTATCATTCTAGCTTGGACATTAATGGAAAATTGCAGCTATTTTCTTGGGATCCCCGTGGTATGATTTTTACACATTGTTTCTTCTCTGTGATTGATTTGTTAGAATTTATTGTTAATTCATAATCCCTTTCACATATATAATATACTTGATTTCAATTTTGAAAGACATAATTCATATTTAGTTATGCTCTGTTTTGGGAAATTCAATATATTGTGTTCAATTTCTTCAATTTAGGGAAAATACATTTTAAATGCTTTCCTTAGTTACTCAACAATCTTTCCATCTCATTTAATCCTCTTTGAATGTTTAAACCTTTTACCTACCTTTCCCCATCAAGAATATTACAATTTCATCCTTTTGGCCCTGATCTATCCCCTTGACCTAATCCCTATTCAATGAGTCCAACCCTAAAAATCAAAATTAAAACCCCCTATTTTCCTTAGCTAGCCTAAGATATTTTTCCTCCAACCCTCTTGCCTATGAGCGAGAGATCCCTCTCTGGTTTGGTAGGGCTATATACCAATTCTAAAGATCGGAGGTTACCTCAGGATTACCTTCTCAGCCTTGAGGTTCAATCCGAGTGATAACAGTATGCTAATATCAGCAAATGCAGTTTCTTCCAGAATGAAGTACACTGCTTGCGACATGTCATCTCCAAGGAGGGAATTGTAGTAGATCCAGAAAAGATAAGAGCCATCATGGAGTGGGTAGCTCCTAAGGATGTATATGAGGTGAGATCATTCATGGTATTGGCAAGTTATTACAAGAGGTTCATCAGGAACTTCTCACATATTGCTTATCCTAATACATCATTGCAGAGGAAAGGAAAGAATTTTGATTGGACAGAAGAGTGTAAGGTCAATTTTGAGTATCTTAAGTAGTTGTTGACACATGCTCCAGTGTTAAAGATTGTAGATCCTGACAAGGATTTTGTAGTATGTACAGATTCTTGCAAGAGAGCACTTGGCAGAGTCCTTATGTAGGATGGATAGGTGGTATGCTATGAGTCACGAAAACTAAATGAGCATGAGCAGAACTACTCGAAACATGATCTTGAGCTAGTAGAGATCATACATGCACTCAAGATGTGGAGGCACTATCTTCTTAGCAGAAGGTTTGTACTAATTAGTGATCACATTGGATTGAGGTCCTTATTTGACCAATTGAATCTGAACACTAGACAAGCTAGATGGTCGACAACGATCAGTGAGTTTGACTTCGAGATCAGGTACATCAAGGGAAAGAAAAATAGGGTCGTGGATGCTCTTAGCAGGCGGGTATAGGTAAATCACATAGCAGATATGAGGTCCTATGGGACAGACTTACAGGATAGGATCTTGTAGGTAGGTCAGTCGGATCACAGGTATATGGAGATTGTGCACATGTTGTAACAAAGTACATGTACAGGTGTTGTTACAGGTATAGGTGGAAGTACATGTACAAGTACCGGTACAGGTGCAGGTGTATAGTATTTGGACTACTGTCCCATAGCAGATGGATTGGTTGTATTTAGAGACAAGATATATGTATCAGAAAACTATGAGCTCAAGAAGGTGATCTTGATGGAGTTTCATGAGAAACCATATTAGGACACCCACGCTACCAAAAGACATTGACTATAGTGAAGATATTCTATTGTCAGTTGAATATAAAGAAATATGTGGCAGAGTTTGTAGGTAGATGTTTGGATTACCAAATGGTTAAGGCATAGTGTAAACGTCTAGGTGGAATGTTACAGCCAATTGTGATTCCAAAGTGGAATCAGGAGGTCATTTCCATGGACTTCATTACAGGTTTTCCCAAGACAGTTAGACAGCATGAATCCATCATGGTTGTGGTGGAAAAGTTGACCAAGGTTCCACATTTCATTACCTAGTTGAAGACTACATACTCAGCTAGTGATGTAGCATAGGTTTTTATCAGAGACATAGTCATATTGCATGGTGTTCCAAAGAAGATTGTGTCAGACAGGGACACAAACTTCACTTCCAAGATTTGGATGGAGATGTTTGCAGGATTAGGCACTAATTTGGCCTTCAGCAGAGCCTATCATCCATAGAAAAATGGACATACTGAGAGGGTCAACATGATATTGGAGGATATGTTGAGGATGTATGTGATGCATCAGCAGCTCTAGTGGGAATAATATATTCCACTAGTAGAGTTCACCTACAACAACAAGTATCAGGATTCATTGAGGATGAGTCCCTTTGAGGAATTGTATGGGTAGAGTTGCAACACCCCTATCAATTGGAGTGATCGAGTTAACAGGGTACTGATTAGACCAGATATGTTGGTAGAAATGGAACAGGAAATGAAAGTGATTAAGAAGAACTTGAAAGCAGAGTAAGATAGGCATAAGAGTTATGAAGACAGGAACAGGTTGTTCAAGGAGTTTTAGGTTGGGGATCAGGTGTACTTGTGTATCAAGCCCAAGAAGAGCTCCTTGTGGATTGGATCATGTGCCAAGCTAGAACCATGGTTTTGTGGACCCTTCAGGATCATTGAGAGGATCGTACCTGTGGCTTATCGACTTGCACTTCCTTCCACAGTGAAATTCCATGATGTTTTTCATATATCATTGCTTAATAAATATGTTAAATATGTTGATCATGTGATTGGCTGGTCTATTTTGTAGGTGGAGCCAGAATGAGAGTTCCAGTCGGAACCATGGTACATTTTTAAAATAAAGATTCTCATGCTCCGGAATCGAGAAATTGAGCAATTTAAAGTGCAATGGAATAACTTTGGGCCCGATGAAGCTACATGGGATATGGTGTATCATATGTGGGCTATGTATCCTTCCTTGTTTTCCACTTAAGGCAAAGCAGTTTTAGTGTGATGTAGTATTTGTTTGGCATCCGTTTTGATGATGTTTTGATATATGTTTTGATGTGATGTTTGGGTATACATACATACATACATACATACATACATACATACATACATATATATATAAATATATATATATATATATATTTGGATGTAAATACCATCATGAGCTATATTATAAAGCCACATTAAGTGGTATGGTGTCATGTTGTTGTGATGTCATGTTTTCTTTCTTTTCAGTAGGGTGATCATTGTAAATATTGCATCGAGCTATGTTATAAAGATACATGGGCAGTAATTTTTCTTTTCAGTGGTGCTGCAGAGGAATATGTGTGATTGAACACCGAGGATGGTGTCCCCCAAGGGGGAGGGTTCTGTAATAACCCTGGTGAAAATTCCATGTAATAAATTTAAAATAATAACCACGGTTGATGGAACACGTATTCCAAGTTGAATGTTGAGAAAAAAATCCTAGTGTGGGTGTTCACATGATTTATTATGGCTAAGGAAATTGGAAACAGGATTTGGTTAAGGAATTAAAGAGGAAAAAAATATTTTTGGCACATTTATTTATGAAAATAATGGAAATTAGGAGAAAAGGGAGGTAAAAGGTCACAGGTTGCATGTGAGGAGGAAAATGAAGGAAAATAATTGAAAATGAAGAAAATCGAGCCCTCTTCTATAAAAAGGCTTCTAAGGATCAATTGGTACCTTTAGTCAGTGCATTTTTTGAGCTCTCTCATACTTTAGGATACTTAGAGTTTTATTGGAGCAATCTTGGAGAGTGTGGATACTTGGTAATTTGGAGAAAGAAGGAAAAAGAAGAGCAGGAAAGCACAATCAGGCACTAGGATCAGCAGCTACAACAAGATTTGATTGCAGATATTGAGTTGCATGTATGTTTTCCTCATTAGTTTTGGCATGCATGGTGTATGCATGTGGATTTTCCTAGCTTGTCGTTTCCTGGATAACCATGGTGTTGTGGGTTTATTTCCATGGATTTTTTCTGGTTGGTTCTCATGATTCCTTTAGTTGTCAGGTTGAGTTATTAATTCCTAGAGCCTTGGTTGTAAAAACACTATGGAACCCGATGGATAGGTGTTGGGTTGAGTTATTAGTCCTAGAGCCTTGGTTGGAAAAACACTATGGAGCCCTAAGTGGGTTGAGTTACTAGTCCTGGAGCCTTGGTTGGACAAATGCTCTGGAGCCCTTAAATAGTTGGGGTTGAGTTACTAGTACTAGATCCTTGGTTGGAAAAAACATTTTGGAGCCCTGGAGCAGTTTGGATAGAGACCAATCCATGATGGTTGTGATTTCTGACCATGAGGTGGAATCACTGGTTGAGGGTTGAGGTGGTTTGGCCTCTGGAAGCCCTCGATTGATTGTGATTGATGTGTTTGATGAGATACCACATTCATGCTTGGAATATGGCACATGGGTGATTGATTGAAGAGACACTTGGCTCAGCCAATCTATGGTCAGGTGGAACATAGAAGTCCCATCTCTAGTTAGTTTTTACATTCAGTAATGAAGAGCTCATCCCTTTGGTATTTGGTATGAAAATTTACTAGTTTATGTATGGATTTTTTTTTTGTTGTATCCATTGTATTTCTATTTTTATTATGTTTATTATGACCATGTATTCTTATAGTGATGATGTATGGCCTTCCCCATGTTTTACTTGTAAATGAATGCACAATGTATTTGTGGTCAAATAGATTGTATTTCAGCTTATGATGTGGGGGAGCAAGGCTTCTTAGTGATTATCCGATAAGTATGGGACCCATGTGCTTAAAATTGTTGTTTGCACTTGTAGATTCAATGTTTGTGACATGTTTGAAAAAATTCCTGTCATGGATGGGAGGGGTACAGATGGGTTCTGGTTGATGTGATTGTTGGAAATACTGAGGGGGGGGTGAATCAGTATTCCTTTCAATTAGAGCATTATTTAATCTTCAATTATTATCAGTGTTTGTACAATGATAGCAGTAAAAAAAACGAACACAAATGCAGACAGTTTTTAAGGTGGAAACCCACTCCGGACAAAAACCACCTAATGTTTTTCTAATAATTCTTTAATATTCAACTCCAATTGAAAATAAAGCTCCAACTTCCTAAAATCTAGAAAATAATTATTCTGCATCTCCCACTAGATGGACGTTCCAATGCCCGAGATCCTTCAACAGTCAACTGAACGGATTCCCCAACACCCAATGAGCTACAACTCACCCTAGCACCACCCTACCACCCTATAGAAGAATAAAAGAAGAATGGACTCCCATACCAGGAAAAATGGTCCACTTTATAATGATATAGAATGATGTAGAAGAAGAAGACACACTAGACCATAACCCCAACTATGACACAACCACCTAATGATGATCCTAGACCTCCCAACACTGCCTCTTCAACTCTTGGCAGATAGACACTAGTACAATTTTTACAATAATGTATTTACAATGACTTAGTACAATGATACCTTTACAGTGATTGTATGTAGTGCTGCCCACTTGAAAACTTCATGTGATGAAATTCTTGTTGTTGTTTTGCACCTTAGTTGTTTCTCTTTTCATGCTACCCTTTGTTGCACTTTGATTTGCTTTGCTTCCCTAGAAATTCCAGTCCTTTGCAGCCCTTGACAACACATGATTTAGCTTTTTATTTCCTTATAGGAGCTCGATATTGAATCTGGTGTATCTCTGTTATTTCAGATCCCCAATATGTGATTTTCAGTCCTATAGTAGTCCTCTAGTCTTCTTTCCAATGCCATAGGTCTAACCCAATTTTGATTCTTCAAGAGAGAGTTATGTTCAATCTCTCACAATGCCCTAATTATGGACTATTTTAGTAGAGCGAACTTGTATGGCATTCCATGTGTCACTGTTTCTTTATACAGCTCTAAAATCGATAGAGTGAAAACAGTAGTTTGTGCACTATCTGCCACATTTTACAGAATTCCAATCCAATACTAGCAGAGAGAGTTATGACGATTTTCCCAAGATCACTTCTTTGAGATGAGTTTCAAGAGCTTGCAAAAACATTTACTTCCACAATTCATATCTCCAAAAATATTGTGCACCTTGATCTAAAATTGTTACAAGAGCCTCCTCAGGATTTCGGCTTTGCCTCATAAAACTTTCAGCTTCTGAACCTTTGTATAAAAAAAGTTAGAGTGAAAGTTACACGATAACCTATTTCAGATAGCGAAATCCCTTCCATAAGGAGGATATGAGGATCACAATTTATATAAATGCTTAGGTTGAGAGGGGCTTCAACAAGTGAATGTGGGAGGGATTTTAGGAGCTTAAAAAATATTAATTATGACTTTTCAATGACCCATGCCACAACCCCATGGGGTTTTAGCCCACTAATTGGGGTTACAAACTTCGAACATGAATATCTCTCAAACCATGAAGAATTACGTGGCATGCCATATATCAAAGGAAACATCTTGACAAGTAGAAACCATCAAAAGAATTCTTGACCTAGAATATAGTAATTTGGTAGGTAAAAATTCCCATGCAATATTGGGGTAGCCCCTGGTGCTGCTTGGGTGAACATCAATGACAACCGCTGATCAACAATATCCCCCTTTGGCATTGATGGCAACACAAGTACTCCCCCTGCGATCATGACACCTCTTCCTACAACATTCTCTCCCCCCTTCACATCAACGGCAAAGGGTAAACCCCCTGACACACAACCATCCTATGGACCTGTACAAACTTCCACTCCCCATTTATATTGTAAATAAGGAAAATCTAATGAGAACTTGGGAGAATCCCAAGCTTCTGGTGAAGATATTCAAATGCTTCATGAGGTAAAGTTTTAGTGAAGATATCAGCGATTTGTTCTTTTGTACCAACATACTCAAGTTTGATATTATTTTCAACGACTTATTCTCTAACAAAATGATATTTGATCGTGTTAGCCACCCATAAATTCTGTCATATCAGGTGGTGGCCAAATGATGTTGGATAGCCTTCAAGAAACAATTTCATTGCTAAAAATTGCTGATGCTTAAAGTCTTTTGATACTATCCTATCCTTTGGATAATCGTCACTTCTTTTCCCCTTTTCAACTCAGAATTTCTGTTTTCATTACATGAAGAAAAATTGCTGCAAGCACCATTTTTTCACATTTCCCCTTCTTCCAAAACTAACCTTATCTTTGCCTTTCATTCTCCCATGAAATTTCTCATTTTCATGATTTTTTCCTTTCCCCTTCATCGAAACCCTTTGATAAGGTTTAAAGACTCCTTCTTTGCCTTATCGGAACCCCTCTAAACCTTTGAAAACCATTGAAAATCCATGAAAAATCCATATTTGGACACATATGGGTCTTAGCCCCCTTCGGCCAGCTCCCTCGACCTTTTCCCCATGTGACCCAGGCGCCGAAAACAGGTGCTAGCCCGAAAAAGCGCTTAGCGCGTTTGGTCATCGGGAACATTTCTCACCGTTGATTTTCCCGGCTCATTTGATGGTCTTCGCAATCCCATCGCGCCCATGGTCCCCACTCCTATTCACCGCCCGATCGCATCACATCCATCCATTTAACCCACAGATCCGACGGCCCATTTTCATCCGCCCGATGGTCCCCGTGCCATGGTCACTATGCAGAAACCGGCGATATCCATCGCACCGCTTTCAAGCGATGGGCGGTTTTCTCCCAATCGGCAGTGATTCCACTCACCAATTGATGCGTAGTCTGGGCACTATTCACCAAACCACCGTCCATCGTGCGTTAAATTTCGGACGTGGACCCGACGCGATATGGGCGTTCACTGTCCAATCTGAGGCCGCCCATTGGACGGCGATCGCTCACCGAAGATGTCCATGCAATAACCAGGCTCCGGTGCAGCAGTAACAGCATCTCCACCGTCGATCTGATCTACAGATCGACGGCCCAAAATTCATCACCTGTTTTCTCCGTTTTGACTTTTCATCTCCGCTCCCGACCGTTGATCTTTGCACAATCGACGACTCCAATTCATATTCCTTTTCCACCTTCCCTTTGAATTCCTCTTATCGATCCCGACCGTTGGATGATGCCATCCAACGACCACGCTCCCTCCATGCGCCTTCTAAATAAGTTAACCTATATATGCAGGATTTTATTACAATTGTTTGTATTTTTGCAGGGTTTTATGGTTTTTTCTGCTATGTCTGAATAAAATTTGAAGGAAGAGGGTGACGATCCTCCTGCCTTCGATTCATCAAAGAAAATCCTTCGCAGGGTTTAAAATTCATGTTTCATCAGTGATTCATGAGGCATTGTTGCCATATCATCCCTGCACAACCCTACATACCAGCAAAGCACAATGAATTAGACACAAATCAAAGAGTATCAGTGCCGAGAGACAAAAACGCACCAGCACGGAAGTTTGAAGATAGATTTGTGGAGGATTACGGCCAACAATGGATTATTAAAAGCCTAATCCTCCCAACTAAACACAGTTTGAAGAAAGTCATGAGTTTTTTCTCAGACAGAGAGCCTACACTGCCACATCAGGGGCTAATTGAATCCTCCAGCTACCACAGGGCCACCTATAGCCTCAAAGCAAACAAAGGAAGGCCGAAGTTATTACCAGAAAATACATATTTTGCGTCAATACAGCTGAACAGTGAATTTAACCATAGAAACTTATTGTGAACTGTCAGCCGAAGTTATTGCAAGGATAACAAGGAGCCTTGAAGTAAACAAATTCTTTCCAGCAAGCCTAATAGTTAATGTAAACCAATTAATATAGGGGAAATACCAAAAATATTCTCTATTAAGCCCCTCAAAGGCCGAGAGACAGTGCATTGTATTAATTGAACTTAGAAGATATTTTATCCCATTCCACCTCCTCATTTTCTCTATAAATACTACTGGAGAAGATGAGAAAGTGTTGGTTGATTGATCACTAGTTGTAATATTGGAACTCTCTGAAATAATACATAGTCTGTTGAAATTGAAGAAGAAATTGAAGTCTTGGAGCCCTGATGATATTGTTGTATGCTTGTTACTGTGAAGGCTCTATCATTGGATCCATGAGCTTGGTTGTTGGTGAATTATTCTAAACTATTTATTGTTTTCTCCTATTTTCATTCTATTCCCTGATTTCTTACTACAGTAGGTTGAAATTTTTAGGCTAAGAAATGACTCCTGGAAGCACCTTAGACCTGTTCATCCTTCATTGTTTCATGTTTTCTTCTGCTGAAATATTTTAAAGTCTTTAATCTCTCTCTTTAGTCTTAATGCTTGTTTATTTCCTTAATAGTTCGAATAGTTGGTTTCAGCATGATTTATGGTTCTCCCTGCTTGTCCGCTGCCACTTTAAAACTGTTATTGAAGTCTCCCTTTGTAGTTTTTTGTTTACAATGAGTCAAGGAGGTCTTTTCTGATCTTGCCCTTTTTCCTTACTTAAACAGTTGTCTCAAAGGTCTTTATAGTTGTAATCATAGATGTGTTATATGTTCCCTCTTCTATGACTGCAGTTATCAATGAATCTTTTATGTTTTCTAAGTCATTTGAAATAAAATCTTTGAGGAAATAGGGTGTTCCCCGAATCTTAGATTTCATTTTAAAAGTTGTTTTGAAATCATTGTTTGCTTAAAGGTGTGATTTGTAGAGTTCATGGTTAGCCCTGTCTATCAAAAAGCTCTTTATTGTTCAAATTGTGCTTTCAAATTCCCTTTGTTGAGAATTAAACTTCTCTTTTCAAATCATTAACGTCCATCTCATTCCAAAAACCAAAGGATCCTGTGGCCAAGTTAGATTTTCCCTCTGATATCCCATATCCATTGATAAGTATGTTATGACCTCTTTTTGACTCCATTGCCCAATGAACCTGATGTTTCTCCATTCTATATATCTTTCCTAGTCCTTTCATATTCTGCTATATCAATTCAACCAAACAAACAATCAAACAACCTGCACTCAATAAATAGTCTAAAATCCATACTCTAAGCACACAAGATAAACCTTTGCAAATAAACATTTGAGAGATCCCTCTCTGAGAACAGGAGGACTAGATCCTGTAACTCTAAAGATTGGTTCTGATGTTTCCTTGTCTTTTGATTTGCCAAACTATCAAAACACGGGACACCAACATAATGGCGATCACAGTGGGACGTTGAGTAAAATCTTCAAAACAAAACACTCACTGTCTAGTATAACATAAGTAACCTCCCTCAAGAATTTCCAATCAATGGTAATCATGATAGGACCTTTCAAATCAGTGACAAACTAAGTAACCCTTAGGATTCTCGTTAAACCTTATCAAACCTTGAAGGAAGTATTTACCAAGCCATAGGAGTGGACTCTGTATGATTAAACACATTAGCTAAGTGTTAAATCAGTTTTAGGACACTCTCTTAACCTGTAAGACCGAAGTAACTTAGAAAAACCCAAAAATATTTCAGTTTGGCTTCATAATAAACTTGGTGGTGGACCATAAAACCTTTTACCTCCAAAAAAGCTAAAAATTTCCACCTGGTGACTCCACAAAACAGACCTTTAGACTCCACTGGGAAGATCCATAATCTTTATAACATCATACAAACTCAGTTAGAAGGCTTTAGGATTAAAGTTTTTCTTCCTTTAAAAAGATCAGTTAGCCTCTTAAAATATTGTCATACTTGGTCAACACTTTTCTTTTAGCTAGGTTCGAAAAACACAGCATAGTGGCTCCTAGAAAGATTCATACTAGAGCCTTCCCTGACCCAAACCCGCCGGAAATAGTTAACAACCCTAAGAGTATACTTAGGGAGTTTCCTAAGATTAAATTTTCAACTATTTTTAGATCACCCTTGAGAGCGAATTCTCTTCCTAAAGCTCTACACCAATCACAAGTCGACTTAAGAAATCCTTTTAGAACTAGGTCGCTTGATGATATAATTCAGATAGACTCTGAGTCTTCACTTTCGTCCCCACAACAAAGTGAACATCCTGGTAGTAGAGAAACCACACCACCTTATTTACATTTCCTTCTAAATTCAAGTGTCTCTCATTCAAGATCAGCTCAACAATCTATTCATCCAACATCCACTATTCAAATCATTTCATTGCAGCCCACTTTCCCTGTTGCAAATCCACATCTTGTAAATCCACCCTTATTTCCAACTATGGCAACATGGTATGCCCCATTAGTGTTACCACAACCTCTGCTTCCCCTACCAAATAATTACCAGTCCAAAATCCCTCACTTCACTGGAAAAGAATCTACAACAGTTCAACATCATGTAGATAGGATGGAAGATGCATTTGATTACATGGAGATAGAAGAAGAAACTGTGAAGATGAGGATCTTCGCTCAAATTTTAGGAGGAGATGTAAAGAAATGGTTTAAAAACCTACCTCCTAACAGCATAAACGATCTCCCTGCTTTGCATCAGACATTCATCAACAAATGGGAACTCAAAAAGAATCCTCTCCAAATACTAGCAGAATATAGCAGTCTTAAGAGAAATCAAGGGGAGAGTGTTCATGATTACTCCTCTAGGTTCAATAGCATTTACAATGCTCTTCCACCTCACATGAAACCTCCTCAAGGCATGGCCTTAGTAAGGTATCCCGAAGGCCTTGATGTTGAAATGACTTATGAATTAAGAGGGAGAGATTACTTAACCTTAGAATACATGCAGAAAGGAGTTGTTAGTGTTGAAGCAAACATTATTGAGAAGAGAAATAGGTTAAGAGCAGAGAAGAGGGTAACTTATAAAGATGATATCACACCCTCAACCTCTGACACAAAAATTGATAACCTAGTGAAGGTGATGGAGAGGATGCTTGAAAAGATAAACTTAAATAATAGAGTGCCATCAATAGAACCTCAAAATAACCAAAACATAAATAGAAATCAGAATTATAGAAGAGACAACAATCAAGATAATCAAAAATAAAGTGACCAACAGATTAGACCTCCCTTTCAACAAAACTATGTAGATCAATATGAGGAAGATAGGGAGCTGGAAAGGTTGGAAGAGTCTCATGTAAACTTGATTGGATCAGACAGTGGGGATGATGTTTTCCTCACTGAGGAAGAACAAGGTTTCTTTTATGACCAAAGTACAAACACCTATGAATATTCGAATGACTATAGATTGGGGTTTGAAAATTCAATCATGCAGGTACACAAACAATATGATCTTAGGAGCAAGGGGAACATAGATAATTCCAAGGACAAAAACACTAGCACTGCTGTCAAGAAAAACGCAGAAAACTAGCCCAAAAAGACAGCAGAGAAAACCAACACTTTGGCCAAGAAACCATACTTAAACAAAGACAAAAGTGTCCAGCCAAATGTTGAACAGAGCACCCCTAGCACTTCAGCTAGTGGTCCTAATAAAACTGTCCCAATTACCATTCCAAACAAGGTTCAGCAAATCAAAGTTGTTGAAAAGAATTCAATTGAAAAAACAGATGTAAATATCAACAAGTCAATTATTCCTTTCGAACTTGAGGGAGAGATTGCCAAGATAAAAATTACCATCCCCCTATCTGAACTAGTAACCCAAGAGGTGTATAAAAACCAAGTTTTGAAAGCTTTGAACTTAGGAAGTGATACTGACACCTTAAACTTGACAGATGAAAAACCTGAGTTGTTGTTTGGTCTAGAAGTTGAAGGAAAATACCAAGAAGGGGCCGTCCCTCCCTTCTATGTTAGTTTGAACATACATGAGAAAATCTTACATAATGCCATGTTAGACTCTGGAGCTTCACACAATCTAATGCCCAAGGTAGTGATGGAAAGCTTAGGCTTAGAAATTACTAAACAATACAAATATTTGTATTCCTTTGACTCAAGCAGAGTCAAATGTTTGGGTTTAATCAAAGATTTGTGTGTTAACTTATCCCAAATCCCTGCTAAGAGTTTAGTCATGAACGTAGTTGTAGCTAACATTCCCCCTAAGTATGGCATGCTCTTATCAAGATCTTGGGGAGCCAAACTTTAGGGGAGCCTTCAAATGGACATTTCTTATGCCACCATCCATGTTTTTAACCAAAACATAAGACTATACTGGGAATCTCACATGAAGTACATGGTGAGCAACATAGACAAACCAAACAACTCTCCAATCTATTCTATTCAATCAAGTTTAGATTCCTTTATCTTATGTAACAAAGATGAAATTACTCAACAAGATAAAGAAAACATGGACCCAATCAGTTCACCAGAACAATCCAATCTTCCCCTCATTCAAATTCAAAACATTACCAATCAACAGCAACAAGAAAATGAAAATAGGAATGACATACTTTGGAAAATAAACTTTGATGGATCTTGTAATAAAACAAGTGCAGGAGCAGGTGTGTGGATTCAAAATACAAATCAGAGTTTTTCATATAAATTGGATTTCCCATGCACTAATAATATTTCTGAGTATGAAGCACTTCTCCTAGGCTTACAATTGCTTAAACAGTTAGAAGCCCAGAGGATATCAATCTTAGGAGATTTTGAACTCATCATAAGACAAATCAAAGGAGAATACTCAGCTAGAAATCCAAAACTTAGGGAATATCAAAACGCTGCCCTTGATCTATTGAAAACCTTTGAAAAGTATGAACTCATTTTCATTCCAAGAGAACTAAATCATCTAGCAAATGAACTCGCTTTCAATGCCAGCAATTGCCAAATACCTGAAATAAATGAACAACTCAGTGTGAAGGTAAAACATAGGCCTGCTGTGCCTGATAACGAAGTTCACTGGCAAGTGTTTGATTCTGACAAACACATAGATGATGTCTTGAAATCATAAAATGATTTCAGCATACCAATATCAGAAACCAGCCATAAAGAAAATCGTTTGTATATTGAACAAATCCCAGAAGTTGAAATGACATATACTACTAATATAAATCATTGTGAGAATCATTTTGAAGTAGAGGTAACTGATAATGCAGACCAAGAAGACTTGGAAGTTTTACAATGCAAAAATGATAAAATTCCAAGAGGTCTAGCGCCTTTATAACACCTTTTTTATTTTAACGATGTAGCCAAAGAACCAAGAATGGAGCCTGTGGAAACAGATGTAGAAGAGCATAACATAGGCAGTCTAGTAGAACCCAAGATGATAAAACTATCCAACTCTCTCCCAGCTCCCATAAAATTGTAGTACATAGATTTGTTCAAAGAGTTTAAAGATGTTTTTGCTTGGGGATACAAAGACCTAAAATCATATGATACCAGCATCATCCAGCATAAAATTCCTTTGAAGGAAAATCAAAATCCTTTCAAACAAAAACTAAGGAGAATAAATCCTCTCTTACTACCTCTGGTTAAGGCAGAAATTGAAAAAATGCATGATGCTGGAATCATAATACACATTAGGTTTTTAGAGTGGGTATCAAACTTAGTTTCTGTTAGAAAGAAAACAGGGGAAATCAGGCTCTGTATTGACTTTAGAAATTTAAATAGAGCCTCTTTAAAGGACAACTACCCCTTGCCCAAAATGGACCATATACTTCAAATGGTAGTTGGGTCTAGAAGGATATCCCTCTTAGATGGGTTCTCGGGTTACAACCAGGTGTTAGTGCTCCCAAGTGATCAAATCAAAACTGATTTTACCACACCTTGGGGCACCTTTATGTATGTCAAAATGCCTTTCGGATTAATGAATGTAGGGGCCACCTTCCAAAGGGCCATGGACATAGCCTTTTCTGAAGACATTGGCTATTTCATAATCATTTACCTTGATGACATAACCGTTTTCTCAAAAACTGATGAAGAACATTTAATTCACCTGAGAAAAGTTTTTGAGAAGTGTAGGAAATTTGGCTTATCATTGAATCCCAAGAAGACACTCTTTGGTCTCCAAGAAGGTAAAATTCTTGGCCATATAATTTCGGAAGAGGGAATCAAAATAGACCCTACAAGGATAGATGGCATATTGCAGATCAGCCATCCAATGAGCCTCAAGGAATTGCAATCTTTCATCGGAAAGATTAATTTTATGAGGAGGTTTATTCCTAATCTTGCTGAGCTATTAAAAAAAATTACAAACATGCTTAAGAAAAATTTCGGTGTAAAACAGACTTTACCAGCTAAACAATCATTCGAATTGGTCAAACAAGCTCTTACTCAAACACCAGTGCTGTTTAGTCCATATTTTAACAAAGATTTTTACATCTTTTCCTTTGCATCTGAACATACAATAGCTGCAGTTTTACTTCAAAATAATGATTTAAGGCAATAACAACCAATATCTTTCTTTAGTAGGGCCTTAAGAGATGCTCCTCTCAAATATAACATCATGGAGAAGCAAGCCTTAGCATTAGTGAAAGCATTAAAATACTTTAGGGTCGATATTTTACACTCTCACATCATTTCCTTTGTTCCACATACTGTTGTCAAGGACATTCTAAGTCAAGACCTTGATGGTAAAAGGGGAAAATGGATTGCAACTATTCTTGAATATGACTTAGAAATTAGGCCCACCAAACTGGTTAACGGGCAAGGATTAGCAAAACTTATGGCTAAGTTTAACTTCCAAGCACTTGACATAAATATGGTATATGTGTTGGAAGAAATAGAAGAATCCACTGCTCCTTTTATTGAAGAAACTTTTCTAAATTCTCCTTGGTATGCTGACATTGTTTATGTGCTTTTATATTTAAATGCCCCTCCTCTATCTAAAACTAAAGCTATATTTTTTAAACAAAAAGCTTTGAGTTTTTTCATATTAAATGGAGTATTATATTGGAAAAATTTTGTTGGAATTTTGCTTAAGTGTTCACTTGAGGATGATGCAGGAAAAATCATGCATGAATTGCATGACGGAGAATGTGGAGGGCACCTCTACTGGAAGGCCACAACAAACAAAATTCTTAGATCTGGCTACTATTAGCCTACCCTTTTCCCAGACACTCAAAATTTGGTCATGTCTTGCCATAAGTGTCAAATCTTTGATGGCAAAAGAAAACTCCTTCCCTTACCCTTACATCCCATCAGAGTTGAGGCACCTTTTCAACAATGGGGTTTAGACTTCATTAGGGAAATTCACCCATCCTCCTCAGCTCAACATAAGTGGATCCTCACAGCCACTAACTTCTTTACCAAGTGGATAGAAGCTATACCTTCCATAAATGCTAATGACTCTGTCATTATCAAGTTCCTTGAAACAAATATCCTATCCAAATTTGGTTGTCCCAGAAAAATCATAACAGACAATGCTGTTGCTTTTAAATCTAAGAAGATGGTTGATTTCGATTACAAATACCACATAAACTTGGGCCATTCCACTGATTACTATCCCCAAGGAAATGGATTAGCTTAATCTTCCAACAAGAGCCTCATCAATATCATTAAGAAATTGTTGGAACAGAATAAAAAATCATGGCCCAGTAAGCTGGTTCATGTCTTGTGGGCTGATAGGTTAACTACAAAGAAATCAATAAATATGTCCCCCTATCAGTTAGTTTATGGCATGGATGTATTTTTTCCTACCTCATTGGGAGTTCCAGTCATGAAACTCCTTCAAGAAGTGCAGATTGAAGAGAATGATATGCAGAGAAGAATCAACCAAACAAACCATTTACAGCAAACCAGAGAAGAAGTTTATGAGAGAACACAGTTGGTCCAAGAAAATATAAAGAAGCTATTTGAAAAAAGGACTAAGGCAAACAATTTCCAAGTTTGAAATATTGTTCTTAAGTGGGATTCAAGGAGAGGAGAAGGGAAAACATGGCAAGTTTGAGAACTTGTGGAAGGGGCCCTATATTATTCATACTAAGAGGGGTCACAACGCATTTTTCCTGAAGGATTTGACTGGAGAAGATCTGTATGGAGGTCCTATCAATGGCTGAATTCTCAAGCATTACTTCTGCCAAGAATCATAAGTTTTAAAGCATTTTACTCTACCATTTTAAATATCATAGTCTTAACATTGCATTCAAAGTTATGAAAAAACAAAAATACAAAAAGAGAGAAAGAAAGAAAAGAGGGCAGATTGTGAAAACAAGAAAGGTATAGCCCCATACCAAAAAAGAGAAACAAATCTGAAAGTGTGCAAGCTTAAATGACACTCTTGAAAACACACTTATAATTAGTCAAACAGCCTAATCTTGACTAATTAGATTTAAATTTTCTGCTGATAGGATAGTGAATTTGATTTGCCTAACTGTTTAATCTTGGCTTATCAGTAGATAGTTTAGGATAGAAATCAAAGGTTCAAATATGCTCAAAATCTGAACCTGAATATTCCAATCAAAGAGAGTGACTCAAATATGTTTCAAATCCTGAGTCAAAGAATAGGTAAATCTGGTTTTAATTAGCTCAAAATCTGAACCAGGGGACAAACAAAAAATAGCTCAAACAAATTCAAAAACAGAGCTGTAAAAAGAGGAAGGAAGTGCTTTGAAAATTAGATCTTAAGCCTTCATTTTTGTTTTAATTTTGTGCAAAATAATTTCTATGTGTAGTTTTTCTTATGCCATAGATCAGCATCAAGTCAAACAGCTTAATCTTGACTTGAATGCTTTTTAAATTTCTGTTATTGAAATTAGAGAATACAGTCTGTTGGACAGTTTAATCCCAACAGACAGTAGTTTAGGTAGAGAATCATATGGACTCAACTGTTTAAACTGAGTCCATGGAGAAATAAGGAGTAGAAGTAGATTATTTTTCCTGCTTTCAAAAGAATAAAATGTTGTGAAAGAGTTTTCCAATCCAAGTGCACTCTAAAGAAGAAAAAATGTTAGATCAGTAGGATTGGGTAGGTAGAAAGGTTGTATTGATGAAGTTCCATTGTTGATCCATGAATGCTAATATGTTTCAGAGCCAAAGAAGATCATCCACAAAAATAAATGCAACCCAATGGATGAGGCAACTGATCAGCCTCCCACAGAATGCAAGTCTGAAATTCTTTATGCCTTCAAAAAAGGCACCATCCCCAAGTGGAGCCACTGTTAGCCACCCATAAATTTTGTCATATTAGGTAGTAGCTAAATGATGTTGGATAGCCTTCAAGAAATAATTTCATTGCTAAAAATTGCTAATGCTTAAAGTCTTTTGATAATATCCTATCCTTTGGATAATCTTCACTGCTTTTCCCCTTTTCAACTCAGAATTTCTGTTGTCATTACATGAAGAAAAATTGTTGCAAGCACCATTTTTTCCCATTTCCCCTTCTTCCAAAACTAACCTCATCTTTGCCTTTCCTTCTCCAATGAAATCCCTCATTTTCATGATTTTTTCCTTTCCCCTTCATCGAAACCCTTTGATAAGGTTAAAAACTCCTTTTTTGCCTTATCAGAACCCCTCTAAACCTTTGAAAACCATTGAAAATCCATGAAAAATCCATATTTGGACACATATGGGTCTTAGCCCCCTTCGGCCATCTCCCTCGACCTTTTCCCCATGTGACCCGGGCGCCGAAACCAGACACTAGCCCGAAAAAGCGCTTAGCACGTTTGGTCATCGGGAACATTTCTCACCGTTGATTTTCCCGGCTCATCCGACAGTCTTCGCAATCCCATCGCGCCCATGGCCCCCACTCCTGTTCACCACCTGATCGCATCACAGCCATCCATTTAACCCATAGATCCGATGGCCCATTTTCATCCGCCCGGTGCTCCCCACGCCATGGTCACTATGCAGAAAATGGTGTTATCCATCTCACCGCTTTCAAGCGCTGGGCGGCTTTCTCTCGATCGGCAGCGATTCCACTCACCGATTGACGCGTGGCCTGGGCACTGTTCACCAAACCACCGTCCATCGTGCGTTAAAGTTCAGACGTGGACCCGGCGCGATATGGACATCCACCGTCCGATCTGAGGCCGCCCATCAGATGGTGATCGCTCACCGAAGATGCCCACACGATAACCAGGCTCCAGTGCAATGGTAACAGCATCTCTGCCATCGATCTGATATACAAATCGACAGCCCAAAATTCATCGCCCGTTTTCTCTGTTTTGACATTTCATCTCCGCTCCCGATCGTCGATCTCTGCGCGATCGACGGCTCCAATTCATATTCCTTTTCTACCTTCCCTTTGAATTCCTCTGATCGATCCCAACCGTTGGATGATGCCATCCAACGGCCACGCTCCCTCCACGCGCCTTCTGAAGCAATTAACCTATATATGCAGGATTTTATTACAGTTGTTTGTATTTTTGCAGGGTTTTATGGTTTTTTCCGCTATGTCTGAAGAAAATTTGAAGGTAGAGGGTGACGATCCTCCCGCCTTCGATTCATCAAAGAAAATCCTTCGCAGGGTTTAAAATTCATGTTTCATCAGTGATTCACGAGGCATTGATGCCATATCATCCATGCGTGACCCTAAATACCAGCAAAGCACAGTGAATTAGACACAAATCAAAGAGTATCAGTGCCGAGAGATAAAAACGCACCAGCACGGAAGTTTGAAGATAGATTTGTGGAGGATTACGGCCAACAATGGATTATTAAAAGCCTAATCCTCCCAACTAAACACAGTTTGAAGAAATTCATGAGTGTTTTCTCAGACAGAGAGCCTACACTGCCACATCAGGGGCTAATTGAATCCCCCAGCTGCCATAGGGCCACCTACAGCCTCAAATCAAACAAAGGAAGGCCGAATTTATTACCAGACAGTACATATTTTGCGTCAATATAGCTGAATAGTGAATTCAACCACAGAAACTTGTTGCGAACTGTCAGCCGAAGTTATTGCAAGGATAACAAGGAGCCTTGAAGTCAACCAATTCTTTCCAGCAAGCCTAATAGTTAATGTAAACCAATTAATACAGGGGAAATACCAAAAATCTTCTCTATTAAGCCCCTCAAAGGCCGAGAGACAGTGCGTTGTATTAATTGAACTTAGAAGATATTTTATCCCATTCCACCTCCTCGTTTTCTCTATAAATACTACTGGAGAAGATGAGAAAGTGTTGGTTGGTTGATCACTAGTTGTAATATTGGAACTCTCTGAAATAATACATAGTTTGTTGAAATTTAAGAAGAAATTGAAGTCTTGGAGCCCTGATGATATTGTTGTATGCTTGTTACTGTGAAGGCTCTATCATTGGATCCATGAGCTTGGTTGTTGGTGAAGTATTCTAAACTATTTATTGTTTTCTCATGTTTTCATTCTATTCCCTGATTTCTTACTATAGTAGGTTGAAATTTTTAGGCTAATAAATGACTCTTGGAAGCACCTTAGACTTGTTCATCCTTCACTATTTCATGTTTTCTTCTGCTGAAGTATTTTAGAGTCTTTAATCTCTCTCTTTAGTCTTCATGCTTGTTTATTTCCTTAATAGTTCGAATAGTTGGCTTCAGCATGATTTATGGTTCTCCCTGCTTGTCTGCTGCCACTTTAAAACTGTTATTGAAGTCTCCCTTTGTAGTTTTCTGTTTATAGTGAGTCAAGGAGGTCTGTTCTGATCTTGCCCTTTGTCCTTACTTAAACAGTTGTCTCAAAGGTCTTTATAGTTGTAATCATAGATGTGTTAGGTGTTCCCTCTTCTATGACTGCAGTTATCAGTGAATCTTTTATGTTTTCTAAGTCATTTGAAATAAAATCTTTGAGGAAATAGGGTGTTCCCCGAATCTTAGATTTCATTTTAAAAAAATTTTTGAAATCACTGTTTTCTTAAAGGTGTGATTTGTACAATTCATGGTTAGCCCTATCTATCAAAAAGCTCTTTATTGTTCAAATTGAACTTTCAAATTCCCTTTGTTGAGAATTAAACTTCTCTTTTCAAATCATTAATGTCCATCTCATTCCAAAAACCAAAGGATCCTGTGGCTAAGTTATATTTGCCCTCTGATATCCCATATCCATTGATAAGTATGTTATGACCTCTTTTTGACTCCATTTCCCAATGAACCTGATGTTTCTCCATTCTATATATCTTTCCTAGTCCTTTCATATTCTGCTATATCAATTCAACCAAACAAACAATCAAACAACCTGCACTCAATAACTAGTCTAAAATCCATACTCTAAGCACACAAGATAAACCTTTGCAAATAAATATTTGAGAGATCCCTCTCTGAGAACAGGAGGACTAGATCCTGTAACTCTAAATATTGGTTCTGATGTTCCCTTGTCTTTTGATTTTCCAAACTATCAAAACACGGGACACCAACAGATCGGAATGTGTTTTTTTTTTTTAATGCATGACAAGATTCTTGGAGATGTTGATGGCACTGTTGTTGTCACAAAATATGGCAATAGGCTCACTGAATTGTACTTGAAGATCTTGCAAATTTTGTTTCATCCAAAGGACTTGAGTACAACATGCTTCCGCTACAATGTATTATGCTTCTGCTGTAGATAACGAGATTGAGGTTTGATTTTTTCTCAACCATGATACGAGACAGCCACCTAGATAGAATGTTGCTCCACTGGTACTCTTACGATCATCAACGCTTCCTGCCCAATCTACATCTGTAAAGGATTGAATAATGAGATTTTTACCCTTGGGATACCACAAGCCATATTCTTCTGTTCCCTTTAGATATCGAAGAATTATTTTAACAACAATAATATGTGATTCTTTTGGTGCTGCTTGGAATCTTGCTACTTGTCCAACTACTTGCATAACATCTGGCCGGGAAGTTGTTACATATAAAATACTATCAATCATAGATCTATACAACCTCTGATCCACATCCTTAGATGATTCATCTATGCTCAATTTGAAACCTGTTACCATTGGAGTAAGGACGGGTTTGAAATCTTCCATTTTGAATTTCTTGAGAATTTCCTTGATGTACTTGGCTTCACATATAAATATTCCTTTCTCTTGCTGAGATATTTGAAGCCCTAAGAAGTATGTCAGCTCACCAAGTAAATACATCTCGAATTCACTTTGCATATTTGTAGAAAATTTCTTACTTAGTTGATCATCGTTGCTACCAAATATTATATCATCCACATATACCTCAATGATTGTTAAATTATCTTTATCTATTTGTACATAAATATTGTTATCAACAATACCTTTCTTGAACCCTTGTTGATGTAGATATCCATCAAGACGAGCATACCATGCTCTGGGAGCCTACTTGAGACCATATAGAGCCTTCTTTAACCTTAAAAAATAGTCTTCTTTCTCTGATAGTAGAAAACCTTCAAGTTGTTCGATGTAAACTTCTTCTTCTAATTCTCCATTCAAAAATATTGACTTAACATCCATTTGGTAGACTTTGATTTTTCTTGAACATGCATAGGTGAGAAACATTCGGATGGCTTCCATTCTGGCAACTGGTACAAATGTTTCTTCGAAATCAATTCCTTCCACTTGTGCAAAGCCTTTGCAAACCAATCTTTCTTTGTTTCTGGTAACCCGTCCATCTTCATTCAATTTGTTCCTGAACACCCATTTAGTCCCAATGAAATTTTTATCTTTTGGTCGTGGAACTAATTCCCAGGTGTTATTCTTCTCGATTTGATCCAATTATTCATTCATAGCTGCCCCCCAATTTTCATTATGGCTGGCTTCCTCAAAACTACTAGGCTCAAAGGTTACTAGAAAAGCAATGTGAGCTTGTTGTGACAAACGAAGTTGTCGACCTTAATTTATGTCACCAATGATTTGATTTTATGGATGGTTCTTTTGAATGCATTATTTTGTTCTTTTTGGAGGAGCTTATTGTTGTTGTTCTAGTTTATCTTGATGATCATTATTTAGTTCTTCCTGGTTGATAGTTGCTTCTTGTTCTAGAATTTTATCTATGTCTTTTTCAGCCTCTGTCTCAAGTTTCAAATATTCTAGATCCTCATCATTATTCGTTAGAACACCATCTTCGTCAAATGTAACATTTATGCTCTCCATTATCTATTTTCGTCTTAGATTATAACATTTATAGGACTTTCTTTTGCGTGAGTAACCAAAAAAGATACCTTCATCAACATGTTATTCAAACTTACCCAAATTTTTATCTTCTCTTTTGATATAACATTTTCTTCCGAAGATTCTGAAATATTTTACATTAGCTGGTTTTCCTTTCCATAATTCATATGGGTTCTTGTTGCAATTATTTCTGAGAATACTTCGGTTGATAATGAAGATTTTCATATCAATTGCTTGAGCCCAGAATTTTTCATCCAATTTTGATTCCTTCAACATTGTTCTACTCATTTCCTGTACGGTTCTGTTCTTTCTTTCAGTAACCCCATTTTGCTGAGGTGTTCATGTTGTTGAAAATTGTTTTTTTATTCTATTTTCATCACAATATTTCTGAAATAATTTGGAAGTGAATTCTTTGCCATTATATGATCTTAGACACTTTATTTTCAAATCAGTTTTATTTTCAACCAACTCCTTGTAGATCTTAAAGCACTCAAATTCTTCAGATTTTTTTTTAGGAAACTGACAGCTCTCATCCTGGTATAGTCATCTATCATTAACATGAAATATAATTCTCCATCTAAGCCCTTTGTTCTCACAGGACCACATAGATAAGTATGTATCAATTCCAATGGATTTGATGTAAAGTGTTCTTTTGTTTTAAATTGGACTTTTGTCTGCTTGCCGTGCCGACAAGCCTCACATAATGTGTTGGAAGGTTTTGATATTTTCGGCATTTCTCGTACTGCTTCATTTTTGCTTATCCTGATAATATTGTCAAATCTTATGTGACCCATTAGTTTGTGCCATAACCATCTTTCATATTCATTAGCTAGTAGACATGCTTTAGTTGCTTTATCCAGAACATATATGTCATTTGGAGCTCTACTTTCTGTAGCCACAATTTTACCATACCTGCCTTTCCTAATTTCACATTTTGTGGAGTTGAATAGCATTGTGTGTCCTTTATCACACATTTTTCCAACACTGAGTAGATTGTGATTCATGTTTTCAACCAATAGAAAATTATTGGCTATAACATATTTGCTTCCGAAAGGGACAGTACGTGATCCTATAACATTTGAAGATTCATCATTTCCAAAGGATACGGTTCCATCCTTCTTCTATTTTAGAGATACAAATTTCCTTCTATCTCCAATCATATGCATTGAGAAACTGCTGTCAACATACAACACATCTTTGTTGTTTTGAGCCTTCAGAGCGATAGCACAATTATCAGTCTTCTTCTTCTTCCATGTTTGTTCATTCTGTAGCTTCGAAGATTCTTTTGGAGGATTTTCAATTCTGCAGTCTCTGGCTCTGTGTCCAAATTTCTGACATTTGTAACATTCCATATTATTTCTTAAATGTTAAAATATATGATGTTTCGTTGAGCCCTTGAAGGTTCATATTTGAAGGATCTCTTGGAATTGTATTGGTTCCTAGGGTACGTGCAACATTCTACAGCTTTATGACCAAATTTTCCACATGAATAACAATAGTCGTAAAAAATGTGTTGGTACTAGGATGGAAATCTTCATCGAGGAATCATCTTCCAAGGATGTTCTTGTGAATCTTGTCCAATGAAGTCTACATGCATGTCAGATCTCATAGGTTCATTGTATTTTGTTGTAGAAGGTCCTACTTCTTCTTCTTTGTAACCGAGGCCAGTTCTATCGTTGTAAGATCATTGATTGTTGATGATTTCGTCCAATTCCCTTGAGCTGTTGGCATAGTTTTGGATAGTTTTTCCCTTCTTCACTTCCTTACGCAACAAGACTACTTCGGCTTCTAATGCTTCCCTTTCTTGGTTGCTTTCTTCCAACTTCTTTTGAAGTGACTCTTCAATACATTTGTGTTCTTCAACTTCAATTTTGAGACCTTGAACTTGTTATTCAAGAATATTGGAAAGTATTTTCTCAACCTTGAGCTCTTTTATAAGCCTGATTTCCTCCTTAGAAAATTCTTCTATGGTCAACCCTTCTTCTTCATTATTTGATACCTCTTTTTTATTGTGCTTAGCCATAAACAATACTCTCTCATTGGATTATTCTTAGCTATTATTGTCTTCATCGGATGATGAGCTATCTTCTTTAGAGAGAAAGTCCCTTTTGGATCCTTTCCTTTTTTCTTTCTTGTTGAATTTCTTAAAGCCTTTCTTTCCTTGTGAGTTGCCATCACTTTTGTTCGGACATTTTGCTGCGAAATTCCCAACCTCGCCACAGCTGAAACATGTCAATGGAAGTTTACCTTTGAATTTTCCCTTACCAATTTTTAGTTTTCTCGTAAAGTAAGCATATTCTTCATATGAAATACCTTCTCCATCATCTCCCTTTTCTTCACACTTGCAGGTGCATGTCTTTTCAATTGAAGGTTGTTTGTCCTTATTGGTTTTCTTAGATGCAACGAACGTAGTTTCTAGATGCAAAGTACCCTCTTCTTCATCAAGTCTCATTTTATATGCTATGAGAACTCCATGTAATTCCTCTTTGTTGAGTTTCTCTAGATTTTCACTTTATTCTAAGGTTGATAACTTGGGTTGAATCTCCGTGGTAACGTTCTAAAAATATTTCGTATAATAGTATTCTCATCAACTGGCTCTCCCAATCCTTCCAAAGTATTGGTTATTTCATCAACGTATTGGAAGTATGCAGCAATGTTGCAATCTTATTTCATTCTGAGTTGTTTAATTTTTTGTCTATAGAATTGAAGCTTTGCTTCTTTGAAATTTGAGTCACCTGCATATATATTCTCAAGCTTGTCCCATACATTTTTGGCATTTTTACAACCCAACACCTTATGATAAGAAGATTCAATAAGTACACTGATAATAATATTCTTTGCTTTTGCATCATTTACAAAATTCTTCTTACATTGTTCATCTGCGGTTGATGTAAATCCATTTTGAACATTGTCACATACTTTGTAACCTTGCGCCAAGAGATAGACCTCCATTCTTCCTTTCCAGAGTGTATAATTATTTTCATTGAATAGAGGTACACCATTCTTGGTATTCTCCATGACCTCCTTCCAATTGCTAAACTGATATTGAAGGAACCAAGCTCTAATACCAATTGTTGGAAATACTAAGAGGGGGGTGAATCAATATTCCTTTCAATTAGAGCATTAGTTAATCTTCAATTATTATTAGTGTTTGTACAATGATAGCAGTAATAAAAGGAACACAAATGCACACATTTTTTAAGGTGGAAACCCACTCTGAGACAAAAACCACCTAATGCTTTTCTAATAATTCTTTAATATTCAACTCCAATTGAAAATAAAGCTCCAACTTCCTAGAATCTAGAAAAGAATTCTTCTCCAGCTCCCACTGGATGGACGCTCCAATGCCCAATATTCTTCAGTAGTCAACTGAATGGATGCCCCAACACCCAATGTGCTACAATTCACCCTAGCACCACCCTACCACCCTGTAGAATAATAAAAGAAGAATGGACTCTTGTACCAAGGAAAATGGTCCACTTTACAATGATGTAGAAGAAGAAGACACACTAGACCATAACCCCAACTATGACACTACCACCTAATGATGATCCTAGACCTCCCGACACTGCCTCTTTAACTCTTGGCAGATAGACACTAGTACAATTTTTACAATAATGTATTTACAATGACTTAGTACAATGATACCTTTACAGTGACTGTATGCAATGCTCCCCACTTGAAGACTTCATGTGATGAACTTCTTGTTGTTGTTTTGCACCTTGGTTGTTTCTCTTGTCATGCTGCCCTCTATTGCACCTTGCTTTGCTTTGTTGCCCTAGAAATTCTGGTCCTTTGCAGCCCTTGACAACACATGATCTAGCTTTTTCTTGCCTTCTAGGAGCTCAATATTGAACCTAGTATATCTCTGTTATTTCAGATCCCAAATATGTGATTTTCAGTCTTGTAGTATTCCACTAAGTCATCTTTCCAATGCCACAGGTCGGACCCAATTTGGATTCTTCAAGGGAGATTTATGCCCAATCTCTCACAATGCCCTAATTATGGATTGTTTCAGTAGAGAAAACTTGTACGGTGTGCCACATGTCACTGTTTCTTCATTCAGATTTGAAATTGATAGAGTGAAAATGAAAGTCTATGCATTATCTGCCACTTTTTACATAATTCCAATTCGATACTCAGAGAGAGATTTATGATGATTTTCCCAAGGTCACTTCTTTGAGATGAATTTCAGGAGCTTGCAAAAACACTAACTTCCACAGATCATATCTCCGAAAATATTGTGCAGCTTGATCTAAAATTTTAAGAAGATTTTCCTCAGGATTTTGGCTTCGCCTCATAAAATTTCAGCTTCTTAACCTCCATAGAAAACAATTTAGAGCGAAAATTCCACGATAACCTGTTTCAGATAGCGAAATCCCTTCCATAAGGAGGATATGAGGATCACAATTTATATAAATGCTTAGGTTGAGAGGGGCTTCAACAAGTGAACATGGGAGGGATTTTAGGAGCTTAAAAAATATTAATTATTACTTTGCAATGACCCATGCCACAACCCCGTGGGGTTTTAGCCCACTAACTAGGGTTACAAACTTCAAACATGAATATCTCTCAAACCGTGAAGAATTATGTGGCGTGCCATATATCAACAGAAACATCTCAACAAGTAGAAACCATCAAAAGCATTCTTGACCCAGAATATAGTAATTTGGTAGGTCAAAATTCCCATGCAATATTGGGGTAGCCCCTAGTGCTGCTTGGGTTGACATCAATGACAACCGCTGATCAACAGTGATTGCTTCTGTGTCATTTTTCTAATGTTTTTTATCATTTCGTAAGTTTTCATGAAGTTCTGGGTAGTGACATGGGCTCTAGGCCTAAAAGGGTGGCTCAAATCCCAGATTTGCAGGGACAGAATTGAGTAATTGAGGCCCTAGTTGCAGGCTTGTTGTTTTTTTCCTACGGCTATAGCCTCTCGGATGTTGGCATGTAGTTTCATGCCTACAACTAAGGCTCAAAATGGTCAAAAAGTTAGTCTAACCTAGGGGTAAGAGGCCTGAACAGTTGGGATACCTCTTGGGGATGTTTTTGGTGCTTTGTAAGGTTTGTTTGTCAGGTTTCCATCAATTCCACTTCCTAAAAGTAATCTAGGAGTTTATATCTCGTATTAGTAGCCTCTCGTCACATGATTACCCCAGTTGGTTGGTTACTTGGGTAGATGTGGGAAGAAAGTGTTACATTTAAGGGTTGGAGGAGGGCACAATGAACTTCAAAATATATCTATTTATGGGACCCATCATTGCCCCCAGTTGAAGGTGTTTCTCACACTCTAAGTAGCTCATTCATTGATATGAAGCTCATTTAAGGCTCTGGTGGCCTCTTTGACATCCAAGACACCTAAGATGGTGTTTCTTCCTATGAATAGAAACTTTCATTTTCCTTTATGTCTTTCCATTCCTTTTTCTCTTATGCCTTGTTTTTTCTCTCTTGTAGGCCCAACATTAAGGGAGGATTTAGTTTGAATCCTACCACTTGATCTTTAGCCTTTGCATGATTATTTTTTATAGTGGGGTTCTCTTCAAGTAATTCCTTAGTCTTTCTAGAGAGTGATATTCTATGATTTGTAAATTGTGAGGCAGGGCATGCCATCAGCTTTGGAAAGCATGCAAACGATTTGTCCCCACCATCCTAAAGGTGTCCACAAAATGTAGGATGGATTTTTCTTGGGTTTCTATGTACCTAGGTGACAATTCGGGATTAGAGGAGATGAGATTGTGGTTGGTGATGACAATCTTGGGGCTCACTAATTCTACTCTAATGTATAAGGGATCTTTTTCTTCATTTTGCATCACCCTTTTCATTTCTTCAGCCATTGTTTCCTCATGGATCAACCAAGAGCCTAATGCCATCATTTTCATGTCTCCCAATATTGAGTTGGGGTCCCATAAATTCATGTCTGTGAGGATCAGTTTGTGCATGTAAAACTCAGTCAATTTGGCTCTATCCTCAATCCTTTCCCTTTTGTAAAATTCAATGAATTTCATGTATTCTTGGAAAGGCAGTAAGCCATATTGTGCCAATGTTTTAATTTGAAACTGTAACCACTGCTCCCTGATGAATATGGCATAGCATTTGGATGGTTGCCTACATTGTATTGATTCCATAGATAAACTTGCCATAGTGGCCAGTTGTGTTTCTTTTTCTTGCATCTTCTCTCTTAAGCTTGTGTTCTTTGCTTGTAGTTTCTCCCACGTGACTGACTCCCTTAGTCTAAATTCATTCAATTCCATTCCCATTTAATTTCATTTCTCATCCATGATGCCCACGTCTTTTACATTTTTGGATTTTTCAATTTGCATCCATCTATGTAATCTGCCTCTTTCCTTCTCTAACTGAATGAAGAGTGGGATACCAAATTTCTTAGGTATAATCCTAACTCCCTCAACAAATTTGTAGTAGGATTCTAGATTGGGTTTTGGATCAGGCTCCTGGAGTTCTTGGAGGCCTCTTTCCTCTTCTTTCAGTGTTTCTTCCTCTTCCTGTAGCATCTCCTCTTGCTCCTATATTAGCCCATGTTTCTCTTGTAGTGGCCTTTGTTTCTTCTATAGCTCCTATATTTTCTCTTGTAGCTCCTTTTTTTTCTCTTGTGACAGGGGAGCTTGTGTCTTGAGCATTTTAGAGGTGACTACTCTAGTGGTGGGACTCCATATGGGTGACAAAAGGTTGTTTAGCCTTGGCTTTGGGGGAGGTAACCTCCTTTATTTTTCCTTCACTAGGTCCCACTTCCTTTCTTCTAATTTTTGAATCATCAATGGTGATAGGTTCTTATGTAGGAGGTTGAGGCTTCCCTTGCCCTTTCTTGGTGCTCTTTCTTGTTTTGAAGTACAAAGGGCCTTGCTTGGGCTGCTTCCTTTTGGGATTAATAGGTGTGCCAAGTAGGGCTGATGTGGTAGACACTTCTTCCTCTGCATTTCTTGGTGAAAATATTATTTTCTTACCTTCCTTACTTGTCCTTTTAGGTTTAGAAGGCACCTCAAGGTTCTCCTCCTCTGCTTATTGCTTCTCTCCTTCCTTTCCTTCCTATGTTTTTTCTTCTTCTTCCTATGTTTCTGTTGCCTCCTCTTATTCCTTGGTTTCTGCTTCATCCTTCTCTTCTTTTGCCCCAATACTAGAGGTTGGTGTTCCCTATTTTTGTGTGGAGGTAATGTCTTATGTTTCAATCAAAATTTCCCTGTCCATGTCCAAAAAATTAGTCCATATCACAGGGTTCCTTAGGTTTATTAAGGCATCCATAACAATCAACTTAATGAGGCCATGGTGGGAAATTTGTTGGTGTTTTCCTTCCCTAAATTTTTGGCTCATTTTAATGATAGTCTGCAAGAGGAAATGTGGAACATTGAGTCTTTGTGAAGTGGGTGATTTTTCTTTGAACCTTAGCTCATGGAGCAGCCTAAAATGATAGGCATACACAATGCTCAAATTCCCCTCACAAGATATGTATTTTAGGATGTGATAGGCCACTTCATCCCAGTGGTAAGGTAGGCTCTCTCTTCTCACTCCATTTTTATATTCTATAGGATTTTCTCTATGAATGAAGTTTTTTTCTGATTGTAACACTTATTGTTTTATCCTCCTTTCTCCATTGAAATCCTAAGGGTAAGGTAGTCACTCTTCTTATGAATTCAGCATTTAAAGATATGGAAATTCCTCTAACAACAGTAGTGGCACTATCTTCTCCCTGAGAATTTTGTGTCATTGAAAACTCTTGAGTTATCTCATCATAATACCCTTTTAATTACTCAAAAAACCCCATCCACTAATGTCTCAAGAAAATTTCCAGAACATGGGGGATTTTAACAAATTATTTTTGTGTCTGTGGATTCTCTCTTGTTAAAACGTCCCCCAATTTCTCCTACTGCTCTTTCTCGGGGTTACTTGGTTTTATTTTTAAACTTGGCCTCAGAGTAGTCTCGGGTGCATAGACAGTGTCAAATTATTCTCTTTATCAGAGGGGAAGAAGGATGCTAATTCCTTTATTAAAAAAAAAAAACTTTTCTATGTCCCTATCTTATCTTCACATATAACAATATTTAAAGGGAACTATTGCACAAGGGTTTACTATAGGGTACTTAATTTGGGAATAAGTCTCCATGTAGATGTATGGAAATTAAATAGGGAGAAGGCCACTTAATTATTTCAAGATAATTATGTTATTTGCATGAGGGTTTGAGGATAGATTTTGGTAGTTCTAGCTCTCTTTCCCCCTTTAATTCTCTCCAGTAGCTTCCTTTATGTGCTCTCATAGAAATTCATATCGTCTTGTAGCACCTCCTATAGCTCCTCCTATAGCACCTGCAAACATAATATGTAGCAACTCGATGGCACCCTAGGCAATATCTCATAGCATCTACATCGTATTTCTCCAACTATTTTCTAGAAATGAGCGATAATGTGAATGGAGTCGAGCCCTGTACATTTTATTTCTTTTATGGTAAAGGCCTGGAGCGTTTTGGTGACTTAGCATCTGCACGAGTTTCCTTTTTGAACTATTTTCCCCACTCCTTGTCATCATCACCCCACTCCTTGTAATCATCCACCCACTCCTCGTAATCATCACCCCTCTTAAGTTGACTTTTCAACGTTACATGTGTAAATGAATGAACTTTAGTTTAGTAATCGAAGGTGGAAAAGTTCACTGTCCATCTCCAACCCATAAAAACTCCTTCTTGAGCATTAAACACATTTTATTTTGCTAATATGTTCATAGGGAAGAGGTGAGGGGTGCCATACCTTAGCCTACCTGTGATTTCAAATTATTTGAGATGATTTCTTGTTCTTACCAGGCTTCATATCATGATAGGTTGAAGGTGTTGATTGTCTTTGTTTGCTTCTGTGCAAGTATTCATAGCATGATGATTCTTTGACTGATAAATATTTTATGTGCATCCTTATTCTCATCATTCAACCTATAGTTGTTGAAGTAGATGAATGAACTAATATCTACTCTCTAAGGATAAGGATGGTCTGTCCTTTTTTATCTTTATAAATGTCTCCATTATGCTTTAGGGTTGTTGGATCTTCTACTCTGGGGGTGTAAACAATTTGCTCCTGGATTTTGTTGTAACTATACAAGCTGCTAAAGGAGGAGTCCCCTTCCTATAGAAATCACTTAATTCCTCTTCAAGACCTCTAACTACATGCAGGGAAATCATATGAGGTATATGTGACAATTTATGAATATTACATATGCACAAACCCTACTATTAAATATGGTTATACCTCTCCTACTTAATCTAGTTATTAATCTGAAATTTCATCATTAACATCGAAGTAAACACATTAACAGTTCTTCACGGATACATATCTAAATTGAATACATGCACATAGACAAAGTGACACAAAATATTTTCTGGAAATTTGTCCCCATAAAAACTCAATGCAGGAAAATCAGTCTTCTGGCTGCTGGAGGATTTATATTATTAAGTAGATTCTAAGTACAACAAATTTGGGCACCTTATTGGTTAACCTGATAGAGAAAAATAAGATCTGCAGCAATACCTCAGTTCTGGAGACGGAAAATTGGCCTGATTCACACCCTCAAACAGGATTTACAGAACTCATCCCCTTTCTATCTTCAGAAACCCCAGCGATGCTCTAAATCCCTCTGTGTCATCTCTACTAGCATGCTAGTGCCCCTGTGTTGCTTAAGAGAGGCTTTCGTAACCCCAGACTGGGTGACGTAGTCCCTATGTTGCCCTAGCTAGGCCTCCATAAGCCCTGATGGCCTCACTGTGTTGCCCTTTCTAGGCCTGCATAGTACCTGTGTAGCACTAAAGCCCTCTGTGCTGTGTAGCTTCTACATAACTGTTGTGTAGCTACTACTCCCTCTGTGCTGAAATAATTGTTTCTTCTCTGCCTCTTGTTGACCCTTGGATATGGGATCAGATCATCCCCTTAGCCAATACTACCCCTCGCTACAGCTGAAGCACCTCTAGAAATTCTTAGCAAACCAAACACTAGAATTCTAGCTTAGTCTCAGTGCTTTGCCTTTGTGTGTGTGTGTTCTCCAACTGATCCCAAGCCTTTCTTTTATACTTTCTCATTGGGAAACCAACGCTCGTGATATAATCTTGATTTGAAGGCTAAGATTAAAATAAAACTTGATCTGTCTGACTTAATTCATTTCCATCACATGTTTAAATTAGTTACCTTTAATATTTTAATTTTCCTAAGTTATACTTAGGGTCCTTAATTAAAAATACCAATTAATTAATTTTATCTTAAATTGGAAGGAATTTCTCAAATCCCTTTATGGGTCTTGGAGATATCATATACTATAGTCCCTCCACAAATTTTGGGAGCTAGAGAAAATTCGATGCTACCCCAAAACCACAAAATCTCAACACTCCTTCTTAGCAGGGAAAGTGCTCTAGTACAACACTACTTCACCCCGAAGCTCTACACTGATCTCTGGTGTGGGTCTTTGCGTTGATGCTTGGCCTGTTGCCCTTCATCACTGCGTTGTTGTTTCTCTCTCGTACTACTGCCCATGACGCTACCATCGCCACTGCTACATTCGTACTGCAAGTCCCTCTCAATCTATTGCATCGTGCGGCCAACTACTGCACTGCAACTCAGTTGCTAAAAGAAACAACTAAAAACTCATGCCCAATCAACAAACTAGTCAGCTAGGTTGCATCCTCATCACTGAAGCTCCATAGGTTGTTGCTCTATGTTGTCATCTGGAGGTTTTTGCACAGCTACAGCTCTGCATTGCATAAGCAGACCTCCTCTGCGTTGTTGAAGTCACATTAGCCCCTCTGCGCTGAAGTCCCCTATGTTTCTGTTGTATTGTGTTGTCCTCTTGAATCCTCTACATTTTTGCAGCTCTACTCTGTGTAAGCCAGTATACAATGTGTTGCTGAAGTCACATCAGCCCCCTTCTGCGCAGCGTTGCCACGTTGTTGTTGCATCTGCACTGGGATGCTCCCTTTCAGCATCCATCTCCACCTCCGCTCCATCTGTGATTCTCTGCAGCCACTGCTCCACTTGTCCCACTACTGTCTTAAGGCTTCCATAGCTTGTATGTGATCCAAGAGTTTGGAACCTCAAGGATCTCGCCACCTCCATCTATAGTTGCTCTACAGATCCATGTCGCCCCACTTTCATGGTGTATGAGCGCTCATGGCTATGTCATCTTCGGAGCCATTGTCTACCATAGCAGCCTTGGAGGTAGAAGCTTCCTTGTCCTTCATCTTCTGAGGACACTTGTTGGCGAAATGTCCTACATCACCACACTGGAAACACTTGATATTTGATATATCATGCTTCTTCCTCCCTCTCTACCTCTTTGATGTCAAGGCAACATCTTCATCCTCTTCCTTCTTCACTTTACTTGATCTGGTGTTGTATTATCTCTTGGTGAACTGACGGAGTTCTTCTTGACAGAGGATCGCCCACATACTATCCTAGTTGGGAAGGTCTGCTCTGCCCAAGATACTTTGGACAAAATTTTCCTAGTCCTCTACGACCACATTCAGTGCAGTCCTCACCATCACATCATCCTCCACTTTCACTCCCATGGCAGTCAACTGATCCCTTATCGCCTATAATCTAAAAAGGAAGGGTTTGATCTCTTCTCCCTTAGCCACCATGAATAACCTCATCTGATTTTCCAGAAGCATTCTCCTCTGAACAGATCTTCTTTCTTATAGTGAGGTCAAATCCACCCACATATCATGATTCATTGTCTTCTCGGCTATGTGAGGCACTACATGACCTTTGACACCATCCATGATGAAGCGCTTGGCATGTGTCGCTGCTTCTTCATGATTCTCTAGGAGCTTCCCATCGGTTGGCGTGGCCAGGACTTTCTCTGCATGCTCCCTCAGACCATATGCCTCCACGACTACCAGGATTTTGTCCTTCCAAACTGCAAATTGGGGCAGGTCGTCTAACCTATCCTGATCATGTATTCCTTGAGGTGCCATCTACTTAATAAATATGTTAGAAATAATCCTTCTCTCTATGCTAGAGACTCATATCTAGGGTCCTCGGTGAGAAAGGAACCCTCTACTGCCTCTAACAACCAACTTCCTCTCTTGGAAGTCTGCCAAATCACAATGAATCATCTCCCTTCAAACCTCTGATAAAACTATAGATTTATTTGGCTAGAAATTATCTGAGAAATTGTTCTCCTCCCGCTCTTTGTCACCTAGTGCTCAGGCTAATTTCTGCACCTTCATAAATTTAAACCCACCAGAAACTACTGAAGCTCTGCAGCACTTCTTTCGACACTCTTAATCAGCAATATCTTCAGGACTGCAATATCCAGGTTGGCCTCTACGTGAACAGACAGTCCCAGTGTTGTCTCTTTGCTGCCTCTGCGCAGTAAGTACGTGGTCCTGCCTAGAGACTGCGTCACTCTCACCTCTGCATTGCACTGCTCCCTTCAGCTGCTACGTTGTCCTCTCTGGTCTAAATTTCTGCGGCTGCTGCTTCTTTCTTTGCTGCTTTTTGCAGCAAGGATTATTTAGTCTTCTTGCTAGTGATTCAACTAGATCTGCAATCACTCTGACACCATGTGAAAATTTCTTAAAATTACTTATGCAAAAACCCTACTGTTAAATTTGGTTATACCTCTCCTACTTAATCAAGCTATTAAACTAAAATTTCATCATTAACATCGAAGTAAACACATTAACAGTTCTTCACAGATACTGATCTAAATTGAATACATGCACATAGACAAAGTGACACACAAGATTTTCTAGACAATTGTCCCCGGAAAAACCCAATGCGGGAAAACCGGTCTTCTGGCTGCCAGAGGGTTTATATTATTAAGTAGATTCTAAGTACAGCAGATCTGGGCACCTTACGGGTTAGCCCGACAAAGAAAAATAAGATCTTCAGCAATACCTCAATTCCTGAGATGGAAAATTGGACTGATTCACACCCTCAAATGGGATTTACAAAATTCAACCCATTTTTGTCTTCAGAAACCCCAACGTTACTATGAATCCCTCTACGTCATCTCTACTAGCCTGTTGGTGCCCTTGCGCTGCTCAGGAGAGACCTGCGTAACCCCAAACTGGGTGATGCAGTCCCTACGCTACCCTAGCTAGGTCTGTGTAAGCCCTGATGACCTCCTGCTACCTCTGTGTTGCCCTTTTTGGGCCTGCGTAGCACTGAAGCCCTCTGTGTTACATATCTACTATGTAAATTTTGTGTAGTTGTTGCTCCCTTTATGCTACTCCGACTGCTGCTTCTCTGCCTCTTGTTGACTCTTGGCTCTGGGATCATATCATCCCCTTACCCAATATTACCCCTCCCTGCAGCTGAAACACTTCAGGAAATTCTTAGAAAACCACGCCCTAGAATTCCAAATTAGTCTCAGTGCTCTGCCTCTGTGTGTGTGTTCTCCAACTGACCCCAAGCCTTTCCTTTATACTTTCACATTGGGAAACCAACAGTCGTGATCTAATCTTGATTCGAAGGCTAACATTAAAATAAATCTTAATCTGTTTGACTTAAGTCATTTCCATCACATGTTTAAGTTAATTACCTTTAATATTTTAATTTTCCTAAGTTAGACTTAGGGTCCCTAATTAAAAATATTAATTAATTAATTTTCTCTTAAACCAAATTGAATTTCTCAAATCCCTTTCTGGTTCTCGGATATCTCGTGCACTCTAACCCCTCCACAAAGTTTTGGAGATAGATCACATCCAATGCTAATCCAACACCACAAAATCTCAATAGTATATAGATGGGATTAAAATCATCAAAAGGTGGTGTAGGTGGTGGAAAAGTTGAACGTAGATATTTTCATGTTTTTTTCTTTATGTATGGCAGAGTTGAGTTCAAAGAAGAATTTTGGCTAGATGGAGTGGATGAGTGATGGAGGAATTTTGGTGGACCTCTCCCAACAATTTTTAAATAAAACATGACTTTTTTCCTCCCTTTTCCAATTGTATCTACCTCTTGTAGTAATGCAGGTTACTCTTATAACAATTTAGGGCAGTCTATGAGCACTTCAAAAAGGAGGAAAAACATGGTCCAATTGTTGCCTAAATGATGGAGAGAGGTAGGGAGGTGAATGAAGAGGGTGAAAATGCAATGGATGGATGGAAAAAATATGGAGAAATGAATCTGTAGAACTTGTTTTGTAGACACTGTTCTTTTGACTGTCTAGAGTCCTGCAAAAGAAAGATGTTAGAAAAAATGGTGAAGAACTCCTTCCTTGTGTATTTTTATTTTTGTTTTTTTCCTTCTTCTTCTTTTTGAGACATGCATACTACCACTACAGAGGTTTTCAACCTGCATGCCTACCCTAAGCACCTCAGAGGAGGTTTTCACCTAGGGATATTTTCGTATTTTTATTTTCTTTTATTTTTTTTTCTCTTGGAATACCTCAGAAAGGTTTTCACGCCTTTAGTTGGTCTTAGATGCCTCATAGAGGTTTTCATCTAGGCCCTTTATTTATTTTTTATTTTTTTTATAAGTTGTGTGGATTGAGGACTATGAGTCTCTGAATCACATTGAATTTTTTGTTGATTGAACTAATAAACTCTTCCTTGGACATATGTCTTTTATACAACTTCAACCTATAACCATTGACAAGTAAGGGAATCCCTTCCTCATCAATTTTTCTAATCTAGACAAACCCATTCTCATGACATATCTCTACTAGATAGGGACCCAGCCATCTTGTCATTAACTTTACCGTGACATCCTTGAATCTAGAATCATACAGCAGGGCCCAATCCCCTTCTTGAAAAGTCTTCTCTTTAATATGTTTTTCGTGCCAAATATTCCTTTGTAGTTGAATTACCTCAGTGTGCAAGAGATATTGCAACCTAAATTCATCTAGACCATTGAGTTGGAGTAGTCTCTTTTTTTTTTGTAGTGAGGTCCAAGTCTAACCAAGTTGACATCCTTAAGCTGTTGTATTCAAATTCAATGGATAGTAGGGTCTTCTTACCAAAGACTAGTTCGAATGGAGTAAATTGAGTGGTGGTCTTCCAAGTTGTTTTGTAGGCCCAAATGGCTTCTATAATTTTGTTTGCCCAATCTTTTTTTCCTAACAACCTTGGTTAGAATGTTCTCCAATGCTCTGCTTGTGACCTCCACTTGCCCATTTTCCTGAGGGTGATAGGAAGTGGATGTCATGTGCTTAATGTGATGTTGTCTCCTAATATCTTCGATCAATTTTATGTAAATTGCACGCCTTGATAAGTGACTAACTCCCTTGGAAAACCAAACTTCTAGAATATATGTTATCTTAGAAACTTAGCCACCTTTTGCTCAATTGTTTCCTTTACAGTCTTTGTTTCAACCCATTTAGTCAAGTAATCAGTGCACACAATCATATACTTGTTTTATCCTATTTGGGGATCAATAGGTCCAATGAAATCCATGCCCCACTTCTCTAATGGCTCTAGATTCACTTGAGGTTGTAAGGGCATTTAATCCTTAGGTGTGGGCTTAACCATCCCTTGGTGGAGTACCTCCTTGCATCTTGATGTAAAATGGGCCAGTAATAACTTTCTTGTAGAAATTTAAAGGTTTTCCTCTTAGTAGAAAAGTGGCCCCCACAAAGGTCCATCATGGAATTCTAAGGCAATGTCAAAGACCTCTTCCCTCACACATCTTCTCGAGATCTGATATGGCCCCAATATGAAAATATTTACCCTAATCCAAGTGAATGCGGTACTTTTCCTGAAATCTTATTTTTCTCCTTGAAGGGTAGATTGGGAGGGAACCTCCCTGCAACCAAGTAGTTGGCTATATAAGAAAACCAAGAAGAAATCACTGAGATGGAAAAGAGATGTTGATCTGGAATTTGATCATCTACCATTGCTTCATTTTCTGCAAGCAATGTTAGTCTTGACAAGAAATCTGCAACTACATTATTTTTCCCTAGTTTGTCAATAATAGTCAAATAAAATTGTTTCTATAATAACAACCATCTAATTATCCTAGCATTGACATCAGGTTTATCATTAAATACTTAATGGTTCCATGATCAATGTGAACAAAAGTTTGATAACCAGTCATATAATTCCTAAACTTGTTCAAAGAATGTACCGCATCTAAGAGTTCATTTTCATAGGCAGTATAATTTAACTCAGATTTAGAAATGGTTTTATTAATTTAATAGATAGCATAAGGCAATTTGTCTTGAATTTTTCCTAAGGCTACCCCTACAGCTTTATTTGAGGCATCTATGTGTATATGTAAATATAGTGCCCAACTGGGACCTCTAAGGATGGGTGCAGTGGTCAACTTTTCTTTTAGTACTTCGAAGGATTCTTAACAGTTCTTTGTCCAACAAAAATATGAATATTTAGCCAGTAGTCCAACTAAGGGTGAAGCAAATTTACTAAAGTCTTTAATGAACCTTCTGTCATGCCCCAGCTAATCCAAAATAACCCCTAGCATCTCTTTGTTTTTAGGGATAGGGACCCTTTTGATGATGGAAATTTTTTTTGGGTCAGCCTATATCCTTCCTTGGATATATAATGGCCAAGGACAATCTCTGCATTCATCAAAAATTCACATTTCTCAGGACTCAATGAAAGATTCATTTCATTGCATTTCTATAATACTTTACAAAGATTAGAAATAGCTTCCTGGAAGTCACATCCATAGGGAGTGAAATCATTCATGTATATCTCAAAAGTGTCATGGAAAAGTTTAGCAAATATACTTAGAACCTCCCTCTATAAGGTAGCAGGGGCATTGCACAGACCAAATGAAATGACTCTATAGGCAAAGGTACCTCACGAACATGTGAATGTGGTCTTATCTTTGTCTTCAATTTTTATATGGATTTGGTTGTATCTACTAAATCCATCAAGGAAGGAGAAGAATTTCTTTCTTGCAATGCCATCTAGGACTTGGTCAATGAACGACAAAGGAAAATGGTCCTTCTTTGTATCCTTGTTAAGTTCTTGGTAATCAATAGAGATCCTCCACTTCCCATTTTTCTTCGGAACTAAAACAAGAGGGGAAATCCACTTTTTATCTGAAATGGGATATATGAAACATGCATCTAGTAGTTTTTTTAATTCCTCTTTCATAATTTCCTTAGGATTTGGGTTCATCCTTTTCTATAGTTGTCGCCTAGGCTTACATCCCTCTTTCATGTAATGATGAATATAGACTGAGGAATTCACACCTTTAATTTCCTTATAATCCCAAGAAAAATAATCTAGGTGTTACCTCAGCACACTAAATAACTGTTCTTCATGCTCAACAGATAGAGAGGGCTTGATATTTAGAGTTGTTGATGGGTAAATCTCCACAACTTTGGCATTTTCTGGGCTAGAGTAAGTATAGCACAATTCAATCCAAGGATTACTCTCAGATTCTCTCATCAGTTCATCAACTGATATGGACATGGGGGGTTGATTCTGTAATATATGGTCAATAATGTCATCTTCATCAAGTTTCCCTCCCCTTATAGCAGTTTCCACTAGTGTGTTGACTAGGTAGGGGGTTGTCTGATAAAATTCCTCCTCGTCCTCATCCTCTAACCATAAGGGTCAAGCAGGCTCAATAGAGGGTTGATCAGGAGGATATAACACAAGTTGTTTGGATAAATTTCCATTCTTAATAGTCATGTTCCCAACCCTAAAACTAATGTAGGCATATGTAGTGATCAACCAAGGTCTTTCTAGGGTGAGAGGATATCCATAAACTTGGTTTTGGGCTAGAGGACTACGGAATCAGTGGGGTACTCTTAGGATTCAATGAAGACAATGACATCCTCAATAACTACCTCGAGAGATACCGAGGATATGCCTATTAATTGTAGCATTGTAGTGGTCTTCCTTAAAACCCCTTGGAGACTGAGATTCATCATGGTTTCCTTGGTCATCACATTGATTGCAGCCCCAAGATCAATCAAGGTATTAGGGACCATAATTCCATCAATGTGCACATCCGCTACTGGGATACCAAGATCCAAGTACTTTGGGTATATCACCCTCCCAAGCATCATATCGGATAGTTGTCTAATAACATTTATGGTGGGGGTATCTCTTCTTCTTCCCCTAGGGATTTTGAAATATTTCTCCTTAACAATATTTTTGTAAATGGGAACATATTTAATGGCCTAAAGAAGGGGTATCTTGACACACAAGTTCTTTAATTCTCCCAGAATTTCAACCTCTTCTAGGGTGTGCTAGTTAGGGTGGACCAACCTTTTAGGATAATAAGGTGCATTGTCTTGAGGGGAAGTCTCTTCTTTCTCCTCTTCCATCTCTCTAGGTGGAGAAGGTGGGTCATTATCTGGGAGCATCTTCCCAAACCTCAGGTTTATCTCTCAGATTTCCACAGCATAAGTCGGATAAGATGTCTCCCCACTATGAACCTATTGTGTTGGCTTATTGTTTGGGTTCGAATTGGGTTGAGCGGGAATTTCAGGTTTCTTAGGTGGATTTTGGTGAGGAGGTTTTGGTTGAGGTTGAGGTGGAGGCAGTAAAGTAGGAGGTTGGGTTGTTTCATGCATCCACCCTCATGAGGGGTTGCCCCATTGGAAAGATTGGTGTGGATATGGCTAATAAGGAGGGTTGATAGGTTGAGGAAGATATTGAAAATCATAAGTCCAAGGAGGAGGTGTGGAACATTATGGATGAGTGGAAGGGTACCAATGTTGTAAAGGTGCATTCTGATTTGGATTATAGTGAGGATAATTTGCACCTTGCATTCCTTTTTCATATGGTCGAGGACATGGGTGCCTCATTTGGTTTATGAAGAAAATTTGCTCTGACCCACCTTCTACCTCTCCTTGATATATAGCATTTAGTCCTAGAAAAGAGGGACATTTATCTATTACACGATTCTCTTCGCAGAATAAGAAGAATTTTATGACATTCAGTGGGAATTCATTCCTAGGATGTCTCTTAGTACATCTAGGGAAAATGATAGCTAGTGCCCTTTTTACTTCCTCTTACCTCTTTTTTATTTTCATAGTATCAATTTGTAGGGAAAAGGTATGCAACATTTCACTCTTAAAATATTCCAACATACTTCCTATCTCATGCTTGATGGTTTTTGTGGAAGGAGAGGAACTAACCAAGCTTTAGCTAGACCTACCATTTTTCGTAGCAGCCCTAGAGTGATTCTTGAATACAATTTTGATGTCATCATAAATCAATTAGTAGATATCTCCTCCATATAGCATGTTTAGGGTTTCCATTACATCCCCCCTGACCCCTCAGAGAAGAACTAGCTTCAGTGACTCAGGATCAAGGGTATAGTTGGCCCTCCTATAATTGAGTTGAAATATTTCCTCATAGTCCTCTAAATAATCATCAAGTCCAAGTTTCATCCTAAATATTTCCTCATTTGTTTCTTTGGACTTAGAGTAATCCTGGTATTTTTCATTGAAGTCTTGCTGCATTTGGGCCTAGATTGTGATGTTGCCTCCGAGTAGACTCATAAACTAGTGCAAGGCTACATCTTTTAGGGTATAAGGAAACAACTTCAGCTTCTACTCATCAGAGGCATATTCATAGGTCCTACAGACAACAACAAACTCAACCATGAAGGTGTCAGGATCCTCAGAAGTTAGACCATGGAAATGTAGAAGGGAAGTAGGGCTTATATTCTTCATTTTTGCCTCTCCATTGGTTTCTCTGATACGGAAAAGCTCATTTTTCTTCTTTTCATTCATGGGTTGGGTAGGTGAGATAGGCTCTTCTTCCCCTATAGGATCCGCAAAATTTTTAGGTTGCTCACCTAGAGGGTCTTCTAGCTCCCATGTAGTCACAGAGGGAATTTCATAGTCACCAAATAAGAACAAAGGTGGAATGATCGAGGGGTGGGGGTTTTTGGTAATAATTTCCCTTTTTTATCCCTAATCCTACGAGGCATGAAAGAACTATTCTTTTTTAATTTTTCACTTTTTTCCAAAAATATAAGGTTGATTCAAAAAAAACAAAAAATAAAAACAACTCTTATGTAGAAACAACACCTACTTGGACAGCTCCCCAACAATGGCACAAAATAGTGATGATCCCTAGTATTGCACCAAGGATGTTGCAACTCCCAATGGTTTCTCAACTTAAATTATCAACTCGAGGTTCGTACAAACTTAGAGGTGAAAGTGTTATATGCACAACATGTCAGGTTTTACTTATGTCACCCTCAGTCATGAGATCAGATCAAGGTGTTCAAATACCACTCCTTCAGCTAACTGCAAAGAGAAAAACATGTCAAAATTGCAAGGATACGAACATGATTCTCACTACAGAAGTGAAAATGACATTCATTCAATGTAAATGTTGAATTAGAAATTGCAGGAAGGAAAAAATATGCTATTCTAGTTTGTAGAAGTAAACCATGGTATTTTATCTGTATACTTAATCAAATTAATATCCCACTTGCATGAGTCATTTATCTATTTTCCATTTTCTTGAAAATGAGAAATTCAACCTTCAACGCAATTGGAAAAAAATGCTAATTCTAATTCTATTTGTTGTCCTATGGTTGCAGTGAGGAAAGGATGCGGTTGGACTGGACTTAGAGTCTTCCCTAATCATGAAATCAAATCTTGGGGATCATTATTAAACTTCAATATGTCAGGGTCAAAATCTAGAGTGAATCTAGTTGAAGAAAACAATGCTACAGGTTTGCTACAGGAAGTGCTACAGGAGGCTTAGTATTGCTACAGGATGCCTTGTTTTGCTATATGAGGGGGGTCCAAGATCTTTTTGAGGATAGGAATGGGGTATTGGAGGTATAATAAGGTGGATAAAGGTAGAATAAGGTGAGTGAAGGATGTAGGAGCCCCTTATCCAAGCCTAGTACCCTTCAGAGGACTATCTTGTACCAAAGTTTGTGCCCACAATGTCCTTAATCAATTTTAGCAGAGTGGTCTCGGTGGAAGAGTTTGGAAGAAATGTGAGATGAATAGAAAGGATATGGAGTGGCCTAGGTGGATGTATAAAGGTGCACCCACCCCTGCATATTAACACAATCCATGCAAACTATTCAAACACATGCATCAAATTATCATTATTACATCAAAGTAAATTAACATGGAAAATATGAGTTGAATTTTATTGAAATATACTCTACCCTACAACACAAATATAATTGCAAAACCAATAATTCTAACTTCTAAGTTGAAGAAACTAAACATGCAGAAATATTGTAGTCTAATACTTAAAAATTTCCAAGAAATCATAAACAATTATTTTTTGGTTTTTATTGTACATCTTCCAATCACTCTTCCCACAAGAGAGGTGACAAGAAACCTGAAACTACAAATTTTGTAATATAACATGTTTGAAACAGGAAAATAATTGCAATAACTTGATTAGGAATAAGGAATAAATATAGGAGAGTTATTAAAGCCTCTACGTTGGGCCCAAACACAAGGGTTTCAGCCCTCCAAAACTAACTCAAAGGCATACCAATAGTGAACTTTCCATTAGTAGAAAATAAGAGTCACATACATCATATGAAAAATGAGCATACAAATTTCAAGCACTAGGCTCTCAGTAGCTACTCCTAGCTGCAACAAAAACTTGAATCCTAATGAGCCTCTCGGATGGTTTATTTATACAAAAAGTAGTTGAGGGCATCTCCCTTGAAAATAGGAATGAGTCCCTCCAAAATTTCAAGATTTTTGGATCTATTTCTCTTTTAACTTCACATGTACTTGGAGTCCCTCTGTTGCTATTCAATTCGAGGATTCTATGATCTCAAACCGAGTTGTAGAGTTAATGAGGTGGACAAACCTCCTATATTCTCTTGGGTTGTCTCCATCAAGCCTATGCATAGTAAATACCTCCAAAAATGCTTATTTTTCCTTCATATTAATCACATTAGGCCATACAATATGAAAAACCCCCTTTACTAAGCACATTATGGCTAAAATTGTGAATTAATGTGAGAAAATTAGAGTTTTAAGGGCTAGTGGATAGCACAATGAACTTAAAAATATACATAATGATGGGACCCATCAATACCTATATGAACTAGAACTAGATCAAAGCCCATGTCTACTGCCTCGTTTATCAGGTGCATCCAAACATTTGTCATCTTTGACCGTGTCATCTCTATCCAACTTGTACCCACCATGTGACCTACTACCATATGCTCCATTAGTCCTATCCTCCAGTCCATGATTGGTTCTAAGTGGTCCCTATCTCTACAAGTCTGACAAGCTCTGAAGGATAACTGCATTGACCTCTACTTGTTTCTCATGTGCCCTAGTAAGTTTCTCTTGTGATTGAATGATTATGTCATTATATGTTTTGCAACTCCTTATTTCTACCTTTAAACTTCTCAAAGTGTATGTTATGTGAGGGGAGTACTCATCACCATGTTTCTCATTTGATCTATAGGGATAATCTCGTGAACTATAGTCTACCATTCTGGTAGCCATCTTTGTTCTTCTCTTTCTGCAAGTATATCATGTGAGCTAAACCAAAACATAAACATAACAACATACCTTAGTATAGTTCAGGGGAGGATATCTCATCTGTAAGATCAACTAGATTAGCAAGATACATATATAATCATAGCCATAATAGTATATAAACATCATGTCAACCATTGTCTAATTATCAATGACTGACCATACCAACCACATACCATGACATCATGCATGACAAGTATCACCATGTCAATGTATGCATAAAAATATATAAACATTGACACGCATAACCAATGCATAACCGACATATACTCATGATATACACATCCAATATCAACACCGTCACTTTCACATGGCAACACAATTGCAACTATGACCACCACCATGCATACACAACAAGAACATATACCACAAGCATAAATAACACATATGAAACTGACATGTATGCACTACCAACACACCACCCATCCAGTGCAAGGGGTGAACCATGCTCTGATACCACTCGGTAGCATCCTCCTCCCACATATACCCAAGTTAACCGATCCACTAAGGTAATTATTTGACGAAGAGTTAATATGATGTGATTAAACTCCCCAGATATAGTTAAGGAAGTGGAACAGACAAAACAAAACCAATATTACCTTCCTCAAGAACTACAATCCGTTTAATAGGAAACAAACCCTTCCAGGGGCTTAACCCTTGAGAAAACTTGTCATTTTATTGATTTGAACCCTCAACTGAGCACTGCAGTCAACGAGCAAAAAATTTAGAAGACTGATATTTCATATTTTAGTTCCCAGACGCACAAAGGAGGAATCATCGGAGCGACTATAGCTACCCAGTCGCTCCCTTAAGCCTGGTATGTGAGCAACTACGGTCAGATATGGATTGTCGAAACCCAAACTCTCAATCGCATGGATGGGGAGTTGTGTGTGCAACTGTAAGGATCAATTTATTAGAATGACCTTTTGTGTGAGCGATTGTGGTCTACTTCTTCCAATGTTGTGCCAACGACTATGGCCCAAAACCCTATAATTGAGATGTGAGCTTCAGACCCTACAGTTTCACCTCAGAATAAACCTAGTCCTCCACAGATGAACCTCGGACTTTTCTAAGCCAAAAAACAAGGTATAAGAGTGTCTTATGATAATATCCAAATGAGGTAGAGGTCACTTGTATTTATAGCCTTCCAAAGGGGGGTCAATTTACTTTAGGGTAGACCTTATCAAATATGCACATGTGGGATATTTTCCATAAATACACTTTCCCTTATCCTATTTGAGTGATCTTTAGGTCGATTTTGTCCTCTCAAAAAGAGGAATTCAATACAATCAATATCTCCATAAAGTGAGTTGTCCAAATTGGAATTTTACTGCATTTGCATATTTTTAACACTCCCTCTCAACTAGGGAGAATTCCACCTGTCAATATTTGATAATTGATCAACATGTCATAATGTCATAATATCCTATCCAGTCTCAAGTATCACCATGTATCGTCACTGATTATCTCAACTCATCTCTTGCTTATTCATGTTTATCTCTTGATTTTCCCTGCTCATATGTTGAACATTCTTGATTCTAAAACAAGAAATATTTTGACATCGCAGGGGAGATCAATCTACCACCCTCTATCCATTTGGATGATACCTAGAATCTCATGGGGGAGATACAAATATATGACCCCATATTGAGCAACGGGATATCCAAACACTCGGGAGCACATCTCAACCCTGGAATTGCATCGAGGAGCTCAATCTCAACCTGAAATCGCATAGGGGAGAAAATATTAACCCAATCATGTTGTTTTTTTATCTTTCCATCAAAGACTCTAAGCAGTCATGTGATAGAGCACTTACATCATAATCGATTTGGATTTTACATCCCCAAGTACACTCTCAACCCAGTGGCCAGATAGGGAGCGATATTACCAACAAGCCCTACTTGTGGGTATGATGAAAAATGGGGTATACTCTACATTTACTAGATAGGAGAGAAACATCTCCAACCCTATGGGTAACAGATATGCAAGATACCCTATTTTCTAGATATCCCTCAAGCCCAGGATCCCTCTATCTCAATTCCACACCCTGGGAGCTCAAATAAGGGAGGAAGTGTTGGCTTAGTGTCCTCGATCAGTGAAGCTCTGTGTAGGTCAACAACATATCATCATGCTCATATCTTGTAATCATCATGTATTAATAACAGTTGTCTCATGTTCATATAGGAAATTAAATAAAATATCATGTTAGAAACAAATATACATATATATCACAAAAAGGATACCATAATCATCCTCCCTCTCAAGGAGGTGCCAACCACAAGCCTAAGCTTGTTTTGTACATCATCATTATCTCAATATATGAAGGTATCTCAGTCTCAAATATATATGGGATTCTATGCCAATCATATTCCATTCTTTGACATTGGAATGTATCCATGTCATATTCAGAATTTTCTCAAACATCTCTCCAAAAAGATTCTTCATCTAGCCTCATAACTAGTCATGCTTTCAATCATCATACGCATCCTTAGTCGTACTTAAAGCTACGGAACTCTCATCCAAAAACATCATTTCAGATCTCATTAATAATGATCCCAATCATCATCAGTACATCCATGCAATCACATATGATAGGAATAATTTCAAAGATAGATCATCCCATGCAAATATCTTGAAGGGTGCTTAGTCGCAACTCTATGTGTATGAAGTGTCTCAATCATGAATCAACTCAGGTTTTATATACAACATATACGAACAAGTTTTCAATCGGAACATTAATGCTTCAATCAATTATCGGTTGTTAAGTTGAGTTCAACAATATCACTTCAAAACTTCTTGAAATTCAATTGGAGTGTCCAAGGATTTGCATTTCCACTTTCCAACGCGTCTTCAATAGATTCACAATATATATTTTCTATTCCCAACATCAGAAATCATGCCATGATTCATTATTTTGAGTTTCAAAATTCATCTCCCTCTTACTTAGATCATCTGAGACTCATTATCTATCAATAGTATATTGATAGCATATAAAACCAAAAACAAAATTAAAATCATACCTTGGAACACTTCTGAAGTAGAGTTTTGGATCAAAACATCATCCTAGATTTACAAGATAACTATCAATGTGGACGTATACAATGCTCATTGTAATAATAACACTTCATCAAACCAATATTTTCAGTATCACACAAACAAATATTGTGCAATCAAATCAACTAAACTAGCTTATCAAAATTTAGAATTTAGCTTATCAAATTCATTAATATTACAGTATCATATTCTTTAGACCAAGTGATAGCTAGAGCTTTCATCAAGTCATGACATCAACTATTGATATGCAAAGTAGTTTTCATAAGCAATATCAAATCAAAATTCATCCAAATATCAAGTTATGACTCTATCTATGCCAACAAGTTGTCATTTCCAAAATAGTATTAATTCATCCTCATGATAATAATATAAGTCACTAGATGCAAATGCATACACCAAGAATAGGTTCCATCCATTCATTGTGAAATTACTTCACACTCATTCACAATTGTCAATACTTTAACCATTGTGCTAAGAACAAGGAGGTCAATACAACACCATTATTGAATACCAATATTATTCATTGAAAGTCACTATGCCCATATAGCATTTTTATCAAGGAAAATCATCAGTCGTCAAATCAAATCAATAGTAATGAGGTCAAATCCTGAATTTTCTATCACAATGAGATCTATAGTCTAGAACATATCTCAATCATCAAATCAAAGTTCTAAGTCATTATCAAGCATCATGTCAAAACTCCAAACACTACTCATCTATATCATCCAAATCATTTATAACTCTTGCAACACAAACTTCAATGGTTAAATCATAATGACACACACACACACACATATATATATGCATACCCCAGTCATCTGCAAACACAATTTCAGTCTACATATTCATATTATAGTAAACACTCAAACTTCTCTGCTCATAGAACTTTCAATTGTTTGATTCATGCATGTAGGACTAACATACTTCAAGTGAACATCCATAGGCATAGTCACACCCATAGGCCTTCCTCTGTGTAGTTGGGAGACTGTAGTTGCACCCTTGAGCTTACTTCAATGTGGCTAAGAGGTGCAGTCGCACCTGTAAGCCTACGTTCGTGTGACTGAGGCTTAGATTAAGGGAAAACTCTCTCTCCTCAGGTCAGAACTTTGTTGTAGATAAACAATCTCGGATGTTTGTCTATTCATGCCTATAAATCATATTCAACGGTAAAGAATATACAATGCAAATGATAATAAGAGTAAGAATTTTATGTATAGATTCTCCTTCTGAATGATAATTCACTTCAGTCATCTTCATTCATGCCCTCAACCTGTCTATAATGTTATCATGCATCGCCAAATTTGTTATATCATAAATTCAAACATATATCATGGTCATAACATGCTAACATCAGCTACTTCATCAGCATATTATGACATTAATATTTTTTCAAGGGTTATTTTCAAATAGCTTAATAGGTGTATGCTTCAAAAATCGTGATCACAACATTACTTTCAATCCATCAAGCCAAGGAATTCATATGCCATATTCCATAGGTACTGAGCACATCAAAATATAACTACGGACAAAAAGAAGATCAAGAATAATAATCTCATTGTTATGATTATATCATCATGGCTACCATACTTTCCATAAACAATATCAATAGTATCAAGTTACCATCTATTAGAATAAAGGTGCTAGCCTTCTCTATGGAATCAAGATATCCAAAATTATAGGTGTTAGCTAAACATCAAGTATACCAAAGATCAATATGAAGTAGTTTCATAGAACTAATAATTTCATCATGGTTAAGAAGTAAGATACGTGTTCAATATTAAGTGCACCATTTCATCATAAGAACCATGAATTCAAATCACTTTCATATGTATGCATGAACCAGTTGGACGTTCTCATCATAATTTAGGGATTACCTTGCCATCCAATTTTGCATCTGAAACATGATATTGAAACAATATACCATGCATACCTTGTAGTATTCAAATACATGTGCACCTTCTTATTTTACATAGGCATCTTGTAGAACTTTGTCAACTTTTCGTCATGTGCCACTTTACCTTTTCCAACGCTACTTCTTTTCTTCCTACACTAGCCATGATTCTCAAGAAGGATCCACTTATCACAACTCATTAAGAGGTTAGAAGAATCCAAATATTCAAATATATATGCAAGAAGGATAACTAATAGTCAAAACAATAATCAGATCTATAAGTCTAAAAAAAGTAAAGACATAGAGAAGCATCACAAATCGAAAGGTACTTATCTTCAATGAGAGGTGATCATCTCCCTCTTGAACCAACCTTCAATAGCTATCACTGTCCATTGTACATATTAAAAAATTTGTCTTCACTATTTCAACCAATTCTATCATCAACCAGGCCTAATAGAAACTTTCCCATCTAGGGATTCATCAATTATGTCACAAGTGCTTGAGAATATTTACTTTGACTGTGCTAGGGTTTCTCTCAAACCCTAACCTCATAATATCCATCAAACCTTAATACACATTTTTTCCTAGGGTTTCCTTCAAACCCTAGAATTATTTTAGGTCTCCTTCATCCTCTCTTGATTCCATCAATGGTGTCATCATATGGGTGATCTCTATGACTTTTCTTCAAGCTCTGATACCATGTTAATGTTTCTTAGGGCTAAACTTTTCTTTGCTTTGATAATTGAATTTCATCCTTAACATATTACCATAGTAACACGAGTACCACTCCCAACCATTACAGAACACGTACCCCACGCTCCTGCGCTCTTGGAAGCTTGGGAGCTTGTAGGAAACTTTCCAAAATCGTTGGGAGATTCAAAGGGTAATTTGGAGCTTTTCGGGAGCTTCACTACAGAAAATTTTGTTTGTTTCTCATCGTGTTTCAAAGTTAAAATTTTTACATATTTCATTGCAAGATGGAATCTATAGGATGGAATTTAATTGGCAAGTTTTGGATGGAAATAAATAAATTAATTTATTTTCAATTTTAATATATAATAAATTTTAATATATTATCTTATTGTCGCTCCCAACTTGAACTTTCCTATAAATTTGGCAAATCTTCTAGCCGTACCAGATACTTTCTCCCCCGTACCCGAAGTACCCGTGTTAGGTCTCTTATTATTATGCCCTTACATTATTATTGTTAGGTCGGCTAGGATTATATTGTGACCCCATGGGCTCCTATATGTAGAAAGGAGGTTTTGTCATTTGTATCATCCAAGAATTGTTCATTTATGTAATGTAAAGGAGGTTTCCCCCTTGAAATGGCTTATTTATAAGGCATTTATCTCTCTTTTCTTCTATTTTTGGAGTTGGTTTCATAACACTTGGTATCAGAGCTTTGGATTCTAGGGTTTCTATGCTTCAAACAAGTAATCATGGAATTTGTGTTATAACTTTTGTTCTATGAGGGTTCATACACTAAAACAAAAAACCCATTTCGAAGAAATCCTGAGGAACTTAGTGTAAAAATTTCAGATCTTGGTTCGCAACATTTTTGGTGATATGATCTGTGGAAGTTAGGGTTATTCCAAGATCCCGAATTTCCTATAAAAGAGGTTACCTTGGTAAAATCGTCATAACTCTCTCTCTCTAAGCATCAGATTGGAATTCTGAAAAAAAAGTGGACGAAATTACAGAGAATGTAGTTTCTTGTGTATCAATTTCAGAGCCGAAGGAGGAAAGAGTGACATGTGGCATGCCGTACAAGTTCGCTCTACTGAAATTTGTCTTGAAGAACCCAAATTAGGTCAGACCTTATGGCATTAGAAAGAAGATTCAGAGGGCTACTACAAGACCGAATTTCAGATATTGAAGATCTAAAATCACAAAGATAATTCAGTTTCAATATCGAGCTCCTAAAAATCAAGAAAAATGTGTATTTTTTTTTAAAGTGCATAAGTCTTGTTTGAAAAATCAGTTTGAAGTGATTCCAAGGGCATATTGAAGCATAGATATCAATATTTGGTTCTAAAATGCTCCCTAAAAATAATTCAACACCTATTAAAACCTCATAATACTCTACTATGACTCGTGAAGAGGACGAAGTGCAACATTATATATCAAAATTACAAGATCAAGTGCCCTAAATTTTTCTCTCGCAAAGAGCATAAAAAAATGAAATAGAAGTTTTGAAGAAAGGCATGAGAGCTAAGATAGAGGGTTTGAAGAAGGGTGTGGAAGCTAATATGGATGGTTTGAAGAAAGGTGTGAAAACTAAGATGGATGGTTGGAATAATGGCATGGAAGACATGAAGAATGATATAAAAGTAGACATGGAAGGTTTGAAGGAAGGTTTGACAAAGTTGATACAATAAATGATTCCTAATGGCGAAAAGATAGTAGAGGAAACTCATGACAAGAAAAAAATAAATGTTAATCGTCATTTCATAAACTCTAATGTTGGATTGAAGACCCACCATATTCCAAAGATCAATATGAGAAAGTTTGATGGAAAGGATCCTGTAACATGGATACCACATATGAAGCAATATTTTGATCTCAATAATGTGCAAAACACACAAAAGGTACGCCTTGCAACTTTATATTTAGAACAAAATACATGTGTATGGTATCGTTGGCTTTTCTCCTGTAAAAAATTGTCACTTGGTCAATTTTTACAGAGGAAATGATAGCACATTATGAGGATACAAAGAGCAACACCTTCTTTAGCCAATTTATAAATCTCAAACAAAAGGGTTCAATGGTGAAGCACATTGAAGACTTCAAAAAATTGAATATAAGGGTAGTTGATATTCCAGAGGAACACAGGATTGATGTCTTCATAAGGATGTTAAAAGATAACATCAAACATGAGGTTCACCTTTGGGAACCTGATTCATTAGAGAAGGAATTTAGGTTGGCAAGAAAATTTGAATGTAAAATTATGGCGACAAGGACGCCTACCACTCACATCTATAAAGGTGGAAGTGTTGCTACTCCTATACTTCCACAAACTACAAGGTTGAAACCACAACAATTAGAATAAAAAGGAGAAAAAAAGATTTGCTACAGTTGGGATAGAAAATACACTAAAGTTCATAAGTTTGCTGAGAATATTTTACATATATTTTGAAGAGGAGGAAGAAAATGAACAAGAAACTTCAAAAGAAGAGGATATACACCAGGAACCAACCCTAGAGAAAGAATAAATGAGCCTGACCATATCCTATAATGCATTGGCAGGAATTACCAGTCCTCAAAATCTCAAGATAGAAGGACATATCAAGAAGAAAAAGGTAATATTGTTGATTGACTCGAGTAATACCCATAATTTTATTCATTGTAAGGTAGCCAAGGAATTGAATTCCTTCTTATACCTAGCACCAGAATGTCAACTAATGGTTGCAAATGGAGGAACTATAAATTTCCTAGGAAAATTCCATAATATCAAGCTAACCATGGGGGAATATGTATTGAATAGTCCAATTCTTTCCATTCCAATGGAAGGCGTTGATGTTGTACTAGGAGTACAATGGTTACAATCTTTGGGGATAGTAGCTTTTAATTTTCAAGAACTTTTCTTGAAATTTTTTTCGGAAGGAAAGGAAGTTGAATTATGGGTTATCGCAAGGAAGCCGGGAAATATAATAATCTCTAATGTCATGAAAAATCTTCTGAAGAAATAACAACGAGGCGTAATTGCACAATTATGCTCACTAGAAGTTCCAACATCAAAACCATATATTTCTCCAAATCTCCAAAAATTCTTGGATAATCATTCCAAGGTGTTTGAAACTCCAAAAGGACTCCCACCTATTCGTGATCATGATCATGCTATTCATTTGATTCCACGAAGTTTTCCTCCAAACATCAGGCCTTACAAATATCCTTATGTCCAAAAGAGCAAAATTGAACGTATGATTGCAGAAATGTCAGAGGCTGGTATAACTCAATTGATTCAAAGTTCGTTCTCTGGTCCAGTAGTATTGGTGCATAAGAAGGATGGATCATGGTGCATGTGTCTAGACTATAGGGAGCTCAATAAGCTCGTTATTAAATATAAATCTCCCATTCCTGTGATTGATTAATTACATGGAGCAATTTATTTTACCAAGTTGGATCTTTGTTCAGGATCTCATCAAATTAGAATGAAGATTGAAGATATTCCAAAAACAACATTTCGAACTCATGAGGGTCATTATGAATTTTTGGTCATGCCTTTTGGCCTTACCAATGCACCTTCTACATTTCAAGGGTTGATGAATTCCATTTTCTATTAGGTAAATTGACTTGTGATTATAGTCAAGTTGGACTAATTTAAACAATGACGGTTTTTGGGCACATGGTATTGTGCACCCATGGTTTTTAAGCTCATGGTGTTGCATGTAATGGAGCCTATAAAAGGCTCAAAGGACTTCATTGTAATGTAAGGCCTCGAGGTGAGCGGTGAAGGCTCACTTGGCCGGATTGGTCAAGGTTTTGGCCAATGCTTAATGAAATTTCATTAAGATGGGTTTTCCCCAGAGTTTGGGGGTTTTCCCTATTAAACATATGTGTTTATGTTTATGATTTTTTGTTGGTTATGTTTAATTATTCCTCTCGGTAATTATTTATATTCTCTGGTACTGTTCAGTGGGAGATCTGCGGGATCGATTCTTGCAGTGAAAGAAGATGGCGAGCGGAGGAAAGATAGATATCAAGAAATTTAATGGTCAGAGTTTTGAGTTGTGGAAGCTCAAGATGGAGGATCTGCTAGTGGATAAAGATCAATGGATCACGGTAGATCCAGGTACTAAACCAACAGCAATGTCAGATGAAGACTGGAAGAAACTGGATCGGAAGGCTAAGAGCACAATACGGTTGTGTGTCTCATATTCAGTATTGTTGAATGTATCTAGGGAAGCTACAGCGAAGAATTTGTGGGAAAAACTTGGGACTTTGTACCAATCTAAGTCTCTGGTGAATAAGTTGTTCCTACGGAAAAAGCTGTATAACCTGAGGATGAAGGATGGAGACTCAGTGACAGAGCATCTGAACGCCTTCAATACTGTGGTAAGTCAGTTGTCATCTGTTGATATTAAAATCTCAGATGAAGATAAGTGCATCAGTTTGTTGTGTTCTCTACCAGACTCGTGGGATAGTCTGGTTATTGCAATAGGTAGCAATACAAATACCTTGAATTTTGATGACATTGTCTCAGCCTTGCTGTCGGAGGAAATGAGACGGAGAAATATGGAGGGTCGGAATGGAGATGCCTTATCTGTACGAGGAAGGTCCCAGAACAGAAACAAGAATAAGGTTTCGAGTGGGAGATCCAAATCTAGAGGGAGATCTAAATCTCCTGGAAAGTTTGTAAAGGTGTGCTAGAAATGCAGAAAGGAAGGGCACTACAAAAAGGAATTCAGATCTAAAGCTCCTAAGAAAGGAAAGGGATCTGATGATGCTCCTTCTATAGAGGCAAAAACCACCTCGGATGAAGGTGGGGATGTGTATTTGGCTTCTTCTTCAAATACACATGTAGATCATGAGTCATGGTTGATTGACTCAGGTGCATCCTTTCACTTCACTCCCCATAGGGAGTGGTTCTGCGAGTATGAGAAATATTATGGTGATGTCTTCCTAGGGGATGATAGGAAGGCCAAAATCATCGGACATGGAAAGGTCAAGCTGAAGCTGCAAGGTGGAAGGATTAGAACACTTCCTGGTGTTCTGCATATTCCTGCATTGGCCAGAAATCTGATTTCTGTAAGCAAGATGGATGATGCAGGTGTAAAAACAATGTTCGAGAAAGATGCATGCAAGATGGTTCGGGGAGCACTGGTATTAATGCGGGGAGTTCGGACTGGAACTCTGTACAAGCTACAAGGTAGCACTGTTATTGATGGGTGTAATAGTTATGTGGTTCCTGAAAGTGGAGCGGAAAGCCTAGTTGTCTCTGGAGAAAAGACCATGCTATGGCATCAAAGGCTTGGACATATTGGAGAGAAGGGCCTTCGGATACTACATAGAAATGGTATGGTAGAAGGTATGTCTAATTTCTCTCTGGATTTCGATTTTTGTGAACATTGTGTATATGGGAAGCAGAATCGGGTGAGTTTTCCTTCTGGTGCTAAGAGGGCGAATAAGATATTAGAACTTGTGCACAGTGATGTGTTTGGGCCTGTGTCAGTTCCATCACTGGGAAAGTCTGTGTACTATGTTTCATTCATAGATGACTTCTCGAGGAATACATGTATATATTTCTTGAGGAAGAAATCTGAAGTCTTTGACAAATTTAAAGAATTTAAGGCTCTGGTGGAAAACCAGACAGAGAAGAAGATAAAGGTGCTGAGGACAGATAATGGTGGGGAGTTATGCAAGAAGGAATTTGAAGAGTTCTGTAAGAAGTGTGGTATAGCACGACAGAAGACTACTCCATACACACCGCAGCAAAATGGAGTTGCAGAAAGAATGAACAGAACACTGATGGAAAAGGCAAGAAGCATGCTCAATGGTACCAGGTTAGGACAAGAATTCTGGGCAGAGGCAGTGGAGACTGCATGCTATCTGGTTAACAGATCACCTTCATCAGTGTTGGAGGATAATACTCCACATGAGGTATGGACTGGTAAGAAACCCTCTCTTTCACATCTAAGGGTATTTGGATGTGATGCATATATACATGTTCCAAAGGAGAAAAGGACCAAGTTGGATAATAAATCTGAAAGGTGCATCTTTATTGGGTATAAGGATGGTTTAAAGGGTTACAAGCTTTGGAACCTAGAAACAAGGAAGGTTGTGTACAGCCAAGATGTGGTGTTTAGAGAGGTGAAATATTTTGTTACACATGAAGTCCTACCAAAGGAACCTGAGAAGATAGAGTTTGAGATAAAGGAGGATGAATCAGACTCTATAATAGAATAAGACTCAGAAGATGAAGAGCCACAAACTCCAACTTTGAGAAGATCGGTTCGGGAAAGAAGGCAACTAGAAAGGTATAGTCCATCTGCTTTCTGTTCAAGTTTTACGTTAACTATAACTGATGATGGTCCCAGAACTATCAAGGAGGTAGTAGATTTAGAGGATGGAAAACTCTGGAAGGAGGCCATGATTGATGAAATGGCATCCTTGCACAAAAATAAGGCATGGGATCTGGTGGAGTTTTAAAATTTGGAAGGAAGCCCATCAGGAGAAAATGGGTGTTTAAAAAGAAGATGAATGTAGAAGGCAAGGTGGAGAAATACAAGGCTCGGTTGGTAGCAAAAGGTTATTCCCAGGTGCCGGGAATTGATTTTGGTGATATTTTTTCTCCTGTTGCCAAGGTTACTTCTATTAGATTACTTTTATCTGTTGCTGCTGCATTTTATTTTGAGATAGAACATATGGATGTGAAGAGACCATTTCTTCACCGGGATCTAGAAGAGGAGATCTACATGAAGCAACATGAAGGCGTTATGGTGAAGGGTAAGAAAGAACTGGTATGCAGGTTGATGAAGTCTCTGTATGGGTTAAAACAGTCACCAAGGATGTGGTATCATAAATTTGATACCTATATATGGGGACTTGGCTTCACCAGAAGCAAAGAGGATCACTGTGTTTATTTTAAATTAATTGGTGATCGTGTTATATATGTGGTCTTGTATGTGGATGATATGTTGTTGATTGGAAATGACAAAGAAATTATCCAAGATTTGAAGACCCAACTGTTCTCCAAATTTGACATGAAGGATCTGGGTGCTGCAAACTATATTTTGGGCATGGAAATTAAGAGAGATTGGACAAAGAGGAAGCTCTGGTTAAACCAGAGGAAGTATGTCGATACATTATTGCAGAGGTTCAATATGCGGGATAGTAAACCGATGAAGGTTCCTATTCCTTTAGTTGTAAATATTTCTGTTGAACAGTGTCCCAAGACACAAGAAGAAGAGGAGGACATGTCCCATGTTCCATATGCAAGTGCGGTGGGTAGCCTGATGTATGCAATGGTTTGTACTAGACCAAACATTGCACATATAGTGGGAGTATTGATCAAGTTTATGTCAAACCCAGGGAAGGAGCATTGAATAGCAGTGAAGCAGATTTTCAGATATTTGCGTGGCACTAGTGATTATGGCTTATGCTACCAAGGAAGACCTGGATTGGAAAGAGTGTTGGACATTCATGGTTTTGTTGATGCAGACTGGGCTGGAGATCTGGACCAAAGAAGATCTACAAGTGGGTATGTATTTAGCCTATTTGGAGGTGCGATCGGTTGGATGAGTAAAAGACGATTACGTAGTGGCGCTTCCAACCTCTGGGCGAATACATAGCAACCACTCATGCAAGCAAGGAAGCAGTTTGGTTGCAGAGATTGTGTTCAAGTATGGGGTTGGTACAGCAAGCTATAAGGATAGACTGTGATAGCCAAAGTGCATTTTTCTTGGCTAAGAATCCTGCTTACCATTCAAAGACAAATCACATTGATGTTCAATATCACTTTGTTAGAGATATGGTTGAGGCTAAAAGGGTGTTGCTGGTAAAGGTGGACACTTTGAAGAATGTTGCGGATGCATTGAAGAAGTCTGTGAGCACTCAGAAGTTCTCTTGGTGTAGAGAAACAATGGGTGTTGAAGAATTGGCCAAATGACTAAGCTCTCTTGTGGCCCCCTGTGGAAAGAAAACAACAAGTGGAAGAATGTTGGGTATGTATTATATTCTTTCCACGACTAGCCCCACACGCTGTACGTTGTGTTGGGCATAGCAGGGGGCAACAACAAAGCAGCCTTCGTCGCGTCTGGTAGTGCCCGATGAAAATTTTTCGGGTATGCGTCCCACTCATATGCGTACATCTACCCATGTTTTCAGGTATGAATTTACATATGGTTTTGGGCACAATGGTTTTCGCGACCGGTATTTTGTAGATCTGGCTACGAACTATTGTTTATGTTCTAACCAAGGTTAATGACTTTAACAAGTATGCTTCGCTTGTATATATATATGTGTTGTAACACTAAAAGGAATATAATGAAAAATCAAGCTGGTCGTCCCGATTTGGGATCCAAGGGAAAATCTCTGTGTTTATATGTTTTATGTTTTATGCTCTCGCTATTGTTTATTTTATGTTATAAGATTCGTGTGTAGATAATTTATGTTTAGGGTTAAAACCTACATTTGGTATTAGAGCCATATTTGGCTTCAAAGGGACGCTTTTGCAGCCAAGGGTTTTATTGGCCTGTGAATGGAGAAATCAATGCAGCCTTTTGCAGATCTGGCCATACGGAGCAGGATGTTTCTAGGAAATAGGAAATATCTAATTGATTGATTCCATGGGGAATTCCATGGAGGGTTTCTCAATGGATAAAGAGAACAATGGTGTTGCCACAGCCCAGATCTGGCGACTAGCAGTGATAAGAAGCTGGTTCGAGAAATTCAAAGATGAGAGGATGTTTGCACGTGGATTAATTAATTGATGAACCATGTATCTGAAGAGAACTCCTAGAGGACTGGCGGTTACAGAGGCTAGTGACCCATTTAATCCGGTAGATGGGTTCTTTTTATATGGACATTGATGTCATATGTACAAACGCAGCAAAAATGAAACAAATATATATATATATATATATATATCTTATTATAATGGAGTTAATTTTTTCTTTTTTACATGTAAATGGGCATACTGTTGTAAGACCTAGTATGGCATGCGTACCCCTGGGTAATCACTGGTAAAGTCTGGGTTAGACCTAGGTGATAGGGGGGACGTCAAGTTAACAATTACCCTGGGTAAAAATTTGAGGGGGGGAGAGCTAGAGTGAGCGGGGTTGTCTCACTTAGCAGGTTTGGCTGGATTTAGTCAAGGAACCCCAAGTCAAGTTTAAAGGGGGAATGTTAGGTAAATTGACTTGTGATTATAGTCAAGTTTGACTGATTTAAACAATGATGGTTTTGGGGCACATGGTATTGTGCACCCATGGTTTTTAAGCTCATGATATTGCATGTAATGGAGCCTATAAAAGGCTCAAAGGACTTCATTGTAATGTAAGGCCTCGAGGTGAGCGGTGAAGGCTCACTTGGTCGGATTGGTCAGGGTTTTGGCCAATGCTTAATGAAATTTCATTGGTTTGGTTTTTCCCCGGAGTTTGGGGTTTTCCTGGATAAACATTTGTGTTTATGTTTATGATTTTTTGTTGGGTTCTTTATGTTTATTTCTCTCAGTAAAATATTTATTATTTCTGCGGTAAATTCCTAACATTTTCAACCTCTTCCTTAGAAAAATTTTGTTAGTATTTTTTGATGATATACTAATCTATATCAGGTCTTGGAAGGATCATGTTCAACATGTTGACAGGGTGTTCAAACTATTGGAGGAGAAACAATTATATGAAAAAACCTCCAAATGTTTCTTTGGAGTACAAGCAGTGGAATATCTGGGTCATATTGTATCTCACGAGGGTGTTAAGGTAGAACCTAACAAAATCAAATCCATTAAGGAATGGAAATTACCCACAACCATAAAGCAGTTGCGAGGATTTCTCGGGTTAACAAGGTATTATCACAAGTTTGTTAAGAATTATGGGATAATAGCAGCACCTCTAACAAAATTATTGAAGAAATATTCATGGTCTCCTTAAGCAACTAAGGCCTTAGCTATGCCAAACTTCACAAAAACCTTTATTGTGGAATGTGATGCTTCGGGAAATGGAATTGGTGTTGTTTTAATGCAATAAGGAAGACCCATTTCTTTTGAAATTCGCCCAATCAAAGGAAAGTATTTACAGAAAGCTATTTATGACAAGGAAATTTTGGCAATACTGCATGCACTAAAGGAATTAATTTCTTATCATCCTCAATCCGATGAGAAAACTAAGATAGTGAACAAGTGTTTGGAAGGATATATTCATTGTCTTGTATCTGATAAACAAACACAATGGGTCAAGTGGTTACCTATGGTTGAATGGTGGTATAACACATCCTTCCATATTGAAACAAAAATGACCCCATTTATGGTACTTTATGGATATTATCCACCGTCCATCACATCATCTTTAAGAGAAAATTCTAAGGTTAAAGTAGTAGAATATCACATTGAGCATCAACAACAAGTTCTCCATCTCTTAAAGAATAACCTAAATTTGGCACAAAATCGAATGAAACAACAGGCAGATCAACTTCGCAGTGAGAGAAGTTTTGATGTAGGAGACTGGGTATTTTTATAGCTACAACCATACAGAAAATTGTCCCTCAAGAAAGCTAATAAGGATAATAAATTATTGCCAAAGTACTATGGTCCTTACAAGGTGTTGAAAAAGATTGGCACTATAGCATACAAATTGGAGCTTCCTGCTTCTTCTTGAGTACATTCATTTTTCCATGTTTCATGCTTAAACAAGGTTATAGATGAAAAAATTATAGTTCAAATAATATTACTAGAACTTGATGATGAAGGAAAAATCATAGTGGAACCTAAAGTAATCATGGAAACAAGAACTCGACAACTACAAAATCAATCAATTTCAGAGTATCTCATCAAGTGGAAAAACTTACCCACTAAAGATTCTACGTGGAAGGATGAGAATTTTATACAGAAGCATCCATAGCTACGAAAGCCTTGAGGAAAACACCTTTTTGAAGGAGAGGGGCATGTTAGGTCCCTATATTACTAGTGTATTCCCTTATTTTTGTTAGTGTAGCCACCTTATTATTATTGTTTTACCCCTGTAACCCCCATATAGTTATTATTGTGCCCTTACATTATTATTGTTAAGTCGGTTAGGATTATATTGTGACCCCATGGACTCCTATATATAGAAAAGAGGTTCTTTCATTTGTATCATCCAATAATTTTTCATTTATGTAATGTAAAGGAGGTTTCCCCCTCGAAGTGGCTTATTTCTAAGGCATTGATCTCTCTTTTCTTCTCTTTTTGGAGTTGGTTTCATAACAACCCGCGCAATGGAAACTCGTGCAAAATATCATATTACATTCACCCCATGACATCATAAAATTATTCAGATTTACATCATTATTCAACAACATATGCAACTATGTAGAAAGAAAAATATCATCATCATCAATGAAGCGAAACATGAAGGAACAATAGATGAAAAGAATTCACATATAGAGACGCCAGGATTGGTCGAAGAGCAGGGAAAACCCCACTATGGGGAAAACCCTTTCAAATTATTATTCTTATTATATCGTCATAAAATGATTCAGAAAAAGAGAGTACAATTATCCTTATCTTCATTCATACAACTATTCAACAAAACAACTACACAATATACATGAAAAGAACCCAATAATGCTTATACTCAAAATAATGATTCTTAAGCATGTAACGGACTATCATTGTCTGTGGTCAACTGTCAAACATTGTGGTCAATGAGCGAAAACTTCAAAATACTGAGACTTCATCTTTTAGTTCCTAGTTGCATGAAGGAGGAGTCATTCAATCGTCTATAACTACCCAATCACTCCCTTAATCCTCGTATGTGAGCGACTAGGCACAGATCTAGACTATGGAAACCCTAACTCACAGTCGCATGGATGGAGAGTTTTTTGTGCAACTGGAAAGCTTCGAACACACGGATGAGCTTCTATGTGAACAAATGTGGTTGAATTCTTCATGTGTTGTGCCAGTGACTATGGCCCAAAACCCTAAAACTGAGATACAAGCTTGGTACCCTGCAATTTCACCTCAAATTGAACCTGATCCTCTGCAAATAAGGCTCATACCTGTGTGAGCCCAAAACCAAGGTAGAAGAGTCTCTTATGATTATATCCAAATGAGGTAGAGGTCACTTTACTTTAGGGGGGTCCACCTTACTTTAGGGTCAACCTTATCAAATATGCCTGTGGGATTTTCGTCATAAATAAACTTTCCCTTATCCAATTTGAGTGATCCTTGGGTCAATTTTGGTCCTCTTGAAAAGAGGAATTCAATGAAATAATTATATCCATCAAGTGAGTTTTCCAAAGTGGAATTTTACCATAGATGCATATTTTTAACAGCATTATCATCTATTAGGTCATATATTCATTGTTCATTCATTAGCTAATCAAAACATAATGAAATCCATACATCAATTTTGTCATAAAACATAGTCATAACTAGCATATAAACAATAGAAATATCAAGGATATAACATTCATAAAAACTGCATATGAACAAGTACATTTACCCATCAAACACAAGGGGGAAATAGCTCTTATTAATATATGCAGAATGTAACCAAGTCTAGGACTTCCACGTACCACCCGACCATAGACTAGGCTGAATGAAATATTTATTTCATCCAGTCACCCTCATGCCATATTCCAAGCATGAATGTGAGATCTCATGGAATAAACAAAAAAACCAAACTAGGGCTTTCATATGTCCAATCTCCTCAACCCTCCACTAGTGATTCCACCTCAAGGTCGAGCATCACTAACCATCACCAGAATAGTCTCTACCCAAGATGTCTAGGGCTCCAAAGTGTTTGTTCCAACAAGGGCTTCCAAGAATAGTAACTCAACTTACAGTTTTTGTCCTAGGAAAAACTATTGTCAATCGAGGGAATCCACCATGCCAATGATAGATCATAACCAAGAAATGACATGCATGTACCATGCATGCCAAAAATAGCAAGGAAATCATACATGCAACTTGGTACCAGAAAGCAAACCTTTTATAGTTGTTGATCCTAGTGTCCTCTTGTGCTTTCCTTCTTTTCCTTTTCCTTCTTTCTCTAAATCCAAAGTGTGTCACACTCCTCCAATAGTGATCCAAGAAAACTCTAAGTGTCCAAGAGTATGAGAGAGAGAAAATAGAATGAGAGCTCCAAAACTGAACTGGAAAAAGGCTAAATTGACAAAATTTGTGTATTGATCCTTAGAAGCCTTTTTATTAATGAAGCTACTATTTTCTTTATTTTCCAATATTTTCCTTCATTTTTCTCCTCACATGCAACCTATGACCTTTCAATTTCCTTTTCTCATATTTTCCATTATTTTCATTAAAAAAATGTCAATAACTGTCTCATGTCTTTCCAAAGCCTTTTCATTGCCTTTTCCAATTCCATAGCCATTAATTAATCATAAGTGATCCCCATCACTATGTTTTTTCCCAACATTCAGCATGGAATACGCGTCCCACGACCATGGTTTTTATTTTTCCTTTATTAACTTTATTACATGCATTTCTGACCAGGGTTGTTACATCAGAGGATGAGCGGATTTTTTCTCCCCATTTCAGATCGCATGGTATCTAAAGCATGTTCTCACTAGATTGAAAGTATGGGCAAGAAACCGAAGCATGAAAGACTCCAAGAGTTGAAGGAGATAAATATATCTCTTTGAATGGAAAATGTTAAGCTAAGGAGATTTCTTGAAGTTGCAGATGAGGAGAAAATGAAAATGTGCCTGTAGTTGAAGCATATAGTGAACGAACAGACTGGTGGATGTTATTTTTTGTGAAACCAGCTCCAAAAATAGAAGAAAAGGGATATCAACGCCTTAGAAATAATCCACTTTGAGGGAGAAACCTCCAATACATTACATGAATGAACAATTCTTGGATGATACAAATTACAAAACCTCCTTTCTATATATAGGAGTCCATGGGGCCATAATGTAATCCTAGTGGGCCACAATGTAATCCTAGCCGACCTAAAAATAATAATTTAAGGGCACAATAATAACAATATGGAGGTTACAGGGGTACAATAATAACAATAAGGGGGTTACACTAACAATAATAAGGGAATATACTAGTAATATAGGGACCTAACATGCCCCTCGCCTTCAAAAAGTGTTTTCCTCAACACTTGAGTAGCTCTGGGTGCTTCTGTATAAAATTCTCATCCTCCCATGTAGAATCTTCAATGGGTAAGTTCTTCCACTTGATGAGATACTTTGAAATTGATCGATTTCGTAGCTGTCGAGTTCTTTTTTCCGTGACTGCTTCAGGTTCCAATAAGATTTTTCCTTCCTCGTCAAGTTTAGGCAATATTGATTGAACTGAAATATTTTCACCTATAACCTTCTTTAAGCATGAAACATGGAAAATTGGATGCACTCGTGAAGAAGCAGGAAGCTCCAATTTGTATGCCATAGTACCAATCTTTTGCAACACCTTGTAAGGACCATAGTACTTTGGCAATAATTTATTATCCTTCTTAGCTTGCTTGAGAGACATTTTTTTATATGGTTGTAGCCATAAAAATACCCAGTCTCCTACATCAAAACTTCTCTCATTGTGATGTTGATCTGCCTATTGTTTCATTCAATTTTGTGCCAAATTCAGGTTATCCTTTAAGAGTTGGAGAACTTCTTGTTGATGCTCGATGTGATCTTCCACTACTTGAACCTTTGAATTTTCTCTTAAAGATGATGTGATGGATGATGGATGATATCCATAAAGTGCCATAAATGGGGTCATTTTTGCTGCAGTATGGAAGGAAGTGTTATCCCACCTTCAGCGAGAGGTAACCACTTGACCCATTATGTTTGTTTATCAGATATAAAACAACGAAGATATCCTTCCAAACATTTATTTACTATCTCAGTTTGACCATCAGATTGAGGATAATAAGATGAGCTATGAGCTAATTGAGTACCCAAACAAGAAAATAACTCCGTCCAAAAATTTCCAGTAAAAATGGGATCTCTGTCGCTCACAATAACCTTTGGGTTTCCATGTAGCTTTTGAAATTTTTCCATAAATGTAGTAGCAACTGTACTAGCTTTAAATGGATGAGATAATGCACAAAAGTGTTCATACTTGGTAAGCCTATCAACTACCACTATGATGACACTCTTTCCTTCAGACTTAGGTAAACCTATGATAAAATCCATTGAAATCTCCTCCCAACGTTGGCTTGGAATGGATAAAGGTTGTAGAAGACCTGGGGTCTTAATTGTCTCAACTTTATTCTGCTAGAAAACTAAACATTCCGCCACAAACTTTTGAATATCAGATTTAAGGCCATCCCAAAAAAATTATTTCTTCACCCTGTGGTAAGTTTTTAAAAATCCTGAGTGTCCTCCTAAAGGAGAAGTGTGCAATTCCAAAAGAATATTTTGTTTTAGTTTGGAATTCTTACAAAGATATAAGTGATCTTTGTACCATAAGGAATAATTTTTCCAAATAAATGTATTAGATGTACTAGGATCTTACTGCAAATTTTGAATGAGTATCCACACTTCTTCGTCCTTCTTCCGTTCATCCCTTGCTTCAATTATCCAATTTGGTTGGATAATAGAAATGGCATAAAGCAATGCTTCCACCTCCTCATTCTTTCTTGAGAGTGCATGATGCAGGAGCATTAGGCCCAAGACACTTTTTGTACATAAATAAACCTAAGGGGGGGTCTCATGTTTTGTTTCCCCATGTAAATATTCATAGTTGAGTTATTTTAATTAATTAGAAGGAAAAATATTGTAACTGCCCGAATGATTGATGGGCACCTGAGGAGATAGTCAGTTTCAGAAGTTAGGCTAGCTTTAGGAGTCCAAGAGTCATCAAGGAAGTGAATCGATTGATTTACAATATGTATAAAAATAAACCTCTATGATAGAGTCGAGAGACCTGCACAACCCTGCACATAGACCTGCTTGTATCTGCAGAGAGTTGCATAGGGGAAGAAGGCCATCAGATTGAAGATCTGGCCAGCGAGTAGTTGTAAGTTAATTCACTGTGTAAATAAGAAATGTTTCAGTATATTTGTGCCTTGTGGATTTAATTCCTGTGTGAATATTTGGGCTCTTGATGGATGATGATTGATTTCTGTGTAATTGAAGTTCGAATCCCATAAGTAAGGATATGAGAAGAGTGATAGAACTCTGTACAATCTATAGTAGGAATCTCTATGTGGAAGAAGGAATTGAAATCCTGTGTATGGTTGAGTTCTGGTGATACTCTGTCCCTGTGCGTGCGCGAGAGTGTTTTGACTCTGCAGTTAATGTACTCCATCCCTATGTTAATGTATACACTCCTGAATGCTCGTAGTTATACGCTTCTACGTATATATTGAATATAAATTAATCGTGTGCGAATCAACCACAGAATGACTGATGTTCTTGTCCGATTCATATTGGTTAAGACTAAGAGTCACGTATTATGATTCGCTGAAGTTTAACCTTGTGTGGAGAATACCTAGAGTATTTTGGTATTGATTGGTTTAATTCTCGTGTGGAATGCCCTAAAACTCTGTGTGAAGCCTTGTTGGGAGAGTGATCCACGGACGTGTTCTGTGTCTACAGGGCACATTAGCTCTGTCGGTCAAAGTAATAGTGCGTTCTGCATGTGTTAGACAATGCAAAGAAGGGTGTTCCTGTTGAATGCAAGAGAACCGAGTCGAATAGTCCATAAGGATTCCATCAGAGCTATATAACAGTATTGTGGTTAGATGAATTGATAACGCAGAGAAATGAATTGGTGAAAGTACGCAGACGGAACCTGGATTAGAGGAGCAGAACCAAGAAGTGAACAGTGAACGTGGTTTGGAGCTGAATGGTGGTTTCATCGCACCACCTTTACACGGTGGGTGGTATTCAAGAGATTGGGAGTGATTCCATAGGACGAGCGACATGTGTCCCAAGCGAATTTGCAAATCCTCTCTCATTGCACGCCATCGCGCGTTATCATCCGTGCACCTTCGCCAAGCGATATCCGTTTGATCAAATGAAGCGGCGCGATGCGATGGCAACTGTTGGATGGGCGCATGGATTTAACGAAGGTATGAATCGGGTTTGTGTGCTCTACGTTTGCATGAGTGTGGGACCGGCGAGCTCTAAAGTCTAATGGCCTTTGTTTTAATTCGAGTCGAGGTTTGTTAATAGGCGTGAATAAAGTTATGGCCAGCGCCTTACCTTGGTAAATGTTTATTAAACTTTGGCTATAATATTATATGGCAGAGATAAAGAATTACCTTTGGGTCGATTCATGTTGTGGGAGTATGCATTAGTGTATGTGGAAGAGCGTAGGTTGGGGTTCCAATTTGGATTGGTTCACCTTTTAGTACGTGGGTTGTTATTAAGAGAGCATTTTTGGATGTCTTGGGGAGGTCATTACTAAAGGAGGAAACTGGATTAATATCTCAATCTCAGATTGAGATATTAAAATAAAAGCCTTGAATAGTTATCTAATTGCCAGACCAAGAAAATAGAACAGTGTGAGTTGCCCGAGATGTGAAGTTGATTGGGGCAAGAAAAATTGGCTGCATTTACACACAGATTAAGGTTGGGACCAAGGTATACCGGGGCTGTTGGGTAGTCCCGTTGTCAAGTGGTATCAGAGCTATAATTTAGTTAGCTCATTGAAAATTTTATTTTGGAAATGCACATGTACTGAACAAGAAAGAAAAGTTGATGTTTGAATCTGTTTAATAGAGAAAATTGCAGATTTGATTTGACATGTAGTGAAGGTCTCCAGATGAACAGAATTTGGATTTGAAGACAGAAGATTGCAGCAGGTAGATGCAGTGCAGGTGAGAAAGGAGAAGCAAGATCAGTCAGGGATCTTGAGAGGTAAGATGATGAGCCTTATTTGAACTCTGGTTGGAAGGATTTGTTTGCAGAATACAGATTGCAAGCAATTGAGGAGGGATCTTAGCAGAGACAGATCACAAGCTTTGAGAGAAATGATATAAGAGTCCAGCAAGGGATTCTGAGTGCAGAAAGAGTATGGTAGAACTTGAAATAATTCCCAACTGAGGTTGGATGAAAGAAGAAAAGGGGTGTTCTTGAGAAAGTTGCAGAGTGAAGCCTAGAGAGTAGAAGAGAGTGCTCAGAAGGTTCCAGAGAGAGGGGACCAGTACTTGCCAAAAGCCGGAGCTCAGGAGAGAAGCTTGGTGAGGTAATTTGCAGCAAGAGAGCTTGTTGTTGCAGAGGCTTAGTGCAGCTTGTGAGTGAAGAACTCCTAGGGAAGAAAATGGCTACTGAGAGCCATAGCAAAGATTGCAGAGATTGTAGAGGTTCTGAAAGAGGCCACTGCAACAGAGTGTGGGAAGATGCCAAAGAAAATGGCATGAGGAAGAGACTCACAAATGAAGAATATTGGAAAGAATTTGTTGAGATCAAGGAAGAGTTCAACGAACTTAAGAGAAGGATAGAAGAAGGCCAGAGAGTTGGTTGGCTCATGAAGAAGAAGATAAAGTGGTAGAGGCTACTAAGGAACAAGGAGAAGATGATGAATGCTCGGAAGAAAAATGAAATACTCAGAGTAATTGAGTATCTAGAGAAGGACTTGGAGATTGAAGCTTCAAGTGGGACCCAGGGGTCCAAGAGCCTTACATCTGACATATTTTGTATGTTTGCAGGAACAGCAGGTGAGAGAAAACAAACTGTTGATGTTGTCACTGAGGAATAAAATGGAGCAGCTACATGTTTTGAAGATGCCCATGCACAGTTGGAAAAAGGTTCTGCTTTCCCACATAATGGAAGCAGAAGAGATTTAGGTTATGATATTGGCCAGAAGCTGGAAGTTGGACAGCTTGAAGAAATTAAAGAAGAGACCATTGGAGAATCTCTGGAGCATGTGGAAGACTTGGAATAGTAAGAAGATGTGGTGATAAAATCACCAAATGAGACCATGAGGTCTTATGTTTTTACAACTGACAAGTTGTGTGTGAATGCAGGTGTTAAGGAAGACAATTCACATGATGGGACTGTGATGAATGAAGCTGACTGTTGCCAAGAAAGATATGATGAGTATCTTTCAGATGAAGAACAAATTGAACTATTGCAGTAGAGGGAATTCATTAATTCCTTATTTTATAGAAGAGATTGTTTCAATGGAGCTGATGAAGATAAACTTGTCATTAATGCTGATAATGACAGGCTGCTTTTGATGAATGGCCAAGTAAGGAATGATGGACAGGTAGCTGGAGTCTTTGCAGAGATGGGAAATCGGGATTTTATTCTGATGAAGACTGAGGAGATAGTGACAGCAGAAGATAATGAAGATGTTGAAGATGTTGAAGATGTTTTCTCAGGAGAGATGCCAAGATTGTGGCATGAATTAAGTGGTCTGGTGCAGAGAACAGAACCACAGAGAGAAGGTGTTCAGATGGTAAGGACAGAGATGATTGAAGATGAGAAAGTTCCTTCTTATGAACTAGAGCAGAAAGACATCCTTGAAGGAGATGGTGCAGAAGAGAGGCTAGCTGGTAGTCTCAAGAAATGCTTGAAGAATTGGAATCAGCATTCTAATGTGCTGATTGAGAAGGAAAAAAAGTTGGGATAGCATACTGAGATGCTGACAAAAGAAGGAAAGGCTCTGAGGCCTTGTAGACTTTGTTTTAACAAATTTTTGATGAATTCAGATCCTGTTGATGATGGAGATAAGTTGACAGCATGGGGCGGTCAATTGAAAGAGAAGGAGAGTTATGTGGAAGACTTTAAACCATGGAATGGAGAAATTGAGCTGCTAGAGAGTATGTTGAATCAGCAGGATTCAATACAAGAGAGAATATCTCAATTTCAGAATTGGGGATTCCAGAATGTGAAGACACAATGGGATGAAGATAGAAAAGAATTGATGATTGAATCATCAGTAGGGACCATTGGGTCTTGGGGTTTTGGAACTGATGAAGTGGCTGTGTTGACAGGCAAAGCAGAAGACAATCCATCACTTGGAGTTGTCTTAGAAGAAGAAGAGTTGTTGCGGAATGAGGATAAGCAGCTGAATGAAGATGAGACATCCATGTCTCATATGCAGGAAATTGTTGCTACTGATAGCAGGGAAAAATTGGCTTGTTCGAATAGCCCAGAGAAGATTGAAGAAGTTGTATGGCAGACTGTTGGGGCTGCTACAGCAGTGGAGAACCAGAGTTTCACTCTAATAGAAGATGAAGATACAGTGGCTAGAGAACTTGATTTGATTGCTGGAGTCAATCAAGGAGAAGGAAGGCAATTGCGGAAGATTGCCAAGGCAGAAGAAGAAGATGCTAAACCTGAGTTGTAGCATGGAGAAGATTTGTTTGGCCAAAGGAGATGGAGAGAATGTTTGCTAAAGATATTCAGAAAAGAAGGTGAAAGGCTAGAACAGCAGCTTGGAGTGTTGTTGGAGAGAGGGCTGAAGCAACAAGCTGAAGTGTTGCCAGCAGAAGAGCAAAATTTTTACTGTTGCAGAGAGGGTATGGATGATAGGTTGAGGAAAAGGACAGCAGCAAGAGAAAGACAGTCATAGACTGTGAGGTCATAGCAAGTGCGAAGATGCAGACCAAGATATGGAAGCCAGGAGGAATGTGAAAGAATAATGTTGCAACAAATAACCAGTTGCAGAACAAAGTATGGGATCCAAGCAGATAAAAAATAAAGCACATGATTAGGAGATCATGAATCATTTGAACCTGGGGAGTCTAATGCAGGGGCATTAGGCCCAAGACACTTTTTGTACATAAATAAACCTAAGGGGGGCTCTCATGTTTTGTTTCCCCATGTAAATATTCATAGTTGAGTTATTTTAATTAATTAGAAGGGAAAATATTGTAACTGTGCGAATGATTGATGGGCACCTGAGGAGATAGTTAGTTTCAAAAGTTAGGCTAGCTTTAGGAGTCCAAGAGTCATCAAGGAAGTGAATCGATTGATTTAAAATATGTATAAAAATAAACCTCGGTGACAGAGTCGAGAGACCTGCACAGAACTGCACAACCCTGCACATAGACCTGCTTGTATCTGCAGAGAGCTGCATAGGGGAAGAAGGCCATCAGATTGAAGATCTGGCTAGCCAGTAGTTGTAAGTTAATCCACTGTGTAAATAAGAAATGTTTCAGTATATTTGTGCCTTGTGGATTTAATTCCTGTGTGAATATTTTGGCTCTTGATGGATGATGATTGATTTCTGTGTAATTGAAGTTCGAATCCCATAAGTAAGGATATGATCAGAGTGATAGAACTCTGTACAATCTATAGTAGGAATCTCTATGTGGAAGACGGAATTGAAATCCTATGTATGGTTGAGTTCTAGTGATACTTTGTCCTTGTGCGTGCGCGAGAGTGTTTTGACTCTACAGTTAATGTACTCCATCCCTGTGTTAATGTATATACTCCTGAATGCTCGTAGTTATACGCTTCTACGTATATATTGAATATAAATTAATCGTGTTCGAATCGACCGCAGAATGACTGATGTTCTTGTCCGATTCATATTGGTTAAGACTAAGAGTCACGTATTATGATTCACTAAATTTTAACCTTGTGTGGAGAATGCCTTGAGTATTTGGGTATTGATTGGTTTAATTCTCGTGTGGAATGCCCTGAAACTCTGTGTGAAGCCCTGTTGGGAGAGTGAGCCACGGACGTGTTCTGTGTGTACAGGGCACATTAGCTCTGTCAGTCAAAGTAATAGTGTGTTCCGCATGTGTTAGGCAATTCAAAGAAGGGTGTTCCTATTGAATGCAAGAGAACCGAGTCAAATAGTCCATAAGGATTCCATCGTATCTATATAATAGTATTGTGGTTAGATGAATTGATAACGCAGAGAAACGGATTGGTGAAAGTACGCAGACGGAACCTGGAGTAGAGGAGCGGAACCAAGAAGTGAATAGTGAATGTGGTTTGGAGCTGAACAATGGTTTTCATCGCACCACCTTTACACGGTGGGTGGTATTCAAGAGATTGGGATCGATTCAGCAGGACGGGCGACACGTGTCCCCAAGCGAATTTTCAAAACCGCTCTCATTGCGCGCCATCGCGCGTTATCATCCGTGCACCTTTGCCGAGCAATATCCATCCGATCAAATGAAGCGGCGCGACGCGATGACAATCATTGGATGGGCGCGTGGATTTAACGAAGGTATGAATCGGGTTTGTGTGTTCTACGTTTGCATGAGTGTGGGACCGGCGAACTCTAAAGTCTAATGGCCTTTGTTTTAATTTGAGTCGAGGTTTGTTAACATGCGTGAATAGAGTTATGGCTAGCACCTTACCTTGGTAAATGTTTATTAAAATTTGGCTATAATATTATATGGCGGAGATAAAGAATTACCTTTGGGTCGATTCATGTTGTGGGATTATGCATTAGTGTATGTGGAAGAGCGTAGGTTGGGGTTCCAATTTGGATTGGTTCACCTTTTAATATGTGGGTTGTTACTAAGAGAGAATTTTTGAATGTCTTGGGGAGGTCATTACTAAAGGAGGAAACTGGATTAATATCTCAATCTCAGATTGAGATATTAAAATAAAAGCCTTAGATTAATTATCTAATTGCCAGACCAAGAAAATAGAATAGTGTGAGTTGCCCGAGATGTGAAGTTGATTGGGGCAAGAAAAATTGGATGCATTTACACACAGATTCAGGTTGGGACCAAGGTATACTGGGGCTATTGGGTAGTCCCACTGTCAGTGCATCTGCAACACCATTTAGCTTCCCTTTTTTCTAGATTATTTCAAAGTCATAACCCAACATCTTTGTGACCCATTTTTGTTGCTCTTCTGAAGATAGTATATGTTCCAAAAAGTTTTTAAGACTATCATGATCAGTTTTTACCTTTAAGTGTCTTCCCATTAGGTAAGGTCGATATTTCTTTAGTGCATGCAGTATTGTTAACATTTCCTTCTCATAAATAGATTTATGTAAATAATTTCCTTTGATTGGACGACTATCAAAAGCAATGGGTCTTCCTTCTTGCATCAAAACAACACCAATTCCATTTCCTAAGGCATCACATTCCATAATAAAGGTTTTTGTGAAGTCTGGCATAACTAAGACCGATGCTAGGCACATTGCCTCTTTAAGATGTTCAAATACCTTAGTTGCTTCAGGAGTCCATGAAAATGCATCTTTCTTCAATAATGTTGTTAGAGGTGCTGCTATTCTCCCATAATTTTTTACAAACTTGTGATAATACCATGTTATCCCGATAAATCCTTGCAACTGCTTAATGGTTGTGGGGAATTTCCATTCCTTAATGGGTTTAATTTTGTTAGGGTCTACCTTAACCCCCTCATGAGATACAATATGAACCAGATATTCCACCTCTTGTACTCCAAAGAAACATATGGATGTTTTTGCATACAATTTTTTCTCCTGCAATAGTTTGAGCACCCTGTCAACATGTTGAACATGATCCTTCCAAGACCTGTTGTAGATTAGTATATCATCAAAAAATACTAGCACAAATTTTCTAAGGAAGGTTTTGAAAATGGAATTAATCAACCCTTGAAATTTAGAAGGTGCATTGGTAAGGCCAAAAGGCATCACCAAAAATTCATAATGAACCTCATGAGTTCGAAATGTTTTTTTTGGAATATCTTCAGTCTTCATTCTAATTTGATGATATCCTGAACAAAGATCGAACTTGGTAAAATAAATTTCTCCATGTAATTCATCCAATAATTCATCAATCACGAGAATGGGAAATTTATCTTTAATGGTGAGCTTATTGAGCTCCCTATAATCCGGACACATGCACCATGATCCATCCTTCTTTTGTACCAATACTATAGAAACAAAGAAAGAACTTTGAATAGGTTTAATGATACCTGCCTCTAACATTTCTACAATCATATGTTCAATTTCTCTCTTTTGGACATAAGGATATCTATAATGCCTAATGTTTGGAGGAACACTTCTTGGAATCAAATGAGTAGCATGATCATGATGACGAATAGCTCGGAGTCCTTTGGGAGTTTCAAAAACCTTGGAATGATTGTCTAAGACTTTTTGGAGATCTGTAGAAATAGATGATTTTGATGTTGGAACTTCCAGTCAACATAATTGTGGAATTATGCCTCATTGTTCTTTCTTTAGAAGCTTTGTCATGACATTTGAGCTTATTATCTTTACCGGCTTCCCTACCCTATAATTCGAATTCCTTTCCTTCTAAAAAATTTTTCAAGAAAAGTTCTTGAAAATTAAAAGCTACCGTCCCCAAAGATTGTAACCATTGTACTCCTAGTACAACATCAGCACCTCCCATAGGAATGGAAAGCATTGGAATATTCAATACATATTCCCCCATGGTTAGCTTGATATTATGGAATTTTCCATAGCAATTTATAGTTCCTCCATTTGCAACCATCACTTGACATTCTAGTGCTAGATATAGAACACAATTCAATTCCTTGGCTACCTTACAATGAATAAAAATATGGGTGCTACCTGAATCGATCAACACTATTACCTTTTTCTTCTTGATATTTCCTTCTATCTTGAGAGTTTGAGGAGTGTTAATTCCTGCCAATGCATTACACGAGATGGTCAGACTCATTTCTTCCTCTTCTAGGGTTGGTTCCTGGTGTATATCCTCTTCTTATTCATTTTATTCTTCCTCTTCACAATATATCTAAAATAATTTCTTCTCAAGACACTTATGACCTTTAGTGTATTTTCTATAAAAAATGTACCAAAGCCCTTTTTATCTTTTTTATTCCAACTTTTGTGGTGTCAACCTTGTAGGTTGTGGAAATATAGGAGTAGCAACACTTGCCTCTTTATAGAAGTGAGTGGTAGGCTTCCTTGTCGCTATAATTTTACATTCAATTTTTCTTTCCAACCCGAATGCCTTCTCCAATTAATCAGGTTCCAAAACGTGAACTTCATGTTGGATGTTATTCTTTAAAGTACCTATGAAGAGATCAATCATGTGTTCCTCTGGAATATCAGTTACCCTTATATTCAATTATTGGAAGTCCTCAATGTGCTCCCCCACTAAACCATTTTGTTTGAGATTTATCAATTGGCTAAAGAAGGTGTTGCTCTTTGTATCCTCATAATGTGCTAACATTTCTCCGTAAAATTCGACCAAGTGAAAAACATGAGCAAGCCATCGATACCATACAAATGTATTTTTTCTAAATGTAAAGTTGCAATGTGTACCTTTTGTGTGTTTTTCACATTATGGAGATCAAAATATTGCTCCATATGTAGTATCCATGTTACAGATCCTTTCCATCAAACTTCCTCATATCCATTTTTGGAATATGGTGGTTCTTCCGCCAACATTAGATTTTATGAAATCACGATTAACATTTATTTTTCTCATCATGAGTTTCCTCTACTATATTTTCACCATTAGGAAACATTTCTTGTATCAAATTTGTCAAACCTTCCATGTCTTCTTTTAGATCATTCTTCATGTTTTCCATTTTCTCATCGATCTTAGCTTCCATGTCATCCATATTAGATTCCATGCCATCCATCTTAGATTCCATGCCAGCCTCCAAGCCATCTATCTTAGATTCCATATCATTCTTCAAACCATCCATCTTAGATTCCACGCCTTTCTTCAAACCATCCATCTTAGTTTCCATGCCTTTTTTCAAATCTTCCATGTCATTTTTTGTTTCTCTTTGCGAGAGCTAAATTTGTTGCACTTGCTCTTGTAATTTTGATATGTCATGTTGCCATTCTTCATCTTCATGAGTCATAGTAGAGCTTTCTAAAGGTTTAATGGGTGTTGAATTATTTTTGGGGGCCATTTTAGAACCAATACTGATATCTATTCTACAATATGTCCTTGGAATAAATTCAACTTGATTCTTCAAACAAGACTTATGCAATTTGGAAAACATAAAAAATAAAAAATAAAAAATACACACCTTTTACTTTCTTTTCCAGGAGCTTGATATTGAAATTTAATTAGCTCTATAATTTTGGATCCTAAATATCTAAAATTAAGCCCTGTAGTAGCCCTCTGAATCTTTTTTCAAATTCCACAGGTCTGATCTGATTTGGATTCTTCAAGAAAAATTTATGTCCAATCTCCCACAATGACCCAATTTTGGACTGGTTCAATAGAGCGAACTTGTACAACTTACCACGTGTCATTGTTTCCTCATTTGGCTCTAAAATTGATAGACTGAAAACTACAGTCCATTTAATTGCAGCCACTTTTTACGGCATTCCAATCCGATATTCATAGAGAGAGCTATGAAGCTTTTCCCATGATCACCTCTTTGAGATGAAATTCGAAAGCCTCAAAAAGCCCTAACTTCTGCAGATCATATCTCCGAAAATATTGAGAACCAATATCTAAAAAAAATTTATGATGTTCCTCAGGATTGTGGCTTCGCACTATAAAAATTTCAGCTTTTGACCCTTCGTAGAAAAAACGTTATTACGAAAATACCACAATGACCTGTTTAGGTTAAATTCAAGAGCCTGCAAAATGACCTAACTTGCACCGATCATATCTCCTAAAATATTACGAACCAAGATCTGAAATTTTGCGACATGTTTCCTCAGAATTTTGGCTTCACACTCTAAAAATTTCAGATTCTGAACCTTCGTAGAAAAAAATTATAGCGAAAATTCCATGCTGACCTATATGAAGCAGCAAAACCCTAGAATCTCAAACCTCTGATACCAAATGTTGTGAAACCAACTCCAAAAATAGAAGAAAAGAGATATCAACACCTTAGAAATAAGCCACCTCGAGGGGGAAACCTCCAATACAATACATGAATGAAACATTCTTGGATGATACAAATTACAAAACCTCCTTTCTATATATAGGAGTCCATGGGGCAATAATGTAATCCTAGTGGGCCACAATGTAATCCTAGCCGACCTAACAATAATAATTTAAGGGCTAAATAATAACAATATGGGGGTTACATGGGTACAATAATAAAAATAAGGGGGTTACACTAACAATAATAAGGGACTATACTAGTAATATAGGGACCTAACATTATTTCCCGGAAGCAATAAAGAATCACTCCAAGATGAAACCAATTTGTGGGCATGGTCAGCACACAGGATATGGACCTTAGGTTGAGAATGATACTTTTGATTTTTTTCGGCATATGAAGGATTCTCCCTATGTGCCCATTGGTAAAAGTGGTTGGCTAGAGCCATCATCGACTTCTTCATCAACATCTGAATCAAAAATAATGAGTGGATGGCCAAAGGAGGTAATTAGTATTTCTAGTTCTACTCCTTCAGCTAATGTTGATAACACATTTTTTGCAGCTTTTGAACAGCATACCAAAGGGATTGGTATGAAGCCTTTAACTTAGATGGGTTATGATGGAAAATTCCTTGGAGTCAATGGCCAAGGTATCACTAATCCTATCGAGGTGAAGGAATGACCACGATATGAAGGATTTGGTTATGGACATGAATAAATTGGAGAGTGATCCAAAATTTGAGGCAAAAAAATCATCAAGTGGTAAACTGTCACACCATGATGGTAGTGATAATGAAAATTTGTCTCCGAATAAAGATGAAAATTCCAAGGGACATGCAAAATCCATTTATTCTCATCAAAGTCACAACCAAAAGGACAGGTATGAGTTTCATGAGAATTTTAGAAATGTTGGTGATTTTAATCATTTATGGGAAATGTTTCCTAGTACATTTTGTGATGCATAAATGACCATTGTGTGGTTGATTGTGAGAAATGTAAGGCGATGGTCAGGAAAATGGATCAAATCCTTGGGATAAGATATGAGGAACCTCTCCCAAATTTGAAGACTTCATTGTCAATGGGAAAGTGTAATAATTTGTGTACCCATTGTAGCATGAATGGGCACCAGATTGAAAAGTGTTGGAAACTCCATCTGAAAATTCATCCCAAGAAGAACAAAGAGGTCATGTGATCTCTTAAAAAGAAAGAAACAAGTAACAAAGTGGAAACTGATGTAGTTCCCAAAACATACTTTGAAGCAGAGCGAGTGTAGAAATAGAACCCATAAGCCTGGTTAGGCAAAGAATGGGTAGACTATTTTTTGCAGTTAGCTTTCTTTGTAAAATTGTAATTACTTGTTGTATATTCTCGTTTAGGGTATTTTGTAAGTGAAGTCATGTACAATCACTTGTCTATAACAAGTGTGTTTTATTTGGCATGTTATGTTATTTTGTCTTGATGATGAGTCCATTTGTATGGGACTTTTGGGATGAGCATTTACATGTCATCCAGTATGTCTACAATTGTGTCAAGCACTCATTTATACAAGTATTTCGATGTGAAGCTTGTTTGTGAATTTTATCTTTGGTAAATATTGTGCAATAGATGACCATATTAATGATGATAAAGTCAAGCATGTCATTGAACAAATGCAACCAGTACATCAAATATTACAAGTTCAGCTTGAGGACAACAAAGCAAAGTGTAAAGAAATGCATGGACAGCTTTGAGTTGCTTCTGATTTCTAGGTGAAATATCAAGTTTGTCTTCAGCAAAGGGAAACTTCAAGGTGGAGTTTGTTTGAGCCAAATAATGATGGTTTTGGATTCTAGCCATGGAATATTTTTTTCCTTCATGTTTAAGAGAATTGCAGCAAGCCACAATTCTTTTTAGGAGGATAAGGACTTCACGCAAAGGTGATGTGGAGTACCCTGATTGAGGATCAAAGACACCAATTCAAGCAGAACAAGAAGGATTGAGATCAGGAAAATTAGTGAGATTTTTCCTCACTTATTTTTGATTGAAGATAAAATTTTGGCAGTCCAAAATTTCCTAATGGGGAGGTATGATCTAGAGATCCAAAATAGGCTCAAAATAAAAGTGTTATAAATCTCTAGAAACTGGTGTCAAGTCGTAGTGTTCATCGTCTTGATTCCAACGACACTTGAATTGCCTCAATCTGATGTCGTATGAATAATTTAGGATGTTCTGAAGTTTTCGACCAACTGTTAAAAATTCAACAGCAAGATTTACTGGGTTGTTGATTGGCCATCCCATCCAACTAACGTCATCAACTGATTATGCAGGGTACGGTTCATTATGGACCAATCAGGGTTTTACATGTGGCATCATCGTACAGTTACAGGTGGCACATTTTGGTTGGTCAGTTTGGTTTGAGGTGGCCTAACAAGAGGCTTCTCCACATGGCCAAAACAGAGGGTGCCACGTGGCCCTCTATGATTCGTTAAAATTTAGTATAAGGGTCGAAGATCCTTAGTGGGGTTCAACCCGTGACCTGCCGCAACACAATTCAACGCCCAACCACTATGCCACCACATTATTTCTTGAACGTATAGGGTTTTTGGTTACATTTGAAGTCAAACATTCAAAAATTTGGGAGGAGGGGTGGGGCATTTAGCCCCAACCCCTGGTGACATCAACACCATACATCTCTTGGCGAGAAGAGGAGGCGCTACGACGAAGAGGGCAGAGACTAGGCCCTGGTCGTGGTCATATGTGCTCACCACAGGACCGCATGCATTAGATTTGGTAGGAGGGGCAGGGAACCTAGCCTTAGACCCAGTTCCATTGGTGCCATATGATATATGGTGCAACGGAGGTAGAGGACCAAGTGGCACATGGCCCACAGTCCCATGACCATTATGTGACTATGACCCCAGGCGAGCAGAGCCAAAGCTGTCGGGGGCGGGTAGTTGGCCCCAGCCCAATCCATATCGCACCACATATGACCCTATCATGACAGAACATGAGCTAAACCAGCGGGGGCAGGTGATTAGCCCTGACCCCTCGCCACATGGCACAATATGACCCTAATATGGTGCTTAAGGGTTATTGAAGAATTTAAACAGGCGACAAAATGCACCTTTTGTGGTGGGAATCTCATCAGTCCCGGTGAAATTTTCGCTTAGCGGACTATGTAAAGGGTGAATTGTCGCGTAGTTAGCCGGTTTTACCAATTTGCAGGACAGATAGCAAATCTGGGCTTAGAGAAGGATCTCTTACTTACTTTTTAACCTTTTGGAGCTCAAGAAGAGCCTAGATAGAGGCTTTTTAGTGTCCTAGACTCAATGGCATCCTCAATTTTCAGAATTGAGCATTGTATGATGGGATTTTTGGAGAGTCAATTTCATTATTTTCAGATAAAATCAAATTTTTGCAGCAAGTTGAAGTCATTTTTTAGCATGGAGAGAGCCTAGTCAATAGAAGAGCATATATTTTCATTCTTTTCTCAAAGTGTTTATGATAGAAGCCATTTTCAGTTTTTCATTTTGAATAAGTTGCATTTTTATGCTTTTGATTTCAGGTGGAGTATAAGGATCTATTGTGGAAGAGTCATTTTTATGTTGACATTTTCATGACTTGTTGTAGGGACTCATCTTTTTGGGTAAGATTTCTTTGTAGGATAATGTTTCTTTATAGGAGAAATAAGCCACTATAGAGTCAAAAAGTTATAATGTACTCATTTTCTACTAAAATCAATAGAGTGGTCTAGACATTGGAGAAGGCCCATAGACGTAGCCTAGGAGGGGTGAAATCTGTTATCAAATTTTTGGTTTCTTCTCTTCATGTTTACCATATTGAGTTGCATATGAATGGGTTTCTATTTTAAGTTAATGTGAAAACTAAAATCATCATCTTTGAGGATTTTTTGAAATTAATTTGACCTTTAAAGACCCATTTTGTTTTACTTACAAAGTGTCAGAGTATGATTGAAGTTTTTCTACCCATTTCAGATCACTTCTTGATGATGTTTCTTCCTTGATGATATTCTTCAAGGATATTTGAGATGTGATATTTTCTTCAATGTGAGGCATATCACCTTGATGTATTAGATGATGATGGAAACACTTATTCTTAATTCCTTGGATGATAGTGTAGAATGTGGAGGCTTCCCAAGGTGCTTCAAATGTAGAGGCATTTTTTAAATGGAGGTATGGTTTTGGAGGTCTTTTTCTTCTTCCAAGAGTTGTGATGATGTGATCCTTGTGATGTGATGTATGGTCCTTATTGATGCTCCTTAGTTTGCTTGGCCCTTATGTATCCTTCTTCAATTGGAAGATATTCTTCAAGCTGCCTTTCCTTGTAGTCATCTTATCTCTGAAACCATGTTGATAAATATAGGGGCATCTAGATTAGGTGATTTCTAAAACATTGATAATTTATTGTGATGTATTTTTATTTAAATAGATTAGATTCTTCTATCACTTGATTATTATTATGTTCTTGTCATAAAACAACTACCAAACAATGAAATAACATGAGACAAGAGGACACAAAATTTAGGTTTCTATCTAGGGCCAAAACATGTTCTCCTGAGAGGAAAACCCATAAGAATTCTTCTCTTCTTATAGAATCTTCAAATGACGAATTCAAAGAACTAAGACCCTTGACAAAGACCCCTCCAGGACCAAGTCAATCTTCCTTCTTGATTAGCTTTCCTTACACATCTTACAACAACAACCTTTGACCTTCCAGCAACAACTTCAACCCCAACAACTTCTCCAGCAACTTCAACCCCAACAACTTTTCCAATAACTTCCATCTGCCTAGAAACTTCCAAAAACTTCGACCTTCCCAGCAACTTTGACTTACACAACAACTTTAGAAATGCTAACACAAGAGAGAGAGATCCAAAAACTTTAATCTTGCTTCTTTTCTTGTTATCCTTGATTTCCATCTTTTTCTTCTGGTCTTGTTGCTTCTTTCTTCTAGATATCGAACTTTGCTTCTTGTTAGTTCCAAATGAGGTCGAGTTCCTTCTTATATATAGGATTTACAAGGGTGTGAATTCCTTCCATGAGGCCGAATTTATCTTTCATGCACGTCGGCTTGCTTGAAAAGGTCTTGCAGGGTATTTATGACATTTTTTACTCTACAAAATTTTCCTTACAAGATACAACATTCCCAAATGGGTCTTACATGTATGACAATGACTCTTTTGACTTCATAATTCCATGAAAAACCTAGAATCACTCAATGGGTGCTTGACCTACAAATCAATTTACCTTGAGCATGAAACCCATGCATCAAGAATGAAATAATAAATTTATTTTTCTCTTTTCATCAAATACATAAAATCATGATTACAATAGACATTATGAAGATCGAAATTAGTTACACATTTCAACAAGGTCATGATTTTTTAGGAGATATGATCAAAGAAAGTTGAGCTTCCTGAATTTTCCTAAAATCATGCATTAAACAGGTCATGTTGGCATTTATGCGATAACTTTTCTTCTGGGATGTTTCAGAAGTTGAAATTTAGATCATAGTGAGGGAAAATCACCATGATCATCTAGTCCAAATTTCAGATCTTGGATCATGATATTTTAGGAGATATAATCAAAGGATGTTGAGCTTCTCGAATTCTCCTAAAATCATGCATTAAATAGATCGTGTTGGAATTTCTACTATAAATTTTCTTCTAAGAGGTTCCAGAAATTGAAACATGGACCATAGTGAGGGGAAATCATGTTGATCATCTATTCCAACTTTCAAATCTTGGGTAATTTCAGATATTGGGTCACAATATTTTAGGAGATGTGATTAGAGGAAGTTGAGCTTCTTGAATTCTCCTAAAATTGTGCTTTAAATAGGTAATGTTATCATTGTTGTTATAACTTTTCATCTAGGAGGTTCCAAAGGTTGTAATCTTAACCATAGTGATGGGAACTCCCACTAATCGTTTGGTTCAGTTTTTAGAACTTGGACTGCTATCATTTAAGAGATACTCCCTGAAAGAATTTTTTATATTAGTTTGTATGCAAAGTGTTTGAAGAAATGCATAAATGGTTTAATGATTCATTGCATACAAACCGTTTGATGAAATGCACTAATGAAAATGTTGTTTTTATGGATGGGGATAGTATTGTTGTAGTTGAGATATGCCTATTTGCTTGCAAAGTGTTTGAATAAATACTTGAATTATTTAATAATTCATGGCATACAAACTATTTGATGAAATTCCCCAATGAAAATGTTTTTTGGTGGATGGGGATAGTATTGTTGTATGACATTAATGTTGTAGTTGACATGTGTCTATTGCATGCAAATAATTTGAAGAAATGTTTTGAAGGTGATTTATTAAAATTTGTATAAAAATACTTGATAAAATACCTCAAAGACAAAAAATCAAAAGTTGCATGATTAAGTAGTATATTTTAGTTAGTATGTTACAAGTAAAATTAGAGAAATGTTTCTAATTTGACTTCATACAAAATGCATACAATAAAAATACTATTCAATTGGTTGTATACAAAGTATTTGAAGAAATTTTTACATCTAAAGTGTTTGACAAAATGTGTGAGAGATGAAATTCAGGTGTTTTCAATTGTGGTTAAGATATATTTAGTAGGAGTATGTGACAAAATGGTATCAAAACTTATTTTGAATCTAGTAAATGGAAAAAGGAAATTTTGAGTGCCTTATGACCTCAGTAAGCCATTTAGGGAACTTGGTATGTTACCCTTTGCCTCCAAGAAATACAAGTTAGGTTGCATAATGATTTATTCAACACAAATACATCATGATCTCATAAAAATACATCATGTAGATGGGGGAACTAGATTGATATTATATATAAAGTATCAATCCAACAATATAATTAAACCTCAGAGTGTAGAGTGCTAGATCTCCCTTGATCCCTTGTCCTCCCTTGAATTACTAACAAGTTGGGCTCATTCATGAAGCATGAGAAGACTCTTTAATGATATATGTGTGTGTGTGTGTGTGTGTGTGTGTGTGTAGCATAATTGGGTATTATGATTACTTTCTCCTACCACCCTTGGGAGTGTCTTATCATATAGGCCATTCCTAAATCCATGATGATGTATTTAGACACTTAAGGCCAAGAGAAGTTTGGAAACTTCCACAATTATTAATCCCAAACCGACCCATGACATCCTTGGTCTATTTGATCCTCTTGGGAATGCCAATCTCTTAAAACTATGAGCTCTATCACTCTCTAAAAGAAGGAAAGCTATGTATTGAGTAATGTTGAATTTGTAACTATGGTTGGTCTTCATAATGTATATTGTTGATTTTCCACGATCCTGGTGTCTAATATAGAATCTTAAATCACTGACGCTACCAAACCAAGGATCACAACAAAAATACTTTCCACAACAGAATATAAAAAATATTAAATCTACTAGTACACAAAATATAGACAACTTTTTACACAATTTTGTACAACCAAACTTCATTATATTAATCAAAGTGCATAATACAATAGTCTAGGGATCTTGCACCAGGTATAATGGCCCTCATACATCCATTGATATAAGAATACAAAATTGGGGCTTTGTGTCATTCAATCGACATCAAATATACCCTCAACAAGATACTCTAACCATCTAGTTGATGTAGCACACTCCTTCATCTCCTCTCCATCCTACCCTATACCTTCCCGGTCTATCGGATCCTGATCTATAGAACTGCCTCTATCAACGATCCAAGTCCATCTTGCCACTAAACCTCGGTTATCTAATCTATTCACTAGCGTTTCCTTAGTACATCAAGGAAACAACACATTGAGACTCCTGTCGAGTTGTTCACAACTCCATTTGTGAACAAATATCAACTACCCACTACAGCTCCTAAGATACTCGGGGACTTCTTCCCACTATAGTCTTCCTGTGTTGTTAAAATGAAGACTAACATAGGGCATAGAGGATTTCCACCTATCACTGCAATATGTCCATCTCGCACAATGAGCATGGGCTTGGAGGACTTCCCATCTTCTATTTTAGATGTCCTTCTACACACACAAGTCTAAAGCTACTCAAAATTCTCATGATTGATGAAACCCATGAGCTCAACAACTGCCACTCTAGAAACTACTTTTGTCCATCAAAGTGTTGCACACCATGCTCCAACTTGGACATTATCGTGTTGTCCTTTAACATATGATAAATTCACAATCCACTGTCCAGAATTGGTCCACTCCCACACTGCCCTCCAATAGACCACGAGTGACCAGTCCTTGTTGTAGCATCTTCTCCTCATTAGGAAATCCAACGCCTATGAAACCCTTCCTTTTGGATGCTAATGGACTTCACCAATATGTCCTCTTCTAGGAAACCCATCCACCTACAAACACATCAACATAATACATACCTAGCCCTGCACAACTTTTGTGTCACCATAGTGCAGTCTACAACACGCTCTACCTACGCTTGCAATTCCTGCACTCATGTTGTCTACACTCGAGTTTCCCACACTCGTGTTGCCTGCACTCATGCTTTTTCTCATCCTCGCGTTGTTTCACATACTCACATTGTTTCACGTACTTGGGAAACTTCCTATACTCGCGCGTCCTCCCATACTCGGGATTCTACCTATACTCACGCGGATGCCCATACTCGGGTTTCTACCTAGAGTCGCGTTTGTTGGAAATATTGAGAGGGGGGGTGAATCAGTATTCCTTTCAATTAGAGCATTAGTTAATCTTCAATTATTATTAGTGTTTGTACCATGATAACAACAAACAAGAGGAACACAAATGCACACAGTTTTTAAGGTGGAAACCCACTCCGAGACAAAAACCACCTAATGCTTTTCTATTAATTCTTTAATATTCAACTCCAATTGAAAATAAAGCTCCAACTTCCTAGAATCTAGAAAAGCATTCTTCTCCATCTCCGACTGGATGGATGCTCTAATGCCTGAGATTCTTCAGTAGTCAACTGAACGGATGCCCCAACACCCAATGAGCTACAAATCACCCTAGCACCATCCTACCACCCTATAGAAGAATAAAAGAAGAATGGACTCCCATTCCAGGGAAAATGGTCCACTTTACAATGATATAGAATGATGTATAAGAAGAAGATATACTATACCATAAACCCAACTTTGACACAACCACCTAATGATGATCCTAGACCTCCCAACACTGCGTCTTCAACCCTTGGAAGATAGACACTAGTACAATTTTTACAATAATGTATTTACAATGACTTATTACAATGATTGTATGCAGTGCTGCCCACTTGAAGACTTCATATGATTAACTTCTTGTTGATGTTATGCACCTTGGTTTCTACTCTTGTCATGCTACCCTCTACTACACCTTGCTTGCTTTGTTGCCATAGAAATTATGGTCCTTTGCAACCCTTGACAACACATGATCTAGCTTTTTCTTTCCTTCTAGGAGCTCGATATTGAATCTGGTGTATCTCTATTATTTCAGATCCTAAATATCTGATTTTTAGTCCTGTATTATTCCTTTGAGTCATCTTTCCAATGCCATAGGTCTGACCCAATTTTGATTCTTCAAGAGAGATTTATACCCAATCTCTCACAATGCCCTAATTATGGACTGTTTCAGCAGAGTGAACTTGTATGGCATGCCACGTGTCACTGTTTTTTCATTCGGCTCTAAAATTGATAGAGAAAAAACTAAATTCTGTGCACTATCTGTTGCTTTCTACGAAATTCCAATCCGATGCTCAGAGAGAGAATTATGACGATTTTACCACGGTCACTTCTTTGAGATGAATTTTAGGAGCCTGCAAAAACCCTAACTTCCACAGATCATATCACCAGAAATGTTGTGCACCTTGATCTGAAATTTTTACAACAGCTTCCTCAAGATTTCGGCTTTGCCTCATAAAAATTTCAGCTTCTGAACCTTTGTAGAAAAAAATTTAGAGCGAAAATTCCACTATGACCTGTTTCATATGGAGAAATCCCTTGCATAAGAAGGAAATGAGGATCACAATTTATATAAATGCTTAGGTTGAGAGGGGCTTCAACAAGTGAATGTGGGAGGGATTTTAGGAGAATAAAAAATATTAATTATGACTTTTCAATGACCCATGCCCCAACCCCATGGGGTTTTAGCCCACTAACTGGGGGTACAAACTTCAAACATGAATATCTCTTAAACCGTGAAGAATTACATGGTGTGCCATATATCAATGGAAACATCTCGACAAGTAGAAACCATAAAAAGCATTATTGACCCAGAATATATTAATTTGGTAGGTCAAAATTCCCATGCAATATTGGGTTAGCCCCTGGTGCTACTTGGGTTGACATCAATGATAACCGCTGATCAACAATCTCCTCCTTTGGCATTGATGGTAACACAAGTACAGCCCCTATGATCATGACACCTCTTCCTACAACATTCTCTCCCCATTTGACATCAATGGAAAAGGGTAACTCCCCCTGAAACACAACCATCCTACAGACCTGTACACACTTCCACTCCCCCTGACACACAACCATCCTGAAAACCTATAATCTACTTACACTCCCCCTTTATATTCTGGAAAAAAAAAAAATCTAATGATAACTTGGGAGAATCCCAAGCTTCTGGCGAAGATATTCCAATGCTGGCGAATATTTAATATGTGTTTCTTTTGGTGCTACTTGGAATCTTACTACTTGCCTAATTTCTTGCATAACATCTGGTCAGGAGGCTGTTACATATAGAAGACTACTAATCATAGATCTGTACAACCTTTGATCCACATCCTTAGATGAGTCGTCTATGCTCAATTTGCAACCTGTTACCATTGGAGTAAGGATGGGTTTTCAATCTTCCATTTTAAATTTCTTGAGCATTTCCTTGATGTACTTGGCTTGACATATAAATATTCCTTTCTCTTGCTGAGATATTTGAAGCCCTAAGAAGTATGTCAGTTCACCAAGTAAAGACATCTCGAAACCACTTTGCACCTTTGTAGCAAACTTCTTACTTAGTCAATCATCATTGCTACCAATTATTGTATCATCCTCTTTAGCTATTAGACATGCTTTAGTTGCTTCATCCAGAACATATATGTCGTTTGGAGCTCGACTTGCTGTAGCCACAATTTCACCATACACGCCTTTCCTTATTTCACATTTCGTGGAGTTGAATAGTATTGTGTGTCCTTGATCACACATTTTTCCAACACTGAGCAGATTGTGATTCATGTTTTCAACCAATAGAACATTCTTGGCTAGAGCATATTTGCTTCCGAGAGTGACAATACCTGATCCTATAACATTTGAAGATCCATCATTTCCAAAGGACACGGTTCCATCCTTCTTCTCTTTCAGAGATACAAATTTATTTCTATCTCCAGTCATATGCGTTGAGCAACCGTTATCAACATACCACACATCTTTGTTCTTTTGAGCCTTGAGAGCGAGAGCACAATTATCATTCTTCTTCTTCTTCCATGTTCGTTCATTATGTGGCTTTGAAGATTCTTTGGAGGATTTTCAAGTCTGCAGTCTTTGGCTATGTGTCCAAAGTTTCGACATTTGTAACATTCAATATTATTTCTTAAATGTTCAAATCTATTGATGTTTCGCTGAGCCCTGGGAGGTTCATATTTGACAGATCTCCTGGAATTGTATTCGTTCCTAGGGTACATGCGACATTCTACAGCTTTATGACCAAATTTTCCACATGAATAACAGTAGCCATAAAAAATATGTTGGTACCTGGATGGAAATTTTCATCGAGGAATTGTCTTCCAAGGTTGTTCTTGTGAATCTTGTCCAGTGAAGTCTACATGCATGTCAGATCTCATAGGTTCATTGTATTTTGTTGTAGAAGGTCCTGCTTCTTCTTCTTTGTAACCGATGCCAATTTTGTCGTTGTAAGATCGTTGATTGTTGATGAGTTCTTCCAATGCCCTTGAGCTGTTGGCATAGTTTTGGATAGTTTTTCCTTTCTTCACTTCCTCACGCAGCGAGACTACTTCGGCTTCTAATTCTTGCCTTTCTTGGTTGCTTTCTTCCAACTTCTTTTGAAGTGACTCTTCAATGCATTTGTGTTCTTCAACTTCAATTTTGAGACCTTGAACTTGTTCTTCAAGAGTTTTGGAATGGATCTTCTCCGCCTTGAGATATTTTATAAGCTTGATTGCTTCCTCATAAAATTCTTCTATGGTCCATCCTTCTTCGTTGTTTGATACCTCTTGTTTATTGTGCTTGGCCATAAACAATACTCTCTCATTGGCTTCTTCTTCATTGTCATTGTCTTCATCGGATGATGAGCTATCTTCTTTAGAGAGAAAGTTCCTTTTGGATCCTTGCTTGTTGAATTTATTAAAGCCTTTCTTTCCTTTTGAGTTTCCATTACTTCTGTTTGGACATTTTGCTGCAAAATGCCCAACCTCATTACAACTGAAACATATCAATGGAAGTTTACCTTTGAATTTTCCCTTACCAATTTTTAGTTTTCTCATGAAGTAAGCATATTCTTCATCTAAAAGACCTTCTTCATCATCTCCCTTTTCTTCACACTTGCAGGTGCATGTCTTTTCAATTGAAGGTTGTTTATCCTTATTGGTTTTCTTAGATGCAACGAATGCAGTTTCTAGATGCGAAGTACCCTCTTCTTCATCAAGTCTCATTTCATGTGCTATGAGAACTCCATGTAATTCCTCTTTGCTAAGTTTGTCCATATTTGCACTGTATTCTAAGACCGACACCTTTGGGTTGAATCTTCGTGGTAACGTTCTAAGAATCTTCCGTATAATAGTCTTCTCATAAACTGGCTCTCCCAATCCTTCCAGAGTATTGGTTATTTCATCAACGTATTGGAAGTATGCAACAATGTTGCAATCTTATTTCATTCTGAGTTGCTGAAATTTTGCTCTATAGATTTGAAGCTTTGCTTCTTTGACATTTGAGTCACCAATGGTTGGAAATACTGAGAGGGGAGGGGGCTGAATCAATATTCCTTTCAATTAGAGTATTAGTTAATCTTCAATTATTATCAGTGTTTGTACAATGATAGCATCAAACAAGAGGAACACAAACGCACACAGTTTTTAAGGTGGAAACCCACTTCGGGACAAAAAGCACCTAATGCTTTTCTAATAATTCTTTAATTTTCAACTCCAATTGAAAATAAAGCTCCAACTTTCTAGAATCTAGAAAAGCACTCTTCTCCAGCTCCCACTGGATGGACGCTCCAACGCCCAAGATTCTTCAGTAGTCAACTGAACGGATGCCCCAACACCCAATGAGCTACAACTCACCCTAGCACCATCCTACCACCCTATAGAAGAATAAAAGAATAATGGACTCCCGTACCAGGGAAAATGGTCCACTTTACAATGATATAGAATGATGTATAAGAAGAAGATATACTAGACCATAACCCCAACTTTGACACAACCACCTAATGATGATCCTAGACCTCCCAACATTGCCTCTTCAACCCTTGGCAGATAGACACTAGTACAATTTTTACACTAATGTATTTACAATGACTTGGTACAATGATACCTTTACAATGATTGTATGTAGTGCTGCCCACTTGAAGACTTCATATGATGAACTTCTTGTTGTTTTTATGCACCTTGGTTGCTATTGTTGTCATGCTACCCTCTGCTGCACCTTTCTTGCTTTGTTTTTGTATAAAGTCTGGTCCTTTGCAACCCTTGACAACACATGATCTAGCTTTTTCTTGCCTTCTAGGAGCTCGATATTGAATCTGGTGTATCTATGTTATTTCAGATCCTCAATATATGATTTTCAGTCCTATAGTAGTCCTTTGAGTTGTCTTTCCAATTCCATGGGTTTGACCCAATTTGGATTCTTCAAGTGAGAGTTATACCCAATCTCTCACAATGCCCTAATTATGGATTGTTTCAGCAGAGCGAACTTGTATGGCATGCCACGTGTCACTTTTTTTTCATTCAACTCTGAAATTGATAGAGAGAAAACTAAATTTTGTGAACTATCTGTCACTTTTTATGGAATTCCAATCCGATACTCAGAGAGAGAATTATTATGATCTTACCACGGTCACTTCTTTGAGATGAATTTCAGGAGCCTGCAAAAACCCTGAATTCCACATATCAGATCTCCAAAAATTTTGCGCACCTTGATCTAAAATTTTTACAATAGCTTCCTCAAGATTTTGGCTTCACCTCATAAAAATTTCAGCTTCTGAACCTTCGTAGAAAAAAATTTAGAGTGCAAATTCCACGATGACCTGTTTCATATGGCGAAATCCCTTGCATAAGGAGGAAATGAGGATCACAATTTATATAAATGCTTAGGTTGAGAGGGGCTTCAACAAGTGAAAGTGGGAGGGATTTTAGGAGAATAAAAAATACTAATTATGACTTTTCAATGACCCATGCCCCAACCCCATGGAGTTTTAGCCCACTAACTGGGGGTACAAACTTCAAACATGAATATCTCTCAAACCATGAAGAATTACATGGCGTGCCATATATAAATGGAAACATCTTGACAAGTAGAAACCATCAAAAGAATTATTTACCCAAAATATATTAATTTGGTAGGTCAAAATTCCCATGCAATATTGGGTTAGCCCCTGGTGCTGCTTGGGTTGACATCAATGACAACCGCTGATCAACAGCGTTGTCTTTCAGATTTGATACTTGATGTGATCCTCCTTGGATCTGTTAAATGACTCTCTTCCACCTTATATTTATACACAATAAAATGGCTCCATCAAATCACATGTGTGTGCTTGACAAGTTGTCACAAGGTCTCTAAGCGCCTAGCAGACCTTGACCAAACCCATACATTAACTTCAAAAATTAATATCTCCACATAGACAACTCATAATTCATTGTGATGGATTTTTCTCAATGTCCACTATCATCTCCATCCATCACATGTAGAAATATACTAATGGATTCACACCCATATGCTAGGGTGAAAATCCCACAGGCTTGGGTTTCACACTAATCCACGTCCGTCAGCTACTAGATTTGCCCATGATATTTTACTTATGTGATGTGGTTAGAGATGTATTTAAAAGAGCATAAATGAACATATATGCATCTTGTAAAGAAGAGGAAACAGGATAGCCATCAGCAACATATTAGCACGAGATGTTGATAACGGAGTTCACCCAGTGTGGGCTACGTCTTCGGGCCGGGTGTCAAAATGGGGTAGGTCGCTTCATATAGTGTTGGAAATGGTGATGTTGTACATGGACGATATTCTCTATCATACAAAGATATGTGCCCTCAACATGAGTGGCTTGTCTCTCCACGATACGTTCCACTACATGAACTCTCACTCATAATGGACTTCCTATCAACATGACATAATTTCACATGAAGAAAAAACAAAGATCCTGCAACATGCATCAAGCAAGGATATAGAAATCATAATACATCTCACAGCAACTGATAAAAGAGGCACATGATAAAAACTACGTATACCTCAACCCATAAATTTGGCTGAAGAAGTGGATGCTCAGCTACTAAATCTGGCTACACCATCGAATTTGTGGCGTCGAGGGGCTTAGGATTGATTTTCCACATTTGAGAATATGACACCATCACTCCAATCTAGAAAATGGCTGAAAAATGGGAAGCTGTACTGCTAAAACAGACATCTCCATTGAGTTCATGTCGCTGAGTGGTGTAAAATCGACATAAATTTTGTCATAAATGGACTCTGGAAAGTTTTGGGCCTCAAGGAATCTTCTTGATGCCATCAAGATTCCCTAGGGCATGGTTCCACTATCTCCATAGCTCATGGTTCTGCCCTACAATAAAATAATAATAAACTGGAAAATCCGCGTCAATGAGTTCCGCTAGTCCGCCCTCTCCATGCAATTGAATTTTTGGGTTTTATATGTTTTGGTTGGTGTTGGATGGGTCGCTCGTGGATCGAGACAGCCTACATGGCCGGACAGATAGAATTCTCACTGGCCCGTATTTTGGCCATGTTATATGTGTGTGCCTGTTGGTGCTTGGTGGGTGGTGTCCGCTCCATGCGGCCCTGACCTGGCCCACTTAAATCTTAACATATATTTTGTGTCGTGGGCGGCAGGTGCGGCAGGGGTCATGACCTGCCACCCCATAATTGTAATGATATGGTCATTGGGGGGTGGCGAGGTTGGTGGCCCACCACTCCATTTAATATATATATATATATTAAACAAAGTGTCTATTTTTTAATTTAACGAAAATAAGGGTTATTGTTACTTTTAAAGAGGCCATAATTTCACCTATTTTTGGAAGCTAAGTTCCCTACCGATTGATGGTGAATTTGTGGGACACTTAAACCTGGCCCACTACCCAACTTTGACCAAAAATTGACTCGCTCTAACTTCTCCATACGGGCTCGGATTGGAGAAATGTTTGCACCGTTGGAATCAGGGTGATGAGTACTTCAATCTGAACCTAGTTCGAGATCAATATGAACACTTTGAATTTTGACCATATTTGAGCCCTCTTGGTCTCTTGAGGGTGTCTGGAGCCACCTGGATCACACACCCACAAGCCATGCTTTTTTATCAACTCCTCCACAACCCTCAAGCCTAGGGTTTGTAGTACCTCTCAAGCTACAAATCTCAAAACTCCTTCTTAGTGATGGAGGTACTTCCAACACTAGGAAGTCTCCATCAACATCATCTAACAGCACTAGCTCATATGGCATCCATCACATGTAGAAATATACTCAAAGATTCACACCCATATGACAGGGTGAAAATCCCACAGTCTTGGGTTTCACACCCACCAACCACGCTTATTTATCAACTCCTCCACAACCCTCAAGCCTAGGGTTTGTAGTACCTCTCAAGCTACAAATCTCAACACTCCCTCTTAGCGATGGAGGTACTTCCAACACTAGGAATTCTCCATCAACATCATCTGACAGCACTAGCTCATCTGGAATCCATCACTACAGCATACTCTGTAGAATGAACCCTGCAATCTTAATAGTTCCTCTGCCTCATCACATTTGAACCTTAAGATCCCAAACATCCATAGGGTTTCTCTCTATGAGGCTAGCCTCCCTCTGATTCTACATGATCTCCACTACCTAAGTCCTACAAGCACTCATCTTTGTAGATCAAATACCACTTGTGAAAATCCCTCCAATCTCATATATGCAACATCATGATCTGATGAAGACTCTACCCTTTCAATCTATATTCCATCACATGAATACATCTCGATCATCCTAATATCATCCATGCCAAAGAAATCCTCGAGTTGTCCCAACCATCCATGACAAGTCATGGGAAGTCCATGATCATCAACCTGCCCTACAAAAAACTGTTGTTCACCGAGCTCACCACCAATCCACCAGAACTCCCAACCAATCTCACTTCCAAGCCAGTCAAGACCACACATTCATGTCTTCAGTTGAACCCTTTGCTCCATGATCTAGACACCCACAACTCCATATGATTTTCTTCGTTGTGCACGCTCTGATTCATTATCCCATCAAATTAAATCTGATAACACTCTGATAACACTCTGAAACCATGTTGATTTTCCATGATCCTGGTGTCTGGGATAGAATCTTAAATCACTGAAACTACCAAACCAAGGATCACAATGAAACTACTTCGCATAATGGAATATAAATAGCAGTGACTCTACTAGTGCACAAAACATAGACAACTTTTTACACAATTTTTTACAACCCAACTTTGTTATATTAATCAAACTAAATAACATGACAATCTAGGGCTACCGTACTAGGTATATTGGCCCCTATACATCCATTCATACAAGAATACAAAATTAGGGATTTTTTTCATTCCATCGACAACCAATCTACCCTCAACAAGATACTTTGACCATCTGGGTGATGTAGTCCGCTCTCTCAGCGCCTCTCGGTCGTACCTTGTACCTGCCCATTTCGTCGACTCCTAACCTGCAACACTACCTCTATCAACAATCCAAGTCCATTTAGCCATTGAACCTCGGCTATCCAATCTGGTCACTAGTTGTGCCTTAGTCCATCAAGGGCAAAACACATCGAGAATATTGTCGAGTTCTTCACAACTTCATTTGTGAACAACTCTCAGCTACCCACTGTTACTCCCAAGCTACTTAGGGACTGCTACCAACTATAGTCTTCATGTGTTGCTCAAATGAAGACTAACAAAGGGAACGGAGAGCTACCACCTATCATTGCAAGATGTCCATCTCCCACAATGAACATAGGCTTGGAGGACTGCCCATATTCTATTGTAGATGTATGTCTCCATACACAAGGTTAGGGCTACTCAAAATTCTCCTAGGTGATCAGACCCTTGAGCTTAACAACTACCACTCTAGCAGCTACTTTTTTCCATCAAAGTGCTGCACTCCAAGCTCCAACTTGGACACTATCACAATTTCCTACAATAGACCATAAATTCCCAATCCACTTTCCAAACTTGGTCCATTCTCACACTTCCCTCCAATAGACCACGTGTTATACAGTGTTTTTTCGTAGTCCCTGTCTTATGCCATGAGCTATCGAACTTTGCCCCAAATGTCACAAAGTGACAAAATTTGTTAAGGTGTTCACCATGAAAACATGATTAGAGCATCCCTAAAGAAAAAAAGAAGAAATTCCTTGAAGCAATTTTGGAAAGGCTTGCCAAAAACCCTATTTGCAGGCCCAATGCGGTTTGCATGACTTATGCCTCGCACTTTTTACCTTCGCCATTATATGTTTCTATCGATGCCAGCGCAGGAATTTAAGTGAAAAAGCGTGTTGCTCCTCTTCAGGTAGTTTCTCCAAAAATGGAGGAGAAACTTATCTTACTGTTGGGTGTGGAGCCTAATTATCTTGTTTATTTTGTATCACAGCATTGGACCCCTGTACCTTAATGGGGCGGCAACGCCACCTGTAATTAAAAGCTGCCTAGGGGGTCTAGGGAGGACAGCTGTGACTTTATGGAGCCCCCCCCTAGCAGGGGGTTTCAAGTGCAGCGCCCCCGAAGCTAAAAAAAAATGTAAAATTTCCTTGTAAAAGTATAGTAATTTCTAGTCAATCTAGGTCGTTCATTGGGCAGATGATCTGACGATAGAAGTTATGTTTAGTTTAGGTTTTTTTTCCCTAGAAGGAAACCCCTCGCTTGTATGAGGGTATTGTATTTCAGTTGTGTATTGTATGTGTATTTTCAGAGCAAGAAACATATAGGGAGACTGTGAGAGAGAACAGAGGATATTATAGCGGATTTGTTGTAGGTTGTGTCTCTTCATTTTGCTAGATAATAGAAAGGAAGGACTGGTTTTTCAGGGTGGACGTAGCCTAAACTAGGTGAACCACGTATATTTGTGTCTCTTTGGTATTATGTGTTTTGTGTGCTTGTGTTTTTCAGATATTTTATGTGTTTCATTGCTCTGTAATATATAATTTTCTAACACTTACTAGAAGCCTTGAGAATGGAGATTTGGTTACATGTGAATAAGAATTGGGTTGAGATCTCCCATTTCAAGACTTTGATCCTACTATCAGGGATATTCCCCTTAATATGTGGACCTTCTTCCCCCTTTTTTGGATACCTAACTCCCCCTCCTTCCCTATAAATGAATTCCCTACTTTCCTCAAAGGGTTGATCAATGCTAGTTCCCATCCTTGTGCTCAGTTGTGCCTAAATCTTGTGATTTGTGAAGGAGAAAGGAGTGCTTGAAGGTCTTGGCTAGGACTTCAAAATTCATTCTAAGGAGGATTCCAACATCAAAGCTTAAATTTTTGTATGCTTCCCTTACTTTCTATTAATAAAACATTATGTGTTTGCATCCCATAAATGTGTAAATCATTACTCATTTAGTATAATACTCTTTGATTTATCATATAGTTTATGTTAGAATGAATTATGCTATGTATGTTTTTTTCATCTCCGTTTGATCTTCCTTGCTGGCATTCAACTGCAATGGCATAAAGTGGATTGGACTTGGAAGCGAGAAGATCTGGAAATGACACCAATGGGTGTCAACATCTGAGTGAGGTAGGACATCTATCTTACTTTTTACTTTCTGATATAAGCTAGGAAAGTTTACACATTTGTCTAGTTTGTTGCTAGATCCTTCCTTTAGGACAAGAGAGATTGATTTTGTCCACAAAAGGGATTTTATGTACAAAAAAATGGTGACTCCATTGGGGAGCCCATAACCCTTCAAACCTCCTTTAATTTTAGTATGCTTTGGTTAGTTTGGCCAACCGCCTTATAGTCCATCATTTTGATTGTTTATAAGTTTTTATTATGATTAGTCTAGTCTTTAGAATGTCAAGTCTAGAGTTCCTTTCAATTTTTATTGTCTTTTCCTAAGATTTTTTTGCCCATCACATTTTCTCTGGAAACCAAAGCACTGACAGTGTGGATTTTACTAAGTATAGTCATGTTGAAGACCTTGTCTTCCATTGTATGTTCGCGTTGGTCCATTTTCGACCATCACCTTTTTCTCTATATGGAATTTTTAGCACGGTTGTTGTTGGGTAAAGTAGCGTTGGTGACCCTGTCAGCATGGATTTTGTTGGCTTAAGTAGAAGTGATCCAAAATAAGCAAGATTTTTTAGGGTTTCTTGACTTAAAGTATGGAATGTTTTGATCTCTAGAGTCTCCCTCTTTTTCTATGTGCTTATCACTAAGATGCCATGTTGGTTGATTCTTTGTGGTTTTAAAAATTTTGTTCCATGTCCAAGTAGTGAAAATGAGCTTGAGTTGAATCTTATTTTCTTGGGATAAATTAATTTACTATTTTTTTTCTTGCATATTTGTTTGATGAGCATTTTAGTTCTTTTGGAAACCAGAAAGAATTACATTTGCATTTATTAAGCTTTCGCTTAGAAATTGATTATTACTTTTGAAATTTCATTAGATTACATTGCATTCGAAAGTTTTTTTTGAGATTTTCATTGAGCATAGATTACATTGCTTGGTGTTGAAAGCTGAAAAGTGCATATTTAATTAAAAATGAAATTGTGCATAGATTACATTTGCATAGTTTTTAGGGGAATCGTGCATAGATTACATTGCATGGTTTGGTGCCTTTTAATGATTTCAACTGAATTGGAATAGTGAAAGTGAAATATATAGTTAGGAAGTTATTTTTTGTTTCATTATTGAGTGTTGCATCATTATTTGAATCTCTTCCCTCTACTAGATAGCCTTCATCGAAATGAAAAGAGTTTTTCTTTAATATTAGTTGCATTATAGGTAAGTTCAGGTGACGTCGATTTTGAGCCTTGAAATTGAAACATAATTCAAGATCAAATTAAAATTTACCTCAATTAACCTAGGAGCACTTGGAACATTAATGAAAACATTTATAGGTCTAGGCTAGAGACGTGTTTTGGCATCATAAAACATAGGAGTTATTGTTTTTTTTCAACGATTTATCTCGAGGGTGATATTTGTTCCATATACATAAGTGTATAGGACCATTCTCCAGTACTTTTGGGTATATCGAAAGCACTCCACGCATGTTAAGTATATGGGAACTCTCTCATCGAACGGTTACGCATTAGACAACACTACTACAAACTGCACTCCCACGTACTATCACATATATTTTGAGATTCCCCTATAGGTTGATATCCATCCATATGTAACCAAGTCATCCGCCTTATAAACCATGATACACTGAACACAACATTCAAGGAGATTGGTTGTCGTACATTAAGTACTTGGTTCACCAAGGTGAATATTGCAGTTCACGGTTGCTTGGTAAACCTTTGTGCCTAGCTTACCCCTTCATTTTTTATTTTTTTTATAAAATAAATTAATTGACCACGGAACTACATCCTCCCTATTGAATAACTCCTTTAGTGATCTTAGGTTAATACTAATTGAAACATTTCTTGATTTTACCAATCAAGGAAACCCCTCAGATGGGAATCATGGTCCTTTTCCTCTTTTGGAAATATTGGCGCTCCTTATATGGCAACATTGTCCCTTCCTGGATTAACCATTGGTTTTCCAGTTTGGATATTTTTGACCTTGATGGTTCCAAATGTCCAAACTACTTCTCAACCAATTTTTCCTTCTCCTGAATAGTGCCAACCCCATGTTTATCCTAAACTTGACCCCTTTCCTTCTTCACCCATTGTTTCTGCCCCCCGTTCTTACTCTTCATCTGGTGAAAGTATTGATCCTAGTAACCGGGTAGCTAAGAAGAAGAAGAAGAAAAATAATGAAGGGACCAACCAAGTGACCATTGTTTCCAATGCAACTATTATGGGAAAATTTTCTATTCAACCCTGCAAAGTCAAATTCCCTTGAAAGTTATGTAAGGGTGACCACCTTCTTAGAGATTTTTCTAATATTCCCATTAGGGGAATTTTGAGGTCTAAAATGGGCCTCCTAAGGAAATTATAAAATAATAGTGGAAATAATAAAACAAGATTTCATTAAATCATCAAATTTTAGAGGGAAAAAGAAAAAACTACTTTTTCAACTCGTATTTTCAACTTATCTCCTAAAGTTTTTACTCAAATTTCAAGCAGAAGTACTCGTTGGATGAAAATTTTAATTATTCATCCAAGGAGTACTCATGTTGCATACTTTCGATGGATCCTGCTACACAAAAAATTAGAAATACATGAAAATTGTGAATGCAATCATTAAGGGAATTTTGAGGTCTAAAATGGGCCTCCTAAAGAAAATGTACAATCAAAATTCACTTTATGAGAACCAATCACATTTTAGGGGATGACATCATCCCTAATGGTTGAGGTGGCATTGATTGAGTTAAAGGTACTTACTTTTCACATTCTCAATGGTGGATAAAAACGCATGGTTAACCATGGTAGTGCTCTAAGTACTTTTAAAGTAAAAAAAAAATACTCATAATAAATGTCATTTCCCACTTTTTGAATAAAATATATTATTGTCATTTCATATTTCTTGAAAGAAACAATGCATATCCCTATACATTTATTATATTATATTATTTTTATATAGTATATTAATTACATGTTATTATACAATTTATAAAATATAAATTTTAATTAATAGAATATAATAATTAAGAATTTATAAATTTATATTTATATTTTATTTTAAGTTCTTTAAGTACAAAGAACAAATGCATTAGTTGTTCAATGATAACGACTTTTTCTTTAAAATCTCATTCTTATTTATAGTCACATCAATACAATTTTTTTATTAATTTTATTTTGGTACAACTTTTGAATTGAATTTAACTATGGTTACATGGATTGTGATGCAAAAAGTGAATTTCAAATTCATAAATATTATTTTATTAGTTTAGCTATTATTTTATTATTTCCTTAGGAGGCCCATTTTAGACCTCAGAATTCCCCTAATGCACGTTTTTTCATGTATTTCTCATTTTCTTTGTAGCAGGGTCCATCAAAAGTATGTAACACGGTTACTCCTTTGATGAGAAGTTAAATTTTGCATCCAACGAGTACTCTCGCTCAAAATTTGAGTAAAAATTTTGGGAGATAAGTTGAAAAGATGAGTCGAAAATGTAATTTTATTATTTTATTATTTTTTAATCTTTTTACCCTTTTATTTAAAAAATGGTGAATCATCCCCCATGGTTGAAATCATCATCTTGAATCCTATTGGTTCTCAGAAAGTTTATTTTAGTTGTAAATTTTTCTTAGGAGGCCCATTTCAGACTTCAAAATTCCCCTAATTCAAGGTATTAGAAGTGTGGTCCACCGACTCACACCAGCCTTTGTCATAAGCCTCTGGAGATCATGTTGGTGATAAACCCTCAAATAGTGATAATAAGGTTCATGGGAAAAAGGGTAAAGTCAAATTTTGTTGTAAGTTATGTGAAGGGAATCATCCCATTCACCTTTGTCCTTATATGGATGAAGCCTCCAAATTTTGGAAAACCTTACAGATTCTCAACCGAATCTTCTCGTTGGTTACCAGAAGATTTCCCCTGATTCTCCTCTGGTTGATTAAGTGATTGATCAGAGTCATCTCTGGTCAATCCCACTCTCTCTAAAAATGAATCCCATGAGTCTGTTCCCGACCAACCATTGGTTGAGAAAATGGTTTCCCTAATTCCACCTTCAGTGGATGGTCATGTTTCCATAGAGAGTGAACCTCATACCACTCAGGTTATTTTTGTTTATTCATATTCCCATGAATTGGAGGGTGATCCTCTCGTTCCCACGGTACAGGAGGGTGATCCTCTCGTTCCCATAACATAGTGGGGATTTCTCTCATTCCCACGACGCCCCCTCCAAGTATTTTAGTTGCTTATTTTGATTGGATTCAACTACAACATGTTGCCACATAATTAAAATATGTGCGACTATACTTAGTAAAATATGTGATGTCAGGTTAATTATGTGGCAACATGTTCCATGCTCGTGTCTACTAATGATCTAGTCAATGATATAGTGCGTCATGTATTGGATGCATTGGACCTTGATATGTATCCCTTCCAAAGAATTTTTCTCCCATCTGATGAGAACCTCTTGGAATCCATGACTTCTTATGGGCCATGAACAAAGTGTCGTAGCAGAGTTCCTTGTCTTGTGTCAAGCTCCTTAAATAAGGAAACAAGGAGATGGAGAAAAGTTCCTTTTCTTGTGTCAAGCTCGTTAAAAAATGAAACAAGCAGATGAAGAAAAGTTACTTTTCTTGTGTCAACCTCCTTAAAAAATGAAACAAAGTGCCTGAGCAGAGTTCCTTTTCTTGTGTCAAGCTCATTAAAAAATGAAACAAGGTGTCTAGAGAATATTTCCTTGCCTTGTGTCTAGCTCATTGAAAAATGAAACAAGGTGTCATGAGGATATTTCTTTTATTGTGTCAAACTCATTAAAAAATGAAACAAATTCCATTTCAATTCGAGTCTTTGAATAGATCTCGTAAATTCCAAGTCAAGCCTTTCACTAGATCTCATAAATGAACCTTTATTCCATCCACCTGTTAGTAACCAATAGTCTACTTAGGTGAATGAAACGAAACTTGGGGGAGCATGTACCTCGACTTGAGTCATTATGTTGAGGGCATGCAAACTTATTTCAAACATATATTTTCTACATGTTTCAAGCTTGTGTAAAAATGAAACCAATTTTAAGCATAGTTTGTATTTGTTTCAAGCTTGTGTAAAAATAAAACCATATCCAAGGGTTCTCAAGCATAGTTTTCCATGTTTCAAGCTTGTGTAAAAAATGAAACCATTCCCATACACCTCTCATGATTTCCCTTTTATTTGTCTCTTCTGTCGAATGAGACTTAGTTTTCTCATTCCAATTTCACCATCTTCCTTGTCGATCATACGCTTTCACTTGGTTTTTTTACCCTTTCCTGGGAAACCGTTGCAATGAGTGGTCTTATTAGCCATTCTCTTGAATTTTACATGTTTTGAGTAGCTAAATCATGACTGGAACCAGTCGCTACCCCTTATATCACTCTTTCCTCCAGGAGGAGTCCTCTTTCAGCTCTTTTCAGACTCCCAAAATATGAAAGTATTGTCGAGCACTTGTCCTTTCGAGCTCATAAAAGTAAATGATTCGATGTCTACTCAGTATAAATTTAACCCTTTTCCATACTAAGATAGACTAATTACAAAAAATGAATACCTTAGTCGAACATGAATAAGAGGTTCTCTTGGATATTGTTTTCAACCTTTTTTGGATTCAAGAGACTATCTACGAAAAGGGATATCTAGAGTTTTTTTTTTTGCCTCTTTTTTAAACTCTCTAAACATGAAAAATATGTTGAGTTTTACCTTCACTGGACTCGTTAAAATAATTAAATAGTGATGGACTTGTCAGAAATGATGAGACCAGTCTACTCCTTCCTCAGGCACGTTAAACTTACTAGGATGGATTCATCCGAAGTATGAATTAATAAAACACGCATATGGTATCCTCTTCAAGCTTGTGTAAAAATAAAGAGGTACTCGCTAGAAATAGTGGGGGGAAATGGAAGGAAACATATATCCTATATTATGTGTGAAAGGTCGTATGTCGCTCTTGAACATGACACTTATTTGTGTCTCGTGTCATCTTTGGGATGTTCTCACTTCATCACTTGTCTTCCTGAGTTTGGGAAATCCATTTTCCTCTCATTTGATTATAAATTGTCAACATGGCCTATGATCCTATTTTGAGTCAAATGCTGCCAAATTATGGATTCGTGTCGCCGATATGTTAAAGATAAGTTTTGTTTTCAAATTCAAACATGTTTTACTTTCTCTACATCAATCTTGAATCACTCTTGCCAACTTTAGAAAGTCCTATGTTTCGTGTCAATGATGTGGGAAACATAATGGCCCTCCTTCAACGGATCACTTCATGTGGACTCCAGCTCATTATCCAGGAAGATAATCTAGAAACCACCTTTCAGTACCTCGAAGCTTGCATGCATAAATTGTATGTTCTTTGCATTCAATGATAGGTTCACACCTAATCCTAAGGGATTGAGAAAAATTGTAATATAATGTAATTATAAAATAAGGAAGTTGAAGAGATCCCGGGAGATTAATCCCAAGAGTCTCACCTCCATGCATATATTCGTATCCATTCTTAATGAATAACAAGTCAGTGTTTGGTGGAGTTACCTCTTGACCTGACACTTCCATCAGAGATGTCATATGCATTATACTATGTTTTATTTGCAGGTCCCCTGATGGTGGTTTCCTAAGTCCTTGCCTTGACTTGTAAAACATTTCAACCTTCACTTCTTGTTCTGCCTTCATGCTTTAAGGGGCATCTCTTATACAATATTTTGTCGAACTCCATGTCTCATGCCCTGAGCTATCAAACTTCACCCCAAATGTCGCAAAGTGACAAAATTTGTTAATGTGTTCACCACAAAAACATGATCATAGCATCCCTGAAGAACAAAAGAAGAAATTCCTTGAATCAATTCTGGAAAGGCTTGCCAAAAACCCTATTTGCAAAACCAACATGATCCTCATGACTTATGTCTCATCCTTGTCACCTTCACCATTATATGTGTCTAGCACTACCAGCGCAAGAATTTAAGTGAAAAAATTTGTTGCTCCTCTTCAAGTATTTTCTCAAAAAATGGAGGAGAGCTTCTCTTACTAGCAGCCTCAAGAACAGAGAGATAGTTACAGGTGAATAAGGATTGGGTCAAGATCTCCCATTTCAATCCTTTGATCCTACTATTAGGTATCTTCCCCTTAAGATGTGGAACTTCTTCCCCCTTTTGTGGATCCCTAACTCACTCTCCTTCCCTATAAATGAAGAGTCCCTACTTTCCTCAAAGGGTTGATTAATGTTGGTTGCCATCCTATGAGTTGAAGCATGCCCAATTGTTGCCCATCTATGAAGGAGGGGGTTGTTTGAAGAATTGAGGCTAGGAAATGGAATCTGACTAGAAGGATGCATCCAACATCAAGGCTTATGGTTGTATTTCTCCCTTTATCATTATATAATTAATACATTATGTGTTTCATTTCCATAAATGTGTATATTATTGCATGTTTATTGTAGTGCTCCTTGATCTGCTACATAGCTTATACCAAAGATTGTTATGTTTTGTATCCATTTGTTGTCTCCACTTTTTATTCCTTGTAGCCATTTTCCTTCATCGATGGAGAGGAGATCGTGGGCATGGTAGCGAAAGAATCAAGGTTGACATCAAAGGGAAGCATTAGCATCAAAAAGAGCTAGGAAATATATCCTCCTTATTTTTCTAGCATAAGTTAGGAAATGTTGGCATATATTTGTCTCGTTTGTTGCTAGATCCTCTCATTAGGACTAGAGGGATCGCTTTTGTCTGCAAAAGGGATTGCCTACACAATTCCCTACTTTCCTAGGTCTATACTAGAAACATTTTCCGGCGTCATTAAATGTAGGATTCATCGTTATTTGTCAGCGTTGTATCTTGAGGATGATCACCCATTCCACGTATGGAAGTGTATAGGATTTTTCTCTAGTACTTTTGGGTATATCGGAGGTACTCCATGCATGGTAAGTATATCGGAATTCTCTCATCAGAGGGTTACACATTATACAACACTACTACGGACTACACTCCCATGTACCATCGCGTATATTTTGGGAGTCCTCACTAAGTTGGTATCCATCCATAGGTAACAGAATTGGTCGCCTTGCAAACCGTGATACACCGAACACAGCATTTGGGGAGATTGGTTATCATACGTTAAGTCCTTGGTTTTCCAAGGTTTATATTTCAGTTCACGGTTGCCTGGAAATCATGTATTCCTAGCTTACCCCTTTTTTATTTATTTTTTGTTAATTTCTAAAATTAATCGACCATGGAATAACATCCTACCTGAGACACAACTCCTTAGTGGATCTTAGGTTGAGACTAATGGAAATATTTCCTTAGTTTACCAATCAAGGAAACCCCTCATATTGGAATCCTAGTCCTTTTCATTATTTTGGAAATTTTGGCACTCCTCATATGGAAACATTGTCCCTTCCGGGATTAACCATTGATTTTCTAGTTTGGCTATTTATGACCCCTATGGTTCTAATGTCCAAACTTCTTCGCAACCAAGTTCGCCTCCGCCTCAATAGTGTCAACCTTGTGTTGACCCTAAATTTGACCCTTACCTGTTGTTTATTCCCCCCATTCTTCCTCTTTGCCTAGTAAAAGTCTTGATTCTATTAACCAGGAAGCTAAGAAGAAGAAGAAGAAGCAAAATAAGAAAAAGGCCAACCCAGCAACCATTTCTACTGTTGCAACTAAAGTGGATAAACCACCCAACTAGCCCCACTAATTCAAATTACCTTGCAAGTTATGTAAATGTAACCACCTTCTTAGAGATTGTCCTGGTATTCCTAAGGTTTTAGAAGTGTGATCCACAAGCTCATATCAGCCTTTGTCATCAGCCTCTGGAGATCATGTTTGTGATAAACCCTCAACTAGTGATAATAAGGTCCATGGGAAAAAGGGTAAAGTCAAATTTCCTTGTAATTTATGTGAAAGGAATCATCCTATTCACCTTTTTCCTTGTATGGATGAAGCCTCCAAAGTGCTCAAAAACCTTAAAGCTTCTTAGCCTTGTCTTCCTGCTAGTTACCGAAAGATTTCCCCTAATCCTCCACTAGTTGATCAAGTGATTGATCAGAAGTCATCTCTAGTCCATCCCACTCTATCTGAAAGTGAACCCCACGAGTTCATTCCCGACCAACCATTGGTTGAGAAAACGTTTGACCTGATTCCACCTTCAGTTGATCTTGTTTTTCCTGTGGAGAGTGAACCTTGTACCACTCAAGTTATTTTTGTTTCTTCATATTCCCATGAATTGGAGGGAATTCCTCCTATTCCCATGGTAAAGGATGGTGATCCTTTCATTCCCATAACACAACGAGGCAGTTCTCTCATTCCTATGGCACCTCATCCAAGTAGTATGGTTGCTTTGTTTGATTGTATTCAACTGGTAGGACATCATATTCCTTCTTTTGTGCCCTTTCAGATCACATTACAAGCTTATAATATGCCCGTACCTGGCACCATCGTAGATGAAGGCGCATCTTTTAGTTTTTTTTCCTCCACTACTTGGAAAGCGTTAGCTTCTCTGTAGCTTGTACCCGTTACCCAAAATTTTTTGGTGTTTAACAAAGGAACTAGTCAGCTGTTGGGTGCTAAAAGGTGTCTTTTAAAACTCCTAATCGCCTCACATTAATTATCAACTTGGGTAAGTCTTTTTGTTTCAAGAGTGTACACAATATGTGCAAGCTATAATCCAAAGAGTAATGTTTCATAGATTGCAGTATAGATCTTTTAATACAAGAGTAAACAGATGCAGCAGGTATATTCTAATTGGAATTAAAAGAAAACTCAATCCTCTAATCAAATCCTACAGCAATTCAAGTAACAACAATATCAATTGGGAGTACAGTAGTGATAACTCTTCTCTTCGAAACTGATTGAATCTAAATCAAATGCATTCTTCAATAAAACAATGATGATATCAATCTGAGAGCCTAATAGCAGTAGTTAATACTTGTTACAGTTGATTACATCGAGCAGAATATTTATCTAATAAAATCAATCCGAAACGAAAGTAAATTGAATAAACAACAATATTGTAAATTATATAAAACAAAGCTATTCGGTTAACACAGGAAAATAATGAACAACAAAGGAGATAAAATCACAGAAAGCAATAATACTATCACACTTGTGATAATTGGAAATGTATGATACAGATGAAGCAGTGATTTCCACCGGAATCCGGGCCCTTAGCTATGAGCGTACACTGCTGGTTACTTCAGATAACGAGAAGGAATAGCAACTTCACTTATGTATTAATCATCGAACTTGAGTAGCATTACAATATAATTCTGTCATTTTAGAGCTACATTCTGTCCATGATTATTCTCATAAATAAATCTATATTCCCTTTCATAATTATCTTCCATAATTCTCCCCTCTTTGATCTTTGTTTTTCATTTAACAACACATAGATCAGAGAGAAGTTACAACAGAGATGATTACAAAATTATTCTCATAACAAAATTGGATTTCTCACAACCAATTGATCAGCAAGATCATATCTAAAATATCTTTCCATCAATCATTCAACGGGAACAAGTCGAATTTGGTATTGCAACTAACATAATTTGGAAAACTGCTACAACAGTGAATCTGGGAAAATCATCTTCGGAGAACTTTTCGTTTCTCTTAATACTAACCGAATTTGGGCAAACTTCTCTTCATTAAAGTTAATTCGATCAGTTCTGGACAAAACCCATGTTTCAGATTTTCCATATTCTTCTCCATTTTCCCACAACATCCAATACAAAACTGTCACTTCTTATTCCAGCAAATTTCTGAGTTGAAATATTTAATGATGAGCTGGAGATCAAATCTACAATCTGGAGAATATCTTGGAGGCTAAAATGGTGAGTGATGTTACAAAAAATTTATTAATAAACCATCATTGATAAAATCATGCATAATAATCATCAATTTATTAAAAATAAAGGAGAAGAAATAATATTTATCCATAAGAGCATAAATAATTATAAAATGGAATTATATGATAAACCATGATAAATGACGTGATAAAGAATGGTAGAAATGGATGGAATAGGTGTTAAAATGTGATAATAACAAGGACAAACTAGCGGCCCAACATATCCCCAAACTGAATATATTGCATGTCCTCATGCAACCCAAAGCCTCTTTATTAACCAAGCAATAATACAAAAATTGTTCATCCCAACTCATGAAATGGATGGAACAAATGAATTCTTCCTCAAATAATGAATATTCAATTTTAGCAATCTTGATGAAGGAATAACAATTTTTACATTTGACGTTCAACTATATGTATATGATGTTGCAGCAAAATATGATATAAGTAATAGCAAACTTCATTAACCATTTTCTCAAAAACTAGATTTCCAAAAATCAGATCGTTTTGATGCATGAATCATAAGATATAAAAAAAATGGTTGTAGGTGAGAGTGCATGATTTTTGAATTTTATGAACTAATTTAGCGTGAAATTATCTTGGTTTTTGTATTTTAATGATACCTCTTTGTTATCCAGAAATCACAAGAATTCAGTTCATAGTTTTAAAGATATATGAAAATCAATTTCTGCATTGTATAAAAATGAAATTGTATGTCTTAGATGAGAAAGAAAGCAGAAAACATCCATCATGTGTAGCAATTCCGCCCCCAAACTGAAGAATTGGTATGCCCTCATGCAATGCTATAAAATGAATAGAGGTGGTTGCGACAATCTATTGAAATCTATGCTTGGTGTAAAACAACATGGAAGAAGAGAGGTGTTGATAATGAATAAGATGGTCACAATAAATAAATAAATGAAAGGAACACTCCCCCAAACTGAAATATTTTGTCTTTGAAGAATGGGAAGTTGTAAATATGTGGAATGAATGATGATAAATAATGCTCAATGTATTTTGCATGAAATTCTCCTAAATTCATAACAAATCATAAAAGTATGCTATTTTACCTCAATTTTTACCTCCGAAAAAAAAAATGTGGAATGACAGTATGGAATGGCATGTGTTGAAGCTCATGTAGGCTGAGCGGATACTGAAAGTGATGCAAAATGTGGAAGCCATGTAAGCACATCATGTCTAAACAATTCTGTGCATTCACGAGTTGCGCGAGCCGCTGTTGTTAGGGGTAATAGTGTGGCCTGGCTGTAAATATAATTCTCCTGTAACAAGTCACTATTTTGCATGCAAAGTTCTTGAATCCACAGTTTTAGTTTTGAATAGCAACAAATAAGATGCATACAAAAATTTTAATCAGAAAAAACTTTTGTATAAATGCGGTACAAATATTTTGTCAAATCATCAAGTTATGGCAGAGTTCAATAATTATATCGCATGTTATCCCATAATGCATACATTCCCCCCTCCAATTGGAAAAGGGATTCCATGACCATAAAGCATATGAAAGGTGTTGTGCCTTCGGCAAGGCAAGGGAATGATCAATACGGTAGTAAATGAAGCAGAGTACACATATCAATGATAGGACGACAAGAGGTATGGTTATAATGAGAGCAGAGTGTGTAATGGTAGTTATGAAGAAGAGATAGGATGCTTTGGATTGATGATAAGTTATGAAAAAAAAGAAAAGGACAGCGATATGCCAAAAATATTCTCTACTGATAGTATTTTAGCCGAAAATGATGTGATTGATCAAAAAACAATTTCTCATGCGTAAAGGTTCAAAACAGGGAAAAATTAAGGAAATAATTTCTCTGATAAAAAAAAAAAGAATAAGAAAAGGGTATTATATTAACAATTGACGATAAGATATAACTTCAATACCATAATCAGAGCCTTTGCTGCCAGCAAGCATCCATAGCCTCATCAGGGTTGCTTTTTAACCTGTATGAGCCAGGATCCTCAATTTATAAATGGAGATTTCCAGTTTTGTTCTACAAAAGAGATCAGTGTGCTGGCGTGGTAACCAAATAACCACACTGCCATTCACTGGGATGTAGCAAAAGTGATCAGGCCGGCTCATGATGAGACCTCCTATTCCAAGGATATTTTGGCTATCTAATGGATCATAACCCTGGTGTGGTGGCCATAATGGGAATGTCACTTCATTACAGCCTTATGAACATGGTAAGCTGGCTTGTAATGAGACCCCCTATCCTCCATTAGCAAAAAAAAATTTGCTGTGATTATAAAGTTTTATAATAAAAAGAGGGAGGCTCAATACTCCTTAAGAGTAAGGATAGTGGAAGAAGTTGAACATGTCAAAAGAAAGAAAAAAAAATATACCCATAATCTCATTTATTATAGACAGAGAATATTATAACCAGGAAGGGTGGAACCAGCATGGTATTAAGATGATCAATCAATATCATGTACAGCAAAAAACGATGCAGTAAATTAGTATATAAATAACGGTGTCCCTTTTCTTAAAAATAATCTGTCATCCAGAAGTTGTCCTGTTAAAGATCATAATGTAATGATATTCTTCTGCTTCAATAGAATCCATAATTCTTGTCCTCATAAAAGTATTCTACTACATGACATGCAAGGGAATCAGAGAAATGGGTTGGGATGGCTAGGAATGATCGTGAAAAAGTGTTGTTCTCGAAAATACTCACAAAATGTTGTTCCTTTGAAAGAACAACCATTGTTCCCTGTAGGGAATAGCAAAAGAAAGCACACGCGAAAAAGTGTTGTTCCCTATAGGGAACAGCAAAATAAAATACATACGAAAAAGTATTGTTCCTTATAGGGAACAGTAGTTGTTCCCTATAGAGAACAGCAAAGAAAATGCACACAAAAAAGTGTTGCTCCTTATAGGGAACAGCAAAAGAAAATACACATGAAAAAATGTGGTTCCTTATAGGGAACAACAGTTGTTCCCTTTAGGGAACAACAAATAAAATGCACACGAAAAAGTGTTGTTCCCTCTAGGGAACAGCAAAAGAAAATACACATGAAAAAATTATGTTCCTTATAGGGAACAGCAGATTTTCCCTGTACGGAACAACAAAAGAAAATACATACGAAAAAGTGTTGTTCCTTATAGGGAACAGCAGTTGTTCCCTGTAGGGAACAGCAAAGAAAATGCACACGAAAAAGTGTTGTTCCCTGTAGGGAACAGCAAAAGAAAATACACACGAAAAAGTGTTGTTCCTTATAGGGAACAGCAGTTGTTCCCTGTAGGGAACAGCAAAGAAAATGCACATGAAAAAGTGTTGTTCACTACAGGGAACAGCAAAATAAAATAAACACAAAAAAGTGTTGTTCTTTATAGGGAATATCAGTTATTCCCTGTAGGGAACAGCAAAAAAAAATACACATGAGAAACTGTTGTTCCTTATAGGGAATAACAATTTTTCCCTGTAGGGAACAACAAAGAAAATGCACACAAAAAAGTGTTGTTCCCTATAGGGAATAGCAAAATAAAATACACATGAAAATTTGTTCTTCCTTATAGGGAACAGCAATTGTTCCCTGTAGGGAATAGCAAAGAAAATGTGAACAAAAAAGTGTTGTTCCCTATAGGGAACAACAAAAGAAAATACACACGAAAAAATGTTGTTCCCTACAGGGAACAACAGCTATTCTCTGTAGGGAACAGCAAAGAAAATGCACACGAAAAAGTGTTGTTTCTTTTAGGGAATAGCAAAAGAAAATACACACAAAAAAGTGTTGTTCCTTATAGGGAAGAGCAGTTGTTCCCTATAGGGAACAGCAAAGAAAATGCACACAAAAAAGTGTTGTTCCCTATAAGGAACAGCAAAAGAAAATACACATGAAAAAGTGTTGTTCCTTATAGGGAACAGCAAGTGTTCCCTGTAGGGAACAGCAAAGAAAATGCACACGAAAAAGTGATGTTTCCTATAGGGAACAACAACAAAAAATACACACGAAAAAGTGTTGTTCCTTATATGGAACAACAACTGTTCCCTATAGGTGTTGGGAAACTAGCTCCAAAAAGAGAAGAAAAGAGATATCAACACCTTAGAAATAAGCCACTTCAAGGGGGCAACCTCCAATACATTACATGAATGAAAAATTCTTGGATGATACAATTTACAAAACCTCCTTTCTATTTATAGGAGTCCATGGGGCCATAATGTAATCCTAGTGGGCCACAATGTAATCGTAGCCGACCTAACAATAATAATTTAAGGGCACAATAATAACAAAATGGGGGTTACAAGGGTACAATAATAACAATAAGGGGTTTACACTAACAATAATAAGGGACTATAATAGTGATATAGGGACCTAACATGCCCCTCGCCTTCAAAAAAAGTGTTGTCCTCAACGCTTGAGTAGCTCCGGGTGCTTCTGTATAAAATTCTCATCCTCCCATGTAGAATCTTTAGTGGGAAAGTTCTTCCACTTGATGAGATACTCTGAAATTGATCGATTCCGTAGCTGTCGAGTTCTTGTTTCCATGATCGCTTCAGGTTCCAATATGATTTTTCCTTCCTCATCAAGTTCTGGCAATATTGTTTGAACTGGAAGATTTTCACCTATAACCTTCTTTAAGCATGAAACATGGAAAACTGGATGTACTCGCAAAGAAGAAGGAAGCTCCAATTTGTATGCCATAGTACCAATCTTTTGCAACACCTTGTAAGGACCATAGTACTTTGGTGATAATTTATCATCCTTCTTAGCTTGCTTGAGGGACATTTGTTTGTATGGTTGTAGCCGTAAAAATACCCAATCTCCTACATCAAAACTTCTCTCGCTGCGATGTTGATCTTCCTGTTGTTTCATTCGATTTTGTGCCAAAGTCAAGTTATCCTTTAAGAGTTGGAGAACTTCTTGCTAATGCTCGATGTGATCTTCCACTGCTTGAACCTTCGAATTTTCTCTTAAATATGATGTGATGGATGGTGGATGATATCCATAAAGTGCCATAAATGGGGTCATTTTTGCTGCAGTATGGAAGGAAGTGTTATACACCATTCAGCAAGAGGTAACCACTTGACCCATTGTGTTTGTTTATTAGATACAAAACAACGAAGATATCCTTCCAAACATTTATTTACTATCTCAGTTTGACCATCAGATTGAGGATGATAAGATGAGATGCTAATTGAGTACCCAAACAAGAAAATAACTCCGTCCAAAAATTTCCAGTAAAAATGGGATCTCTGTCGCTCACAATAACCCTTGGGCTTCCATATAGCTTTTGAATTTTGTCCATAAATATAGTAGCAACTATACTTTCTTTAAATGGCTGAGATAATGCACAAAAGTGTGCATACTTTGTAAGCATATCAAATACCACCATGTTGACATTCTTTCCTTCGGACTTAGGTAAACCTGTGATAAAATCCATTGAAATCTCCTCCCAACGTTGACTTGGAATGAATAAAGGTTGTAGAAGTCCCAGGGTCTTAATTATCTCAACTTTATTCTGCTGTCAAACCAAACATTCCGTCACAAACTTTTGAATATCATATTTAAGGCCATCCCAAAAAAATTCTTTCTTCACCCTGTGGTAAGTTTTTTAAAATCCCAAGTGTCCTCCTAAAGGAGAAGTGTGCAATTCCAGAAGAATCTTTTGTTTTAGTTGGGAATTCTTACAAAGAAATAATCGATCTTTGTACCATAAGGAATCATTTTTCCAACTAAATGTATCATATGTACTAGGATCTTGCTGCAACTTTTGAATGAGTGTCCATACATATTTTTCCTTCTTCCATTCATCTCTTGCTTCGGTTATCCAATCTACTTGGATAATAGAAATGGCACAAAGCAATGCTTCCACCTCTTCATTCTTTCTTGAGAGTGCATCTGCAACAACATTAAGCTTTCCTTTTTTGTAGATTATTTCAAAGTCATAACCCAACATCTTTGTGACCCATTTTTGCTGCTCTTCCGAAGATAGTCTTTGTTCCAAAAAGTGTTTAAGACTATCATGATCAATTTTTACCTTGAAGTGTCTTCCCATTAGGTAAGTTCTCCATTTCTTTAGTGCATGCAGTATTGCTAATATTTCCTTCTCATAAATAGGTTTCTGTAAATACTTTCCTTTGATTGGACGACTTTCAAAAGCAATGGGTCTTCCTTCCTGCATTAAAACAGCACCAATTCCATTTCCTGAGGCATCACATTCCACAATAAAGGTTTTTGTGAAGTCTAGCGTAGCTAAGACAGGCGCTAGGCACATTGCCTCTTTAAGATGTTCAAAAGCCTTAGTTGCTTCAGGAGTCCATGAAAATGCATCTTTCTTCAATAATGTTGTTAGAGGTGCTGCTATTCTCCCATAATTCTTAACAAACTTGCGATAATACCTTGTTAACCCAAGAAATCCTCGCAACTACTTTATGGTTGTGGGGACTTTCCATTCCTTAATGGCTTTAATTTTGTTAGGGTCTACTTTAACACCCTCGTGAGATACAATATGACCCAGATATTCCACCTCTTGTACTCCAAAGACATTTGGATGTTTTTGCATATAATTGTTTCTCCTGCAATAGTTTGAGCACCCTGTCAACATGTTCAACATGATCCTTCCAAGACCTGCTGTAGATTAGTATATCATCAAAAAATACTAGCACAAATTTTCTAAGGAAGGGTTTGAAAATGGAATTCATGAACCCTTGAAATGTAGAAGGTGCATTGGTAAGGCCAAAAGGCATGACCAAAAATTCATAATGACCTCATGAGTTCGAAATGCTGTTTTTGGAATATCTTCAGTCTTCATTCTAATTTGATGATATCCTGAACGAAGATCCAACTTGGTAAAATAAATTGCTCCATGTAATTCATCCAATAATTCATCAATCACAGGAATGGGAAATTTACCTTTAATGGTGAGCTTATTGAGCTCCCTATAATCCGGACACATTCGCCATGATCCATCCTTCTTGTGTACCAATACTACAGGAGCAGAGAAAGAACTTTGACTAGGTTGAATTTTACCTGCCTCTAACATTTCTGCAATCATGCGTTCAATTTCGCTCTTTTGGAAGTAAGGATATCTATAAGGCCGGATGTTTGGAGGAACACTTCCTGGAATCAAATGAATAGCATGATAATGATCACGAATAGGTGGGAGTCCTTTGGGAGTTTCAAACACCTTGGAATGATTGTCCAAGACTTGTTGGAGATCTGCAGAAATAGATGATTTTGATGTTGGAACTTCTAGTGAGCATAATTGTGCAATTACGCCTCATTGTTCTTTCTTTAGAAGCTTTGTCATGAAATTAGAGCTTATTATCCTTCCTGGCTTCTGTAATGAATAAAATAATGTAAATAGCGATTAATTAGTTAATTAGTAATTAGGTTGAAAGGCCATGTCTGATAAGACATGACCTTTCGTGAAGAGGCACCTGCGTGGCTATATAAGCAAGCCTCATTTGTAACATTCAATCAATTCATATTCATCATCTTTCTAATATAATATTTGTATCCTCATGGATATTCGGATATTTCAAGTCTTCTGGAATATTTAGTTTGAGAAGGAACTTTGTTCGCTACATTTGGTATCAGAGGAGTTTGATCTTCTAGACGCTCACTACTGCACAAAGCCACACGCTCTCTGATCCAAGTCTTTGACCATAAAATTCGTCAACATTGTTGCCGTTGAAGCATTTCGCTACAATTTTGGAGTTTCTCCGTCTGCTGATTTCGTTAGAGGCCATTAGCCATTTTTGAAGAAAAAAAGAGAAATTTTGTGAAAAATAAAAATAAAAAAGAAGAAATATATTTTAAAAAAAAAAGAAGGAAAAAATAAAAAGTACATATACTTACAAGACAACTTTAAAGAATAAAAAAAATATATAAAAGAACTAAAAACATAAAAGGAAAAATAATATTGAAAATTAAGATAAGAAAAAAGAAATAGTTAAATAAAAAAAGAGAATGGCGTATTAAAAAAAAAAAAGGAGATGTCGTTTTATATCCGCCATTATATATATCGTGGATATATAGAGAAGTCGTGATATATCCACCATATATATAAAAAAATAAAAAATAAAACAATCACTGCAGCCCTTGACCCCTGACCCTCGTCGACCATACACCGTCGTTGTTGAATGCTGAGCCACCACAGAGCCACCAAAAATCTGCCATCTCTCTCCCATCGTGAACCTTCTTCCATCCGTTGTCTCACCGTCCCTCGTCTGCTACCTTGTCATCGACACCAACGCAGGCCGCATATCTCTCTGCCATCCTCAAACCCTGTTACACGATCCACAATCCCAATCCATCGCAACTTCGGCCTACCTGTTTTGTTTCACAACTATCGTCATCAACTGTCATCTCCTTTCATATTGTTTTCCCGTTGACGTCAAATTTTTCCCGTGTGAATCGAGCCATAGTGGGAAAGGTTGTGTCCGTACGTCGTGACTGTACATAAAGTTTTATGGTTTTTGTTTATTTATGATAAACTGTATTAACTATATAAGGTTGGAAGAATACAACTAGAAGTTACTGTCCATAAATTATTAAACAGATAATTTTATTATGGAGTTCTATACACCATTAAGACAAGGAAGAGAAAAGGGTGTGTTTTAATTCAAGAGTCGTGACTTTTTAATAAAGCTATTAAAAGGGAAATATTGAACCATCAATAAATTATCATTGGGAAAAAAAAAGCACAAAAAAAAAATTATTATATATATATTAATTTAATTGCAAAAAAACAAAAGAAAAAGGGCCAAGAAAAAAAAAAAAAGAGGTGAAGCATATAAGAATTTTAAAACGTCAAGTTGATTAACATTGAAATAAATATTAAAAAAAGAGTATTTTAGTATTTAAGATACTTCTACAAAGTTATAAAAAAAAAAAGTAAGTATTTTGAAGTTATTACAAATTCAAAACCAAGGGAAATTAAGATTATAAGTTAAAAAGGGTGAAGTTGGAGAATATTTATCTCAACAAGCAAAATGACATCTAATACAAAAATTAAGTCAGGACGATTTTTAGAATTAGAAACGTTACCTATCGACCCTAAAGCGCTGCTTAAAATTAAAGGAAGTATCGCAGGGAAAGATGTCACTATTGCTATATCACCCGCTGAAGAGAAAAATTATATAAACCCTAAAATTTCCAATCATTTGGTGATTCCTGAGTCAAATATAATCGAAAAATTAGACGTTTTTGACAAGAAATAATACGACATAAAAAATCTACAACTAAACATTGGCGATTATACTTTTATCTCTCAATTTACCATGAAAACCTTACTTTTGGATAATAGTGATATTGTGTTGGGTTCACCATGGATGGAAACCTTAGGTTCAATTATCCTAAATACGAAAAAGAAATTTTTGACATTCACCTACAAAAAGAAGAAGATAACGCTACAAGACGTTAACTTGAAGCCAAATTCCGTGACGCTTGAAGACGTACAAGAAATTTCGCAGGTAATTTCTCAAGAAGGTAAAAAGGTGATACAAAATATGCAAAAGGAAATCGACAAAATCACCACTAATAAGAATGAAGAAGTTGCTCGCCTCAAGGAACACAACGACAAATTACTAACGCAAATTAAGAAGTTGAAGAAATACAAGAAGTCATTAGAAAACAAGGTGCAACAACTTGTCGAAAATAAAGCATCGAATGTAGAAATCCGAGTTGAAGAAAAGGAGACTGGTACTAATGCAGTAAATGTCATAACTCAAGAAGAAGACAAGCAAGTTGCAAAAGATGCAAACTTAGATGTTGTAGTTCCGGCGATGAACATTTCAAGAAAAAGTTATGTAACCAGCTCAATAACATCATCGCCAAAAGAAAATCAAAACATCACCACACAACTAAGAATGGAAATTCAAACCAAAAAAGTTCCCTATCGACATCCAAATCACGGGAGCAGACAACTCGATCAAGCTATGTCTTCAGAACAGAAACAAGTTGATATTTCAAAGAATACTAATATCAGTGCAATCTTCTCAAGTGATAATTCAGCACAAGTTTCAAATCGCCGTGAGATTCCACAGAAAATTGATTTAGGATGGTCTGATCCATTCTCAGTGCGACAGTTTTGTTTGTCACTTAGAGGATCATATCAACTTGTGTCGACAAGGATGACTGCCCCGAGATGAGAAGATGTTTGTAACAGGAAAAGAAATCGAGGCCTTTCATCAACAAGCTTTGAGGACAAAGCTTTTTGAGCAGGAAGGCAATGTAATGAATAAAATAATGTAAATAGTGATTAATTAGTTAATTAGTAATTAGGTTGAAAGGCCATGTCTGATAAGACATGACCTTTCGTGAAGAGGCACCTGCGTGGGTATATAAGCAAGCCTCATTTGTAACATTCAATCAATTCATATTCATCATCTTTCTAATATAATATTTGTATCCTCATGGATATTCGGATATTTCAAGTCTTCTGGAATATTTAGTTTGAGAAGGAACTTTGTTCGCTACAGCTTCCCTGCAATACCTCGTAATTCAACTTCCTTTCCTTCTGAAAAAAATTCAAGAAAAGTTCTTGAATATTAAAAGCTACCGTCCCCAAATATTGTAACCATTGTACTCCTAGTACAGCATCAGCACCTGCCATAGGAATGGAAAGCATTGGACTAGTCAATACATATTCCCCCATGGTTAGCTTGATATTATGGCATTTCCCAGAGCAATTTATAGTTCCTCCATTTGCAACCATCACTTGGCATTCTGGTGCTGGGTATAGAAAACAATTTAATTCCTTGGCTACCTTACAATGAATAAAATTATGGGTGCTACCTGAATCAATCAACACTATTACCTTTTCTTCTTGATTTGTCCTTGTATCTTGAGAGTTTGAGGAGTGGTAATTCCTGCCAGTGCATTACACGATATGGTCGGATTCATTTCTTCCTCTTCTAGGGTTGGTTCCTGGTGTATATCCTCTTCTTGTTCATTTTCTTCTTCCTCTTCACAATCTATGTAAATAATTTCTTCTCAGCACACTTATGACCTTTAGTGTATTTGCTATCACAACTGTAGCAAAGCCCTTTTGCTCTTTTTTCTTCCAATTGTTGTGGTGTCAACCTTGTAGGTTGTTGAAATCTAGGAGTAGAAACACTTCCCTCTTTATAGAAGTGAGTGGTAGGCTTCCTTGTAGCCATAATTTTACATTCAATTTTTCTTGCCAACCTGAATGCCTTCTCCAATGAATCAGGTTCCAAAACGCGAACTTCATGTTGGATGTTATCCTTTAAAGTACCTATGAAGAGATCAATCCTGTGTTCCTCTAGAATATCATTTACCCTTATATTCAATTTTTGGAAGTCCTCAATGTGCTCCCCCACTAAACCCTTTTGTTTGAGATTTATCAATTGGCTAAAGAAGGTGTTGCTCTTTGTATCCTCATAATGTGCTATCATTTCCTCCGTAAAAATTGACCAAGTGACAATTTTTTTACGGGAGCAAAGCCATCGATACCATACAAATGTATTTTTTCTAAATGTAAAGTTGCAATGCGTACCTTTTGTGTGTTTTGCACATTATGGAGATCAAAATATTGCTCCATCTGTAGTATCCATGTTACAGGATCCTTTCCATCAAACTTCCTCATATCCATCTTTGGAATATGGTGGTTCTTCCCGCCAACATTAGAGTTTGTGAAATCACAATTAACATTTATTTTGTTCTCATCATGAGGTTCTTCTACTATCTTTTCACCATTAGGAAACCTTTCTTGTATCAACTTTGTCAAACCTTCCATGTCTGCTTTTAGAACATTATTCATGTTTTCCATTTTCTCATCGATCTTAGCTTCCATGTCATCCATCTTAGATTCCATGCCACCCTCCATGCCATCAATCTTAGATTCCATGCCATCTATCTTAGATTCCACACCTTTCTTCAAACCATCCATCTTAGTTTCCATACCTTTCTTCAAAACTTCCATGTCATTTTTTGTTGCTCTTTGCGAGAGCGAAATTTGTTGCACTTGCTCTTGTAATTTTGATATCTCATGTTGCCATTCTTCGTCTTCATGAGTCATAGTAGAGCTTTCCAAAGGCTTAATGGGTGTTGAATTCTTTTTAGGGGCCATTTTATAATCCAATACTGATATCTATTCTACAATATGCCCTTGCAATCAATTCAACTTGACTCTTCAAACAAGACTTACGCAATTCGAAAGAAAAAAATACACACATTTTACTTGCTTTTAAGGATCTCGATATTGAAATTGTATTATCTATGTGATTTCAGCTCTTCAATATCTGAAATTCAGCACTGAAGTAGCCCTATGAATTCTCTTTTGAATGCCATAGGTCTGACTTGATTTCGATTCTCCAAGACAAAGTTATGTCCAATATCCCACAATGACCTAATTATGGACTGGTTCAGTATAGAAAACTTGTACGACTTGCCACGTGTCATTTTTTTGTCCTTCTCCTCTGAAATTGATAGCCAAGAAACTAAAGTCTGTGTAATTGTAACCAATTTTTACAGCACTCCAATCCGATGCTCAGAGAGAGAGTTATTGAAATTTTCCCATGATCACCTTTTTGAGATGAAATTCGGGAGCACTGAAAAATCAATACCTTCCACAGATCATATCTCCAAAAATATTGCGAACCAAGCTCTGAAATATTTTGACGCATTTCCTCAGGATTTCAACTTCGCACCATAAAAATTTCAGATTCTGAACCTTAGTAGAAACAAAGTTATAGCGCAAATTCCACGATGACCTGTTTAGGAGCCTGAAAAAAGACCTAACTTCCACAGATCATATCTCCGAAAATGTTGCGAACCAAGCTCTAAAATTTTTAGACAATCTTCCCCAATCTTTCGGCTTCGCACCTTAAAAATTTGAGCTTCTTAAACTTCGTATAAAAAATGTTATAGCGAAAATTCCACAATGACCTGTTTGGAGCAGTGAAACCCTAGAATCCAAAGCTCTGATACCAAATGTTGGGAAACTAGCTCCAAAAAGAGAAGAAAAGAGATATCAACACCTTAAAAATAAGCCACTTCGAGGGGGCAACCTCCAATACATTACATGAATGAACAATTCTTGGATGATACAATTTACAAAACCTCCTTTCTATATATAGGAGTCCATGGGGCCATAATGTAATCCTAGTGGGCCACAATGTAATCCTAGCCGACCTAATAATAATAATTTAAGGGCACAATAATAACAAAATGGGGGTTAGAAGGGTGCAATAATAATAATAAGGGGTTTACACTAACAATAATAAGGGACTATACTAGTGATATAGGGACCTAACAGTAGGGAACAACAAAGAAAATGCTCACGAAAAAGTATTGTTCCCCATAGGGAACAAAAAAAGAAAATACACAAGAAAAAAATGTTGTTCCTTATAGGGAAAAGCAGTTGTTCCCTATAGGGAACAACAGCTGTTCTCTGTAGGGAACAGAAAAGAAAATGCACACAAAAAAATGTTGTTCCCTATAGGGAACAACAGTTGTTCCCTGTAGGGAACAGAAAAGAAAATACACACAAAAAAGTGTTGTTCCTTATAGGGAATAGTAAAATAAAATACACACGAAAAAGTGTTGTTCCTTATAGGGAACAGTAGTTGTTCCCTATAGGGAACAACAAAGAAAACAGAGAGAGGAAAAACACTGACAAGCAATCATCCCTACTGCTCTAAACAACAAAAAGACAATTGTAGAAAGAAAAGTAATAGAGAAAAACAATCATATTTACATCCACAATCAAACAGAGAAAAACACATAAAACAATCATATTTATAGTTTAAAAAGAAATAACTTTTTACAGAAATGAAGCTGTCGAAAGATTGCCTTCTGCAATTGAAACTGGCATGGTGGGGTCCTCATTGTTCAATCGCCACTGGAGCGAAAACTGTAATTTGGAGGAATCAACACCTAAAACACAAAAACATAAGAGAAATCAGAAAAGAAACAACACTTTATTTAAAAACATGATATAAATAAATAAGTTAAGTTACAACATCTATGATGTTATTTCCTAAGGAAATATTAATCTGTCAATGGAAAAAAATGATCTTTTGGAAAAATGTATTGACAACAGTGACATGAATCTTCAAATGGGAATCAATTCTTAATTTTTCCTATTATGAATCCATTAGGTAATGAATTGGATGAAATGTCTTTGTTTCATTAAAATTTCTTTCAAGAATCGCTCGTCCATAAATTGACCTTCTTTATTCTCCTGAGACCTGCAAAAAACGAGTATCTACTTGCAATAAAAAAAAAAATCATGGAGAAAAAGAGGTGATTGAGCTCCCCTAATCCAATAAATATGAAAAAAAAATAAGTAATTACCCTGCAAAACAAATCCATAGAAAAATAAAACAAATTTTATTTGTCACTTGCGGGGGAGCAGTGGTCGACCATACTAACCAGCAGTGTTTTAATCATAACTTCTTTGTTTTTCGTCCGATATGAGTGATTCCAAAGCCAAATGAAATTGAATTCAGATATATTTCTCTAATAGAAATAGGTTTTAAAAATTCCATGTAATGGTATGTTAAATTTGCTTAGAACAACCTGCATAATAGAGTCATTTTCGATTTTTCAAATCAAAACAACAGTTGATATTTCAAGCATAATTTTTTCGTTTGAAGATGGATTAAGTTGATTCAAATTAGAAATGAAATTATATTCATTTATTTATCTCCAATAGAAACATTTTTTGAATACAAGAATAATTGATGGGTCAAATACTTTAATGAACAGCTGGAAAAACAGAGTTTTAAGAGTGCTGATTTAGGATAGACAGTCAGTATTTGGGTCATATTTTCCTCATACGATATCGAAATCGACTGATTAAAATTGCATTGTAAACTATATTCATAGAGTAATATACCATAGAAACAGGTTTTTGAAAATATATTCATTTAGGCCTTCGAAACCTCCTTGTACCAACTCTGTTCCTGAGCTGCCTACTAGACGCCCTGTCAATGTTTTGGTTCTAACTTTTTCGTTTCAAATCAAAATGGAGTGATTAAAATTGAATTGGAAAGTATACATAAAGGGATACTTAGGATAGAAACAAGTTTTTAAAATATTCACTTTTGGTCTCTCAAAACATGACTGTCCCGACTCTGTTCCTAAGCTGCCTACTTGACGCCTTGTCAATGTTTTGGTTCTAACTTTTTCGTTTAAAATCAAAATGGAGTGATTCAAAGTGGGTTGGAAATTATTCATCAAAGGCTACCTATGATAGAATATTTTTTTAAAATATTCACTTTTTTTCCCTCAAAACATGACTGTCCCTAATCTATTTTCAGAAATTTCATCAAGCCTGCAAGCCAAAAAATAGGATATTCAAGCAATTTTTCCATACTGGTGATAAAAATGAATATGAGTGTTTGTAGAACTATTATTTTCAATATAATACATCTAAATACACAAATAAATTAAAATATTTATCACCGATGTTGATATTCACAGCGTGTTGCAACAAAAACATTTTTTTTTTAACATAATAATAAAAATGTTTTTATTTATGTCCTTATTTATTTATTTTCTACACTAACCTACTCTTCTTTGAAAATTTAATATGCTTACGTATAAGAGCACTTCTAGTGTAGCCATTTTCGAAATAAGGCTTCTATTATGTACATACCGAAATTTGAAAAAATGCATGTTAATAAATAATAGGGTATGAGAAGCCAACTTCCCTTAAAACGATGGTGCCAAAAATTGTTGAAGTATGGAGTGATGCTGCAAACAAATGGGGTGAAACCAATCTTCAACGTATCCCTTACTTTCTTTATTTCCCATAGCCATCATATCATGAAGTTCTTGAGTGTTTAAAATGGCTTTTTGATGCAGGCTAGAAGAAACCTCATTTTCTTTCATAACCTCTACAATTTTTGGATTTGATGCATTCTGAATCTCAGTATAAGTTTTCTCCAATGGTGCATGTGAGATAGAATGGGTTGGAAGGGTAGGTAAATTTTGCAGTTCAACATTGTAATCATGTTGTACTATTTTATTATAGTGAAGGTGTGGAATGAGTTGAGCATGAAATGAAGCATTTTGATGATGTAGTTGATTGGGTTGAATGGATGATTTTGATAGGAAAGAAAGATGTTGTGGAAGAGCTGGAAGATGTGTCTGTGCTACAAGATGCTGGAGTAGTCATGCAATCATAAGATGAACCATGCCAAACTTGTAGACAAGATTGGTGGTGGTTATATTGAGATTGGCATGGCTGCCCTAACATATGAGTATTCCATAATGGATTATGTAAGTAAGAGAATGGAGAGGAAGTGTTTTGAACCATACCTATAGGCCACAATTTCCATGCTTTTGACCTTGTTGCAGCTTCCCCATCTCTTTGATATGCTACTTCCATATTAGATAAGGAAGAGTGAGTATCTATGGGATGCTCCTTTTGGCAATGAGGGAAAAACACTTCTTCAATATCTTGATTTTTCAGAACCTGTAAAACATCCAATTGTGAATTTAGAGAACTAATAAAACCATATTTAAAATTTTCAAATAAAACATTGATTTCAGCTCTTATGTCTCCTCTTCTTGTAGTAGATTTCGAAAAGAAAGAAGAAACTTCTCTAGAATTCTTACAAGCCTTGGAAATTCCTCTTGAATACCTTATGCACAATTCACAAACATCATCATATGATAACTGAAAAACATCACCTTTTCCTATCAGATTTAAGAGTTCTAAAAATTCATCTTTGATTCCTTTAAGAATGAGTGTTTTCAAGATCTCTTTTTCCAAATGCTTATGGTTTAATTTTTGAAGGTTATATTGAAATCGCTCTACATAGTCCTCCAAGATTTCATCTTCCCCTTGTATCATACCGAAAATATCTTCATTGGATTTGCAGTAGTCTTGGTACTTCTTCAAGAATATGTTCTTCATGTCCTCCCATGTTTGGATGCAGTTCCCACCAAGGTTCATGAACCATCAGAGAGCTGCTCCTTTTAGAGTAAGAGGAAACACTTTCAACCTTCGATCATTAGTACAAAAATCATATCCTTTACAAATTATTTCAAACTCAAATAAGAATGTATCTGGATCTTCATTTGTCAAATCATGAAAATTTGGTAGAGACGATGGGGGAATTATGTGAATTTTTGTCACTCCTCCTAGATTTTTGATAGGGAATTCAAAAGTTGCAATGTGAGCCATTTCTTACCATAATAGAAATTTTTTTTCATGTGTTTCTTTGATGATCCTCCTTCAAATTTTCCTGTCAATTGGTTAGTGAAATGGGTAGTGCTTACATCACCACTCGAGTGGAATTACAAGATTTTTTTCAAAAATTCTACCTCTAAAATTCCTACTTCAATTCCTACGCAATTCTGCTGAAAAGAGGGCGGAGGAGAAAGCACTTTACTTGCTCATTATGCAGGTTCTTACCTTCCATTTTTAATACCCAATTCTTTCACAGCAGACAAACATCAAACACCTACTTCAACTTCTATGTAATTGTGTTGAAAAGCGGGCAGAGGAGCAAGCATTTTACTTGCTCATTACGTAGGTTCTTACCTTTCATTTTTAATACCCAATTCTTTCTCAGCAACAAACATCGAACATACATCACTCTTTGTGAAATGGAAACACTCTCCCCGGCAATGGCGCCAAAATATTGGGTGCTAAAAAGTGTCTTTTAAAACTCCTAATTGCTTCACATTAATTATCAACCTGGGTAAGTCTTTTTGTTTCAAGAGTGTACACAATATGTGCAAGCTATAATCCAAAGAGTAATGTTTCATAAATTGCAGTATAGATCTTTTAATACAAGATTAAACAGATGCAGCAAGTATATTATAATTGCAATTAAAAGAAAACTCAATCCTTTAATCAAATCCTACAGCAATTCAAGTAACAGCAATATCAGTTGGGAGTACAGTAGTGATAACTCTTATCTTCGAAACTGACTGAATCTAAATCAAATGCATTCTTCAGTAAAACAGCGATGATATCAATCTGAGAGCCTAACAGCATTAGTTAATACTCGTTAGTGTTGATTATATCGAGTAGACTATTTATCTAAGAAACTCAATCCGAAACGAAAGTAAATTGAATAAACAAAAATACTGTAAATTATATAAAATGGAGCTATTCGGTTAACACAGGAAAATAATGAACATCAAAGGAGATAAAATCACAAAAAGAAATAATATTATCAAACTATCACACTTGCGATAATTGGAAATGTATGATACAGATGAAGCAGTGAATTCCACCGGAAGCTGGGCCCTTAGCTACTAGCGTACACTGCTGGTTACTTCAGATAACGAGAAGGCATAGCAACTTCACTTATGTATTAATCATCGAACTTGAGTAGCATTCCAATATAATTTTGTCCTTTCAGAGCTACGTTCTGTCCACAATTATTTTCATAAATAAATCTATATTTCTTTTCATAATTCTCCCCTCTTTTATCTATGTTTTTCATTTAAATACACATAGATCAGAGAGAAGTTATAACAAATATGATTTAAAAATGATTCCCATAACAAAATTAGATTTTTCACAACCAATTGATCAGCAAGATCGTATCTGAAATATCTTTCCATCAATAATTCAACAGGAACAAGTCAAATTTGGTATTGCAACTGACATAATTTGGAAAACGGCCGCAACAGTGAATCTGGGAGAATTGGCTTTAGAGAACCGTCTGTTTCTCTTAATACGAACTGAATTTGGGCAAAATTCTTTTCATTTAAGTTAATTCGGTCCGTTCTGGACAAAACCCATGTTTTGGATTTTCCAAATTCTTCTCCATTTTCCAAGAACGTCCAATACAAAACCGTCACTTCTTATTCTAGCGAATTTTTGAGTTGGAATATTTAATGATGAGCTGGAGATCAAATCTGCAATTTGGAGAATATCTTAGAGGCTAAAATGGTAAGTGATGTTACAAAAAATTTATTGATAAACCATCATTGATAAAATCATGCATAATAATCATCAATTTATTAAAAATAAAGGAGAAGAAATAATATTTATCCATAAGAGCATAAATAATTATAAAATGGAACTATATGATAAACCATGATAAATGACGCGATAAAGAATGGTAGAAATGGATGAAATAGGTGTTAAAATGTGATAATAATAAGGATAAACTGGCGGCCCAACATAACCCCAAACTGAATATATTGCATATCCTCATGCAACCCAAAGCCTCTTTATTAACCAAGCAATAATACAAAAATTGTTCATCCCAACTCACGAAATGGATGGAACAAATGAATTCTTCCTCAAATAATGAATATTCAATTTTAGCAATCTTGATGAAGACATAACAATTTTTACATTTGACGTTCAACTATATGTATATGAAGTTGCAGCAAAATATGATATAAGTAACAGCAAACTTCATTAACCATTTTCTCAAAAACTAGATTTCCAAAAATCAGATCGTTTTGATGCATGGATCATGAGATATAAACAAAATGGTTGTAGGTGATAGTGCATGATTTTTGAAATTTTATGAACTAATTTAGAGTGAAATTATCTGGGTTTTTGTATTTTAATTATACCTCTTTGTTATCCAGAAAGCACAAGAATTCAGTTCATAATTTTCAAGATATATGCAAATCAATTTCTGCACTGTATAAAAATGAAATTGTATGCCTTAGATGAGAAAGAAAGTAGAAAACATACATCATGTGTAGAAATTCCTCCCCCAAACTGAATAATTAGAAATGCTCTCATGCAATTCTAGAAAACGAATAGAGGTGGTTGCAACAATCTGTTGAAATCTATGCTTGGTGTAAAACAACATGGAAGAAGGGAGGTGTTGAGAATGAATAAGATGGTCATAATAAATAAATAAATAAAAGGAACACTCCTCCAAACTGAAAGATTTTGTCTTTGAAGAATGGGAAGTGGTAAAGATGTGGAATGAATGATGATAAATAATGCTCAATGGATTTTGCATGAAATTCTCCTAAATTCATAATAAATCAGAAAAGTATGCTATTTTACCTCCCAAAAAAAAAATGTGGAATTATGTGTATGGACTGGCATGTGTTGAAGCTGATGTAGGCTGAGCGGATACTGAAAGTGATGCAAAATTTGGAAACCATGCAAGCACATCATGTCTGAACAATTATGCACGTTCGCGAGTTGCACGAGCCTCTGTCGTTAGGGAAAATAGTGTGGCCTGGCTACAAATAGAATTCCTCTCCATACTTGTTGGTCTCCTGTAACAAGTCACTATTTTGCATGCAAAGTTCTTGAATCCACATTTTTAGTTTTGAATAGCAGCAAATAAGATGCATGCAAAAATTTTAATCAGAAAAAAAAAATTGTATAAATGCAGTACTAATATTTTGTCAAATCATCAAGTTATGGCAGAGTTCAGTAATTATATCGCATGTTATCCCATAATGCATACATTCCCCCCTCCAATTGGAAAAAGGATTCCATGACCATAAAGCATATAAAAGGTGTTGTGCCGACAGCAAGGCAAGGGAATGATCTATATGAAAGTAAATGAAGCAGAGTACACATCAATGATAGGACGGAAAGAGGTATGGTTATAATGAGAGCAGAGTGTGTAAAGGTAGTTATGAAGAAGAGATAGGATGCTTTGGATTGATGATAAGTTATGCAAAAAAGAAAAGGACAGCGATATGCCAAAAATATTCTTTGCTAACAGTATTCTAGCTGAAAATGATGCGATTGATCGGAAAACAATTTCTCATGCGTAAAGGTCCAAACAGGGAAAAATTAAGGAAATAAATTCTCCGATAAAAAAAAAGAATAAGAAAAAGGTATTATAGTAATAATTGACGATAAGATATAACTTCAATACCATAAGCAGAGCCTCTGCTGCCAGCAGGCATCCATACCCTCGGCAGGGTTGTTTTTTAACCCGTATGAGCCAGGATCCTTAATTTATAAATAGATATTTCCAGTGTTGTTATACAGAAGAGATCAGTGTGCTGGCATGGTAACCAAATAACCACACTGCCATTCACTGGGATGTAGTAAAAGTAATCAAGTCGGCTCATGATGAGACCTCCTGTTCCAAGGATATTTTGGCTATCCAATTGATCATAACCCTGGTGTGGTGACCATAATGGGAATGTCACTTCGTTACAGTCTTATTAACATGGTAAGCTGGCTCGTAATGAGACCCCCTAACCTCCATCTACAAATAAAAAATTGTTGTGATTACACAGTTTTATAATAAAAAGAGGGAGGCTCAGTACTCCTCAAGAGTAAGGATGGTGGAAGAAGTTGAATATTTCAATAGAAAAAAATATATATACCCATAATCTCATTTATTATAGACAAATAATATTTTAACCAGGAAGGGTGGAACGAGCATGGTATTAAGATGATCAATAAATATCATGTACAACAAAAAATGATGCAGTAAAGTAGTATGAAAATAACTGTGTTATTTTTCTTAAAAAGAATCTCTCATCCAGAAGTTGTCCTATTAAAGATCATAATGTTAATGATATTCTCCTGCTTCAATAGAATCCATAATTCTTGTCCTCATAAAATTATTGTACTTCATGCCATGCAAAGGAATCAGAGAAATGGGCTGGGATGGCTAGGAATGATCGTGCAAAAGTGTTGTTATCGAAAATATTCACAAAATGTTGTTCCTTTGAAGGAACAACAGTTGTTCCCTATAGGGAACAGAAAAATAAAACACACGCGAAAAATTGTTGTTCCCTATAGGGAACAGCAAAAGAAAATACATACGAAAAAGTGTTGTTCCTTATAGGGAACAGCAGTTGTTCCCTGTAGGGAACAGTTAAGAAAATGCACATGAAAAAGTGTTGTTCCTTATAGGGAACAACAAAATAAAATACACACAAAAAAGTGTTGTTTCTTATAGGGAACAATAGTTGTTCCCTATAGGGAACAGTAAAGAAAATGCACACGAAAAAGTGTTGTTCCCTATAGGGAACAGCAAAAGAAAATACACACGAAAAAGTGATGTTCCTTATAGGGAACAGTAGTTGTTCCCTGTAGGGAACAACAAAATAAAATACACACGAAAAAATGTTGTTCCTTATATTTAATAGCAGTTGTCCCCCGTAGGGAACAGCGAAGAAAATGCACACGAAAAAAATGATGTTCCTTATAGGGAACCGCAGAAGAAAATACACACGAAAAAAGTGATGTTCCTTATAGGGAACAGTATTTGTTCCCTGTAGGGAATAGCAAAGAAAATGCACACGAAAAGTGTTTTCCCCTATAGAGAATAGCAAAAGAAAATACACACGAAAAAATGTTGTTCCTTATAGGGAACAGCAAAGAAAATACACACTAAAAAGTGTTGTTCCCTATAGCGAACAGCAAAATAAAATACACACGAAAAAGAGTTGTTATTTATAGGGAACAGTAGTTGTTCCTTGTAGAGAACAAAAAAATAAAATACACACGAGAAAGTGTTGTTCCTTATAGGGAACAGCAATTGTTCCCTGTAGAAAAAAGAAAAGAAATTGCACACGAAAAAGTGTTGTTCCCTATAGGAAACAGAAAAAGAAAATACACACGAAAAAACGTTGTTCCTTATAGGGAACAGCAGTTGTTCCCTGTTGGGAACAGCAAAGAAAATGCACACAAAAAAGTGTTGTTCCCTATAGGGAACAGCAAAAGAAAATACACACGAAAAAGTGTTGTTCCTTATAGGGAACAACAGTTGTTCCCTATAGGGAACAGCAAAGAAAATGCACACGAAAAAGTGTTGTTCCTTATAGGGAATAGTAGAAGAAAATATACACGAAAAAGTGTTGTTCCTTATAGGGAACAGCAGTTGTTTCCTATAGGGAACAACAAATAAAATGCACACGAAAAATTGTTGTTCCCTATAGGGAACAGCAAAAGAAAATACACACGAAAAAGTGTTGTTCCTTATAGGGAACATCAGTTGTTCCCTATAGGGAACAGCAAAGAAAATGCACATGAAAAAGTGTTGTTCCCTATAGGGAATAGCAAAAGAAAATACACACAAAAAATTGTTGTTCCTTATACGGAACAACAGTTGTTCCCTGTAGGGAACAGCAGTTGTTCCCTATAGGGAACAGCAAAGAAAATGCTCACGAAAAAGTATTGTTCCCTATAGGGAACATCAAAAAAAATACACAGGAAAAAAATGTTGTTCATTATAAAGAACAACAGATGTTCTCTGTAGGGAACAGCAGTTGTTCCCTATAGGGAACAGCAAAGAAAATTCACACGAAAAATTGTTTTTCCCTATAAGGAACAACAGTTGTTCCCTGTAGGGAACAGCAAAGAAAATGCACACAAAAAAGTGTTGTTCCCTATAGGGAACAGCAAAATAAAATACACAATAAAAAGTGTTATTCCTTATTGGGAACAGCAATTGTTCCCGATAGGGAACAACAAAGAAAATAGGGAGAGGAAAAACATTGAAAGAAATCATCCATACTACTCTAAACAACAGAAATACAATCGTAGAAAGAAAAGTAATAGAGAAAAACAGGAAAAAAATATTGTATTTACAGAAAAATAGAGAAAAGCAATCATATTTATAAAAAAACAGAGAAAAGAAATCATATTTACAACCGCAATCCAACAGAGAAAAACACATAAAACAATTGTATTTATAGTTTAAAAAGAAATAACTTTTTATAGAAATGAAATTGTCGAAGGATTGCCTTGTGCAATTGAAACTTGCATGGTGGAGTCATCATTGTTCAATCGCCAATGGAGCGGAAACTGTAATTTGGAGGAATCAACACCTAAAACACAAAAACATAAGAGAAATAAGAAAAGAAACAACACTTTATTTAAAAATAAGATATAAATAAATAAGTTAAGCTACAACAGCTATGATGTTATTTCCTAAGGGAATATCAATCTGTCAATGGAAAAAAATGATCTTTTGAAAAAATATATTGACAGCAGTGACATGAATCTTCAAATGGGAATCAATTCTTCATTTTTTCTATTATAAATCCGTTAGGTAATGAATTGGATGAAATTCTCTTGTTTCATTAAAATTTCTTTCAAGAATCGCTCGTCCATAAATTGACCTTCTTTATTCTCCTCAGACCTGCAAACGAGTGTCTACTTGCAATAAAACATCAAATCATGGATAAAGAGAGGTGATCGAGCTCCCCTAATCCAATAACTATGAAAAAAACAAATAGTTACTTTGCAAAACAATTCCATAGAAAAAATAAAACAAATTTTATTTTTCACTTGCGGGGGAGCAGTGGCCGACCATACTAACCAGCAGTGTTTTAATCATAACTTCTTTGTTTTTTGTCCGATTTGAGTGATTCCAAAGCCAAATGAGATTGAATTCAGAGAGATGTCTCCAATAAAAACAAATTTTAAAAATTCCATGTAATGGTATGTTAAATTTGCTTAGAACAACCTGCGTAATAGAATCATTTTCGATTTTCCAACTCAAAACAATAGTTGATATTTTAAGCATAACTTTTTCTTTTGAATATGGATTAAGCCGATTCAAATTGGAAATGAAACTAGATTAATTTATTTATCTCCAATAGAAATATTTTTTGAATACAAGAAGAATTGATGGGTCAAATACTTTAATGAACAGCTGGAAAAATAGAGTTTTAAGAGAGCTGATTTAGGATAGACAGTCAGTATTTGGGTCATATTTTCCTCAGACGATATCTAAATTGAGTGATTCAAATTTCCTTTTAAACCATATTCATAGAGGAATATACCATAGAAACATGTTTTTAAAAATATAGACATTTAGGCCTCCAAAAATGCGTTGTCCCAACTCTGTTCCTAAGCTGCCTACTAGACGCCCTGTCAATGTTTTGGTTCTAAATTTTTCGTTTCAAATCCAAATGGAGTGATTTAAATTGGGTTGGAAACTAGACATCAAGGGATACTTAGGATAGAAACAAGTTTTTAAAATATTCACTTTTGGTCCCTCAAAACATGACTGTCCCGACTCTATTCCTGAGCTGCCTACTAGACGTCTTGTCAATGTTTTGGTTCTAACTTTTTCGTTTAAAATAAAAATGGAGTGATTCAAATTGGGTTGGAAAGTATTCATCAAGGGCTACTTAGAGTAAAAATAGGTTTCTAAAATATTCACTTTTGGTCTCTCAAAACATGATTGTCCCGACTCTGTTTTCAAAAATTTCATTAAGCCCACAAGCCAAAAAATATGATATTCAAACAATTTTTCCATACTGGTGATAAAAATGAATATGAGTGTTTTTCAAACTGTTATTTTCAATATAATATATCAACATACACAAATAAATTAAATATTTATCACCGATGTTGATATTCACAGCGTGTTGCAACAAAAACATTTTTTTTTTAACATAATAATAAAAATGTTTTTATTTATGTCCTTATTTATTTCTTTTCTACACTAACCTACTCTTCTTTGAAAATTTAATATGCTTACGTATAAGAGTACTTCCAGTGGAGCCATTTTAGAAATAAGGCTTCTATTATGTACATACCCAAATTTGAAAAATGCATGTTAATAAATAGTAGGGTATGAGAAACCAACTTCCCTTGAAAAGATGGTGTCAAAAATTGTTGAAGTATGGAATGATGCTACAAACAAATGGAGCGAAACCAATCTTCAATATATCACTTACTTTCTTGATTTCCCATAGTCGTCATATCATGAAGTTCTTGAGTGTTTAAAATGGCTTGTTGATGCAAGCTAGAAGAAACCTCATTTTCTTTCATAACCTCTACAATTTTTGGAATTGATGCATTCTGAATCTCAGTATAATTTTTCTCCAATGGTGCATGTGAGATAGAATGGGTGGGAAGCGTGGGTAAATTTTGCAGTTCAACACTGTAATCATGTTGTATTGGTTTATTATAGTGAGGGTGTGGAATGAGTTGAGCAGGAAATGGAGCATTTTGATGATGTAGTTGATTGAGTTGAATGGATGATTTTGATAGGCAAGCAAGATGTTGTGGAAGAGCTAGAAGATGTGTTTGTGCTACAAGATGAGGGAGAGTATTCATGCAATCATAAGATGAACCGTGCCAAACTTGTAGACAATATTGGTGGTGGTTATATTGAGATTGGCATGGCTGCCCTAACATATGAGTATTCTATAATGGATTATGCAAGTAAAAGAATGGAGAGGAAGTGTTTTGAACCATACCTGTAGGCCACGATTTCCATGTTTTTGACCTTGTTGCATCTTCCCCATCTCTTTGATATGCTACTTCCATATTAGATAAGGAAGAGTGAGTATCTATGGGATGATCCTTTTGGCAATGAGGGAAAAACACTTCTTCAATTTCTTGATTTTTTTGAACCTGTAAAACATCCAATTTTGAATTTAGAGAGCTAATAAAATCATATTTAAAATTTTCAAATAAAACGTTGATTTCAACTTTTATGTCTCCTCTTCTCATAGTAGATTTCGAAAAGAAAGAAGAAACTTCTCTAGAATTCTTACCAGACTTGGAAATTCCTCTTGAATACCTTATGCACAATTCAAAAACATCATCATATGATAACTGAAAAACATCACCTTTTTCTATCAGATTTAAGAGTTCTAAAAATTCATCTTTGATTCCTTTAAGAAGGAGTGTTTTCAAGATCTCTTTTCCCAAATGCTTATGCTTTGATTTTTGAAGGTTATATTGAAATCACTCTACATAGTCCTCCAAGCTTTCATCTTCCCCTTGTATCATACCGAAAATATATTCATTGGATTTGCAGTAGTCTTGGTACTTCTTCAAGAATATGTTGTTCATGTCCTCCCATGTGTGGATGCAATTCCCACCAAGGTTCATGAACCATCAGAGAGCTGCTCCTTTTAGAGTAAGAGGAAACACTTTCAACCTTCGATCATTAGTACAATAATCATATCCTCTACAAAGTATTTCAAACTCAAATAAGAATGTATCTGGATCTTTATTTGTCAAACCATGAAATTTTGGTAGAGACGATGGGGGAATTATGTGCATTTGTGTCACTCCTCCTAGATATTTGATAGGGAATTCAAAAGTTGCAATGTGAGCCATATCTTACCATAATAGAAGATGTTTTTCATGGGTTTCTTTGGGGATCCTCTTTCAAATGTTCCAGTCAATTGGTTAGTGAAATGGGTGGTGCTTACGTCACCACTCGAGTGGAATTACAAGATTTTTTTCAAAAATTCTACCTCTAAAATTCCTACGCAATTCTGCTGAAAAGTGGGCGAAGGAGAAAGCACTTTACTTGCTCGTTAAGCAGGTTCTTACCTTCCGTTTTTAATACCCAATTATTTCACAACAAACAAACATCAAACACCTACTTCAACTTCTATGCAATTGTGCTGAAAAGCGGGCAGAGGAGAAAGCACTTTACTTGCTCATTACGTAGGTTCTTACCTTCCGTTTTTAATACCCAATTCTTTCTCAGCAACAAACATCAAACATAAATCACTCTCTGTGAAATGGCAACACTCTCCCCAGCAACAATGCCAAAATATTGGGTGCTAAAAGGTGTCTTTTAAAACTCCTAATCGCCTCACATTGACTATCAACCTGGGTAAGTCTTTTTGTTTCAAGATTTTACACAATATGTGCAAGCTATAATCCAAAGAGTAATGTTTCATAGATTGCAGTATAGATATTTTAATACAAGAGTAAACATATGCAGCAAGTATATTCTAATTGCAATTAAAAGAAAACTCAATCCTCTAATCAAATCCTACAGCAATTCAAGTAAAAGCAATATGTGATTCAAATAACAACAATATTGGTTGGGAGTGCAGTAGTGATAACTCTTCTCTTCGAAACTGATTGAATCTAAATCAAACGCATTCTTCAGTAAAACAGTGATGATATCAATCTGAGAGCCTAATAGCAGTAGTTAATACTCGTTATAGTTGATTATATCGAGCAGAATATTTATCTAAGAAACTCAATCCGAAAGGAAAGTAAATTGAATAAACAACAATACTGTAAATTATATAAAATAGAGCTATTTGGTTAACACAGGAAAATAATAAACAACAAAAGAGATAAAATCACAGAAAGAAATAATACTATCAAAATATCACACTTGTGATAATTGGAAATGTATGATACAGATGAAGCAGTGAATTCCACCGAAAGCCGAGCCCTTAGCCACTAACGTACACTGTTGGTTATTTCAAATAACAAGAAGGAATAACAATTTCACTTATGTATTAATCATCGAACTTGAGTAGCATTAAAATATAATTTTGTCCTTTCAGAACTACATTCTGTCCATAATTATTTTCATAAATAAATCTATATTCCCTTTAATAATTCTCTTCCATAATTCTCCCCTCTTTGATCTTTGTTTTTCATTTCAATACACATAGATCAGAGAGAAGTTACAATAGAGATGATTACAAAATTATTCTCATAACAAAATTGGATTGTTCACAACCAATTGATCAGCAAGATCATATCTGAAATATCTTTCCATCAATCATTCAATAGGAACAAGTCGAATTTGGTATTGCAACTCACATAATTTGGAAAACGGTCGCAACAATAAATCTGGGAAAATTGGCTTCAGAGAACACACGAAAAATTGTTGTTCCTTATAGGGAATAGCAAAGAAAATGCACACAAAAAATTGTTTTTCCCTATAGGGAACAGAAAAAGAAAATACACACGAAAAAGTGTTGTTCCTTATAGGGAACAGCAGTTGTTCCCTACACGAAAAAGTATTGTTCCCTATAGGGAACATCAAAAAAAAATACACACGAAAAAGTGTTGTTACCTATAGGGAACAACAAAGAAAATTCACACGAAAAAATCTTGTTTCGTATAGAGAACAACAAAAGAAAATACACACGAAAAAGTGTTGTTCCTTATATGGAACAGCAGTTGTTCCCTGTAAAAAACAATAAAGAAAATTCTCACGAAAAAGTATTGTTCCCTATTGGGAACAGCAAAATAAAATACACACGAAAAGTGATGTTCCCTATAGGGAACAGCAAAAGAAAATACACACGAAAAAATGTTGTTCCTTATAGGGAACAGTGAATAAAATGCACACGAAAAAGTGTTGTTCCCTATAAGGAACAGCAGCTGTTCCCTGTAGGGAACAGCAAAGAAAATGCACACAAAAAAGTGTTGTTCCCTATAGGGAATAGCAAAAGAAAATACACACGAAAAAGTGTTGTCCCCTATAGGGAACAACAAAAGAAAATACACACGAAAAAGTGATGTTCCTTATAGGGAACAGCAACTGTTCGCTGTAGGGAACAACAAATAAAATAGGGAGAGGAAAAACAAAGACAAGCAATCATCCCTACTGCTCTAAACAACAGAAAGACAATCGTAGAAATAAAAGTAATAGAGAAAAACAGGAAAAAACCATATTTATAGAAAAACAGAGAAAATCAATCATATTTACAGTCATAATCAAAGAGAGAAAAACACATAAAACAATCATATTTACACTTTAAAAAGAAATAACTTTTTACAGAAATGAAGTTGCCAAAGGATTGCCTTCTGCAATTGAAACTTGCATGGTGGGGTCCTCATTGTTCAATCGTCAATGGAGCGGAAACTGTAATTTGGAGGAATCAACACCTGAAACACAAAAACATAAGAGAAATCATAAAAGAAACAACACTTTATTTAAAAATGTGATATAAAAAAATTAATTAAGTTACAACAACTATGATGTTATTTCCTAAGGGAATATCAATCTGTCAATGGAAAAAAATGATCTTTTGGAAAAATGTATTGACAGCAGTGACATGAATCTTCAAATGGGAATCAATTCTTCATTTTTCCTATTATGAATACGTTAGGTAATGAATTGGATGAAATTCCCTTGTTTCATTAAAATTTCTTTCAAGAATCGCTCGTCCATAAATTGGCCTTCTTTATTCTCCTGAGACCTACAAAAAACGAGTGTCTACTTGCAATAAAACATCAAATAATGGAGAAAGAGAGGTTATCAAGCTCCCCTAATACAATAACTATGCAAAAAAAACAAGTAGTTACTCTGCAAAAAAATCCGTAGAAAAATAAAACAAATTTTATTTGTCACTTACGGGGGAACAGTGGTCGACCATACTAACCAGCAGTGTTTTAATAATAACTTCTTTGTTTTTCGTCCGATTTGAGTGATTCCAAAGCCAAATGAAATTTAATTTAGAGATATGTCTCCAATAGAAATATGTTTTAAAAATTTCTTGTAATGGTATGTTAAATTTTCTTAGAACAACCTGCATAATAGAGTCATTTTTTATTTTCCAACTCAGAACAACAGTGGATATTTCAAGCATAACTTTTTCGTTTGAAGATGTATTAAGCTGATTCAAATTGAAAATGAAATTAGATTCATTTATTTATCTCCAATAGAAACAGGTTTTGAATACAAGAATAACTGATGGGTCAAATACTTTAATGAACAGCTAGAAAAACAGAGTTTTAAGAGTGTTGATTTAGGATAGACAGTCAGTATTTGGGTCATATTTTGCTCATACGATATCGAAATAGAGTGATTAAAATTTCTTTGTAAACTATATTCATAGAGGAATATACCATAGAAACGTTTTTTTAAAAATATAGTCATTTAGGCCTCCAAAAATGCGTTGTCCCAACTCTGTTCTTAAGCTGCCTGCTAGACGCCCTGTCAATGTTTTGGTTATAACTTTTTCGTTTCAAATCCAAATGGAGTGATTAAAATTGCGTTGGAAAGTACACATCAAGGGATACTTAGGATAAAAACTTTTTTTTTAAATATTCACTTTTGGTCCTTCAAAACATGACTGTCCTGACTATATTCTTGAGCTGCCTACTAGACGCCTTGTCAATTTTTTGGTTCTAAATTTTTCGTTTAAAATCCAAATGGAGTGATTCAAATTGGGTTGGAAATTATTAATCAAGGGCTACTTAGGATAGAAACAGGTTTCTAAAATATTCACTTTTGGTCCCTCAAAACATGACTGTCCCGTCTCTATTTTCAAAAATTTCATCAAGCCCGCAAGCCAAAAAATATGATATTCAAGTAATTTTTCCATACTGGTGATAAAAATGAATATGAGTGTTTGTAGAAATGTTATTTTAAATATAATACATCTACATACACAAATAAATTTAAATAGTTATCACCGATGTTGATATTCACAGCATGCTGCAACAAAAACAAATTTATTTTTTTTAACATAATAATAAAAATGTTTTTATTTATGTCCTTATTTATTTCTTTTCTACACTAACCTACTCTTCTTTGAAAATTTAATATGCTTACGTATAAGAGTACTTCTATTGGAGCCATTTTCAAAATAAGGCTTCTATTATGTACATACCAAAATTCAAAAAATGCATGTTAATAAATAGTAGGCTATGAGAAGCCAACTTCCTTTGAAAAGATGGTGCCAAAAATTGTTGAAGTATGGAGTGATGCTGCAAACAAATGGAGTGAAACCAATCTTCAATGTATCCCTTACTTTGTTGATTTCCCATAGCCATCATATCATGAAGTTCTTGAGTGTTTAAAACGGCTTCTTGATGCAGGCTAGAAGAAACCTCATTTTCTTTCATAACCTCTACAATTTTTGGATTTGATGCATTCTGAATCTCAGTATAAGTTTTCTCCAATGGTGCATGTGAGATAGAATGGGTGGGAAGGGTGGGTAAATTTTTCAATTCAACACTGTAAGCATGTTGTACTGGTTTATTATAGTGAGGGTGTGGAATGAGTTGAGCAGGAAATGGAGCATTTTGATGATGTAGTTGATTGGGTTGAATGGATGATTTTGATAGGAACGCAAGATGTTGTGGAAGAGTTGGAAGATGTGTTTGTGCTACAAGATGAGGGAGAGTATTCATGCAATCATAAGATGAACCGTGCCAAACTTGTAGACATTATTGGTGGTGGTTATATTGAGATTGGCATGGCTACCTGTAGGCCAAGATTTCCATGGTTTTGACCTTGTTGTAGCTTCCCCATCTCTTTGATATGCTACTTCCATATTAGATAAGGAAGAGTGAGTATCTATGGGATGCTCCTTTTGGAAATGAGGGAAAAAATCTTCTTCAATTTCTTGATTTTTCTAAACCTATAAAACATTCAATTGTGAATTTTGAGAGCTAATAAAGTCATATTTAAAATTTTCAAATAAAACATTGATTTCAACTCTTATGTCTCATCTTCTCGTAGTAGATTTCGAAAAGAAAGAAGAAACTTCTCTAGAATTCTTACCAACCTTGGAAATTCCTCTTGAATACCTTACGCACAATTCACAAACATCATCATATGATAACTAAAAAACATCACCTTTTCCTATCAGATTTAAGAGTTCTAAAAATTCATCTTTGATTCCTTTAAGAAGGAGTGTTTTCAAGATTTATTTTTCCAAATGCTTATGCTTTGATTTTTGAAGATTACAGTGAAATCGCTCTACATAGTCCTCCAAGATTTCATCTTCCCCATGTATCATACCGAAAATATCTTCATTGGATTTTCAGTAGTCTTGGTACTTCTTCAAGAATGTGTTCTTCATGTCCTCCCATGTTTGGATGTAGTTCCCACCAAGGTTCATGAACCATCGGAGAGTTGCTCCTTTTAGAGTAAGAGGAAACACTTTCAACCTTTAATCATTAGTACAATAATCATATCCTCTACAAAGTATTTCAAACTCAAATAAGAATGTATCTGGATCTTCATTTGTCAAACCATGAAAATTTGGTAGAGACGATGGGGGAATTATGTGAATTTGTGTCACTCCTCCTAGATCTTTGATAGGGAATTCAAAAGTTGCAATGTGAGCCGTTTCTTACCATAATAGAAGATGTTCTTCATGTGTTTCTTTAAGGGTCCTCCTTCAAATGTTCATGTCAATTGGTTAGTGAAATGGGTGGTGCTTACGTCACCACTCGAGTGGAATAACAAGATTTTTTTCAAAAATTCTACCTCTAAAATTCCTACTTCAATTCCTACACAATTATGCTGAAAAGCGGGTGGAGGAGCAAGCACTTTACTTTCTCATTACGTAGGTTCTTACCTTCTATTTTTAATACCCAATTCTTTCACAGTAGACAAACATCAAACACCTACTTCAACTTTTATGCAACTGTGCTGAAAAGCGAGCAGAAGAGCAAGCACTTTACTTGCTCATTACGTAGGTTCTTACCTTCCGTCTTTAATATCCAATTCTTTCTCAGCAAAAAACATCAAACATGCATCACTCTCTGTGAAATGGAAACACTCTCCCTGGCAACGGCGCCAAAATATTGGGTGCTAAAAGGTGTCTTTTAAATCTCCTAATCACCTCACATTAATTATCAACCTGGGTAAGTCTTTTTGTTTCAAGAGTGTACACAATATGTGCAAGCTATAATCCAAAGAGTAATGTTTCATAGATTGCAGTATAGATCTTTTAATACAAGAGTAAGTAGATGCAGCAAGTATATTCTAATTGAAATTAAAAGAAAACTCAATCCTCTAATCAAATCCTACAGCAATATGCGATTCAAGTAATAGAAATATCAGTTGGGAGTACAGTAGTGATAACTCTTCTCTTCGAAACTGATTGAATCTAAATCAAATGCATTCTTCAGTAAAATAGTGATGATATCAATCTGAGAGCCTAACAGCAGTAGTTATTACTCGTTACATTTGATTACATCGAGCAGAATATTTATCTAAGAAACTCAATCCGAAACGAAAGTAAATTGAATAAACAACAATACTGTAAATTATATAAAACAGAGCTATTCGGTTAACACAGGAAAATAATGAACAGCAAAGGAGATAAAATCACAGAAAGCAATAATACTATCAAACTATCACACTTGCGATAATTGGAAATGTATGATACAGATGAAGCAGTGAATTCCACCGGAAGTCGGGCCCTTAGCTGCTAGCGTACACTGTTGGTTACTTCAGATAACGAGAAGGAATAGAAACTTCACTTATGTATTAATCATCGAACTTGAGTAACATTACAATATAATTTTGTCCTTTCAGAGCTACATTTTGTCCATAATTTTCTTCAAAAATAAATCTATATTCTCTTTCATAATTCTCTTCCATAATTCTCCCCTCTTTGATCTCTGTTTTTCATTTAAATACACATAGATCAGAGAGAAGTTACAACAGAGATTATTATAAAATGATTCCCATAACAAAATTGGATTGTTCACAACCAATTGATCAGCAAGATCATATCTGAAATATCTTTCCATCAATCGTTCAACATGAACAAGTCGAATTTGGTATTGCAACTGACATAATTTGGAAAATGGCCGCAACAGTGAATCTGGGAAAATCGGCTTCAAAGAACCTTTTTTTTCTCTTAATACGAACCAAATTTGGGCAAACCACTCTTCAAAAAAGTTAATTCGGTCCGTTCTAGACAAAACCCATGTTTCGGATCTTCTAGATTCTTCTCCATTTGCCCAAAACGTCCAATAAAAAACTATCACTTCTTATTCCAGCGAATTTCTGAGTTGGAATATTTAATGATGAACTAGAGATCAAATCTGCAATCTGGAGAATATCTTGGAGGCTAAAATGGTGAGTGGTGTTACAAAAAATTTATTAATAAACCATTATTGATAAAATCATGCATAATAATCATCAATTTATTAAAAATAAAGGAAAATAAATAATGTTTATCCATAAAAGCATAAATAATTATAAAATGGAATTATATGATAAACCATGATAAATGACGTGATAAAAAATGGTAGAAATGGATGAAATAAGTGTTAAAATGTGATAATAATAAGGAAAAACTAGCGGCCCAACATACCCCCAAACTAAATATGTTGCATGTCCTCATGCAACCCAAACCCTCTTTATTAACCAAGCAATAATACAAAAATTGTTCATCTCAACTCATGAAATGGATGGAACAAATGAATTTTTCCTCAAATAATGAATATTCAATTTTAGCAATCTTGATGAAGACGTAACAATTTTTACATTTTACGTTCAACTATATGTATATGAAGTTGCAGCAAAATATAATATAAGTAACAGCAAACTTCATTAACCATTTTCTCAAAAACTAGATTTCCAAAAATCAGATCGTTTTGATGCGCGGATCATGAGATATAAACAAAATGGTTGTAGGTGATAGTGCATGATTTTAAAAATTTTATAAACTAATTTAGAGTGAAATTATTTGGGTTTTTGTATTTTAATGATACCTCTTTGTTATCTAGAAATCACAAGAATTCAGTTCATAGTTTTAAAGATATATGCAAATCAATTTTTGCACTCTATAAAAATGAAATTGTATGCCTTAGATAAGAAAGAAAGTAGAAAAAATCCATCATGTGTAGCAATGCCTCCCCCAAACTGAATAATTAGCATGCCCTCATGCAATGCTAGAAAACGAAAAGAGATGGTTGCGACAATCTGTTGAAATCTATGCTTGGTGTAAAACAACATGGAAGAAGGGAGGTGTTGAGAATGAACAAGATGGTCATTATAAAAAAATAAATGAAAGGAACACTCCCCCAAACTGAAAGATTTTGTCTTTGAAGAATGGGAAGTGGTAAAGATGTGGAATGAATGATGATAAATAATTTTCAATGGATTTTGCATGAAATTCTCCTAAATTTGTAATAAATCAGAAAAGTATGTTATTTTACCTCAAGTTTTACCTCCGAAAAAAAAATGTGGAATGACATGTCTGGACTGGCATGTGTTGAAGCTCATGTAGGCTGAGCGGATACTAAAAGTGATGCAAAATGTGGAAGCCATGCAAGTACATCATGTCTAAACAATTTTGTGCATTCGCGAATTGCGCGAGCCTCTATCGTTAGGAGCAATAGTGTGGCCTGGCTACGAAAAGAATTCCTCTCCATACTTGTTGGTCTCATGTAACAAGTCACTATTTTGCATGCAAAGTTTTTGAATCCATAGTTTTAGTTTTGAATAGCAATAGATAAGATGCATGCAAAAATTTTAATCAGAAAAAACTTTTGTATAAATGCAGTACTAATATTTTGTCAAATCATCAATTTATGGCAGAGTTCAGTAATTATATCGCATGTTATCCCATAATGCATACATTCCCCCCTCCAATTGGAAAAGGGATTCCATGACGATAAAGCATATGAAAGGTGTTGTACCTACGGCAAGGCAAGGGAATGATCAATATGGCAGTAAATGAAGCAGAGTACACATATCAATGATAGGACGGCAAGAGGTATGGTTATAATGAGAGCCGAGTGTGTAAAGATAGTTATGAAGAAGAGATAGGATGCTTTGGATTGATGATAAGTTATGCAAAAAAATAAAAGGACAGCAATATGCCAAAAAGATGCTTTGCTAAGAGTATTCTAGCCAAAAATGATGCGATTGATCGGAAAACAATTTCTCATGTGTAAAGGTTCAAAACAAGGAAAAATTAAGGAAATAACTTCTCCGATAAAAAAAAGAATAAGAAAAGGGTATTATAGTAATAATTGACGATAAGATATAACTTCAATACCATAAGCAGAGCCTTAACTGCCAGCAGGCGTCCATAGCCTCGGCAGGGTTGCTTTTTAACCCGTATGAGCTAGGATCCTCAATTTATAAATGGAGATTTCCAGTGTTGTTCTACAGAAGAGATCAGTGTGCTAGCGTAGTAACCAGATAACCACACTGCCATTCACTGGGATGTAACAAAAGTGATCAGGGCGGCTCATGATGAGACCTCTTGTTCCAAGGATATTTTGGCTATCCAATGGATCATGACCCTGGTGTGGTGGCCATAATGGGAATGTCACTTTGTTACAGCCTTATAAACATGGTAGGCTGGCTCATAATGAGACCCCCTATCCTCCATCTGCAAACAAAATTTTGTTGTGATTACACAGTTTTATAATAAAAAGAGGGAGGCTCAATACTCCTTAAGAGTAAGGATGGTGGAAGAAGTTGAACATGTCAATAGAAAAAAAATATATATATATATATACCCATAATCTCATTTATTATAGACAGAGAAGATTATAACCACAAAGGGTGGAACCAACATGGTATTAAGATTATCAATCAATATCATGTACAGCAGAAAATGATGCATTAAAGTAGTATATAAACAACTGTGTCCCTTTTCTTAAAAATAATCTCTCATCCAGACGCTGTCATGTTAAAGATCATAATGTTAATGATATTTTTCTGCTTCAATAGAATCCATAATTCTTGTCCTCATAAAATTATTGTACTTCATGCCATGTAAGGGAATCAGAGAAATGGGCTGAGATTTCTAGGAATGATCGTGCAAAAGTGTTGACTCAAAAATACTCACAAAATTTTGTTTTTTTGAAGGAATAGTAGTTGTTCCCTTTAGGGAACAGCAAAAGAAAACACACGCGAAAAAGGGTTGTTCCCTATAGGGAACAGCAAAAGAAAATACATACAAAAAAGTGTTGTTCCTTATAGAGAACAGCATTTTTTCCCTGTAGGAAACAGCAAATAAAATGCACACTAAAAAATGATGTTCCTTATAGGGAACAGTAAAAAAAAATACACACGAAAAAGTGTTGTTCCTTATAGGGAACGGCAGTTGTTCCCTGTATGGAACAGCAAAGAAAATGCACATGAAAAAGTGTTGTTCCCTATAGGGAACAACAAAAGAAAATACACACGAAAAAATGATATTCCTTATAGGGAACAGCAAAGAAAATGCACATGAAAAGTGTTGTTCCTTATAGGGAACAGTAGAAGAAAATACACACAAAAAAGTAATGTTCCTTATAGGGAACAGCAGTTGTTCCCTGTAGGTAACAGCAAAGAAAATGCACACGAAAAAGTGTTGTTCCCTATAGAGAACAGCAAAAGAAAATACACACGAAAAAGTGTTGTTCCTTATAGGGAACAACAGTTGTTCCATGTAGGAAACAGCAAAGAAAATGCACACGAAAAAGTGTTGTTCCCTATAGGGAACAGCAAAGAAAATATACACGAAAAAGTGTTGTTCCTTATAGGGAACAGCAGTTGTTCCTTGTAGGGAACAGCAAAGAAAATGCACACGAAAAAGTGTTGTTCCCTAAGGGGAACAGCAAAAGAAAATACACACGAAAAAGTGTTGTTCCTTATAAGGAACAGCAGTTGTTCCCTGTAGGGAACAGCAAAGAAAATTCTCACGAAAAATTATCGTTCCCTATAGGGAACAGCAAAAGAAAATACACACACAAAAAATGGCGTTCTTTATAGGGAACAGCAGTTGTTCCATGTAGGGAAAATCAAAGAAAATGCACACGAAAAAGTATTGTTCTCTATAGGGAACAATAGTTGTTCCCTGTAGAGAACAGAAACTGTTCCTTATAGGGAACAACAAAGAAAATGCACACAAAAAAGTGTTGTTCCCTATAGGGAACAGCAAAAGAAAATACACTCGAAAAAGTGTTGTTCCTTATAGGGAACAGCAAATAAAATAGAGAGAGGAAAAACACTGACAAGCAATCATCCCGACTACTCTAAACAACAAAAATACAATCGTAAAAAGAAAATTAATAGAGAGAAATAGGAAAAAACAATTGTATTTACAAAAAAAAAAAGAGAAAAGAAATCATATTTACCGCCGCAAACAAACAGAGAAAAACACATAGAACAATCATTTTTACAGTTTAAAAAGAAATAACTTTTTACAAAAATGAAGCTGCCGAAGGATTGCCTTCTGTAATTGAAACTTGCATGGTGGGGTCCTCATTGTTCAATCACCAATGGAGCAAAAACTGTAATTTGGAGGAATCAACACCCAGAACACATTATTTGGAGCAGAAAATAAAATATTCACTTTTAGTCCCTCAAAAAATGACCATCTCGACTATGTTCCTGAGCTGCCTACTAGACGCCTTGTCAATGTTTTGGTTCTAACTTTTTCGTTTAAAATCCAAATGGAGTGATTAAAATTGGGTTGGAAAGTATTCATCAAGTGCCACTTGGGATAGAAACAGGTTTCTAAAATATTCACTTTTTGTCCCTCAAAACATTACTGTCCCGACTCTATTTTTAGAAATTTCATCAAGTCCGCGAGCCAAAAAATAAGATATTCAAGCAATTTTTCCATACTGGTGATAAAAATGAATATGAGTGTTTGTAGAACTGTTATTTTCAATATAATACATCTACATATAGAAATAAATTAAAATATTTATCACCGATTTTGATATTCACAGCGTGTTGTAACAAAAACAATTTTTTTTTTTCTGCATAATAATAAAAATGTATTTATTTATGTCCTTATTTATTTATTTTCTACACTAACCTACTCTTCTTTGAAAATTGAATATGCTTATGTATAAGATTACTTCCAGTGGAGCCATTTTCGAAATAAGGCTTATATTATGTACATACCCAAATTTGAAAAATGCATGTTAATAAATAGTAGGGTATGAGAAGCCAACTTCCCTTGAAAAGAGGGTGCCAAAAATTGTTGAAGTATGGAGTGATGCTGCAAACAAATGGAGTGAAACCAATCTTCAATGTATCCCTTACTTTCTTGATTTCCCATAGCTGTCATATCATGAAGTTCTTGAGTGTAAAACAGCTTGTTGATGCAGGCTAGAAGAAACCTCATTTTTCTTTCATAACCTCTACAATTTTTGGATTTGATGCATTCTGAATTGCAGTATAAGTTTTCTCCAATGGTGCATGTGAGATAGAATGGGTGGGAAGGGTGGATAAATTTTGCAGTTCAACACTTTAAGCATGTTGTACTGGTTTATTATGGTGAGGGTGTGGAATGAGTTGAGTAGGAAATGGAGCATTTTTATGATGTAGTTGAAGTGGTTGAATGGATGATTTTGATAGGCAAGCAAGATGTTGTGGAAGAGCTGGAAGATGTGTTTTTGCTACAAGATGAGGAAGAGTAGTCATGCAATCATAATATGAATCGTGCCATACTTGTAGACAAGATTGGTGGTGGTTATATTGAGATTGGCATAGTTGCCCTAACATATGAGTATTCCATAATGGATTATGCAAGTAAGAGAATGGAGAGGAAGTGTTTTGAACCATACCTGTAGGCCACGATTTCCATGGTTTTGACCTTGTTGCAGCTTCCCCATCTCTTTAATATGCTACTTCCATATTAGATAAGGAAGAGTGAGTATCTATGGGATGCTCCTTTTGGCAATGAGGGAAAAACACTTCTTCAAATTCTTGATTTTTCTGAACCTGTAAAACATCCAATTGTGAATTTAGAGAGCTAATAAAATCATATTTAAAATTTTCAAATAAAACATTGATTTCAGCTCTTATGTCTTCTCTTTTTGTAGTAGATTTGGAAAAGAAAGAAGAAATTTCTCTAGAATTCTTACCAGCCTTGGAAATTCCTCTTGAATACCTTATGCACAATTCACAAACATCATCATATGATAACTGAAAAACATCAGCTTTTCCTATCAAATTTAAGAGTTCTAAAAATTCATCTTTGATTCATTTAAGAAGGAGTGTTTTCAAGATCTCTTTTTCCAAATTCTTATGCTTTGATTTTTGAAGGTTATATTGAAATCGCTCTACATAGTCCTCCAAGCTTTCATCTTCCCCTTGTATCATACTAAAAATATCTTCATTGGATTTGCAGTAGTCTTGGTACTTCTTCAAGAATATGTTCTTCATGTCCTCCCATGTTTGGATGCAGTTCCCACCAAGGTTCATGAACCATCAGAGAGCTGCTCCTTTTAGAGTAAGAGGAAAAACTTTCAACCTTTGATCATTAGTACAATAATAATATCCTCTGCAAAGTATTTCAAACTCAAATAAGAATTTATCTGGATCTTCATTTGTCAAACAAAGAAAATTTGGTAGAGACGATGGGGTAATTATGTGCATTTGTGTCACTCCTCCTAGATCTTTGATAGGGAATTCAAAAGTTGCAATGTGAGCCATTGCTTACCATAATAGAAGATGTTATTCATGTGTTTCTTTGAGGATCCTCCTTCAAATGTTCCTGTCAATTGGTTAGTGAAATGGGTGGTTCTTACGTCACCACTCAAGTGAAATTACAAGATTTTTTTCAAAAATTCTACCTCTAAAATTCCTACTTCAATTCCTACGCAATTCTGCTGAAAAGTGGGCGGAGGAGAAAGCACTTTACTTGCTTGTTACGCAGGTTCTTACCTTCTATTTTTAATACCTAATTATTTCACAACAGACAAACATCAAACACCTGCTTCAACTTCTATGCAATTGTGTTGAAAAGCGGGCAGAGGAGCAAGCACTTTACTTGCTCATTACGTAGGTTCTTACCTTCCGTTTTTAATACCCAATTCTTTCTCAGCAACAAACATCAAACATACATCACTCTCTGTGAAATGGCAACACTCTCCCCGGCAACAGCGCCAAAATATTGGGTGTTAAAAGGTGTCTTTTAAAACTCCTAATCGCTTCACATTAATTATCAACCTGGGTAAGTCTTTTTGTTTCAAGAGTGTACACAATATGTGCAAGCTATAATCCAAAGAGTAATGTTTCATAGATTGCAGTATAGATCTTTTAATACAAGAGTAAACAGATGCAGCAAGTATATTCTAATTGCAATTAAAAGAAAACTCAATCCTCTAATCAAATCTTATAGCAATTCAAGTAATAGCAATATGCGATTCATGTAACAGCAATATCAATTGGGAGTATAGTAGTGATAACTCTTCTCTTCAAAACTGATTGAATCTAAATCAAACGCATTCTTTAGTAAAATAGCAATGATATCAATCCGATAGCCTAACAGCAGCAGTTAATACTCATTACAGTTGATTACATCGAGCAGAATATTTTTCTAAGAAACTCAATCCGAAATGAAAGTAAATTGAATAAACAACAATACTGTAAATTATATAAAACAGAGCTATTCGGTTAACACAGGAAAATAATGAACAGTAAAGGAGACAAAATCATAGAAAGCAATAATACTATCAAACTATCACACTTGCGATAATTGGAAACGTATGATATAGATGAAGCAGTGAATTCCACCGGAAGTCGGGCCCTTAGCTGCCAGCATACATTGCTGGTTACTTCAGATAACAAGAAGGAATAGCAACTTCACTTATGTATTAATCATCAAACTTGAGTAGAATTACAATATAATTTTGTCCTTTCAAAGCTACGTTCTATCCATAATTATTCTCATAAATAAATCTATATTCCCTTTCATAATTCTCTTCCATAATTCTCCCCTCTTTGATCGTTGTTTTTCATTTAAATACACATAGATCAGAGAGAAGTTACAAAAGAGATGATTACAAAATGATTCCCATAAAAAAATTGTATTTTTCACAACCAATTGATCAACAAGATCATATCTGAAATATCTTTCCATCAATCATTCAACAGGAACAAGTCGAATTTGGTATTGCAACTGACATAATTTGGAAAATGGCCGCAACGGCGAATCTGGGAAAATCATCTTCAGAGAACCTTCTATTTCTCTTAATACGAACTGAATTTTGGCAAACTTTTCTTACTTAAAGTTAATTCGATCCGTTCTAGGCAAAACCCATGTTTCATATTTTCCAGATTCTTCTCCATTTTCCCACAACGTCCAATACAAAAATATCACCTCTTATTCCAGCCAATTTCTGAGTTGGAATATTTAATGATGAGCTGGAGATCAAATATACAATCTGGAGAATATCTTGGAGGCTAAAATGGTGAGTGATGTTGGTAATAAAATGGTGATTAATAATCATCAATTTATTAAAAATAAAGGAGAAGAAATAATATTTATCCATAAGAGCCTAAATAATTATAAAATGGAATTATATGATAAACCATGATAAATGATGTGATAAAGAATGGTAGAAATGGATGAAATAGGTGTTAAAATGTGATAATAATAAGGACAAACTAGCGGCCCAACATCAACCATTAGGGATCCTTAATAAGTTTCCTATTACTTTGGGAGGAAAAATCATCTATGTCAACGTGATGGTTGTTCAAGGCACTTTGGATTTCACTTTACTCCTTGGTCAAGACTATGTTTAGCCAAAGGGAAGAGGATTTCCTGTTTAGGAATCCTCTCTCCTTCCATAGAGTAGCTCTTTGGAGGAGATTGTGTTGCATTTATTCACTATCCAGCATTTTGGCCAAGCTTCATTTTGCATCTACAGCACAATCCTATTTAGGGCTGAATTGTTTATGAGAGTTGCAGCAAGTGGAGACTAGATCTCTCCAGATCTAGGGAGTTCTAGCAACCCTTGTCACTGGTAAACTCATCTATCCCATTGATAAGCTAGTTTTAGACTCATTGGGCTTCAGATCTACATCTTGACATCAGGCCAAACCCATTCCAGAAGAGGCAGCGCAGTATTTTCCCCTAAACTACGTTATTTGCAGATCTACAGCTGCTGGGTGTTTTGTCGGTATTTTAGAGGAAATATCTCCAGTGTTAGGATTCTTCCTCTCACTTAGGTGATCCATAGATTGGGCATCCAATCCATGTTAGTTTTAGATATGATCTTCTATAACATGTTATTATTCAAAAATTTCTGAATCATTCTGCAGATCTGCAATTTTAGATCTCAGATCTACTTCTGGCATTTCATGTTTTGCACAAAACCCCAAGGGGAATGTATAAATCATAATTTCTTGTACTTATTTCTGTATTAGATCTATATTTTTATGTACTGATATGCTTCAGATCTGAATATTAATGAAACACTGCTTCAGCCCCAGAAAATAATGTTGTCATGGTTATGCAGTCTTTTCTTATGAGTTGCAGCATCTTATTGCAGGGATTTTCCTTATGAAAATGCTTATTTTTCTTAGTATAATCCATATGATTCATATTCTAAACTTTCATACTGATATTCATGCATAAAATCAGCCAATTCCTTTAGAAATCATGCTTTCCATGCTTCAGAAAATTTCTGCATAAAGTAGGTCATGGGAAGTTAGGGTTTTTCTTGACTAGTCGGGAAGGAGGAGTTGTTTAACTTAGCAAAACGCATTTTTTTTTGCTAAAATTTGGCATGTGAATCCCTATTGACCTAATCTAACATATTCCAGAACCTTGACCCTTCATTTTACGCATATTTTCTTATACACCTATTTTAGTGCATAAAATGTTGTTTTTCCCCATATTTTTTATGATTAAAGCTGAGTAAAGAGTTTTGTTGTTATTTCTATTGGTTGATGAGCGTTCTAAAACATATTCTATGGTAGATGAAGCCATCATACCTGAATAATGCATTTTTCAGGCATGATTTGCTAAGTAAACCCTTTTGGGATATTACCTCTCAACAAGAGTCTATAGAAAGAGTCTGAAAATGGCCAGCTAGCCTCTAGATATCATCCTTTCTTTTAAAGGTGACATATCCAGTAAATTCTCCTTAATTCAATCTCTATTTTAGATCAGATTGTTGATTGTTAATGTCTTAAGAGGAAATATCTCACTGATACCAGTTTGTGGGAGATTTTTTTAGCAGATCTAAGTTGATTTGTTTCTGAAGAAAATCCATATTTGAGTCCCGCACAACATATTCAAGAGGAAACAAGTGTTGTTCTGCATTTTATTTGCCTATTTTTCCTTATACAGCGTTCCCATTGAGCAGCATGACAATGTTTCTGAAAATGAAACATTACATGGTGATCTAGTCAGTGATACAGTGCATCATGTATTGGGGGCATTGGAACCTGATTTACAGAGTGTTTATCTCTCGTATTATGAGAACCTCTTGGAGGCCATGACCTCTTATAGGCCATGAACAAAGTGTCGGAGCAGATTTCTTTTTCTTTTGTTAAGCCCGTTAAAAAATGAAACAAGGTCCTTGGGGAAAAGTTTGTTTTCTTGTGTCAAGCTCGTTAAAAAAATGAAACAAGGAGACTGAGAAAAGTTCCTTTTCTTGTGTCAACCTCCTTAAAATTTGAAACCAATTTCTTGAGCAGATTTCATTTCCTTGTGTAAGGCTCGTTACAAATGAAACAAGGTGTCCAAAGCAAAGTCCGTTGTCTTGTGTCAAGCTCGTTGAAAAATGAAACAAGGTTTCATGAGGATACTTCTTTTACTTTTTCAACCTCGTTAAAAAATGAAACAAATCCCCTTTCAATTTAAGTATTTGAATATATCTCGTCAATTCCAAGTCGAGCCTTTCACTAGATCTTATAAATGAACCTTAATTCTATCCCCCTATTAGTAACCACAAGTCTACTTAGGTGAATGAAATGAAGCTTGGGGGGGCATGTACCTCAACTTGAAATTATGCTGGGGGCATGCAAACTTATTTCAAGCATGGTTTTTCCACATATTTCAAGTTTGCATAAAAATGAAACCATATTCAAGGGCTTTCGAGCATAGTTTTCCATGTTTCAATATTTTGTAAAAAATGAAACCATTCCTATACACCTCTCGTGATTTCCCTTTTATTTGCCTTTTCTGCAAAATAAGCCTTTGTTTTCTCATTCCATCATCACCATATGCTTCGTTGATCATATGCTTTCACTTGGTTGTTTTACCCATTCCTGGGGAACCTCTCCGATGAGTGGTCTTGTTAGCCAACCTCTTGCCTTTACATGTTTTGAACAATGCCATAATGACCGAAACCAGTCGCTACCTCTTATGTCAATCGTTCCTCCAGGAGGAGTCCTATTTCATCTCTTTTCAGACTCCAAAAATATGAAAATATTGTCGATCACTTGTCCTTTTGAGCTCATAAAAGTAAATTAATTGACGTCTACTTGGTATAATTTTAACCCTTTTCCAGGATGAGATAGAATAATTATGAAAAAGGAATACCTTAGTCGAACATGACTAACAGGTTCTCTTGGATTTTTTTTTCTACCTTTTTGGATTCAAGAGACTATCTACGAAAAGGGACATCTAGATTTTTCTTTTTTCTCTCTTTTTCAAACTCTCTAAACATGAAAATATGTCGAATTTTACTTTCGCTGGAATCGTTAAAATAATTAAACAGTGATGTACTTGTCAAACATGACGATACCGAGATACTCCTTCCTAGGGCTCGTTAAACTTACTAGCATGGATTCATCCGAAGGATTAACTTATACAACAAGCATATGGTATCCTCTTCAATATTCTGTAAAAATAAAGAGGTACTCGTTAGAAATAGTGGGGGGAAATGGAAGGAAACATATATCATGTATTTTGTGTGAAAGGCAGTATATCGCTCTTGAACATGACACTTATTTGTATCCTGTGTCAGTTTTGGGATGTCCTCACTTCGTCACTTGTCTTCCTGGGTTTTGGAAATCCATTTTCCTCTCATTTGATTTTATATTGTCAACATGACCTCTTTTCCTATTTTGAGTCAAATGTTTCCAAATTATGGAGTCGTGTCGCCGATTTGTTAAAGAGAATTTTCGACTGCAAATTCAAACATGTTTGAATTTCTCTGCATCAATCCTGAATCACTGTTGCCAACTTTTCAAAATCCTATGTTTTGTGTCGATGATGTGGGAAACATTATGGCCCTCCTTTAACGGATCACTTCCTATCGACTCCAGCTCATTATCCAGGAAGATGATCTAGAAACCCCCTTTCAGTACCTTGGAGCTTGCATACCTCAATGGCAGTTTCTTCACAATCGAAGATAGGTTCATATCACTAGCCTTCGATCAAATGATTCTGTGAGTGTTTGACTTCAGATCCATTGTTCACACTTGTATATTGTGTTGATGTACCTTGAGGGTAATCGTCATCATTGGTGGTTCCTCTCATGCTTGTTAATGGTTTATATCATCGACCGGTAATCAGGTGGATTCTACCATGTTCGACTTCAATACATTTATTCACATGGTAAGATTCGTACTTTGGATGGATCAGGACAGAGATGAAGACCATAGGTTTCATCTGATAAATCCATTTTGTGTGGATTTATTTAGTATTCATGATTGTATACATGATCCCTTCTATACGTATGGTTGTGTCCATGACGTGGATCCATACACATGATCCTTTCAATCATATGGTTGTGTCCATGTCGTCGGTTAATGTATTTTTAGATGCCTATTTAGAGAGGTATTATTGGGCATACTTACTATTGACACCTAGTCCTAAGGGATTGAGTGAAATTGTAATATAATGTAAATATAAAATAAGGAAGTTCAAGAGAACCTGGGAGATGAATCTCAAGAGTCTCACCTCCATGTATATATTTGTATGCATTATTAATGAATAACAAGTCAGTATTTGGTGGAGTTAACTCCTGGCCTAACATGGTATCAGAGCCAGCTCTATTTCTAGCATTCCTGCCCTCGTAACTCCCTCCTACCTCTTTGTCTTCTCCTAATATAACAGTCTCACTTCCCACAAAAAATTTAGTGCATTCCTCTCTCCCCTCCTTCACCAGCATAAAACTTCCCCACTGCATTACCCTCGGCCCTCCACCTCCATAAGCACTCTTCCCTACACATTTCTCCATACATGTAGTCGGCCTCACAAGCACTCCAAGCACGCAGTTCCGCTTGGTCACCAAACACTCTGGTCGGTGCTCCACATTACACTACTCATACACCCCTCCCTACACAGTGCTCATATGCTCCTTCATTACATATTTCTCAATGCTCCCTCCTCCTCTGCTACTCAACCTCCATTACACAGTGCTCGGCCTCCATTACATAGTGTCAGCCCTCCTATCTGTGTCAGACTCAACCGTGGCCCTCACACAGTCAGCCTCCCATTATTGCGCTCGGCCTCAGTCTCTTGGCACTCGGTGCTCACCTCCCACACCCTCGGGCCTTCACCTCCCACTGCTTCTCAGGCCTCCCTCCAACACCGACCCTTCACCTCCCACTGCTGCTCGGGCCTCCCTCCATCGCAGGCCCTTCCCCTCCACTACCGTCTCCTACTACTGCTTGGTCTCTCGTGGCTCATAACACTTCCATACGTAGTGGCCTCTCCCAATTCGAAATTCCCCCAATTCAAGCCCTCCCCTGGTTCGAACCTCCCCTAGTTCAGCCCTCCCCTATTTAATACCTCTGAAAACAAATTTTAGCATCGAAAAAAAAAATTAAAAATTACTGCAGACTTCAATTTTTTTACCACCAGAATTGGGGAATTTTTTTCAAAATGCATTCACTCATATGTATTGTGGGAGTTGTTATCTCTAGAAAGGGGAACTATCATGAATTTTCAAGGAATATTAAACACACACTAATTTTTAATGAGATTTGGAAAGGAATTTGTGAAGGAGATGGAGAAAATCCACCTGCAAAGCCTACAACATACAAGGAGATCGCCATTTGTGACAACAAAAATAGCAAGGCCTATGCCTTGATTGCAACATATGTAAATGAAGATGTGAATCGCTATATTACACCATTTTCAAATGCTGATGAAGCCTTGAATAAATTGAAATAACTCTATGACTCACATAAAGAACTTGAATTTTTTATGTTAATGATTAAACTATTCAGTCTTGAATTGAAAAATGATGACCCTCTTTCTTTAGCATCAGAAGTATGATCTATCATGCATGAAATTAAAAACACTGGTGTAAAAATTGAAATACCTCTCATAGCTTATGTCAAGGCATTATATCCCACTTACTCACATTATCTTGAGTCATTGCAAGAAATTCGAAACCTCAAGGAGATTAGCTTTCACTCCCTTGAGAAAAAAATTTCAAAGAGAGAGAAGGATTTTGGGAAGAATACAGCTCCTCAGTCTTCTAAAGATGTTGTATGTCTTGCACATAGAGAGAATAATCATGCTTAATATTCTTCCAGAAGGAGAGCTGGTTGAAGAAGATGAGGAAGAAGAAATTTCAGAGGCACGAGGGGGCAGAAAATCTCAAAGTGAAAAATTGGATCTTCATTGCATACGTTGCAATTGAGATTGGCATGATGCATCCACATGTAAGTTGCCTTAGAAAATAATTGAGAAAGATAGAAATGAAGCCAAAGGTAAAACTTATGACAAATACAAATGTAAAGTACCTTAATCTACTCATTATTTTGTTGCACATTTTCATATTGGAGTAATTGAAGACATGTTTAATGCTTCGCTTACTTCTTGGAGAAATGACTGGTTTCTAGATTCAGGAGAAACATGCCACATGACTTTTAGAAAAATATTTTTTTGAAATTTTTACTAACAAGGTTGATGGAGCAGTATAATTTTCAGAAAAATCAAAACTCAAGCCATCAGGCCCTGGCACAATCAGGCTTAAGTTGTCTGGTCTTCCAGACTTTCTTCTATATGAGGTTCTATACCTCCCAGAGTTGAGGAGAAAATTGTTGTCTTTAGTCCACATCCGCAATAAAGGACACTCCATTCATATGTTTGATGGCAAGGTTGAGGTTAGAAAATCATTAGATCGCTCACTTGTCATGAGAGGGATAGAAGAAGGAAGACTTCTAAAGCTGCAAGGTACCTTTGTTCATGCACAAAACTTTGCATTCAGTTCTCACTATGATGAAGGTACATTCCTATCAAATATTTTATGGCATGCTATATTGGGACACTTGAACTATGATAGCCTTTGATTGTTGAAGAAAAATGGTGTTACTGGTTTGCCTACAATTCCTAGGAAACTTAAGCAATGTGATGCTTGTATTCTAGGAAATCATAGCAAACAGTCTGTTCATGATTCACATTTTAGAGCACATAGAAAACTTGAGCTTATTCATTCATATTTATGTGGCACCATACTTGTTCCTTCTGCAAATGGAAATAAATATATGATGACATTTATTGATGACTACGCCATAATGTGTTGGGTTTACTTATTGAAGAACAAATATGTTGTTTTTCAAACATTCAAGGACTTTAATGCATGGATTGAAAATGATGCACAAACTCACATTGCCTCTTTACACACTAATAATGGAAAAGAATACATTTCAAATTAATTTGAAAACTATATTAGCCAACATGGGATCAAAAATCAAACAAATGTGCCTTATAATCGCCAACAGAACGATGTAGTTGAAAGAATGAAGAGGGAAATTTTAAATATGGTACATTCCATGATGGTTTTCAAGAATGTAAAATTGATGTTTTGGGTTGATGCAGTTCTATGTGTTGTGTACATAAATAATAGGTGTCCATCTAATGCAATTAGAAATAAGACTCCTTATGAAATGTGGCATGGCCACATTCCTTTGATAAATCATCTCAGGGTCTTTGGTTCCACCTATTATTATTTGATACCTAATGAACAAAGAAATAAACCTGGTGCAAGAAGTCAAAAATGTATCTTCTTGGGGTATTCCAATACCTCCAAAGCATATTATCTCTATGATGAAGTTAATAAGAAGTTTGTAGTATCTAGAGATGTCATATTTCTTGAATCTTCCAATACTGACAATTTTGTTGAGCGATAGCTTGATCACTTGGATAGATTCGTACATGCAAATTCATTTCAAGAATTTGATAATCAGTTTCCACATCTTGAAGGGGGGATTCTGATACTGAATCAATATGTTGAATCATCCTCTGAAGCACTCTCTCCCCGACATGAAGATTCATTCACGGATGACACTTTGAGTGATGTGATTGACATAATTGGGAGACTGAATTTTGATTCAATCCCAACTCAGTCAAATAATCAGCCTAGGCCATCTCAAAAAGGTCCTCCAAAATGGCTGACAAAGACACTTGAAAAATTTTGTCCTGATGAGGTTAAAAAGATATGAACAAGAAATTCCACCAGGAAAAATGGAGGTGATGTAGACGATTCTAATTCACCTATTGACATGGATGTTTCTTATAATTTTGAATTGAATTTGTCTACAGATCTTGAACCAACTTCCTTTAAAGAATTTTCTTCTCATGATGAATGGAATGAAGAGATGCAAAATGAATATGATGCCTTTATAAACAATGGCACTTAGAAGCCGGTTGATCCTCCATTGGGAACCAAACCAATTGGTTGCAAGTGGGTGTACAAGAACAAGTACAAATTTGATGGATCACTTGACAAGCACAAAGTCGGGCTTGTGGAAAAAGGTTTTGCACAGAAAGAAGGGTTTGATTATGAGGATACTTTTTCCCCCACAGCAAAATGGGCTACCATCTGGACACTCTTTGCCTTGGTAGCTCAAAATGGTTGGAAATTCCATCAAATAGATGTAAAAACTACTTTATTTAATGGAGATCTAAAGGAGAATGTTTTTATCTCCCATCCAGAAGGATTTGTTGTGAAGGGCCAAGAACACAAAGTATGCAAGCTTGTAAAATCCTTGTATGGCCTCAAGCAAGCACCGCAAGCCTGGTATGAGAAGTTAACTGAGCATCTTCTGAAACTTAACTTCAAACATTATGATCTTGATTATGAAACTTGTTTGTCAAGAAAGTTGGAAAAACGGTTGTATATATTGTGGTGTATGTATATGACGTTTTGATGACAGGGAAAAATGAGAGTTATATTGCATCCATAAATAAGGAATTGAGGAAAGGTTTTGAAATGACTGATTTGGGATATGTTCACTACTATCTTGGTATTGAAGTGACTCAACATCCTAAGTTTATATTCCTCTCTCAGAAGAAGTACATTGGATATCTAATGAACAAGTTTGGCATGGCTGAGTGTAATCCTTTGACCACTCCAATGGAACAAAACTCGAAGATCACATCCATTGAAGGTGTTGGCTCCCTGTGATTTGCAAGATTGGCAAGAATAAACTCTGCAGGGAACCACATCTGAACCACTTTATAATCCTAGGACCTAGCCTTCCTAAACTCAGAGACAGATATCTCTATGTAATTTTTTATAGATTATATGTCTTTGTGCTTTTGTTTATGATATTAGGCTAGTTATGAGGTTCTAAGGACTTGTTTTTTTTTATTGATTGATTGATAGGTTGATATATCGATGGTGTGATTAATTAAGGGAGTTTTTCAGCTGAATAAATAGACCATGAGAAATATTAATCCATTGGACTATGGAGTCATAAAAGGATTTAATTGTTCATCAACTCTACAAGAATTTTCATAGGGCAAGCTAACTATATCAAGTGGATCTCTTAGATTATATGTGATATGAAAAAACAATAAGTTGTGAAGGCAGAAAAACTAAAAGTTAGTCAAGAATATTTTAACTATAATTCAACAAGAAAAGTCTTTTAGGTAACTGTTTGAGGCAAACCAAGGACAGGGCATACCATAGACTTCTTTGGCTATAATTTAAATAGCAAACATTTAAGACAACAATCCAGCAATCCTATAATTACTTTCAGACAAAGAAAACATTTAAGATAATAGTGAGTGCAGCTAAAGAGAAACCTAAACCTATCTTCTTTAACTTAACACTCTAAAGACCTTCAAATCAACAGTTTGAGGTAGACCAGAGGATATGGCTTACCATAGACTTCCCTGGTTTGGACTCTACTAAGTATACTTCAAAGAAGGGCCTTAAAAACAATGTTTCAAGCTACACCAAAGGACAGGGCATACCATAGAATTCTTTGGCTTGACTCTATTAAATCATTTCCAAGACAACAAGCTAGGTGGAACTAGAGAGAAATTAAGAATTCTCCAATAAAACCTTTCAGAGGAAAACATTAAGATAAAGAATGCAGATAGAAATAGGGTGCCAAGACAGCATATCTTACTCTAAAATTTATGTTCTTTTATCAGATAAATAATGGAAAGAATGGAAAATAGAAGGAAAACAATGACAAAGAAGGAAAACTTCACCATTAACATAGCTCAAGAATCTTGTGAACGTGCTTGTATTACTGATGTTCAAACAGTTACATTACTTCAATACAATAGATGTCTGCAACTCAGAGCTTTCTCGAATCCAGCCTCGTAGTCTTCAAACTAGCTCAACAACAGCAATCAGCCAACTAATCAACCAACCAACACTAAAAATGAAGCTTACATGCAGTATTTATCTGCAAAATGAGGAGGTGACCTTAAGCTAGGGTTTCATATGTCATTTATTACAGAGTAAATGAGTTTTTTATCTTTGATACCATGCAAGGCCCAAGGCAAAATATCTGAGAGTGATTCATTGAAATAATAACACCTAACTTAACTTCTGAGCTAATTTTGGGAAATGTTTGACTTTTAAGGATGTTTCAATAACTTTTACAATAACTGCTGAGTAGATGAGAAATATCTCTGACTGTTCATAATAATTGTTGATGTCTTTATTAGAATAAAACATGTTGTAGAAGGTAAAAATGTGTTCGAATAAGTGAATGCTTTCGGTTTGGTTATTCTAATTTGCTTCTGTGTTGATCTGTCTTTATTTTATTCTTTAAGCACTTTTGGGGTATTAAAACTTGGATTTATCCTTCACTTGTCTACCTCACTGCCTTTTCCTTTAATTCTACCTTTATCCTTGGTTTATGACTAATCCTTTTAATTTATCTCTTGATCCTTGATTTAATATTTTTAACCTTTTAATATTTACTGTTGTGGTCTTCTGACTGTTTTGTCTTCTCACAGTGTTTCTGTCTGTGTTTACTGTGCAGGGTTGGCATTCTTCTAATGTTGGAGGGTTTGAGTAATCACCAATGATCATGACTCATTGGTTCTTTATGCTTGATCTTTCGCCTCTATTCCCTTTAAAATAAAACAAATCTCTGGATCATCACCCAGAGCATTCATTAAAACGTTTTTGAACCTTTGGAATGCATCTTCTGCATTCCTGTCATTAAACCTACACATAAAACAAACAATTTAAATTTAAAACCTACGTGGGGGATTTTCTGAATTTGTTTGGGGTTTTTCGGGCGTTTAGAGTGTTTTTTAGAGGATCACAGTGGAGGAGGGATTCATCGCGGAGCCATAGGGCTCTGGAGCGTTTAAATTGCAGGGCAGTATTATATTTTGGCGAGAAATGGTTAGGCAGTTTTTGCGAGAGGAAAGGTGGTTTTCGCATTGGTTTAGGGGTGGTAATGGTTTTGGGGAATCGGGTGTGATTCCACTTAGCAGGTGACATGCGGCAGAGGGTACAAGCGGTAAAACCACTTATATCGCAAGGTTGAGGTTTGATTAACCTCTGTGCAAATAAATTTGTGATATGTGATGGGAGTCGTTAGATCTCAGGGGAGATATATCTATGGTGGTCAGGGGATATTAAGTGATGGGCGAGTCATAAGGAGTGGGTTTTGGGAGATAGGTGGCAGAGTTTGAATGAGGCGCAGGGTTCGGTGAAGAAAGGGGCCCAGGGATAAAATAAACAAGCGGATGCGCCTTTTATTAAGGAAAAGGGAAGGGTCGTATGGGGGATTTTGACCAAGTGTGGTGGTTTAAAATCATTTTAAAGCAGGGTCTTTAATATGCATAAAGGGGTCAGGTTTTTCATATAAAAAACAGAGTTTTTTAAATATGAAAATGGGTCTTGAATAATGTTTTTTTTTAATATTAAAAACAATGCAAAAAAAGACCATTTTTTACATTGTTTTAGTGCAAATGGGAGAGAATGATGAAGGTGAGGGCGGACAATGTGTTTTTGGTAATTAAAGTGGGTTTTCAGTGGGAGGAAAAAAAGGAAATGAGGTTTTTGGTGAGGAAGAGAGTGAAAATGAAGGAGATAAGCCCAAAATGAATTCTTTAAGAGAGCAGGGTGATTTTGAGAGGCATACTGAGAGATAGTGAAAATGGTTTTTATGAATATAATGAAGACAGTGAGATTTCTAAAGATAGCTGATAGGCAAGGAATGCTATATTTAGCTGCTTATAGTAAATCCATAGTCACCTAGTGAATATTTTAGAATACAGGAGGATAACAGTGGCTCTAGAATTTGTAGACCAGTGCCTTGATTGTACTTGGCAGATTTCTTTTTCTTCAATTGTTGATTTGCTAGTGTTCCTTTGAAGCCGTGACCTTTAAAATCTAAAAAACACTGCTAGTTGCAACTCAACTCTACCTACCCATCATACTTTCCTAGCATTTTCTCTTCATTGGGTGCATTTAGACTAGCAAACCCTCGCATCATTTTCTTTTGAAAATAGGAAACTATCTACTTCTACACTTATATCATCCCAAGGTTCAAACTGATGAGCTCTTTATTCTCTACCTAACTTACTTATCTGTCAAGATTTTAACAGATTTTCATTCTCTAATCTATCAACAAGAAATTGAAAACATGAACAAATCAAGATTAAGCAGTTTGATTTGTCATGAGCTGTGGCATTTTGGACAATCTGCACACAGAGTTCATTTTGAAAAAAGTAAAACTAAGACTTGAGGGCTATAATCTGGAATTTTTCATGCATCCCTCTCTTTCTGTTTGGTTCAGATTTGCTCTTTGGAACCAATATATTTTCCTAATCTAATCCATTAATAAGCCAAGTTTAAAAATTTTGGCAAATCTTCATTTACTAACTTATCAGAAAAAATTTAAAACTTGTTCAATCATGATTAGGCTGTATGACTGAACAGCATTTGGACTTGCACACTTTCAGAAATATTCTATTTTGGTCTGGGGCGTTACCTTCTTCTTTTGTCTACCCTCTTTTCTTCTTTTCTTAGTTTTTGTTTGTTTTTCTAACATTTTTACTCAAGCAGTGTTATATACAATGAAAAAAAAATTAAACTGAAATAATGCTTGAGCATCCTATCATTGACAGGACCTTCAAAAAATTCAGTTCCATCTATTTCTTGTAGGAAAAATGGATTGTCACCCATTGCAGAATAGATGATGTATGGACCCTTCCATAGATTGTCAAATTTTCCATGTTTGCCTTTGTCTTCTCTTTTTGAATCCCACTTCAGTACTTTGTCACCAATGTTAAAATCATTTACCTTGGTTCTCTTATCAAAAAGCTTCTTGATGTTTTCCTGCACTTGCTTTGTTCTGTTGTATACTTCCTCTCTAGTTTGCTGCAGCTGGACAGTCTGGTTTATTCTTATTATCATGTCATTTTCTTCAGACTGTGCTTCTTGGATGAGCTTCATCACTGACACCCCTAAACTTGTTAGAAAAATTTCATCTACTCCATACACTAGCTGATAGGGAGACATTCCAATTGATTTTTTATTTGTTCATCTGTCTACCCATAGTGCATGTACTAGTTTGATGTGCCATGATTTCTTGTTCTCTTCCAGCAAATTTTTGATGATGTTAACCAAAATTTTGTTTGAGGATTCTGCCAACCCATTACCTTGAGGGTAATAAGATGTAGAATTTCCTAATGAAATCTAATATTTGTGGCAAAACTCCACCATTTTCTTGGATCTAAAATCAGCAGAATTGTTAATGATGATCTTTTTAGGGTAGCTAAATCTAGAAAAAAATTGGTTTTCAAGGAATTTGATGATTACTCAGTCTATGGCAGTCCTAGAGGGGTTGGCCTCTATCCATTTTGTAAATTAATCAATTGCAGTGAGGATCCATTTGTGTTGGTCAGAGGAGGCAGGGTGGATCTCTCCTATAAAATCTAGGCCCCATTGTTGAAAAGGAGATTCAACAGAAATTGGATGCAAAGGCAATGGCAATAGTTTTCTTTTGCCTTCAAATATTTGGCATTTATGGTAGGCAATTACCATTTTATGGATATCTTGAAAGAGAGTGTGCCAATAGTAACCAGCTCTAAGGATTTTGTTGACAGTGGTTTTCCAATAGAGGTGGCCTCAACATTCTCCTTCATGAAATTCATGCTTGATCTTATCTGCATCATCCTCAGGCAAATATTTAAGCAATATACCACTAGCATTTTTCCAATATAAAAATTTGTCTAAAATATAGAAGTTTACAGCGTTTAACTTTAATAATCTAGCCTTTGTTTTGGACAAAACAGGAGGAACATTTAGATTTAAAAGCACATATAAAATATCAGCATACCAAGATGAATTCAGAAATGTTTCGTCAATGGGTGGAGTTTCCAACTCCTCTTATTCATCTAATGCATTAATCATGTTCATGTCTAGTGCTTGAAAGTTTGTTCCAACCATGAATTTAGCCAATCCTTGTCCTTTGATCAATTTAGTGGGCTTGATTTCCAGATCATAGTCTAATATAATAGCAATCCACTTACCTCTTTTTCCATCAGGATCTTGTGTGAGTATATCCTTTAACACTGAGTAAGGCACAAATGCAATGATGTGTGAGTGCAAAATGTAAACTCTAAAATATTTTAAGGCCTTGATTAAGGAAAAATCTTGTTTCTCCATTATGTTGTATTTCAGAGGTGCATCTCTTAATGCCTTGTTGAAAAATGCAATAGGTTGTTCCTGCCCTTTTATGTTTTTCTGTAGTAGGACAGCAGCAACTGTATGTTCTGATGCAAAGGAGAAGATGAAGAAATCTTTGGTAAAATCAGGGTTGATTAGAACTGGTATTTGGGTAAGTGCTTGTTTTACCAGTTCAAAGGATTTCTTTGATTCTATTGTCCATTTGACTCTTATTTCTCTTTTTAGTATGTTTGTAATGTTTCTTAGGAGTTCTGCACAGTTTGGTATGAATCTTCTTAAGAAATTTATCTTTCAGATGAAATATTGTAGCTCTTTGATATTCCTAGGATGATTGATTTGCAATATTCCCTCAATCCTTTTTGGGTCAATCTTGATCCCTTCTTCAGATATGATGTGGCCTAAAAATTTTCCCTCTTGAAGGTCAAACAGAGTTTTCTTGGGATTTAAATACAAACCATACTTTCTACATTTTTCAAATACCTTTCTTAAGTGAGCTAGGTGTTCTTCATCTGTTCTGGAGTAGACTGTGATGTCATCAAGGTATATCACAATGAAGTAACCTATTTCCTCTGATAAAGAAATATCCATGGCTCTTTGAAAGGTGGCACCAACATTCATTAACCCAAAAGGAATTTTAACATACATGAAGGTCCCCTAAGGTGTGGTGAAATTTGTCTTATATTGATCATCTGTGTGTACCAACACCTAATCGTATCCTAAAAATCCATCTAGCAAAGAAATTCTTTTAGACCCTACTACCCTTTGTAAGATGTGATCCATTTTTGGTAAAGGGTAGTTGTCTTTTAAGGAGGCTTTGTTTAAATTTCTGAAGTCTATGCATAGCCTAATTTATCGTGTTTTCTTCCTCACTGATACAATATTTGAGAACCATTCTGAATATCTCAGAGAGACTATTATTCCAGCATCATACAATTTCTTAATTTCTTTCTCAACCAAGGGTAGTTGTACAGGGTTTATTCTACGCAATTTTTGTTTAAAGGGCTTCTGGTTTTCTTTGAGAGGATCTTGTGTTGGATTATCTCAGTATCATATGACTTTAAATATTCATAACTCCAAGAAAATACATCAGCAAATTCTCTAAAAAGCTCAAGATAATTTTGTTTTATATGAGCTAGCAATGTTTTGGAAAGTTTTATCATTTTGGGTTTTTGTTCACTGCCTATATTGCATTCTTCTATTTTAGCTTCAGTGGGTTCCATTTTTGGCTTCTTAGTAACATCATTATAGTCAAATAGTTCTTCTAGAGGAACCAGTCCCTTTGGCAAGTAATCATTATTGAACTGTAGCACTTCAAAGTCTTCTTTTTCTAAATTAGTGCACAGCTTTGTTTTCTGTGTGTGTTCTTTTGTTAACATATTTATATCAGCAATATCATGAGGTTCTTCTTTGTAAGTATGTTCCTTAGTAGGGCAGTCTTCTTCATACACTGAGTTTGAACTTGGCATTTCAAACTCATTTCTGGACAGCAGGAAATCTTCTATCTGTTTATCTCCTTCAAAAACTTGCTAATATTATATGTTGTCAAGGACTGCTGGTCTATATCTGACTTGAACTGTGTATTTCTTGCTATGATAAGGTTTTTGACATGTGTTGGCTGCAAATTCTAGACCATTGGCAAGAATGTTTTGATTTCTAGGGGAAAAGGTGAGATCATATTCTGTGAATTTTTTTAAGAGGTCAATGGCATCGTCCCTATATGCTTTTAATCTAGGATTCTTAGCTGTGTATTCTCCCTTAATCTGCCTAATGACTAACTCTGAATCTCCATGGAAAATTATCTTCTTGGCTCCTAATTTATTCAGTAATTGCATCCCTAGGAGGAGTGCCTCATATTTAGCTATGTTATGTGTGCATTGAAAATTTATCGATTGTTCTCCGTGTTATACACCCATATTCCTTTTCTTGAACTAATTTTTCTACAAGAACCATCAAAACACATACTCCAAAGAGGTTCAATTTCAGATTTATCATTGAGTTGGTCATTATGGTCCCCAATATGTTTTTATAGTGGTTGCCACCATGTTGTTTATTATGTTGTTCTTTAGGGTCTGCACTATGTTTGTTATTGTTTATTTATCATGGTCAGCCCTATGTTGGTGGTTTTCTAGTTGGGCAAACTGTTTTGGTTGTTTCTCCTCTTTTTCCTCTTCTTCTACAATGGTTTTCTCATTTTATGCTACTTGTTCATTAACATTTTCGTCATTCTAAAGGATAAATGAATCAAGGTCTGTGTAAATAGAATAAAGAGGGGAATTATCTGGCTTTTCTTGACTTCTAACCATGTATTTCATGTGAGTTTACCTATATAGTCTTCTTGGTTGACTAAAGACAGGGATGGTAGCATAGGTCATTTCCAATTGGAGCATACCTTGGAGTTTAGCACCCCATGATCTTGAAAGGAGCATGCCATATTTTGGAGGTATATCAGCCACTACAATGTCCATTACTAGGCTCTTGGTTGGTATTTTTGCTAGATTAACGCATAGATATTTGATTAGGCCTATACATTTAACTCTATTGGAATCAAAAGAGTATAAATATTTGTATGGTCGAGTTATTTAAATGCCTAGTCTTTCCATTATTACTTTTGGCATAAGGTTGTGTGAAGCACCGGAGTATAACATGGCATTGTGGAGAATCTTATCATGGATATTTAAACTGACATTAAATAGAGGGACACCTCCCTCTTGAAGTTTCCCTTCTACTTCAAGTCCAAATAGAAGTTCAGGTTTATCATCATTTAAATTTACAGAATCAAAATTTTCTCCTATGTTTAAAGCTTTCAAAAGTCGGGATCTATATACATCTTGAGTGACTAATTCAGTAAGAGGAATAGGGATTCTAATCTTAGAAATTTCATTCTCTATACTGAAAGGTGTCTGAGTTTTTGAAATGTTCAAATTAGCCTTTTCAAACACTTTTTTCACAACAATTTCAGCTTGCTAGTTTTTATTAGGAAACTCAGTTAAAATAGTTTTTTTAGGAGCAGTAGTTGTGTTGCTAGTACTACTTTGGTCACCACTCTGTTTGGGACTAGGTTGGTTGTTTTTTTTTTGTTCCTATAATAACTTTCAGCCACTGTGTTCAGATTTTCTGCTGTCTTTTTAGAAATGTTTGCAGGGTTCTTAGCAGAAATTTCAAAGGTCTTTCTTTTAGGAGTGTCTTGGTTTTTCTTTCTTCTGAGGTCATATTGTCTGTGTACTTCCATGATGGCATTTTCAAAGCCTTTTTTATAGTCTTCAGATTCTAGGCCTTCTTCCTCATATTGAGTTGGGGAAAACATGCCTTGTTCTTCTTCAGTGAGGAAAACAGTATCCTCATTATTTACTCCCATTAAATTTATGTGGTTTTCCTCTGTTTCTTCAATCACCTCCTCATCCTCATCGGCATAATTTTCTTGGAAAGGAGGTATGATTTGCTGATCAAGACCTCTTTGTCTAATTTGAGGGGGGTTTCTCCTAAAGTTTTGGTTTTGGTTCTGATTTTGATTTCTATTTTGAAGAGTTTTTTGGTTTTCTCTAGGATGAGCTCTCTCTCATTTACATTCATACTCTCCATCATCCTCTCCATGGTTTTGACTAAGTTATCAATCTTTGTATCAAATGTGGAGGGTACAGCTTCTTCCCTATATGTGACTCTTTTTTCATTTTTCATTCTAGCTCTCTTAGCAATTAGATTGGCTTCTACACTTACTGCTCCCCTTTGCATGTCTTCGAATGTGAGGGGTTCTCTTTTCCTTAATTGATAAGCCATATCTGGGTCAAAACCATCTGGGAATTTCATTAGAGCTAGACCTTTTCGAGGTTTCATAAGTACAGGTAGGGCGTTGTATACACTATTGAATCTAGTGTAGTACTCTTGGACACCCTCTCCAACATTTCTCTTAATGTTTTCATACTCTGATAAGATTTGGAGAGGGTTCTTCTTGACTTCACGTTTTTTTAAGAATAGTTGATGAAAAGTGGGGAGGTCATTAATACTATTAGGGGTTAAGCCTTTAAACCATTTTCTTACCTCTCCCCCTAAGCTTTGAGAAAACATTCTAAGTTTAACAGTTTCATCATCTATTTCTTGTATGTCAAAGAAGTCATTTATTATGTCCGCGTGTTGTTGAGTAGTAGTAGAAATACCAACATTATATAAAGGGATCTTGGACTGGTAGTCCTGTGGTAGAACAATTAAAGGTTGTGGTAGAACTAGGGGAGCATACCATGTTGCCATGATGTGTGGTTGTGGAAACAATGGAGGGTTAACAAGTGGAGGGTTTACAAAAGGAGGCACAGGGTTAAATGGAAGAAGGTGAATAGTGGGGTTTGAAGTTAGTAAAACATAATTATGTTGTAGGGTGGATGGGTATAAAACTATCTGGGTTATCCAACTCTGAGATCTAGTCCTAGACAATCTTTGTTCTAGGGGTGATTCAGATAGGATATTCTGCAAGTCTTTAACATTTTCAGGTAGGGAACTTGCTTTGTAGATCGGTCTGCTAACAGCTGGGTTTTTAGATCTAGGAGACTTCCTAAGGATTCTTTCAGGATTGACAACTATTACAGGAGGATTTGGGTTAGGATGGGATCTGGTACAGATTCTTCTAGAAGCCAGACTTGGACCCAGGAATCAGAAAGGTTGAGAGTTTATGACAGTCTTCAAGGACAAACCAATCTGTGAAAGAAATACTTAATCCACAAAGTATTATTGACTGGGTATTGATGTTTTGATGATAAAATAAGTTTCCCAGTGGAGTCTATGGAAAAACAATGGAGTCAGCAGGCCTACTAAAAACCAATGGAGTCACCAGGTGGAGGATTTTTACTTGTTTTATGGCTAACTGTTGTCCACCATCAGCAACCAGGTACTATTCTTGGCTAACACTTGATTCATATAAGTTTAAAATGAGGTTTTATAAGTTTTTTGAGTTTATATTTTGTTGTTTATTACTCAGTATCTCGCCAGTACGATCACCACTATGTTGACTCCATGTGATTTGCAAGATTGGCAAGAAAAAACTCTGCAGGGAACCACATTAGAACTACTTTGGAATCCTAGGACCTAGCCTTCCTGGACTCAAAGAAGGATCGCTCTATGTAATTGTTTATAGATGATATGTCTTTGTGCTTTTTTTTATGATGTTAGGCTAGTTATGGAGTTCTAAGGACTTGTTTGTTTTGATTGATTGATAGGTTGATAGATCAATGGTGTGATTAATTGAGGGAGTGCTTCAGCGGAATAGATAGACCATGAGAAATATTAATCCATTGGGCTATGGATTCATAAAAGGATTTAATTGTTCATCAACTCTATAAGGGTTTTCATAGGGCAAGCTAACTATATCAAGTGGATCTCTTAGATTATATGTGATATGAAATAACAATAAGTTGTGAAGGCAGCAAAACTAAAAGTCAGTCAAGAATATTTTAACTCTACTTCAACAAGAACACCCTTTTAGGTAGCTGTTTGAGGCAAACCAAAGGACAGGGTATACCATAGACTTCTTTGGCTAGACTTTAATAAGCATACCTTTAAGACAAAAATCCAGCAATCCTAGAATTACTTTCAAACAAAGAAAAAATTTAAGAGAACAGTGAGTTCAGCTAAAGAGAAAGCTAAACCTATCTTCTTTAATTAAACACTCTAAAGACATTCTGTTATCACTCAGGTTTTCCTTGAAGTTGTGGAAAAGGAAAGTATACCCGAGGTAACCACAAACCAACCTTCAGATGCAGAATCTAGCCAATCTGCATCCAGAGAGGGCTCTCTCTTTATGATTTATCTTTGTTCTTAGAAGGTTTTAGGCTAGTTATAAGTCCAAGAATTTGTTTGAAAATGGTGGAATCCACAAACTAAGGGCAAGGTTGAAAGTTTTCAGTCCATTGGGCTATGGAGTCAAAGGATGGCTTTACTGGATTTCTATTCTACACACAAGATGGCTTTACAGGGCAAGATAGCTAGACAGAGAACAATCCTTAAAATTTAGAGTGGATGGGATGATTTTGAAGGGATGAAAGGCAGCTAAGAATCTTTCACCATGTTCAAAAGAAAGAAAAGAGATGACTACACACAAAGAGAAATGAAGAATTATTTATTATAGTAATCAAGAATGTTTAAATTAGCAAAGCAAGAGCATTTAAGAATTCGTGCTTATAACCAATTTAGAGGAAAACATTAAGAACAATCACATCTGAAATCAGAGTACAATTAAGTAAATTATGATTCAATCCTTTATGTAAATTATTCAGAAATGGACATAATGATGTTATAAACTGATATAAAACTTAAGACATAGGGTAGAAAGACTTATTGAACTGCAGTCCGACACATGAATCCTGCAAAAAGTCCTGAGCTTCAAATTGTCATCCAGTAAGCCACAAATAAACTTCTCCAAAATGCTTTTATTCCGAAAATCTCAATGTTACAGCCAAGTATTAGAATCCACCCTCAATACTCTCTTTGAGGGTTTATTTATACAAGAAATAATTGAAAAAATCTCACACTAACCTAGCCAATAATCTAGGGTGACTAAAGAGTAATTTACAAATAAACAGGGGATAAATGGTCTCGTAGATAGAATAATAAGTAACTGCTGATGTGTTGTTTCCTCATTTTGCTGATGTGCTGGAGGTAAGTGCTGAAATAGGGCTCGGTGTTGTCCCTTGGAGTAATTTCTTTGCTTGTTTGATACTCTTTGTCTTTACGGATACTCTTTAACCTGTTCAACTGATACTCTTTAACCTGTACTCATTTTTATCTTTCACATAATAGTAAAAAGATAAAATTCTCATCCTGAAGATAATTTTCATAGAATTTCCAATAGGTCATTCCACCATTGATCCTCTGGTATTTCGGTTCTTTTAAGTTTCCTCAACGTTTCATCAGCCTCTGTGAGTTTGTAAAAAGTAGGCTGATTAGGGAACAAATACCTTATTTCATGTTCAAGATAAAATAAATTCTTCAACCTGTCATATAGATTTCTCCCTGTTGGCAACGTTACTTCTGGAAAACTGATGGAACAAGCAGTTACGTTCTGAGCATGTATATTTATTTTCTTGACATAGGTTTCCAGTTCCATTATTTGGTCCTCTGAGAGCATTGGACTGGGTAACCCACTGTCCAACAAAATCTGAAATTTTCCTCTGAAAGTATTAATATCAACCAAAATATCTGAACACTTCCTTTCTAAATTCTGCATAAAAGTTCTTTTGATGAAAACTCTTTTTATCATCAAAATAGTGCCGGTTCTGTCTTCAATTCCTAGTACTGCAAGCTGTTGCTTCGTTCGGGTGTTCAAAAATTGAATAAGTTGATTGGCCTGCTCAGGTCTACCTCTTAATTCATCTCTTGTTCTATTTATTTCTTCCTGAGCTACTTTAATCAAGTCATTTTGTTCAAAAATTTCTTGAATAGAGGGCCAAATACTTTTTATTAACTCAATTATATTACCCCAAAGAATTTCATTTATTTCCTTCAAAGGCTTTTCTAATGAAAGATCTTTTTCTAAAGCCTTAACTAATCTGTCCAATCTTTTAATTTCCCTGGTATTATCAGCAATTGTCTTCTTAGATGTATCATACTTCTGCTCCAAATTTTCTAATTGTAACTTTGTGGTTTGAAGTTCTGTGACTCTTAATTGTAAACTTTCCATTTGTTTTATCAACTCATCAGAACTTAAACCATAAGTGTTTACCTGCACTGGCTCTATTTGTTGCTTTGTTTTTGTAGTACCTGTGGTTGTAGTAGCTTCTGTGATGGATGCATGCTTGATAGTTTCCTTTTCCTGTAAAGCTTGTTCCAATCCTTTCTCTGTTTCACCTAGTCGCTCAGTCATCTTTAAGAGCAACTCCATTATCTCTTCTTGTGAATTCCCCTTCAAAACTTCTTGGGTCTGGGGGTGCCTTGAGGCTGGCAATTTCAGCTGCTTTCTCAGTGCAGCTATTTCATCATCTTTCTTCTTAATTAATGCCTCAATGCTTTTAATATCTTTGGGGTTGTGACCCAAGCTGATGATTATGTCTTCCAGAGACTTTATTCTGTTATCTTTGGCCTGAGAAGAGGCCTTCTCAATTTGCAATTGGGCGCTTGTGTTATTTAAAGAATCTTACAGCATTAGGGCTGCCATGGCCTTATTAGTAAGAGTGGAATACACCATTTCCCCAGTTTGTTTATGCAGCTCTATCTGGTCCAAAGGATGAATGTCATTTTCCAGGACCTCAAAATTTGTTCTAATATAATCAGCTGTTGTCATGGGTTTTGGCACCTTTGACTTGAAGTGGCTCATCATCATTTTGCCTTGTGAAATGTCAAATGCTGACATTAACCTTTCCTAATTATGTGGAGCCATTTTCAAATATTTATCATATACCTTCATTCTTAATGGATCATTCTTTGCCTTTATATTAATGAAAGTTATTTTTATATCCCCTATATCTGTTTTTGGTGGCCTAAAGGAGGATACTTCCGTACTCAACTGCTTTTGCAAAGCTTTTCCTTTCTGCTTTGTATGGGTCACACTAACAGAACCAGTTAGTTGATTGTCTTCTCTTCCATCATCAAACATCTCATCTATGATTTCCACATCTGGAAGTGGATCTGGTTTATGTTTTTTGGCTTGATGTATTCCTGAGCACTCTTTAGGAGGAGTAGTATCTGGAACCTGCCTTTTCTTTCCTATTTCCATGTTGGATGGAGTTTGTAATTCTGAAACTTCAGGATGTTTTACCTGAGTGGGAGAAACTTGTGTTTGATCAGGTGCTCTGGAGGTTTGAGGTTTCTCTGCCTAACTAAAGTTTCAATGATCTGTATTTCAGGTTCTTTTCCTTTGCCTTTTGTCTATGCTGCAACTGGTGAATTTCCTTCCTGTAATCTCTGCTGTAGATTTGCTGCTGAAGAAGTGCCAATGTGAGGTACCTGCACTTGACCACAAGATTCTAGGTCATACTCCTTCTCAAGATCTTTCATCATTCTGTTCATTTTTTCTTCTTCACTTTCTTCTTCAACTAGTGTTTCTTCAACCCATTCATCTTGGTTGGCATATTGTTCTATTTCAGGAATCTTGTGGTGTATGTAAGGGGATGATTTATTCTTCATTCTTTTTTCACAAATAAAACCAAATGGATCATAAGGAACCCAACGGAAAGTTCTTTGGAACTTGCAATGGCTTTGTAATATATTTTCTGCTTCTCGCTCGGCCTCCCTAGAGTTGCAGATGAAAGGACCTAATTGACTTTTGATCCTTAGTTGGGCTTTCTTCTTCACACTACAAAAATGGATCACATCTAAATTATTCATTTGCCTGAAATATTCCAAGGCAAAAATTCTCATGGGCACATATCTTGGCAACTTGAATGGATGTAATTCACATCCATAGATTCTGATGACTGAATGGTTTTGATATAAATACCAATCTCCAACTTTATAAGTCCTTGAAAGTTGCAAGGTCTTCTTGATTTCATTACTGAGCCTTGGAGGAGGGATTCCTGTCAACAAGGTAGTTGCAAGATATACAAAAAGATCGATGAACTCAGTATAGGAATATGGAGAATTATAGGAAGAATGAATTATGGGAGACCAAAATATAACTGACCTAGGGTTTCCCTTGGCATCAAGCTTTTTAACAGGGAAAGGGAACTTTTCTTATTGATAAAAGATAATGAGATGATAAATAACTGAGGAATATTTAAAAACTTTCTCATCATCTAGCCTCATGAACTAATCATGGATCTTATTGGCTATGAAGGAGGCAAAGTCATATTTAACTTCAGGAGGTTGCCCAGGAGTAAAGATAGACAGCAAAACCAGGGTTATCTCATCAACATATTCACTGGTATTGAAACCCAAGACAAAAGATATCATATTTAGGATGAGCCTTCCCAATTTAGTGAAATAATAAAAACCATAGGGAGGAGGTCCCTTAGGTTGATGTTCAGGCAACATGAAATTCTGGCAAATGGACTCCAATTTTTCTGGGGTCAATTTATTAGACTTTTCAATCAATTCTTCCATAAACAAAGGTGCTAGTTCTTGGTCTGGTTCAAAATGTAGCATTGCATTGATAGCCTGGGGAGTAATGGGGAAAAGAACACTCTGGTCAGGGGATATTACAGCTCTTTGAGTGGGATCATAGTTAGAATGGCAATAGTGGATAATTTCTGGGAAGGAAATGACTGAGGGGATGAGATATCTTGGGAGATTGGATTCCCACAACCCAATGACATCTTGCCCCTTCGAATAATCATCTCTGCAGCGACAATAACTCAGAAGGGGGCTTTCATCAAAATGCAAGTCTTTAATCTGAAAATCTTTATCTACTAAAGGCAAATATTCTAACTCTCTGTGGGGGGGCATTCAATGGAGTCACATTCAGGGCTGTCGGGGCTTCCATTTTGGTTCTTGTGGATTCAAAACGGAAGTTTCTGGGTTTTCTTCACAGGTCGGGCGCGATTTCAATTTAAATGAAGGAAATTAGCACAATTGCAATTTCAGGGGAACAATTCACAGTTTTAAACCTCAGGGAATGATCTCAGTGATAAGATTTAATCACTAATCCAGTGGAAAACAAGGAAAACAGACTTTATTTTGAAGTTCGAAGCGCTATAGGATAAATACCTGTTCTTGGAGGAAAGCTGTCTTTTAACAGGTATCAGGCGGTAGCAGGAGGATGCTTGAATACAGGTCTGGCGGAATTCTAGAGCGAAATCGAATAGAACAGTGGATTTTAGTGAAAATTTGAAATTCGTAGCGGAAGGCGCAGTCGCGTTCAAATGATGAAAATGATATAAAAACACGAAATTTTGTTTTATTTCCAAAGTCAAAAAGGGGTTTGTAGTTTTTCGAGGAGTGACGTCACTTTAGTACGGGCTGACGTGTGGAGGGGGGCCGGGCGGTAAGCGGTAATCCCCGCACCGCTTGTGGACAAGAGTAGTTTTAAACGAGAGGGCAGCGATTCCATTAGGCGATGGACGCATGGCCGGTGGACTATTCCAAAACCACCAAGCCCCCGCGCGTTAAAGCTCTGACAAGGGACGGGTGGCGGAATTGATATGGAGCGTTGATATGTGGAGAGGCAATCTAACGGTGGAAAGGACGGGGAGATGGCGGGGTATTATCGTGCGGGCCCGGTGGGGTTTTAAACGCGATTTAACTTTATAAAACATCCCGGGGGGCGTCTAATAGGCGGAAAAAGGTTATTAATTAGTCCTGATAACTAATTAATCCCATAGTTATAAAGGGTCGGGGTAAGGAACCTTGCGCGCGGGTATTACAGTTAATGTGTCGGGTGGGATGCCAGGTGGATGAGCCACGGTGGCATGGGGTTTTTCCAAAGTTTTGGTTTTTAAAAAAAAATAAAACTTCGGGTTTTATCCTTTTTTGTGTTAAACATATAGAATTATATGTTTAAATGTTGTTTTGATATTTATTATTATATGGTAATAAATAAACATTATTTAACTACCATAAGGGGCGGGACTATGATATAAAGATATATTTAACCAAAGGGTGTATGATGTGGGTTTTCAATGATTAATTGGGAAATAAATACTTTGGTTAAAAATATAATAGAGGGGTTTTTGGGATATTAATTTAAAAGGAGTTAAATACTTAGGATAAGGCATTTTCACTAGGGATTTAATAACTAGAGTTTAAACATTAATATGACAAAGGGACAAGGGAACTCAAAATACTTTGCACATCTAAGAAAGTGACAATTTGTGAAGTAAATTACAATATATCATCTTCAACACTTAAACTTATAATAGTAAGTTATTTTGAGGGATTTTATGGAAGTTTTGCATGATTTTCCTAAGCAAAATGGGATTTTACTTAGGAAAAGATTGAAAGTGAATGATAATGGATAACTTCAAGTACTTAGGTCTTTTTGATCATCAGGCCGAGGGTCCGGTCCCTCCAAAAGTCAAAGAAATGCCTTGAGCCCCTTTGACCTCCAAATACCTTAGCACTTTTGGGGAAATTAGTAAAAACTTAGGGAGAAAGTGATGTGGGAAGTTAATGATTTTGACTTTGCTTTTTTGTGATTTTTCCAGTGCTTTTCTTGCTTTCAGTACTTGTGATGAAGGTAAAAGATTAACATATTTAGCACCATCATTCATCACATAAAACTTTGCAACACCATCTACCTACCCTATCTACTTGACACTACCATTTTCTCTTCTTTATTAGGGTGCATTTAGACTTGCAAACCCTTTTCAACCTTTTCTTTTTACATGATAAATCTATCTATTTCTACACTTATTACATCCAAGGGCTCAGATTAAATTGTTGAGCACCTTTTAATAACTCTACCTATCTACTTATCTGCCAAGATTAAACTGTTTGGTCAGATATTTATTCTCTATTCTATAACATGAAATTGAAATATGAATAAGTCAATTTTAAACAGTTTGACCCTTCATAAATTGTGGCAAAAGTTTGACAAGCTGCACACAATTGCTTATTTACAAAAATGAGATAGTAGTGGCATTTGGATTTGCACACTTTCCTTGGTCTATTTTTTGTTTGGGGTTCATTTCTTTCACTTTTTTGACCATTTTATTTTTCTTACCCTTTGATTTTTCTTTTAGGGTATACCCTCTTTACATTTTTTAAATTTTTTGATTTTTTGGTTTTTTTCAAGAATATGGAACACCTTTGCTAAAGAAAAAGGTTTGAACATATTCCATAGTTCAATAAGTCAATCATGAAAAATGACACTTATTGGTATAGGAGACTAACACATTCAAAGCAACAGTTTAAGGCGGACCAGAGGATAGGGCATACCATAGACTTCCCTGGTTTAAACTCTGCTAAGTATACTTCAAAGAAAGGCCTTAAAAACAATGTTTCAAGCTACACAAAATGAAAGGGCATACCATAGAATTCTTTGGCTCGAATCTATTAAATCATTTCCAAGACAACAAGATAGGTGGAACTAGAGAGAAATTAAGAATTCTCCAATCAGACCTTGTAGAGGAAAAAATTAAGATAAAGAATGCAAACAGAAATAGGATTCGAAGACAGCATATCCTACTCTAAAATTTATGTTCTTTTATCAGAGAAATAATGGACAGAATGGAAATCAAAAGGAAAATAATGACAAATAAGGAAAACTTCACCATTAACATAGCTCAAGAATCCTGTGAACATGCTTGTATTTCTAATGTTAAAAATAGTTACATTACTTCAATACAATAGATCTCTGCAACTCGGAGCTTTCTCAAAACCAGCCTCGCAGTCTTCAAACTAGCTTAGCAACAGCAATCAGCCAACTAATCAACCAACCAACACTAAAAATGAAGCTTACATACAGTATTTATCTGCAAAATGAGGAGGTGGTCTTAAGCTAGGGTTTCAAATATCATTTATTACAGAGTAAATGAATTTTTGACCTTTGAGACTGTTGGGGACCTGTGATTTGGCTGATTGGCAAACCAAATGACAAGGCAACATATAAACCAAGCTTTAGAGCTCTAAGATCTAGCCCTCCTAGTCTCAGAGAGGGATCTCTCAATTGTTTGTAAGGATATAGCTTGATGCTTATAAGAGGTTGATTTCAGGCTAGTTATGAAGTGAAAAATTGTTTGTTTGTTGGTTGGACAGAGATGATCTAGGCAGCATAGATAGAGTGTGGAAATATAAAAGCCATTGGGCAATGGAGTCATGTGGAAGTCTAAACAGTTCCGGTTGATGAATTTGGGGAAAAAAAGGGCAAATATAACTTAGTCAATGAATCTGTGGGATCATATAGGTGGGATGAGATGAACATCAAGGATTTGGAAGGAAAAGTAGAGCTTTAAGGGTTTTTAAGACTCCTTAATTATGTATACCTTTCAACAAAGGGACTTGCAACACTATCTAAACATAAGGAAATATTTAATAGCCAGTGATAACCATGAATCCTAGCAACATACTTTATGCAAATAACATAAACAAGATAGACTTCAAGTAAGACAAAGAAGGAGAGGAACACTCTGTTTCTTCTAATTGTTTCACTTAAAGGATTTAAAAAACATATAAGAAACACAACTAATTGCATTCATAAAAGGGGGAACACCCAGGCATCCAAGACTACAATTATAAAGACCTTAAAATACGACTATCTCGGCAAGAAACAGAGGGTAAGATCGGAACAAATCCTCTCTGCCAAGCTGCAAACAATAGCGTTTGAAGGATGATTTCAGAAATAGCTTTCAAGAGGCAGCAAGCAGACAAGGCAAACCATAATTAAACCTTGACAACAACTATTTGAACTATTCTGAAATAAACAAACTTAAGGGTTTTAAAAGAAAAACTACTCAATAAAACCTTTCAGCAGATGAAAACATAAAGGCAGTGAAGAGTAAACAGGCCTAAGGTGTTTCTAGGAGACATTTCTTAGCCTAAGATTTTTACTCTACTGCAAACAAAGCATAATGGAACAAAGAGAAAAACAGGAAAAAAAATTAACGAATAGAAAGTACTTCACCAAAACCAAGCTCAGGGATCCAATGATCTAGCCTCCTTCATCAACAGAAAAGCAAAGACATCCACACTTCTTCAAAACATCAATTCTTCTTCAAAACAGTAGTCTATGTATTACTTCAAAATTCATCAAATGCCAACCCTTACAATGAGAGTTCGAAAAGGATTTATAGGTGAACGGGAGGAGAGGTGACAGAGATGGTCTTAATGGTCAATTAAAACATAGGAGAAAAGCATTTGAATGCCCATTCTGTGTCATAAATATTACATTAATTTCTTTGCCCATTCTAGTAGTTCTTGCAGACTTTGCAGCCTAACTGTCAGGCTGGTAATAACTCCAAAGAGTGTCTTTGTGGAGAATTTTTCTCACTGCTGCAGTCTTGTCCTTTCTTCTAGTACAAGTAAGGTGGACAGTATGGGTTTTGAGACCACCCATACTCTTACAATAATTGCCTTAACAGTTGTGTAATAATTGCTTCCCTTTGACGTATTCGAGGCTCTTCAGGCTTTATAACTGTCTTTAACTCTTCATCTGATTGATTTGAAACTTAATTTGCTTATCTTTGACTGTATTTTTTCTTTTAATCTGCGACCGAGCCTTTAATCTTCTTTCTTCAGTCTTCATTTGATTGTTTATATGCAAGGTTTCTTTATGTGTTGGAGGGTTTTACTGAATGACCAGTGTTCATGACGCACTGGCAAAAACTTGGAAATTTAACCCTTCATCCCTTTCTACATTGAATTATGCCCTGAGGATCATCATCCTCGGCTTATGCAACAATTTTGTTGTGGGACGGATTCAATATTTAACCACCATGAAAACCTATAACCAAACAATAAACAATTAAATAAAACCTGTGTTTTTGGGTTTAAACTGCTTTCAGAGGCTCGACGGAGGTGAAGGAGCTGTGAGGAGGCGGTGGATGCAGCAGAAAAGGGTCTCATGGCGCAAAACCACGAAAACCAGGGTTCAAAAATGAGTTTGGCATAAAGAACTGGAAAATCGGTTTTGCGGAAAACCATGAGTAGTTTTCGTGCAGGGGATGGGCAGTAAATGGTTTTGTGTGAAACAGACGTGATACGGTTCTCTGGACGACGTGGGTCTAGGCGAAAATCGCCTATTTTGCGTTGAAACTATATGATCAATTTCATTGGTGAAATGGGCGCAAAATTAGTTTTAGACCGTCTAATCTGGGGGGGCCAGATCTATGGCTATAAGCGAGCACGACAAATGGAAAAGATGTGCGGTGATGGGGTGGTGGGACCTGATGATTGCGTCAGTTATCTTGTCGCGAAGTGAAAATTTCAATGCACGGGGTGAAATTTGCTTGGGTGGAGTGAAAATGGTAGATCAATGGGAACCGTTGGATTGGAGAAATGGATGGCTGACATTAACTGCGAGGGGGACTAGGGGTACGGAAGGATCTCGCCGGCGGGTTCCTCCATAGTGAATGGGAGAATGTGGGTCGTTGGATCGGGACATGATCAATGGTGGAGATGGACTGCGGGGGGACTGGGGAGTACAGACCAACCTAGACGAGTGCCCCCACAGTGAACCTGCGTCGTCTGATCTGGGAGAGATCGACGATGGAGATTTCATCACAGACACGCAAAAAAGAATGAATAGGGTGGAGGAGAAGTGAAATGCGATGTTTCGATGGCCATCCGATCTGGAAGCAGATCGACAGTTGAGATTTCAACAGCAGAATGTATATCAGGGGTGCGATATCGGCAGAGAGTGGAAGACGGAAGCCCGATGCGATATGCGATGGTGTGATGTGATGGTGCGACGCGATGAAGACCATCGGATCGAAAATAAAATCAACAGTGGAGATTTTAAATTGGGAAATCGCATTGGCGAGGGGAAAAAGAAGTTTAGGGAGTGGAAACGGGAAATGTCGATTGTGTGATGGCCGATGGGCTTAGCACTTAGTCGCAAAAAATAGTTTTATGGCGGAAAAGGGGTTAGGGCCTAAGCCGAAAAGCGCTTAAGGCCTTTTTTATGAAAAATTTGGAAAAAAGGCCGAAAAAGTGGGTTATTAGCCTTTTTGAGGTTTCGATAGAAGAAAAAAGGGGTTTTAAATCAGAATAAAGGGATTTCATCGGGTTTAAAGGCGAATTTTGAAGGAAACAAAGGATAAATGAGGGGAAAAATGAGTGATATGAAGGGATTGTGAAGATAAAACGGAGGAATGAAATGATGGAGATGAGGCTTTGAAAAACAATTTTCTCTTTGGAAACAGCAAGATCTTGAAGTGAAAACATCAGTGAAGGTAGGTTCCTTTGGACAAAGAGAACAACCAGGCTTCAAGAACTAACATGTTAACTTGAAATTATTTCTTGAAGGCTGCCAACAGATTCTAGCCATCATTAGATGTAACAGAAATTATAGATGGCTAACAGTGGCTCCACTTTGGGAGGACAGCTTGCCCTTTAGGTGTCCAGAACCTCAGTTTATCAATCTCTGGCCTTTAGCAGACCAGTGCCTCATCCATTGGGCAGAATTTCTTTGCTTTCTTGCTGATTTTCTTTGTATTTTGACAATTCTTCAATGACCTGCAGCATGAAAACTCTTTAAGTCAGCACCTCTACCTACCCAAAACTACTTGTCCTAGCATTTTTTCTTCTCTTGAGTGCACTTGGATTGGCATCTCTTTTACATATTATTTTTTAAAACAGAAAGATAAAACTATCTAATGCTACCCTTATTTCTTCCAAGAGTCCAAATTAAACAGTTGGACTCTAAATTCTCTACCTAATCTACTATCTTTCAAGATTAAGTTGTTTGACAGATCTGCATTCTCTACATTCTAAAACAGAAATTTAAACACAGAAAAACTAGGATTAAACAGTCTGATTTGTTGTAGTGTCTATGGCATAAGAAACCAGCTGCACATAGACTTTTATTTGCAGAAAATTAAAACAAAACTGTGAAGGCTTAAGTTCTAAAAATTACAAGCATCCTTCTTTCTTTCTTTCAGCTCTGGTTTTGATCTTTTTAGAGTTGTCTCCTTTTTCTTTTCCTGGTTCAAGTTTTCAGCATGTTAGAACCAGTCTTCTTTGTATCTTTGGCTCAGGTTTTGATCTAATTAGAGCCATTTTTTTCTTTTGATTCTTTGTTTCAGATTTTGAGCATGTTTGAACCATTCTTTCTTCTATCCTAATCTATTCTACTGATAAGACAAGATTAAACTGTTTGGAAAATCTTCTTCACTAACCTATCAGCAGTAAATTGAAATCTATCTAGTCATGATTAGGTTATATGACTAAATACAAGTGCTCTTTCAAGTAGTGGCATTTAGGCTTGCACACTTTCAGATTTTTCTCTTTTTTGGTATGGGGTTGTACCTTTCTTCTTTTCATCTGCCCTCTTTTCTCTTTTTTATTGTTTTTGTATTTTTTCATTTTTCTCATGCAATGGTATGTACAATGGATGAAAAACTCTGAAACTAAGATTCTTGACAGAAATAGTGTTTGATCATCCTGCCATTGACAGGACCTCCAAACACATCTTCTCCATTCAACTCCTGCAGAAAAAATGCATTGTGGCCCCTTATGGAATGAATAATGTAGGACCCCTTCCATAGATTTTCGAATTTACCATGTTTCCCTTTCTCTTCCCTTCTAGAATCCCATTTTAGAACTACATTTCCAACTTGGAAGTCATTTTCTTTGGTCCTTTTATCAAATAATTTCTTGATCCCTTCTTGGACTACTTGCGTCCTTTTATATACTTCCTCTCTTGACTGTTGCAAATGTATGGTCTAATTGATCCTCCTTTGCATATCATTTTCTTCAGCGTGGACCTCTTGAAGGAGTTTCATGACTGGAACTCCTAGAGAGGTTGGGAAGACTGCATCCATGCCATAAACCAACTGATATGGAGACATGTCAATGGAATTTTTAGTAGTCAATCTATTAACCCATAAGGCATGGACAAGCTTGCTATGCCAAGATTTCTGGTTCTGTTCCAACAATTTTTTGATGATTTTAACAAGGATTTTGTTGGAGGATTCAGCTAGACCATTTCCTTGGGGGTAGTATGCAGTAGAATGGCCTAATGTGATCTGATATTTATGGCAGAAATCTACCATCCTCTTGGACTTGAAGGCAGCGGCATTGTCTGTGATTATTTTCCTAGGACAACCAAATATGGATAGTATGTTGGTTTCAAGGAATTTGATGATGACAGATTCAGTAGCATTCCTAGTGGGTATGGCCTCTATCCATTTGGTAAAATAATCAGTGGCTGTGAGGATCCATTTGTGTTGGGCTGAAGATGATGGGTGAATTTCCTCAATGAATTCCAAGCCCCATTATTGAAAGGGGGCCTCAACACTGATAGGCTGCAAAGGTAGTGGTAAGAGTTTTCTCCTGCCCTCAAAGATCTGGCACTTATGGAAGGACATGACTAACCTATGGGTGTTTGGGAAGAGGGTGGGCCAATAGTATCCAGACCTGAGGATCATGTTTGTTATGGCCTTCCATTTAATATGTCCTCCACATTCTCCCTCATGTAGCTCATGCATGATTTTTCCTGCATCAACCTCAATTAAACACTTAAGCAAAATCCCCACATCATTTTTCCAATACAAAACTCCATCTAATATAAAATAATTTAAAGCCTTCTGTTTGAAAAATCTAGCTTTCGTTTTTGACAAAGAAGGAGGAGCATCCAGATAAAGAAACACATATATGATGTCAGCATACCAAGGAGAGTTCATGAACGTTTCTTCAATGAATGGTGTTGTGAATTCTTCTATTTCTTCCAAAACATCAACTGTGTTCATGTCTAAAGCTTGGAAGTTTGACTCAGCCATGAGTTTTGCTAATCCCTGTCCTTTGGTGAGTTTGGTGGGCCTAATCTCTAAGTCATATTCTAGAATAGTGGCGATCCATTTACCCCTTTTACCATCAGGGTATTGACTTAGAATATATTTGACTACAGCATGTGGCACAAAGGCAATGACTTGTGAATGTAAAATTTACACTCTAAAGTCCTTTAATGCTTTTACTAGCGCTAAGGCTTGCTTCTCCTTGATATTATATTTGAGTGGAGCATCTCTCAAAGCCTTACTAAAGAAGGATATTGGCTATTCTTGCCACATGCTATTCTTTTGAAATAATACTGCAACTATGGTATGTTCAGATGCAAAAGAGAAGATATAGAAATCTTTGGTGAAATCAGGACTGATTAGAACCGGTGTTTGAGTGAGGGCTTGTTTTACCAGTTCAAGTGATCGTTTAGCTTGCATTATCCATTTAACACCTACTTCTTTCCTAAGAATATTAGTGATGTTTCTTAATAGCTCAGCAAGGTTGGGGATGAACCTCTTCAAAAAATTTATCTTCCCAATGAAAGATTGCAATTTTTTAAGGTTTCTTGGGTGGCTGATATTCAATATGCCATCAATATTTTTAGGGTCTACTTTGATCCCTTCTTCAGAGATTATGTGACGAAGAATATTTCCTTCTTGGAGGCCAAAGAGTGTCTTTTTGGTATTCAAAGACAAGCCAAACCTTCTACATTTCTCGAAAACCTTTCTTAAATGGACCAAATGTTCTTCATCAATTTTGGAGAAGACAGTAATATCATCAAGGTAAATGATTATAAAATAGTCTATGTCTTCTGAGAAGGCTATGTCCATGGCCCTCTGGAAAATGGCCCCTGCATTCATCAAACCAAATGGAATTTTGACATACATGAATGTCCTCCAAGGTGTAGTAAAAGCAGTTTTATGTTGATCACTTGGGAGTACCAAAACCTAATTGTAACCTGAGAAACCATCCAACAATGATATTCTTTTAGACCTAACCACCTTTTGGATAATGTGATCCATCTTCGGCAGGGGGTAATTATCTTTCAGGGAGGCTCTATTTAGATTCCTAAAGTCAATACACAGCCTAAGTTCCCTTGTCTTCTTCCTAACAGATACTAGGTTGGAAACTCATTCTGAGTATCTGAGAGGAACTATGATCCCAGTGTCGTACATTTTCCTAATCTCTTTCTCTACCAAGGGTAATAAAACGGTGTTTATCCTTCTTAGTTTCTGTTTGAAAGGCTTCTTATTTTCTTTAAGAGGGATTTTATGTTGGATGATGCTAGTATCATAAGATTTCAGATCTTTATAGTCCCATTCAAACACATCTACGAATTCTTTGAAAAGTGCTATGTATTGTTGTTTTACATGAGCTGGGAGGGTGCTAGATAGCTTGATCATTTTGGGTTCAGTGGGGCTTCCTATGTTATGTTCCTCAATGTTAGTTTCTATGGGCTCTGTTTTCGTTTCTTTGGCCACGTCATTGAAATCAAGTAGTTTTTCTAATGGTGTAAGGCCTTTTGGTATAGTATCACCTTTACACTGTAAAACTTCAATGTCCTTTTGGTGTGGGTTGTCAAATAACTCTACTTTAAAAAGGTGCTCAAACTTATTTATATCGGCAGAAAGGGAGGGTTCTATTTCAAGGGTTTTTTCCTCATTGCAACAATCCTTTTCATGGTTGGAACTTGGTGTTGTTGTGGAAAATTCATTCCTTGATTGCAAGAAATCATTTATGTGTTTATCATTTTCAAACACTTGTCAATAATCTTCATTGTTAGGCACTGCTGGTCTGTTTTTCACCTTTATATTGAATTGTTCATTTATCTGTGGTATTTGGCAATTGCTGGTAGCAAAGGCAATTTCATTAGCTAGATGATTTTCATCTCTTGGTAAGAAAATGAGTTCATATTTTTCAAAGGTTTTAAGGAGGTCAAGGGCAGCATTTCTATATTCTCTGAGTCTGGGGTTTTTGGCTGAATATTCCCCTTTGATTTGCTTGATGACTAACTCTGAATCCCCTTGGACTGATATCCTCTTAACCTCTAAGTCTTTGAGCAAATGTAAGCTGAGAATAAGGGCTTCGTATTCTGCAATGTTATTTGTGCATGGGAAATCTAGTTTATAGGAGTATCCCTTGTTTTTGTTATGTATCCATACACCGGCCCCTGAACTAGCCAGGCTACAAGAGCCATCAAAGCTCATCTTCCAAAGTGTTTCTATCTCATTCTCTTTTCCTTTTTGCTACCCAAGGCTGCTGAGATTTGGGGCATTTCCTGGTTGAGTGATAGGAAAATTTAAATGTTCTGGTGCACTAATTTCTTTCTCATTTTCCTTTTCTTGTTGGGTGATTTCATCTTCATTGAATAAGATAAAGGAATCTAATTATGAATGTGTGGAATAGACAGGCGTGTTGTTGGGTTTGTATTTGATTCTCACCATGTATTTCATGAGGGATTCCCTATATAATCTTCTGGTTTGACTAAACACTAGTATGGTGGCATAGGACATATCCATTTGAAGGCTCCCCTGGACTTTGGCTCCCCATGATCTAGACAAAAGCATGCCATATTTTGGGGGAATGTCAGCTACCACTATATCCATCACTAGGCTTTTAGCAGGAATTTTTGACAGGTTAACACACAATTCTTTGATTAAGCCCAAGCATTTGACCCTTCTTGAATCAAAAGAGTATAAGTCTTTATATGGTCTAGTAATTTCTAAGCCTAGGCTTTCCATTACTACTTTGTGCATAAGGTTATGTGACGCCCCAGAGTCTAGCATGACATTGTGTAGAATCTTATCATGTATGTTTAGAATAACATAAAAGGGAGGGATAGCCCCTTCTTGGTATTTTCCTTCAATTTTGGGACCAAACAACAGTTCTAGGTTGTCATCCATCAAGTTTAAAGTATCAGCATCGATGTTTATATTCAAAGCTTTCAAAACTTGATTTTTATATACTTCCTAAGTTACCAGTTCAGCTAGAGGCATGCTAATTTTGATCTTGGAAATTTCACCTTCGAGGCTGAAAGGAAGTGTTTTTTTCGGCATATTCACATCTGTTTTTTCGCTTATGTTTCTTTCAGCAACTTTGACTAGCTGAGTTTTATTGGGACTGCTAATTGGGACTGTTTAGATAGGGCCACTAGCAGAAGTACTAGGGAAACTTTTCTCAACACTTGGCTGGTTTTTTTTGTCTTTGTTTGGATCATTTTTCTTGGCCAGGGTGTTGGCATTATTAGCTGATTTTTTAGGCTGATTTTCTGAGGTTTTTCCAACAGCAATATTAGTGTTCTTGTCGTTAGAAACTTCTAGGTTCCTTTTGCTTCTAAGATCATATTGTCTATGAACCTGTTGGGGTTCCCATGTTTTGGCCAGATTGGCAAGACCAAAAGATGAGACAACATCAGAACCACTTTCAAACCTCAGGATCTAGCCCTCCTGGGTCTAGAGAGGGATCTCTCTATATGAGCAAAGGTTTTATGTCTATGAAGCTCGAAGTTCAAGGTGTTAGGCTAGTTATAGGCACAGAGTTTGTTTGTTTGATTTTTTTTTAGGTTGTTGGTTATCAGGAAAGAAGGGTTCAATGTAAGACAAGAATGAGAAAAGAGGTATAAGGCAGAGGTGAAGTAGTCCAGGAAATATTCAAAACCATTGGGAAATGGAGTCAGGAAAGGATTTGCTTGCTACTCAATAGGCAAGCTTTCAATTGGGCTAGTCATCTGAAACATAGGATCTTCAAGATGATTATGTGATATGGGAAGTAGGAAGAGGGGGGATAACACAGATTCAAAGCACAAAGTTAAATATCAGCTGGTCGCACAAGGATCCTAGTGGATAGGGCTAACTCGAATCCCCAGTGTTCCCAAATCTTCCAACTAAATCTATAACAAGAAACATCTAAGAACTAAAATCATTTAATTCATACATCAGAGAGCAAGCAATAACTTCCACTACACTGGTTAAACCAACTGAAATCATTTCTTAGATAATACATTTAGAAGAGAAACATAAATGGCAAGGAGAGCAGAAACATAGGGTACCTAACAAGGGTAAATCCTATGCCAATATTCTGATGCAAGCCAGTAGAAACGAAATGAAATGAATGTAACACAAAGACAGGAAAACATCACCGCCGCTTCAGATCAGGATCTAAAGAAATGTGCTTGTCATATTAAATAGCAATACCAGTCAAGTACAACATTGCCAATAGCTAAATAATCAGTCTGAAAGCATCTCCTTCAACCTATCTTACAATCTTTACACAGAGACTGTGTCTCAACGAAAACTACTTGCAGTTCTCTGATAACTGATCAACAACCATTACAATGAGTTCTTCATGAATTTATAGCTCCGGAGGGGCAGAGGAGGTATGTGGAGAACTAAATGCAGTATTAAACTTCTAAAAAGAAAGAGGGTCGAAGCCCATTCTGTATAAATCCTGTGCATCAATCTCTGGCGTTCTTTGGGTGAATGAATGGTCTTCTTCAGACTGGGGATTACTCTGATATGACTCTGATCTGTTCTGACTGCAGTACTGTGTGGTGCTATTGGTGAATAAAAAAAAGATAAAGAAATGATAAAGAAATCTACCATACTGATGAAGTAAATGCTCTGATAGTACTAGGGCGGTTTCAAGGTAGAAAATCTCTCCAGAACACGGCATAGATTGAATGCTGCATGGGCGCTCTGTCCTTCATGGAGGGGAAAAAAATTCTGCTGCTATATAAACCCCTGATATACATGAATCCCTGCGTGTCGTACCTTTTGTGCAATCCATGATGTCCTTGAACTGGTACCTTTGCCTTCTAAAATCCCTGAAAGGCTCAAAGTATTCTATTTCTTGCCTCAAACTCTCTGCTGCTCCTGTACTGCCTTTGTTCGTGCAATCCGAGCTTTAATGGCGCCGGAGGGTTTGCAGCATTCTAACTCTGTCCTTTGATGAAATTTATGCTGCAGACACCTACCCGGAAGTTTTTCTGCAACAACAGGCTCTAGATTTCAGCTCTTTTTGTGCGTTGCGCCTTTACAATGGTGTATACGAATCATGGCGGCTTTCTGCCCTTGAAAACCCTGCAAAACACGAAAAATCGTCAAGAAAACCACGGACGGCGTAATGGATGTAGTGCGGACGATGAGGATGGCCATGCAGACTGGTGAGATGGCGGAAAGGCGCATAAACATGGTGGAAAACGTGCTATGACAGCGGGACATGGTCTGGCGGACGTGTGCAAATCACAGCAGAAAATTAAACAAAACATATGAAAATCGACCTTTGAATGAATATATGCAACGGAATGGGCAGATATACGGTGGATGCACGTGGGGATGACGTGGCGATGGTGGAAAATTCATTAGCGGGCAAACGAATCTGGACCGTCCGATCTCGGGAGGAGATCGACAGCTGAAAATGCATCGGAGGGCGACGGATGGCGGACCATACCCTGGGTTATCGCGCGTGCATCTGAGTTAACAATCGCGCATCTTCGGCGAGCGATAACCGTTGGATGGCCCGCCCCAGATCGGACGGTCCACGGCAATATCGTTGGGCATCCGTGTCCGAACAATAATGCGCGATGGACGGCGTTTAACGCGCGGGGACGACGGTTTTGAAAAAGGTACAGGGGACAAGTGTCGAGCGTTGTATGGAATCGCTGGGCAATGGGAAAATACCGCCCGACCCCTGTTAGCAGTGCGATGAAAACTGGACTGTTTTATGGTATGGCGTGCGGCGGGGACCACAGCGGCAGATACACTCCGAACCGTTGATCTGGCGGTGAATGGACGGCGATGGCATGATCAGGAGTTTGAACGAGGAAGCTCGGGCGCTGCGGGGTTTAACGATCGTCGTCCGATCTATATGGATCAACGGTTGAGAAAGCGCCCGATAAACATATGGGACAAGCGCCTTCGGGGCTAGCGCTTTGGTCACGGTGCTGGGTTACATGGAGAGAAAGGTTACGGGGCTAGCGGAGAAGGGACTGAGGCCTATTATATGGTTCGAAAGTGGGTTTTTTACCCTTTTTAATGCATTTTGAGGCCTGAGGAGGGTAACGATAAAGAGATAGAGGGGAATTTTGAGGAAACAAAGGGAAAGGGTGGGACTTGATGTAGATTTTTTATGGATTTAGGAGTTTGATGGGGATATTAGGGGGAACAAAGGGGAACTTCGAAGAAGAGGAAAAAGGATAAAAAGGGGGAAAAATGCATGGATACAAGGGGCGAAATAAAGCCTTTAGGAGCATAATTCTTTATCAGCAAGGCTTACTGACTTAAATCAGCAGAGGGAAACAGTCACAAGGTAGGGAACTTGACAAGGCTGCAAGGATGATGTGTTTTCAAGGGAAATGCATTCCTTGCAGGCTTATAGAACAAACTAGCCCCTTGCTTGCTAGTCAAGAAATTTATAAGGGGATAACAGTGGCTCCACATGGGGATGGCTTCTTCTTGAAGGAGTCAAGAATTCAGAGAATAGATCTTTGGAGTAGGCCAGTGGCCTGCTCTTGGCACATCCCTTTCTTTCTTTGATTAGCTGCCACAATATGAAAACATTACATCAGCAGAACATTTTTTTCCAACAAACTACCTACCCACACTACAATCCTAGCATTTTTTTCTTCTTCTAGGGTGCATTTGAGCTAGCAGACCCTTTACATCCTTTTTATTTTTTACAAACAAGAAAATAAACCTATTCTATTTCTACCCTTATTGCTCCATGAGACCAGATTAGACTGTTGGTCTCATATGTTTCTCTACCTAATCTAACATCTGCTGGGATTAAACTGTCCAACAGATTTCTTCTCTATATTCTACGACACAAATTGAAAAACAGTCAAGCCAGGATTAGACTGTCTGACTTGCTGTGGATCCAAGGCATAGAGATAGTTGCGCATGGACAAAATTTGCAGAAAACTGAAGAAAAAAAAACTGTGAAGGCTTGGGATCTGAAACTTGAAACATCCTTCTTTCCCTTTGTGACTCAAGTTTTGAGCATGTCCGAGTCACTTCTTGTCTTCACTTCAGCTCTGGTTTTGGGCATGTTAGAGCTGATTCTTCTTTCTTCTTTGCTAGTCCAGATTTTGGGCATGTTAGGACCAGCTGTTTTACTTTCTTTGGCTCAGGTTTTGAGCTTATTAGAGCCAATATTTTGCACATCAGAGGTTCATGTTTTAATCATGTCTGAACCTCTCCCTTTCCTCTGTTTTTGAAACATTTTTCTCTTTTACTTGAAAATAAAAACTGCAATGGTATGTACAATGGAAATGAAAACTGGAAATTATAAATCAGCAAAAGTAATGTTTGAGCATCCTGCCATTGACAGGACCCCCAAACAGCTCAGTGCCATCTAATTCTTGTAAGAAGAAAGCATTGGGACCCACGGTGGCCTGGATGAGGTATGGACCTTGCCACAAACTGTCAAATTTGATGTGCTTTCCTATATCCTCTCTTCTCGAATCCCACTTCAGAACCTTGTCTCCAACTTTGAAATTTGTAGCTTGGGTTCTTTTGTCAAACAATTTCTTTATATTCTCCTGAACTTTCACTGCTCTGTTGTAAACCTCTTCCCTTGTTTGCTGAAGATGGATTGTTTGGTTTATTCTCCTCACCATACTATCTTCTTCTGTTTGGATCTCCTAGACCAGCTTGATCACAGGTATCCCAAAGCTAGTAGGGAATATTGCTTTTGTACCATAGACCAGCTGAAATGGTGAAATGCCAATGGACTGCTTTGTTGTAAGCCTGTTAGCCCACAAAGCATGCACTAACTTGTTATGCCATGATCTTTTTTTCTCTTCCAGCAGCTTTTTGATGATGATCACCAGGCTCTTGTTTGATGATTCAGCTAATCCATTACCTTGAGGGTAATAGGCAGTTGAATGACCAAGTGCTATTTGATACCTGTGACAAAAATCAACCATATATTTGGATCCGAAAGCAGTAGCATTATCAGTGATTATTTTCCTTGGGCAGCCAAACCGAGAGAGGATGTGACCTTCTAGGAAACTAATGATGACTGAATCTGTGGCATTCCTAGTGGGATGGCCTCTATCCACTTAGTGAAATAGTCTGTGGTTGTCAGGATCCATTTTTGTTGTGTAGAAGAAGCAGGGTGAATCTCCCCTATGAAATCTAGGCCCCATTGCAGAAAGGGACCCTCAACAGTGATGGGTTGTAGGGGTAAAGGGAGGAGTTTTCTTTTGCCTTCAAAGATCTGGCATTTGTGGCAGGCAACTATCATTTTATGGACATCATTGAAGAGTGTGGGCCAATAGTAGCCAGCTCTGAGTATTTTGTTTGCAGTGGCATTCCAACTCAAGTGGCCTCCACATTCTCCAGCGTGGAACTCTTGTTTAACCCTCTCTGCCTCATTTTCAGGCAAACATTTAAGCAATAGGCCATTAGGATTCTTCCAGTATAAGTTTTTATTCAACATGCAGTAATTTCTGGCTTTTAGCTTTAAGAATCTGGCCTTGATCTTTGATAGCTCGGGTGGGGCATTGAGGTGTGTAAGCACATACAGAATGTCGGAATAGCAAGGAGAGCTCTGAAATTTTTCCTCAACAGTGAGATCGGGCAATTCTTGTTGCTCATCCAAGGTATTTATCATGTTAATGTCTAGGGCTTGTAAGTTTGATTCTGCCATTAATTTAGCTAAGCCCTGACCTTTAATCAGTTTGGTGGGCTTTATCTCAACGTCATACTCTAAGATCACAACTATCCATTTGCCCCTTTTCCCATCTGGGTCCTGGGACAGTATATCTTTGACTATGATGTTGGGCACGTAGGCTATGGTATGAGAATGCAATATGTACACACTGAAATCTTTCAAAGCCTTAATCAGAGCATAGGCCTGTTTCTCCATGATGTTGTATTTCAAGGGTGCATCTCTGAGTGCTTTGCTAAAGAAGGCAATTGGCTGTTCCATTCCCTCTGTGTTTTTCTGCAGCAAGACTGCAGCCATTGTGTGCTCAGAGGCAAATAAAAAGATCAGGAAATATTTGGAGAAATATGGGCTGATTAGGACGGGAGCTTAGGTAAGTGCAAGTTTCACCGATTCAAAAGATTGTTTAGCTCCTACAGTCCATTTAAATCCTGCTCCTTTCTTCAGCATGTTAGTCATGTTCCTAAGGCGATCAGCCAGATTTGGAATAAACCTCCTAAGGAAGTTAATCTTCCCAATGAAAGACTATAATTCCTTGATTTTTTTGGGGTGTGTGATCTGTAGTATTCCCTCAACTTGTTGTGGGTCTATCCTAATTCCCTTCTCAGATATAATGTGACCAAGGAGTTTACTCTCATGTAGCCCAAAGACAGTTTTTTTAGGATTCAGGGACAGACCGAACCTTCTACATTTTTCAAAAACCTTTCTCAGATGTTTCAAATGTTCTTCTTCAGTCTTGGAAAAGACTGTTATGTCATCTAAGTAGATAACAATGAAGTGCCCTATCTCATCTGAAAAATCTATGTCCATCGCCCTTTGGAAGGTTGCCCCAGCGTTCATCAATCCAAAAGGCATCTTCACATACATGAAGGTACCCCATGGAGTGGTAAAGGTTGTCTTGAGTTGATCTTCTGGGATTACTAAGACTTGGTTATAACCGGACAAACCATCTAGCAAGGAAATCCTATTAGAACCTACTACCCTCTGAAGAATATGTTCCATTTTTGGCAAAGGGTAATTGTCCTTGAGTGAGGCTCTATTAAGATTCCTGAAGTCTATGCACAATCTAATTTCTCCTGTTTTCTTCCTCACAGCCACTAAGTTTGATACCCAATCAGAGAACCTTACCGGCACAATTATACCTGCTTCATACATTTTCTTAATCTCCTTTTCTACTGCAGGCAGTTGTTTAGGATTGATTCTGCGAAGCTTTTGTCTGAAGGGTTTCTGATTTTCTTTCAAGGGTATTTTGTGTTGAATGATGTTTGTGTCATAGGCCTTTAAGTCTTCATAACTCCAAGCAAACACATCAACGAATTCCTTGAAAAGGTCAATGTATTTTTTCTTCATGTCTGCCGGTAAAGACTTAGCCAGTTTAATCTTTTTGGGCTTATCTTCAGTGCCTATGTTGCATTCTTCCACATCAGAGTCTGCATGTTCTATAGTGGGCTTCTTTACTACATCATCAAAGTCAAAGAGGTCCTCTAAGGGTGCCAGGCCTCTAGGTATATTCTTATATTTGGCCTGCAGCACCTCCATTTCTTCACTATCCATGTTTTCACATTTTCCGTCTGGATTTCCAGTCTGTTCATCTAAAGATTTTATTTCTATATTGCAGGGTGTTTCTTCCTCATCTGAGGATTCTTCACTTAGGTAGCTACTGTCAGATTTAGAGTCTGAATCAGTAAACTCAAACTCGTTTCTGCCTACCAGGAAATCTTCAATCTGTTTATCACCTTCAAAGACCTGCCAATATTTTTCGTTGTCTGGCACAGCAGGTCTAAATTTGGTCTGAATGATGATTTTTTGGTCACTGGGAGTCTTGGGGTATGAACTGGCTTGGCAAGCTAATCTGTTTGCAATGACATTTTGACCCCTAGGAACGAACACTAATTTGTATTCTACAAACATTTTTAGTAGATCCATAGTTTCATTCCTATATGCTCTCAGCCTAGGATGTTTGGCTGTGTATTCACCATTCACCTGTTTAATGATCAGCTCAGAGTCTCCACGCACATTAATCCTACGGGCTCCTAATTTTCTCAACAGGTTCAAACCTAGGATAAGGGCCTCGTATTCTGCAACATTGTTTGTACATTTGAAGTGTGAATTGCAGGCATGGCTCTCTGCGTAATCATTCTCTGTGTTATGTATCCACACTCCTGCCCCAGCAGTTCTTCTTGTGCAGGACCCATCAAAATTCATTTCCCACAAGGGTCTGTTCTCATTTTCGTTATCATTCTTTTCCCTATGGCTGGTTTCGCCATTATGTTGCGTTATAGGGTCTGTACTGGGCTGTGGATTGCTTCGTCCTTCGTGAAATGTATGAGTTTCGGGGCTTTGGTCAGAGGGTTGTTTATGCTCTATTTCTTGTTCACTCGGAGTTAGGTCTCCACCGCATATCCTACAGGTTTTGTTGCGTTTTTCTTCTTCGTTTTCATCTAAATCCAGAGCAGCCATTATGTTAAATTCAATAGCTTCTGCCTCTCCGTTTGTATCTCTGTTTTGGGACTCTGACCCTTCTAAAGATTCATCATTACAAAAGATGAAGGAGTCAAGGTCTGTATGTACAGAATAAACGGGTGAATTTTCTGGTTTTTCGGGGCTACTGACTAGTAATTTCATCTATGCCTCTCTATACAGTTTTCTAAGTTGGCCAAAGATTGGGATTGTTTCATATGAGCAATCCATCTGCATTGTACCCTACATCTTGGCTCCCCATGATCTTGATAATAACATGACATACTTGGGTGGCACATCTGCCACCACAACATCCATGACCATACATTTAGCTGGTATTTGAGTTAAGCTCACACATAAGTCCTTGATCAGGCCTAGGCATTTTACTCTGCTAGAGTCGAAAGAGTATAAATCTTTATAGGGTCTAGTTATCTCTAGACCTAGCCTTTCCATAACTACCTTAGGCATTAGGTTGTGAGATGCTCCAGAATCATGCATTGCATTATGCAGGATCTTGTCATGAATGTTGAGACTGATATAGAAAGGTGGAACTACCCTTTCTTGAAAATTCCCCTCTATCTTAGGTCCAAATAGGAGGGCAGGCTGATCATCATTCAGATTTACAGTGTCACTACTCTCAATTAGGTTCAAAGATTTCAAAAGCTGGCCTTTATATACATCCTGAGTGGCCAGCTCAAAAAGTGGGACAGAGATTTTAATTCTTGCAATCTCACTTTCCAAATTGAAAGTGGACTGACTCTTCGGGATACCCATCTCTATTCTATTTGCCACTGCCTTAGTGGCTGCATCAGTGGGCTGGTTCTCACTATGTACAGCTTTTGAGGCTGCTTTATCAGAAGCACTAACTGCAGTGCTAGTGCTACTAGTTGGTTGGTTTTGTTTATCACTCTTTTGGTTGTCTTTTTCTTTCTTTTTCCCAAAAATTTCAGCTGATGGTTTGCTACTTTCAGCAGTAGCTTTAGAAGTTTTCTCAGGTCTCTTCTTGATGGTGACCTCAGAATTTTTGGCTTTGGAATTGTCTTGGCTCTTCTTGCTTCTGAGTTTGTATTGTTCTCTGACCTGCATCATGGCATTTTCAAACCCTAGCCTGTAATCCTCAGATTCTAACCATTCCTCCTCCCAACCAGAGGGTGAGGGCTGATCTTCTTCTGAGTAACAGTTATGGATTGAATCTTCTGTTTCAAACATGTTTATTGTGTTTCCCTCAGACTCTTCTATGATCCCCTCATCTTCATCAAGAAAGTTCTCTGGAAATGGGGGAATAACTTGTTGATCTGACTCTCTTTGTCTATTGGGAGTGTTATTGTTCCTTCTAAAGTTCTGGTTCTGGTTCTGGTTTCTATTTTGGTTACTGACTGTGACAACCATCTTTTCCATCATTTGTTGTAACCTTTACACATTTTTAGACATCTTATCATAATTTTGGTCAGATGTGGAAGCTACGTTGTCATCTCTATACGTTACCCTTCTCTCAGATCTCAGTCTTGCTCTTTTCTCAATCAGGTTGGCTTCTATATTCACTGCTCCTTTCTGCATGTCCTCCAGTGTGTTGTATTCCTTATCTCTAAGTCATAGGCCATGTCAGCATCAAAGCCTTCAGGGTATTTTTCTAGGGCCATGCCTTGTGGAGGTTTCATATGTGGAGGGAGGGCATTATAAATGTTGTTAAACCTTGTTGTGTAATCATGGACACTCTCTCCTGCATTTCTTTTGAGGGTCATATATTCTGCCAGGAGTTGGCGAGGGTTTTCCCTAGCTTCCCATTTGTTTATGAAAGTCTGATATAGAGCTGGGAGGTCATTTATGCTACCTGGAGGTAGACCCTTGAACCATTCTTTACATCAACCCCTAAGCTCTGGGCAAAGATTCTGATTTTGACCGTTTCATCATCTATTTCCATGTAGTCAAAAGAATCTTCCATCTTGTCTACATGTTGTTGGGCTGTGATGGACTCTTTTGCAGTGAAGTGTGGGATCTTTGACTGATAATCATTTGGTAAGGGTACTAGAGGTTGAGGTAAAACTAGAGGTGAATACCAGGCTGCCATGACGATGTTCTGATGAGGTAAAGGGTTAACTTGGGCAGCTGGTATATGGATGAAAGGAATATTATGACCAGCAGAAGACTGATGAGCAGACCTAGGGTGACTGAGCCCCAAGTTTTGTATGAAATGTGTATCAGGGGGTGTAGATGGAAGGGTATGTCTATTCCCAAGGTGTCTACCACTTTGTTGTGGTGAATCAGGAAACTCAGGGTCTGGCTGGTCTAAGATACTGAATAACCTAGTTCTAGGTAAGCTGTTAGGTAGGCCTAGGTCAAAATGAAAGTGTGATAGAGCTGTAAGATCTTCTAGTGCAGAATTATCTCTATAGATGTGACTGGAAACAGTTGATCTTTTAGGTGTATGAGCTCCCTTGAGGATACTCTCAGGATTTTCAACTATTTCAGGTGGGTCTGGGTTAGGGTAAGCTCTTGTATGAATGGTTCTAGAAGCCAGAATGTTTTTTTCTGACCAAGAAGCTTACCCCTACTTGTTACTTCTATTTTGGTTGATTTTGTTATGGAGGCTGGTCTCCCAGTGGAGTCTAATGTGAACCAAGATAATCAGCAGGCTTACTAACCACCAGTGGAGTCTTTAAAACGTTTAGGAACTATGGAGTCGCCAGGTGGAGGGTTTAGGAGGATTTGGAGAGTACACTGTCCACCACAGTGCCTATGAGATGTCCTCTTTCAAGGATATCTGCCAAACACAGCAAAATCTAACCAGAGATTGACTAGGAGGGCATTTACCAGATATGTCACCTCTGAAAGAGTGTGAGATCTGGAGGCTACCTGGCCCTTTCCAGACTCTGTCCAAGAGTATGGGAAAACACAAAAAATGGTGTAGAGGTTGATGTGTGAATAGGAATGTCTAACAGCCAACCTAACCAGAGATTGTAGGTTTTTGAATGCCTAAGAATGGTAAAGGTGTAATGCACTCAAGATGTTCCCAGCGGAGTCGCCATTATGTTGGGGTTCCCATGTTTTGGCCAGATTGGCAAGACCAAAAGATGAGACAACATCAGAACCACTTTCAAACCTCAGGATCTAGCCCTCCTGGGTCTAGAGAGGGATCTCTCTATTGAGCAAAGGTTTTATGTCTATGAATCTCGAAGTTCAAGGTGTTAGGCTAGTTATAGGCGCGGAGTTTGTTTGTTTGATTTGTTTTTAGGTTGTTGGTTATCAGGAAAGAAGGGTTCAATGTAAGACAAGAATGAGCAAAGAGGTATAAGGCAGAGGTGAAGTAGTCCAGGAAATATTCAAAACCATTGGGAAATGGAGTCAGGAAAGGATTTGCTTGCTACTCAATAGGCAAGCTTTCAATTGGGCTAGTCATCTGAAACATAGGATCTTCAAGATGATTATGTGATATGGGAAGTAGGAAGGAGGGAGATAACACAGATTCAGAGCACAAAGGTAAAGATCAGTTGTTCGCACAAGGATCCTAGCGGACAGGGCTAACTCGAATCCCCGGTGTTCCCAAATCTTCCAACTAAATCTATAACAAGAAACATCTAAGAACTAAAATCATTTAATTCATACATCAGAGAGCAGGAAATAACTTCCACTACACTGGTTAAACCAACTGAAATCATTTCTTAGATAATACATTCAGAAGAGAAACATAAATGGCAAGGAGAGCAGAAACATAGGGTACCTAACAAGGGTAAATCCTATGCCAATATTCTGATGCAAGCCAGTAGAAATGAAATGAAATGAATGTAACACAAAGACAGGAAAACATCACCACTACTTCAGATCAGGATCCAAAGAAATGTGCTTGTCATATTAAATAGCAATACCAGTCAAGTACAACATTTCCAATAGCTGAATACTCAGTCTGAAAACATCTCCTTCAACTTATCTTACAATCTTTACACAGAAACTGTGTCTCAACGAAAACTACTTGCAGTTCTCTGATAACTGATCAACAACCATTACAATGAGTTCTTCATGAATTTATAGCTCCGGAGGGGCAGAGGAGGTAGGTGGAGAACTAAATTTAGTATTAAACTTTTGAAAAGAAAGAGGGCCGGAGCCCATTCTGTATAAATCATGTGCATCAATCTCTGGCGTTCTTTGGGTGAACGAATGGTCTTCTTCAGACTGGGGATTACTCTGATATGACTCTGATGTGTTCTGACTGCAGTACTGTGTGGTGCTATTGGTGAATAAACAAAAGATAAAGAAATGATAAAGAAATCTGCCATACTGATGAAGTAAATGCTCTGATAGTACTGGGGCGGTTTCAGGGTAGAAAATCTCTCCAGAACATGACATAGATTGAATGTTGCATGGGCGCTCTGTCCTTCATGGAGGGGAAAAAAATTTTGCTACTGTATAAACCCCTGATATACATGAATCCCTGCGTGTCGTACCTTTTGTGCAATCCATGATGTCCTTGAACTGGTACCTTTGCCTTCTAAAATCCCTGAAAAGCTCAAAGTCTTCTATTTCTTGCCTCAAACTCTGTGATGCTCCTGTACTACCTTTGTTTGTGCAATCCGAGCTTTAATGGTGCCGGAGGGTTTGCAGCGTTCTAACTCTTTCCTTTGATGAAATTTATGCTGCAGACACCTACCCGGACGTTTTTCTGCAACAATAGGCTCTATATTTCAGCTCTTTTTGTGCGTTGCGCCTTTACAATGGTGTATACGAATCATGGCGGCTTTCTGCCCTTGAAAACCCTGCAAAACAAGAAAAATCGTCAAGAAAACCACGGACAGGGTAATGGATGCAGTGCGGGAGATGAGGATGGCCATGCAGACTGGTGAGATGGCGGAAAGGCGCATAAACATGGTGGAAAACATGCTATGACAGAAATACGTGATCTGGCAGACGTGTGCAGAGCACAGCAGAAAATTAAACAAAACATATGAAAATAGACCTTTGAATGAATATATGCAACGGAATGGGCAGATGTACGGTGGATGCACGTGGGGATGACGTGGCGATGGTGGAAAAGTCAACAGCAGGCAAACGAATCTGGACCGTCCGATCTTGGGAGGAGATCGACGGCTGAAAATGCATCGGAGGGCGACGGATGGCGGGCCATACCCTGAGTTATCGTGCGTGCATCTGAGTTAACAATCGCACATCTTCGGCGAGCGATAGCCGTTGGATGGCCCGCCCCAGATCGGACGGTCCACGGCAATATCGCTGGGCATCCGTGTCCGAACAATAATGCGTCATGACGACGTTTAACGCGCGGGGACGATGGTTTTGAAAAAGGTACAGGGGACAGGTGTCGAACGCTATATGGAATCGCTGGGCAATGGGAAAATACCGCCCGACCCCTGTTAGCGGTGCGATGAAAACCGGACTATTTTATGGTAGCACGGCGGGGACCACAGCAGCAGATACACTCCGAACCATTGATCTGGCGGTGAGTGGATGGCGATGGCACGATCAGGAGTTTGAACGAGGAAGCACAGGTGCTGCAGGGTTTAACGATCACCGTCCGATCTATATGGATCAACGGTTGAGAAAGCGCCCGATAAACATATGCGACAAGCGCCTTCGGGGCTAGTGCTTTGGTCACAGCGCTGGGTTACATGGAGAAAAAGGTTACGGGGCTAGCAGAGAAGGGACTGAGGCCTATTATATGGTCCAAAAGTGGGTTTTTTACCCTTTTTAATGCATTTTGAGGCTTGAGGAGGGTAACAATAGAGAGATAGAGGGGAATTTTGAGGAAACAAAGGGCAAGGGTGGGACTTGATTTAGATTTTGGATGGATTTAGGAGGTTGATGGGGATATTAGGGGGAACAAAGGGGAACTTGGAAGAAGAGGAAAAAGGATAGAAAGGGGGGAAAATTCAGGGATACAAGGGGCGAAATAAAGCCTTTAGGAGCATAATTCTTTATCAGCAAGGCTTACTAACTTAAATCAGCAGAGGGAAACAGTCACAAGGTAGGGAACTTGACAAGGCTGCAAGGATGATGTGTTTTCAAGGGAAATGCATTCCTTGCAGGCTTATAGAACAAACTAGCCCCTTGGTTGCTAGTCAAGAAATTTATAAGGGGCTAACAGAACCTCCATAATTTCGTTTTCGAGCCCCAACCTATAATCTTCAGACCCTTCATGATTATGATTATTTTGTTCTGATGAGAAAAATCCCTGTTCTTACTCAGTGAGGAAGATATCATCTCCGTCATCAGAACCTATCAAGTTCACATGATTTTCTTCCATCCCAACAGTTTCCCCTTCATCCTCTTGTTCTACGTAGTTTTGTTGAAAGGGAGGCCTAATATGTTGGTCATTGTCTCTATGCCTATCTTGATTGAGATCTCTTCTGATATTTGAATTTTTGTTTCTGTTTTGAAGGTTGGTTTGGTTTTCTCTAGGAGGGGTTCTTTCATTCAAATTGATCTTTTCCAGCATTCTTTCCATTACCCTCACTAGGTTGTCGATTTTGGCATCGGATGAAGACGTAGATGCCATAGTTTCATCTTTATATGTGATTCTTTTCTCCGTTCTAAACCTAGCTCTCTTCTCAATCAGATTTTCTTCTACACTAAGAGCTCCCTTCTACATGTCTTATAAAGTTAAGGGATCCTTTTCTCTCAGCTGATAGGCCATTTCCGGATCAAACCCTTCAGGGAATTTGGCCAAAGCTAAGCCTTGTGGAGGTTTCATATCTGGGGGTAGTGCATTATAAACACTATTAAATCTAGTGCAATAATCTTGAACACTTTCCCCAGTGTTTCTCTTGAGGTTGTTGTACTCTGAAGGTTTTTGGAGAGGGTTCTTTTTAATTTCCCATTTGTTAATGAATGTTTGAAATAAAAAAGGGAGATCATGTATGCTATAGGGAGTTAGGCCTTTGAACCATTTTTTGGCTTCTCCTCCCAAAATTTGGGAAAAAATTCTCATTTTGATGGTCTCATCTTCTATTTCCATATAATCAAAGGCATCGTTCATCTTGTCTACATGATGTTGCATAGTAGTGGGTTCATTTCCAGTGAAATGGGGAATTTTGGATTGGTAATCATTGGGTAAGGGAACCAGAGGTTGTGGTAACACTAGTGGGGCATACCAGGCTGCCATGACAGGAAAAAGTGGGGGATTTACAAGAGGTGGATTTACAAGAGGGAAAGTGGGCTAAGCTGGAGTGCTTTGAACAGTGTGTGTGTGAACAGGAGTGGAAGAAATGCTTGGGCCAGCCAACTGATGATGAGAATATTCGTTATGGAAGGAGCTGAAATGATGAAGAAGCTGAGAATCAGGTGGAGTAGAAGGTGAAGCTTCTCTGCTAAAGCTCTATTGCAAATATGTGTTTTCAAAATCAGTTTAGTTTAAATCACTTTGAGCCTTATTTCTAAATAGGTTCTTTGTGTGAGGTAAGTCAAAGTGAGGATCTTTCAAGACTGTGAGATTTTCAGGGACAGATCTTTTTCTTGGGATGGTCCTATCAGTAGTTGGTTTTCCAGATCTAGAAGTTTGCCACAAAATCCTTTCTGGATTATCAACTATGGTAGGAGGATTGGGATCTAGATTGGATCTAGTATTGACTCTCTGTGAATCCAGATTTCAGCTTCCAAAATTTAGCGAGGCTGAGGCTTTAGGATTTTTTTCCTCTCATAGTTATTTCTATAGTAGGGGACTATGTTTCTAAACTTCCTCAGGGTTGGTTAACACAATCCTAGGTAAATCTGGAGATCTAGAGGAGTAATAGGCCTACTGGGGCTAGTGGAGTCGCCAGGTGGAAATTTTTAGCTTTTCTGAAGGTAAAGTGTTTTATGGTCCACCACCAATGTTTATTATCAAACCAATCTGAACTTTTTTGGGTTTTTTGAGTTTTTGTTTTGAAGGACTAATGAGTCTATAAGATCTTTCTAGGCTATTACGCACTCAGAGGTCCCACCGTGATCGCCAAAATGTTGGGGTCCTGTGATTTGGCTGATTGGCAAACCAAATGACAAGGAAACATATAAACCAAGCTTTAGAGCTCTAGGATCTAGCCCTCCTAGTCTCAAAGAGGGATCTTTCAATTGTTTGTAAGGATATAGCTTGATGCTTATAAGAGGTTGATTTCAGGCTAGTTATGAAGTGCAAATTTGTTTATTTTTTGGTTGGACATAGATGATCTAGGCAGCATAGATAGAGTGTGGATCTCTACAAGCCATTGGGAAATGGAGTCATGTGGAAGTCTAAACAGTTTCGGTTGATGAATTTGGGGAACCAAAAGGCAAATATAACTTATTCAATGGATCTGTGGGATCATATAGGTGGGATGAGATGAACATCAAGGATTTGGAAGGAAAATTAGAGCTTTAAGGGCTGTTAAGACTCCTTAATTATGTATACCTTTCAACAAAGGGACTTGCAACATTATCTAAACATAAAGAAATATTTAATAGCCAGTGCTAACCATGAATCCTAGCAACATACTTTATGCAGATAACATAAACAAGATAGATTTTCAAGTGAGACAAAGAAGGAGAGGAACACTCTGTTTCTTCAAATTGTTTCACTTAAAGGATTTAGAAAACATATAAGAAACACAACTAATTGCATTCATAAAAGGGGGAACACCCAGGCATCCAATACTGCAATTATAAAGACCTTCAAATATGACTATCTCGGTAAGAAACATAGGGTAAGATCAGAACAAATCCTCTCTGCCAAGCTGCAGACAATAGCGTTTGAAGGATGATTTCAGAAATAGCTTTCAAGAGGCAGCAAGCAGACAAGGAAAACCATAATTCAACCTTGACAGCAACTATTTGAACTATTCTGAAATAAAAAAACTTAAAGGTTTTAAAAGCAGATAAAATACTCAATAAAACCTTTCAGCAGATGAAAACATAAAGGCAGTGAAGAGTAAACAGGCCTAAGGTGCTTCTAGGAGACATTTCTTAGCCTAAGATTTTTACTCTACTGCAAGCAAAGCATAATGGAGCAAAGCGAAAAAACAGGAAAAAACATTAATGAATAGAGATTACTTCACCAAAACCAAGCTCAAGGATCCAATGATCTAGCCTCCTTCATCAACAAAAAATCAAAGACATCCACACTTCTTCAAAACATCAATTCTTCTTCAAAACAGTAGTCTATGTATTACTTCAGAATTCATCAAATGCCAACCCTTACAATGAGAGTTCGAAAAGGATTTATAGGTGAACGGGAGGAGAGGTGACAGATATGGTCCTAATGTTTAATTAAAACAGAGGATAAAAGCATTCGAATGCCCATTTTGTGTCATAAATATTACATTAATTTATTTTCTCGCTCTAGTATTTCTTGTAGACTTTGCGGCCTAATTGTCATGCTAGTAATACCTCCAAAGAGTGTCTTTGTGGAGAAGTTTTCTCACTACTGCAGTCTTTTCCTTTATTCTGGTATAAGTAAGCTGGACAGTATGGGTTTTGATACCACCCATACTCTTACAATAACTACCTTAAAAGTTGTGTAATAATTTCTTCCCTTTGATGTATTTGAGGCTCTTCAGGCTTTATGATTGTCTTTAACTCTTCATCTGATTGATTTGAACCTTAATTTGCTTATCTTTGACTATATTTTTTCTTTTAATCTGCGATCGAACCTTTAATATTCTGTCTTCAGTCTTCATTTGATTGTCTATATGCAGGGTTTCTTTATGTGTTGGAGGGTTTTACTGAATGACCAGTGTTCATGACGCACTGGCGAAAACTTGGAAATTTAACCCTTCGTCCCTTTCTACATTGAATTAGGCCCTGAGGATCATCATCCTTGGCTTTCTGCAACAATTTTTCTATGGGACGGCTTCAATATTTAACCACCATGAAAACCTGCAACCAAACAATAAACAATTAAATAAAACCAGCATTTTTGGGTTTAAACTGCTTTCAGAGGCTCGGCGGAGGTGAAGGAGCTGTGAGGAGGTGGTGGATGCAGCAGAAAAGGGTCTCATGGTGCAAAACCACGAAAATCAGGGTTCAAAACTGAGTTTGGCGTAAAGAACAGGAAAAGCAGTTTTACGGAAAACCGTGAGTGGTTTTCGCGCAGGGGATGGGCGGTAAATGGTTTTGTACGAAATGGACACGATATAGTTCTCTAGACGACGCGCGTCCAGGCAAAAATTGCCTATTTCACGTTAAATAAAAAGCGTGATCAATTTCATTGGTGAAATGGGCGTGAAATTAGTTTTAGACCGTCCGATTTGGGGGGGGAAGATCTATGGCTGTAAGCGAGCGCGAGAAATGGAAAAGATGTGCAGTGTTGGGGTGGTGGGACCTGACGATTGCGTCAGTTATCTTGTCGCGAAGTGAAAATTTCAATGCGCGGGGTGAAATTTGTTTGGGTGGAGTGAAAATTTTAGGATCAATGGGAACCGTTGGATTGGAGAAAAGGACAGCTAAATTAACTACGGGGGGAACTAGGGGTACGGAAGGATCTCGCCAGCGGGTGCCTCCGCAGTGAATGGGAGAATGTGGGTCGTTGGATCGGGACATTATCAATGGTGGAGATGGACTGCGGGGGAACTAGGGAGTACATACCAACCTGGACAAGTGCCCCCGCAGTGAACCTGCACTGTCCGATCTGGGAGAGATCGATGGTGGATATTTCATCGCAGACACGCAAAAAAGAATGAATGGGGTGGAGGAGAAGTAAAGTGCGATGTGCCAATGGCCGTCCGATCTGGAAGCAGATCGACGATTGAGATTTCATCGACAGAATGTCTATTGGGGGTGTGATATCGGCGGAGAGTGGAAGGCAGAAGCCCGATGCGATATGCGATGGCGCGACGCGATGAAGACCTTCGAATCGAAAATAAAATCAACAGTGAAGATTTTAAATCAGGAAATCGCATCGGCAGGGGGAAAAAGAAGTTTGAGGAGTGGAAACGGGAAATTCCGATTTTGTGATGGCCAATGGGCTTAGCACTTAGTCGCAAGACATAGTTTTATGGTGAAAAGGGGTTAGGGCCTAAGCGGAAAAGCGCTCAAGGCCTTTTTATCAAAATGTCAGAAAAAAGGCCGAAAAGTGGGTTTTTAGCCTTTTTGAGGTTCCGATAGAAGAAAAAAGGGGTTTTAAACTAGAATAAAGGGATTTCATCGGGTTTAAAAGGGAATTTTGAAGGAAACAAAGGATAAATGAGGGGAAACATGAGTGATATGAAGGGATTGTGAAGATAAAACGGAGGAATGAAATGATGGAGATGAGGCTTTGAAAAACAATTTTCTCTTTGGAAACAGCAGGATTTTGAAGTGAAAACATTAGTGAAGGTAGGTTCCTTTGGACAAAGAGAACAACCAAGCTTCAAGAACTAACATGTTAACTTGAAATTATTTCTTGAAGGCTGCCAACAGATTCTAGCCATCATTAGGTGTAACAGAAATTATAGATGGCTAACAGAGACCATGCAAGGCCCATGGCAAAATATCTTAGAGTGATTCACTAAAATAATAACTCCTAACTTAATTTCTGAGCTAATTTTGGGAAATGTTTGATTTTTAAGGCTATTTCAATAAATTTTACAATAACTGCTAGGTAGATGAGAAATATCTCTGATTGTTTGTAATAACCATTGATGTCTTTATTGGAATAAAACATGTTGTAGGAGGCAAAAATGTGTTCGAAGAAGTGCATTCTTTGGGTTTGGTTATTCGAATTTGATTTTGTGTTGATCTGTCTTTGTTTTATTATTTAAGCACTGTTTGGGTATTAAAACTTGGATTTATCCTTCACTTGTCTGCCTCACTGTCTTTTCCTTTAATTCTGCCTTTATCCTTTTTTTATGACTACCCTTTTAATTTGTCTCTTGATCCTTGATTTAATATTTTTAACCTTTTAATATTTATTGTTGTGGTCTTCTGACTGTTTTGTCTTCTCACCGTGTTTTTTGCTGTGTTTACTGTGCAGGGTTGGAATTCTTCTAATTTTGGAGGGTTTGAGTAATCACCAATGATCATGACTCATTGGTGCTTTATGGTTGACATTTTGCCTCTGGTCCCTTTAAAATAAAACAAATCTCTGGATCGTCACCTAGAACATTCATTAAAACGTTTCTGGACCTTTGGAATGCATCTTCCGCATTCTTGTCATTAAACCTGCACATAAAACAAACAATTTAAATTTAAAACCTGCGTGGGAGATTTTCTGCATTTTTTTTGAATTTTTCAGGCGTTTAGAGAATTTTACAAAGGATCATGGTGGAGGAGGGCATCATCGCAGAGCCACGGGGCTCTGGAGCATTTAAATTGGAGGGTGGTATTATATTTTGGCAGGAAATGGTTAGGAGGTTTTCGCGAGCGGAAAGGTGGTTTTCGCATTGGTTGAGGGGTGGTAATGGCTTTATGGAATCGGGGGCGATTCCACTCAACAAGCGACACGCGGCGAAGGGTACAAGCGGTAAAACTGCTTATATCGCAAGGTTGAGGTTTGTTAACCTCTGCACAAATAAATTTGCGATATGTGATGGGAGTCATTGGATCTCGGGGGAGATAGATCTACGGCGGTCAGGAGATATGAAGCGATGGGCGAGTCATAAAGAGTGGGGTCCAGGGGACAGGTGGTGGAGCTTGAATGGGGCACGGGGTTCGGTGAAGAGAGGGGCTTGGGGATAAAATAAAAAAGCAGATGCGTCTTTTATTATAGAAAAGGGAAGGGTCGTATGGGGGATTTTGACCAATTGCGGTGGTTTCAAATCATTTTAAATCAGGGGCTCTAATATGCATAAAGGGGTCGGGTTTTTCATATAAAAAATAGAGTTTTTTAAATATGAAAATGGGTCTTGAATAATGTTTATTTTTAATATTAAAAAAAATGTAAAAAAATACCCTTTTTTACATTGTTTTAGTGCAAATGGGAGAGAATGATGAAGGTGAGGGGGGACAATGGGTTTTTGGTAATGAAAGTGGGTTTTCTATGGGGGGGGAGGAAATGAGTTTTTTGGTAGGAAGAGAGTGAAAATGAAGGAGATAAGCCCAAAATGAATTATTTAAGAGCAACAGGGTGATTTTGAGAGGCATACTGAGAGATAGTGAAAATAGTTTTTATGAAGATAATGAAGGCAGTGAGATTTATAAAGATAGTTGATAGGAAAGGAATGCTATCTTTAGCTGCTTGTAATAAATCCATAGTAACCTAGTGAATACTGTAGAATACAGGAGGATAACATAAGAGAAATAATTTGAGGATGCAACGAAGTATAGACAGCTTGTAGGAAGTCTCATCCACCTGACTACTACTAGACTAGACATCTCATTTGTCGTTGGAATCCTCTCTAGGTTCGTGCAAAATCCTTGTGAGGGACATTGGTTTGCTGCAAAAAGATCTCTAAATTACTTGAAAGGGACCCAAGACTTTGGACTCAAGTATACACAGGTGGGCGACTTTAACTTGATTGGATATTCTAATTTAGACTTTGATGGAGACAAAGAAACTGGGGTATCTACTTCAGCTTATACTATGAGTCTTGGATCAGGAGCTGTCTCTTGTAGATCACGCAAACAATCAGTTCCAACATATTCCACAATTGAGGTAGAATATGTGGTAGGACCTTAAGCGACAAAGGAAATTGTGTGGCTCAGAAAAATCTTGGAAGATTTGCAGATGAAACAAATGAATTCAAATCCATTCATGATAGATAAAACCTCTGCAATAAATTTGGCTAAGAACCCAAAGTTCCATGATTGAACGAAGCACATCAATACAAAATACCGTCTGATTCGATGTCATGTTGAGGCCAAGACAATCCATCTATGTTGTTGTTCCAAAAAAGAGCAGATTGCAGACATATTCACCAAAGCGCTTGGAAGATAAAAGTTTGAAGGATTCAGAATGATGCTTGGACTCACCAACATCCCTTCAGATTAAGGGGGGGAATTTTGACACCTAATCCTAAGGGATTGGGTGAAATTGCAATATAATGTAAATATAAAATAAGGAAATTGAAGAGAACCTAGGAGATGAATCCCAAGAATCTCACCTCCATGTATATATTCGTATGCATTCTTAATGAATAAAAAGTCATTTTTTCGTGGAGTTAACTCCTGGCCTGACACTTCCATCAGAGATGTCATATGTATTATACTATGTTTTATTTGCAGGTCTCCTGGCGATGGTTTCCTAAGTCCTTGCCTTGATTTGTAAATCATTTCAACCATCACTTCTTGTTTTGCCTTCATGCTTTAGGGGGCATTTGTTATACAGTATTTTGTCACACTCCTTGTCTCATGCCCTGAGCTATCGAACTTTTCCCCAAATGTCTCAAAGTGAAAAAATTTGTTAATGTGTTCACCATGAAAACATGATCAGATCATCCCTGAAGAACAAAAGAAGAAATTCCTTGAAGCAATTCTGGAAAGGCTTGCCAAAAACCCTATTTGCAGGCCCAACGCAGTACTCATGATTTATTCCTCGCGCTTGTCACCTTCATTATTATATATGTATAGCTCTGCCAGCGTGGGAATTTAAGTGAAAAAAACCGCTACTGCTCTTCAGGTATTTTCTCCAAAATTGGAGGAGAAGCTTCTCTTACTAGAAGCCTCGAGAACGAAGAGTTGGTTATAGGTAAATAAAGATTGGGTCAAGATCTCCTATTTCAAGTCTTTGATACTACTATTAGGGATATTCCCCTTAAGATGTGGACCTTCTTCCCCCTTTTTTGGATCCCTAACTCCCTCTCCTTCCATACTTTCCGCAAAGGTTTGATCAATGCTAGTTGCCATCCTTGTGCTCAGTCGTGCCTAAATGATGCCATTTTATGAAGGAGAAAGGAGTTCTTGAAGGTTTTGTCTAGGACTTGGAAACTCATCCAAAGGAGTCCTCCAACATCAAAGCTTAAGTTGTTGTATGCTTCCCTTACTTTATATTAATAATAAATTATATGTTTTCTTCCCATAAATGTGTAAATCATTACTCATTTAGTGTGATACTCTCTGATCTATCATATAGTTTATGTTAGGATCAATAATGCTATGTATGTTTTTGTCATATTTGTTTGATCTTCCTTGTAGATATTCATCCCCAGTGGTGTAAAGAGGATTGGACTTGGAAGCGAGAAGATCGGGAAACAACACCAACAGGCATCAACATCATAGTAAGGTAGGTCATCTATCTTACTTTGTAATTTTTTATATAAGCTAGGAAAGTTTACACATATTTGCTTGGTTTGTTGCTAGATCCTTCCTTAAGGACTAGAGAGATCGCTTATGTCCGCAGAAGGGATTGTCTGTACAACACCACGAGTGACCAGTCCTTATTGTAGGACCTGCTCCTGGTTAGGGAATCCAACACCTAGGAAACCCTTCCTTTTGGCTGCTAACGGATTTCACCAATTATTCATATTTTATGACACCCACCCACCTGCAAACACATCAACATAATACATATCTATCCTTGTGCATATTCTGCATCACATTGGTGCAGTCTGCTACACGCTCTGCTTGCACTCGCGTTGCACATACTCGCACTGCCTGCACTCACGCTTCTACCCGTACTCACGTTGTTTCCTGTACTCAGGCTACTTCCTGTATTCGCGTGACTGCCCATACTTGGGCTTCTTCCTGCACTCCCGTTGTATTTCGGAGATGAGACTTGATTTGATTCTCCTTGGATCTATTAAATGACTCTCCCCCACCTTATATTTATATACAATTCAAGGGCTCCATCAAATCACATGTGTGGGTTTGAAATTTTCTCACAAGGTCTCTAAATGCCTAGCCGACCTTGACCAAACATGTACATTAGCTTTAAAAATTAATATCTCCACATAGACAACTTGAAATTCGATAATTTTTATTGAAATGGATTTGTCTCAATGTCCTCTATCATCTCCATCCATCGCATGCAGAAATATCGTCACAAATTCACACCCATATGCTCGGGTGAAAAACCCACGGGCTTAGGCTTCACACCCACGACCCACGCTTGTGTGCCAACTCCTCCACTACCCTCAATCCTAGGGATTGGAGTACCTCCCAAGCTACAAATTCCAATATATATTTGGCCACTTGATGTATTTTTATCGATTATTGTAAAGCATTTTTTAAATGTTAGAGTCAAAATAATATTTATTTTGAGTTAAAATCCCATTGTGAATTTTATAAGAAGAATTTTTTTATTTTTGGCTCCAAAATTTGTCAAGTCGGCCCAAGGCAAAGGACATACCCATTCGACCTAGCTGAACATTATATAAAGGCACCTCGAGCTCGTTCACTTGGCACCAATTCACACTTCCTCAAGAAGACACTTTTTGGGCATCTTAGTGAAGATCAAGAAGGAAAAGGAGGAGGAAAAAGAAGACAAATGCATTTCTATCTCTTCTCTATCTCAAGCTCACACATGTGGATAGATTCTCTCCTCTCGTTCATATTTTTTTTTGGAAGTTCTTTTGAAAGGGGCCAAAATTATAGGTAGTTACCATGGTCGAAATTCCAGCATAGTTGGCAGCTACAAGAGGGATGAAATTCTAGGTCAGATCAAGTAGTGTGAAATTCTAGACCATATTAGGAGGCTTTATTTGGATGGGTTGACCAATTTTGACCATAGGTCTAGGTGTGCCTCTTGTTGAACAAAATAATTTATCTATTGAAAAGGTTGTTGATTTTTTCCCCCTCCTGAATTTCCTAGGGTAAATCTTGTCTTCTCTTTGTGCATTGTGATCTCTAATGTTCTATTGTTCTTGTATGGTTGAATTTTTGAAGTAAAATTGTTGAATGATATATTGGAATAAAATAAAATAATATCAACTTCAAAATTAATTATCAGTATTTCATAAATATAGTGCTAGTCTATATTACATTTAGAAAATCAACATGGTATCAAATCTTTGATGAAGGAAGGAACATTGAAATCACCTTTGAAGAAACCCTACTTTGAGATTATATTCCTTCTTGTTGATTTGCATCCATGGATTCCTCTATTAAATCTGAGAACAAGTTGGAAGGAGCCTCAAACTTCAGAGCTTGGAAACTTAGAATTGATCTTATTCTTTCAAAGAAAAAAATTTTGGATATTGTGACAAGGAAAGTTGTAGAACCAGTAGATACTGCAAGAAAGGAGTTTAAGGAGGATCACATTACTATTATGAATCTTATTGTGGACTCCATCAAATATCATCTTATTCACATTACAAATCTTGATACTTCCAAGAAAATGTATGAATCCCTAACCAATCTATTCACTATCAAGAATGTTGGTCAAGCCATGAGTCTAAATAATGAACTTCATGATATGACGATGATGAATGATGACAACATAGATTCATATTTCATAAGGATTTCTCAAATAAAGTGCCAAATTCAAGCAATTGGAGAAACTATCTCTAAGATTGAACTTGTGACGATAGCACTCAATGGTCTACCTAGAACATGACATGCATTTGCAGTTGTAACACACCCCCTCCTAACCCTTACATAAACACAAGTTAAAAGGAAGGTGGTTACTATGCTAACCCAAGATCCAAGGTGTCGTTATGGGAATGGGTTCTAAAAATTTTGATCTTTTCAACTCACTTAGAGTCTTGGTTTGATATCACCAATGTGTTTGTCTCGTCAAGACGATTCTGGTGATATAAAATTTTACCTCAATCTAACCTTTGGATCAAGTGATGTGACCATTTCAACTTTGGCGAATGAGAGAGTGCCACTTCAATGTCTTGGCCACGTAGTTTCCATGTGGCTATACCCTAGTGCCACTTTGAAATTAATGATTGGTTGCTGACCCATTCATGGGTTTGTGTTCCATGACACGCATTATACTTTTGGGTAACACCCGCTTCAGTCATCCGAGGAATATCCTCTGGTACACACCACTTCATTCATCTGGGAATAACCTCAGGTGCTCCTGCTTCATTCATCCCAAGGAGTATCCTCTGGTGCTCCTTCTTCATACGTCTAAGGAGTATCCTTCAGAGCACCCTCTTCAATCATCCGAGGAGTATCCTCTTATGCTCTCACTTCATTTATCTCGAGGAATAACCTTTGGTGCTCTCTGCTTCAACCATATGAGGAATAACCTCCGGTGCACTCACTTCAATTTACCAAGGAGTATCCTCGAGTACTCCTTCTTCATTCACCCCGAGGAATTACCTCCGGGCTATAGCATACAGGAGAGAATAAGGAAAATCATTCAGGATTTGCATCCAAGAATAGCATCTACCTTTGTTCAAATACGCTTGCAGTCCCGAGAAATAACATTTGGGGAACAAACATCCATGGAGCATTCGGGAAATATCATCCCATCGTAACCATGGAAATAAGGTTTAAATGAGCTAAGGATAAGGACTTCACCTGAGTCATTATGAAGAGGCTCGACCATCGCTCAACCATGGTGGTTCTATAAGGGTTTTGACCTGCGACAAATTTTTATTCTCACCCTTGGAAAACCATGGTGGTTCTATAAGGGTTTTGACCTACGACAAAGTTTGATTCTCACCCTTGGAATCCTATGAAGCATGCACATTATTATCCCTCCTGAGCTTCTACAGTTATATGATCTCAAGGTTCTTAGTGGAAATAATTTAAAACACAACACAAAGAGTTGTATATATAGGCCAAATACTTATCCATTCATACTCTCATAGCCTTTTCAGCCTCTTGGTCCTCAATTTCATGCCGAGAAACAGATTTAGCTTAGCTATGAGATCTACAGGTTTCCTTTGAGAAAAAAATAATGTAGAAAACATGTAACATCAGGTGGAAGGCATGCGGAGCCAAGAAGACCACCAGAACATCAACATTCTACGAAATAACAAGTAATCACTCTTTACAGTCCTGCTACATGTATAAGCCATATGTAGGCACATAAATCAACATTTTCACAAGCTTATAATAATTTCATTTCCAGGCAAGAACCACACAGTTGCATGGCAAAGTCTCATAAATAAAATTCATAACAACATTCAAGATATTCAGTGTGCAAGTCTCATACATCAATACCATGCAAGAAATTAAATTCACAGCATTCAACTCTGAGCTTTTTCATTTACAATTCAAAAAAGAAAGGCAACTGAAAATGGGACTTTGATTTTCCACCCAACCATAGACCTATTGTAGCCAAAATCACTTACAACAGTCACCCCCAAGCCAGATCCACGATATAGGGGAATTTATTTTTCAACAACCTTGCAAAGAGCTTTCTTTGGGACAAAGAGGATGGAAATTTATGATAGTGGGTGGTTTATCAGCTAGTCAAGCACAACAAAATTTCACAATAAGAGTGTTTTATCAACTGTGTCAAGCACTCCATGAGTGATTTATCATCCCATAGCAAGCACCCTGGGTGGTTTATCAGTTAGTCAATCATAACATAATTTCATAGTAATGGGTGCTTTATCAATTGTGTCAAGAACTCTATGAGTGGTTTATCAGCCCACAGTGATCACCCTTCTTCATGTGGTTTATCAGCCCTAGAAAGCACCCAATCCATCTCCTCTTGTTCTTTTAGTCACAAGTTCTTTATTCTAGGGAAATCATATTCCATCAACTCATATCTTATTCTATATTTTCTCATGAGCTCCACCAAGAAGAGGTCCAACCCCATAATGTTGTGCATTCTCCTTTTTATCATTTTCCCAGGGGTCTCTTCATATTCCTCTTGGACCCTTCCTCTTATTTTTCTCATTATTTACACCATAAAATTAATTTAAAGTGCAAACTAATCCTAATCGGGTTCATATTTCCTCTACCCTCTTAGATCATGGATCTATGGTCGCATACTTCAAGCCATTACATTACTACATTATAAAATTTAGGGGAAACAAGTAACAGGGTTGTCACAAACCCCACCCCTTTAAATTGAACACCATCGTCGGTGTTCTAATTAGCATAAACAAAACAAAATTGGGCCTTATATATATATATATATAGCTCTTACATATTCTTATTCAACAAAGAATAGATGGGCATTGCGCCCTGATTTTCTTAGCCATCTCCCTGGTGGCTTCATCATGTTCAAAGTGCTTCCATTGCACCTTGATTTTCTCTATTGTTTTATTATGAAGTGTGATATGCCTTCATGCTAGGATGCATAGCGGTTCTGGTTGGAAATCTCCCTCTGATTCCACCTGTATCACAAACCATTCAATAACATGATTAGTATCATGAACATATTTCTTAAGAAAAGAACATGAAAAACATTATGAGCTTCATTATGGGTGGCAAGGCCAATCTATAGGCGATTGTTCCCACTCTTTCCAAAATATGAAATGGTCCACTATATCTAGGTGTCATCTTGGCACATGATATTTTTTTCAATGAACTTTTTTTTTGCTTAATATGAAGATAAACATGCTCTCCCACTTGAAACTCTTTGTGTAGTATCTGCTCATGCGCATAAATTTTCTGCCTATATTGGGGAGCCTTTAAATTTTCCTCGATCCTTATCATTTCTTGCTCCATTTATTTTAGCAAATCTGGCCCAGTAAGCATTTTATGAATCACTAAATCATCCCAACTGATAGGGGTGTTGAATTTCCTTCCATAAAGTGCCTCAAAAGGGCTCATTCCCAATGACTCTTGGTAGCCATTGTTGTATGCATATTCTACCAGTGGAAGGTAGTCTTCTAAATTTATTAGCTAATTCATCACATACATCCTCAGCATGTCCTCCAAGATCATGTTCACCCTTTTTGTTTGACCATCGATTTGAGAATTATAAGTGGTGTTGAAGGCTAACTAATTTCCAAATCCATCAAAAAATGTCTTCCAAAATTTTGAAGTGAAATTTTCATCTTTGTCTGATATTATCTTTTTTGGAACTCCATGCAACCTAATTATCTCCTTTTTGAATATTTGGGCTATATTTATAGCCTTATGAGTAGACTTGACAACAATAAAGTGAGCCACCTTCCTCAACTTATCTACTAACACAATTACAGCATCATGTTGCGTAGTTGTCCTGGGAAATTCTGTAATGAAGTCCATGGATATAACCCATTTCCATTCTAGAGTTGGAATTGGTTGTAGCAGTCCAAATAGGTGCCTACACTCCACCTTCACCTATTGGAATTCCAAGCATTTGGAAAGGTATTTCGCAATATCCTTCTTCATTCCTCGCCAAAAGTATGTCCTCTTCAGGGTTGTCATAATTGATATCCAAGATGACCTAAGGTCTTTTATGGAATTCATCCATGATGGGTTTCCTTAATTCCTTGTAATTGGGCACATACTTCATGTTCTTAAATGTTAAGATACCCTCATAAATGAGATGATAGCTTCTAGTTATTGATCCATATTGTTGTTTCTACCAAAATTTCTTCACAATTTGATCATTTTCATCATTCACCAACCCTTCCTTAATTCTCTCTTTGAGGTCAATTGAGCAAGTAATTATGGTTTCCAAGTGAACCTCTTGCAAACTTTTGCTAAGTGCATTTGCCACGTTATTTTATTTTCCTTTAATGTACTTGATTTCAAAATCGAATTCATTGATCAAAACCAACCACCTAGCATGTTTGGCATTTATTTTGGGTTGCTCAAACAGAGATTTTAGACCACAGCGATCAGTCAACAATGTAAATATTCTCCCCAAAAAGTAATGTCTCCACATTTTTAGTGTGTGCATAATGGATTCTAACTATAAATCGTGGGTGACATAGTTCCTTTCATTCTCATTCAGCTTCCTTGATTCATAGAATATGACATTCCCTTCCTGCATTAGAACTCCACCAATTCCTTCCTTACAAGCATCAATGCAAACAATAAAATTATTTTTTGGGTCAGCAATTCTTAAGCTACATGGGTGAGTAAATTCTTCAATTGCTCAAAACTAGCTACACATTCATATGTCCACTGAAATTTTACTCCTTTTCTCTGTATTGTAGTGAGGGGATGCCCAATTTTTGAGAAGTTTCGAATGAATCTTCGATAGTAAGCAGGTAATCCCATAAATTATCTAACCTCTGTCAAATTTCAGGGTGTGGGACAATCCACTATTGCTTTGATCTTCTCTAGATCCACAACCACTCCCTCCTTTGAGATCACATGACCCAAGTAGTAAACATGGGTTTGGAAAGACTCACACTTTTTGAGCTTGCTATATAATTTATGTTCTCTGAGAAATTGTAGCACAACCCTCAAGTGGTCCTCATGCTTCTTTTCATATTTGCATACACCAGAATGTCATCCATAAATACTAGCACAAATTTATCCAAGAATGGCTTGAGCACATTGTTCACAAGGCACCTAAAAATTTTTGGAGTGTTTGTGAGTCCAAATGGAACCATTGTGAATTCATAGTGCTCACACCTCGTTTTGAATGTGGTCTTAAGAATGTATTCCTCCTTAATTCTGACCTAGTGGTAACCCGACCTTAAATCAATCTTATAAAACACTACTGCCCCTCTCAATTGATCAAACAGATCATCGATCCTAGGCAATGGGTATTTATTCTTTACAATGGCCATATTTAATTGCCTATAGTCAATACACAAACATAGTGTTGCATCCATTTTCTCAACAAATAATTCAAGTGTTCCCCATGGTGATACATTGGGTTGAATATACCAGTTTTCCATTTTCATTTATTTGTAATTTTAGTTCAACGAGCTCAAGTGAGCTCATGTGATATGGGGATTTTATTGTTGGTGTTGTTCCAGTGATAAATTCGATTGTGAAGTCAATGTCTTGACTGGCCAGAAGTCCTGGAAATTCTTCTGGAAATACATCACTATATTAACTCATATTTGAATAATTTGCGAAGGGGTATGCACTGGCTCATTTTTCCTATGCGACTTGAATGGCGTAAAGGGAACATCCCTTCCCGATACAGTGCTTTACCGGCATCGGTGAGATTGTTCTTAGTGTTATTGACCCTTTTATACCATGCAGTGTGATTGTGTCACCTTCATCACTAAGACATTCTAGTACCTTGTCATATCAATCCACCTTTTTCCTGTGGACTACCAGCGAATCCGTGCCTATCAAGACATCATATGATCCCAAAGGTAGAAGATTCAGTTTCATTGTTGTAGTGAAACTTTCGATTTGTATATGATAAGACTCAATCGTCTTTTTTATTCTTTGCTTTGTTCCAGTGGCCAGTTGAACAAGCCATGATTCTTCATGGGTTTTCTTTGATAATTCACATTTTTCCACAATCTTAGTATTGATATAACTAAAATTGGATCTTCGACCAATTGAAATTGAGACTGGAGAGTCTTTTATCATACATTCCATTTAAATGATCTTTGCTCACTGGTCTTCTTGTCTATTATCCAATGTTGCATATATTTTTGGGATGTCTTGGGCCTGATCATTCACGGTCGATGCCTCATGTATTTTGTGCAACTTTGTACCAGACTTCTATAGCTTGGGACGATTTTTCCTTTGGTGGTTTTCTCCACATTCCAAACACTGGTACACTTATTTCATATTTTCATTCCCTGATTTTTGGGGCTCATTTCTACTAACACTGGAGTTTTGTTGATACTCACCTTTGGTGAAGTTATTAAAACTTCCACCCTTTCTTTCTTTTCTTTTCTTCCATGAATCAGTTTGGACTGCAGTCTTACGCTTAGACTATTCATAATAGTGCTTAGTCTTACGGATGACCTCCTCCAAAGTCTTAGGATCATCGAAGTGGTAGTTTGTTGAAATACCTCTAGATCTTAGTCTTCTCATCCTTAATGTAACGTACATACCTTAGTAGCTCCAAGAATTTTTGGGTATATTCTTCAGGTGTCATATGTCCCAATTTGTGCTCATAAAACTCCTTGGCTCTATTGTCATAATATTTTTCAGATAGGTACTTTTCTCAGAAGTGTGAAAATTCTAAAATAGAACCTAAATTGCAGTAACTGATACTATTTCTACTTATTAATTCATAAATAATATTTTTACAATATTATACAATAAATATAAAATAAATTATGATGCAACCTTCACAATTAAAATATTGCGGAAAGAAAATGCAAGGAAAATTTCTAGCACAAGTACAATCACAATGACACTATTATTTTTGGACAATTGTCCCCAGAAAAGCCCAATGTGGGAAAACCGGTGTAGTAGATGAGGGTTTCTTTATTATTCTTCAGCAAAATCTCATGTACAAAATACAACCAATAGAATAGAAGAGGAATTTCGGTGCGAAATTTTACAAACAATTTTTTTCACGCTTCATAGTGAAATTATGACCCTGGAGAGGCCATACAGCCTCACTGCGTCACCCTATATGCAGTGATTGCACAGTCCCAGTGTCACAACCTCTGCATTTTCCCTCCTCTAAGATGCTTTCTCCGATCCGATCTTGCACTCCCGACACTTGTTAATACCCACTCTCTCCAACCTGCAACTTTCCCTCTAATTCGATTCTCTCTTGTCAAACTTCAACCAGTGAGAAAATCGATCTACTCGGGCAACTGAGTATCTACCTCGTGTGTTTCCAAATTCCAATCGAAGCCCTTATAATCTTCTCGTTGATAAATAAATGGCTCGAATTAAAACATAATCAAGGGCTAATATTAACTTGACTTGATCTTCATATTTTTCTAGAAGAATCACACACAGTTCTATTAATACACTTTAATTATTTCAATTCCCTGAGTTTAGACTTAGGTTGTCATTAAAAATAAACAATTATTTTAATAAAACTTCATCCTAGTGGAATTTCCCAAAACTCTTTCTGAGTATTTTGGAATACATGTGTTTAAGCCTCCCTACAAAATTTGAGACTTAGATCACATATGATGCTACCAGAAATCAACACTCCCTCTTAGCGAGGAATGTGCTCTAGTAATGCAAACTTCTGAAGCATCACCCTAACTCTGTATCATATCCCTCTGTGTTGTTGATGTCTGACACTGTTTTCCACCAACTACTGTGATGTTGCATATATTTTGATGTTGACCCTGCATAATGTTTCCAACTACTGCATATTCACTGCAAGTCCCTCTCATCTATTGTTGTTGCAACTAAGGACCCATCTATTTTTGCTACTAAAACGGGTTCTCTACCATACCCATATTCTCCCTGAACTCAATAAACTTAGCTCTTCCTAGAGCCTTTATGAGTACGTATGCTACTTGATCTCCTGTGGGGACATACTGTAGTTGCACTGCCCCATGTTGAACATAGTCTCTGATAAAGTGACATCTAATATCTATGTGTTTTGACTAGTCATGAAATATTGGATTCTCAGAGAGTTTTATACAACTCTGATTATCATAGTAACCATTGGTCGCTTCCATCCTCTTCCTGAACAAGCTCACAAGAATCTTCCTAATCCATATAGCTTCGCACGTTTTTGTGTTGGCTGCCATATATTCTGCTTCTGCTGAGCTCAGAGCTACCGACTTCTACTTCTTGCGGCACCAAGAGATCATTCTTGATCCAATGCTAAAGCAGTACCCGAAGGTACTTTTTCAATCTGCTAAACTACCTGCCCAATCTGCATCTGTGAATCTGCTCAATCTGATATCATCTCCTTGGGTGTATTTCAACCCATATCCGACTATTCCGCGCACATATCTGAGAATGTTCCTAGATTCTACCCAATGTACACTTTTATGTTCCACCATGAACTGACTAAGGGTGTTGAAATCAAAACAAATGTCTAGCCCAGTGTTGACCAGATACATGAGTGACAACGAAACAAATGTTTGGACTAGTGTTGACCAAATACATGAGTGACCCAATGAGTTGTATGTACAAGGTGGGGTCTACTTCCCTGTCTCCTGATGCATCTATGTTCTTCTAGTTGGTGATCATAGGCATCTCCATGGGTCGACAATCCTACATTTTGAACCTCTTCAGAATTTCTGTAGCATATGAACTTGATCTCCAACTGATCTCCCTTCTTAAAAATCTACCACTTTGATGTTGTGGAAGCATATCTCATCTGGCTGGTCACTTTCCTTCTGAGGGGCCTTTTTCTTCTTCTTCCTTTTCTTTTCCTTTTCTCCGCCACTTCTACTAGATTCTCCTTCATGCAGGGCCTACAACCTTTCCAAAATATCCTTTGTAGACTTTATATCCATGACTTCATCAAGATTCAGACTATGAATATTATCATAAATTGCAAACTTGTCTTGGTCATTCCATTTTTGAACTTGTTTTGTAGGGGGTTCTTCGTCATATCCATTCATCACTGCATTCCAAACTTTAGATCCAAGTGAAGATAATTGGAATTTCACCTTCTCTCTCCATTATTTAAAATTTGCAGGACTAAGTATCAAAGCACTTTGTTAACCCATGATTCACCCAGATCCACCTTCCAACAATTAATATACAACATAAGGCACCTACTTTAATACTAATTTCTAATCATATCACTATTAAGAGGAGGGGGTTAATTAGTAGTAATAACAAATATACGAATTTAAAATATTTTCACCAATTAATTAATCGAACATTACACAACATATCATGAGTAGATTTGATCATATAAACCACATTAAACAATCAACATAAACATCATATCAAGAATGATTCTTTAATATTATTATTTAAATATTCATTATTTATTTATTTCAACATAACCATATTAATTTTAGACATTAACTAACATTACCTAGATGTTAAATTAATATATAATCCTTTATCTATCTATCCTTCACATTAGACTTTGGTAATCATATTTACTAAAATAATAATAAATGAAATATTGAGTTTTCTTCTTGTTGACCTTTTTTCTCCTTTCAATTTCATATTTATTTCTTCCCTACATGGTCACATTTCTTCACATTTGGTTTTCTTCCTTAAGATGAACCACACAAGCTGGTTCAAAACGTCAATATTTCATAATTCTGATGTGATAAATCCTGGAACAATTATTGAAATCTCAAATCACATAGGTCTACTTTCTGGGACACAAAGATATCTGGTGGAAACCCTCAATGGGAAGAAAATCACCTTGTCATTGTTGTGTTTCATCTCTTTCTTTTATTATCAATTAATTTATAAATACTAACCCTGACTAACTAGGAGCCACTACTCCTCTACAATAGTTTTTTGGCCACCACCAGCTGGGAAGATCCAATTCCTTGTCAAATATTTGTTGGACGCTACCAACAAGGACTCACTACTCCTATCTTGGCAAGCCACCACTTGCCAGAGGTTCCCTCCTCCTAAAATTCTTAGGGCCACAATTTCATTCATTTTCAAACTGGACCCAAAGAAAACAAACACACTTTGCAACACATAAATAAACCAACTCACTCTGCAACATATAAATAAACTAGTTCTTTCTGCAACACAATCTCTACCTCTCTAATCGTTGCTCAATGCTACACATATACAAACAACTTCATTATGCATTGTAGCTAAACTAAACTCCAACACTAACATATTATATTTATGCTAATGTCTCCCTCATAAAGATAAACTAAATCAAATATTTAATTAAGCACCATTTCTCTTTATGACCACATTAAATAATCCCTCGCACCAAATTTCATGGGAAATACCCTTAGTAATTGCCTCACAAGAATCTTCACCTAGATTTGTACATATCCTCAATACAACATCATCACACTAGAATACATAGTTCTATCCATCTGCAACAATAGACACACACCTACAATCATGATACACTCAAAAACACATCTAAAGGTTGACACCAATGCCAATCAAACAACACTATTGTCAACAAAAATTGTAATAACATCACTTTATTTATTTATTAAATATTTTAGTCATTTTTAAATGAATAAATAAAAATATTTTAATAATAAAAGAAAAATTTAAAAACCATAATATTTTCAACAACATGAGATATGTTGTGATATATATATATATATATATATATAAATAGACCCCCAACCACTCACAACTAAGTCAAACTAACTTAGTTAACTTGTACAAGTTGTCATGCGGATGTGGAATTACAATTTTCTTCTTAATTTAATTCAAGGGAAAATTAAATTAGAATTTTCTTTGGTGCCATTTTCTAACAAACAATAGAGAAATGCCGTGATATATATATATATATATATATATATATATATATATTATATATATCACAACATATCTCATGTTGTTGAAAATGGCACCAAGAAAGATTCTAATTTAATTTTCCCTTGAATTAAATTAGAAGAAAATTGTAATTCCACTTCACGTGACAACTTGTACAAGTTAACTAAGTTAGTTTGACTTAGTTGGCTCAATTAATTCAAGTTGGGGGTCTAACTTGACTCATGTGGAGTGGCTCCTACTTTCTAGGAGCCTTGGTTGAGTTTATTCTGAGTTGTAATTAATTAATCCAGTTTAACTGAGTTAAAGTGAGTTAAACTAGTTCCAATTGTTGGAGGAACTAGTAGGAGGTCAAACAATGGGGTTTTGCTTCATATGTTCAACGAATTAACTAATGATTCACTCATAATGAATTCATGCATGTCATATTTGAGAGTTACCTAGTTGAGATTGGAGTTCAATGGCAGTGTACTATCAATTGTATAATTATCTGAATTGTACAGGTGGTACATGTAGTCAGAAGAATGCCCAAGATGAATTGTGTATTTGTGGATGGGGATCTCCCTAATTAATAGGAGAAAATTACCCAAGAAAACAATGCAAGGAAATAGGGACTTTGGAATAAAGACTTGGGCAAGCCAAAATTTGGTTAAGTATTGGCCAAGGCTTGTCTAGGAAGTAGTGACAGATAGAGATGGTGCAAAGGTTTCTCAGGCTTGAGAAAAGCATTGTAATCTTCTCATATTTTCTAACTAATGAAATATACAGATATCGAGGTTTTAGTTGTGGATTTCCCTTGGAAATCATTGGGTAATTGTGTTGATTGAATTATTTCTCTTGTATTCTTAGTGATTTCTCGATCGTTTATTGTTTCTGCAATTGGTAGAGAAGATTCAAGTCTATTGTCTTAGTAAATTATAATTAGCAGTTTGAATCTACAAGGAATGTATACATGGTATTGGAGCTGAAATCACAATAGAAGAGGGGAATACAAATTTGTAATTGCAGGAGGAATGAGTTTTGTATATTTTCTCTAGAGCTAGTAGCAGGATCAAGATGGTGTCTTATGGTCTGAGGCTCGAGTATGCCCTTGAGGGTAGCTCGAATTACATTTCCCAAATATATCGGATGGAAGTAGTCTTGGAATAGAACGGATTGAAATATTTCATTGCAAAGGACATCATGAAATCAGCTCCAATTGATGCACAATATCTAGCAGAGTGGAAGCAGTGCATAGAAAAAACAATAAGGATCTTACTAGAAGGAGTTTGAGATCATATCGTCACAAACCTCCACAGAAAGGAGACTCCATATTCAATGTGGAAAGTATTGACAAACTTTTAAAAAAAAAACAGTGACCACAGGAAGCTAGCACTAAAAGATAATCTCATAAAAATAAAAATGGAGAAGGGTGACACAATACCACAGTACTTAACTAAGTTCACCCAATGTTGGGATGAGCTTGGAAGTGTTTTTGTTACAGTTTTCGAAGATGATCTGGTCATCCTAGCACTTCTAGGCCTTTCCAAGAGCTGGCATAGCTACCGGGATTCAGTAAATGGGAGGGAGAAACTATGAGAGTGGGAGTGATTTTGGTATGACTTGGTGTAGGAAGAGATTAGGCGGAACACCGGAGATGGAACCTCATCCAAGCATGATGATGAGGATAATTGTGCCTTGGCTAGAAAGGAAAGAAATTCCAATCAAAGGATATCCCAATCAGGGGAGCAAGAAGAATGACTTTTTGAAGATTAAATGTTTTCATTGTCATGAGTTGGGACACTATGCCACGAAGTGGCTGCATAAGAAGGCCAAAAAAAGGCCCTCGGGAGTAGCGACAGGTGAATCTCTTACATCACAATTCAAGTTGGATTTCAGACTCATTTCTTTCATGGTGATATCGGTGATGGGTAGTGTGTGGTACCTAAATGGTGTAGCCTCATTCCATTTGACCGACAAAAAATAATTCCTCAATGAATTTGAGGAGAAGGACCTCTAGATTCACATCGATATGGGAGATGATGGAAGGTATAGCGTGACCGGAATCGGTACTGTTACTTTTCAAAGGGATCTTGGTTCTCCTCTCACATTAAAATATGTCATGTATGTTCCTTGTTTGAAGAAGAATTTAGTTTCAATTTATATGTTGGAATATTGTGGATAGGATGTGATATTTAGCAAATGAAATGCAGTCCTTTGTCACATAACCACGGGACAAGTGAAAATAATCATGGTTTCGGGTGAAAAACCTCTACAAATTAGATGTAGAATATTGTGCTAATTTTAGCACGAAAGAAAAGAAGGTGCAGAATTGAGACATCGGTGAGCTATGGCATAGGCGACTCATTCATTTTCACCGTGGAGCTTTGGATATCATGCATTAGATTTCTTAGAGACTTCCCAAGGGTGAACTTGAACAACGTGATACACGAAAAGGTGATGCATTGGGGAAGTACACCAAAGCCACCTTTCATGATAAGGACAGTCGAGCACAAACTATCATTGAAAGAGTTCACTCATATGTGTGTGGACTGTTCTCGATAGACTCCATGACCAAGCACAGGTATTATGTGATTTTTGTAGATGACTTCTCATGTAAGTGTTGGATATTCTTCATAAGAAAGACCATATGTTCTCAAAATTTTGTGAGTTCAAAGAACTTGTTGAGAAAGACACAGGAAGGAAAGTGAAGGCTCTCAAGAGAAATAATGGTGGAGAATATGTGTCAAATGAATTCAAGAACTTTTGTGCATTAGAATACATTCAACGGGAGTTGATAGAACCTCATAAACCACAACAGAATGGGGTTGCAGAAAGAAAGAATAAAAGTATTTTGGGAGTTGCATGAGCGATGTTGCATGATCAGAGACTATCGTTGCACTTGTGGGCTGAAGCGTGCAACACATCAGTATATGTGCAGAATAGGAGTCCTCATCGGATTATCGGGATGAGTACACTAGAGGAAGCCTTTCTAGATAAGAAACCATATAGGGCACACTTCAGGATTTTTTATACATCATTTTACTGTCATGTTACCAAGGATGCATGGAAAAAGCTAGAACCAACAACTAAGTTGGGCATATTTTTGGGGTACACTGATACATCAAACAATTATCGGGTGTACATGCCATCTCATAGGATGACAGTTGTTTGTAGAGATGTGAAGTTCAATGAAGAGAATGTCATGAGATGTTCCCTTGAGAGGGAGCTTCAATTGCATGCAGATGAGGAGGTTTAGCTCTAAAGGAAGAACCTCGGGATGTTGTGGAGCAACCACAAATAGAGGAGAAAAAAGTGGAAGCACCACTCATGCAAAGAATTCCAAATATGGGATGAAGCACACCAGAGAGGCTGACAAGTTTATGCATGATGCCAGAGAGAATGTGGGAGCACCCACATCACAGCGCAGGAAGAGGAGGTCCACTGGCTACATGCCTCTTATGAGCGAGAGTGTAGAGACTGAGCCATCCTCATTCGAAGAAGCGGTGCAACAGCCATCATGGGTTGATGCGATGGTAGAGGAGTGTGAATCCATTATCATGAAAAATGCTTGGGAATTTGTCCCAAGGCCATAGGAAAAGTCAATTGTAGGACCTAGGTGAATTTACAAAGTGAAGCAAGCAGCATATGAGATTTTCGAGAAACACAAGGCCAGATTTATGTCCAAGGGGTTCTCTCAAGTGGAGGGAATTGATTACGAGGAAACATCAGCTCTAGTAGCAAGGTACTCTTCAATCAGATTTATTTTATCACTTTCAGCACATGGTATGGAAGATACATCAGATTGATGTGAAGACAATCTTCCTCGACATAGTGATTGAGGAATAGGTATACAAAGAGAAGAATGATTTGATACTTTCAACAGAGAGTTGCATGTGTGTAGACTCAAGCAAGCATTGTATGGATTGAAACAAGCACCTCATGCTTGGTACACCAGGATCGACAACTATTTCACCAGGTTGGGATTCACCAAAAGTGAAGCAGATGCAAAACTTTACCATATTGTGCTTGAAGATAAATTATTGATTATAGTTTTATATGTCGATGATTTAATTATAACAGGTGATGAGAAGCTTATAAAATCTTGCAAAGATGATTTGACAAGATAATTTGAGATGAAAGATATGGGGCTCATGCATTATTTCCTTGGTTTGGAAATTTTGCAAGGAGATGGGAAAATGTTTGTCTCTCAGGGCAATTATGCCAATGATATACTAAAGAAGTTTCACATGGAGAGCAACAAACCCATGGAGACTCCTTTAGTAGGGAATTGGAGGAAATAAGATGCTACTTCAGGTGAAGTGGTGGAAGCTACCATTTACAAGCAACTTTTGGGTTCACTTATGTACTTGGTGATCACACGACCATACATGTGTTTTTCAGTTAACCAACTTAGTCAAGAAATGTTTAAGCCAACCAAAATCTATTGGAAGTCAGCTAAACATGTTTTGAGATACCTCAGAGGCACCACTTAGTTTGTTCTTTGGTAAAAATGGACAGAGAGAGTGAATCTTCAAGGATTCACAAATGCAGATTGGGTAGGGAGTCCATCCGACAAGAAGAGAACATTAGGGGCCATCTTCAGCATCAATTCAACAATAGTTTCTTGGTACAACAAGAATCAGAGATCAGTGGAACTCAGTTCAGCAAAAGTAGAGTACATGGCTGCTATTCAAACAACTTGTGAGGCTATCTGGATGAGGAAGATCCTTGTTAGATTATTTGGCCAGTAGATGGATCCTACAATGCTTTACCATGACAATCAAAGTTGTATCAAACTATCTGAGAATCCATTTTTCATGATCATTCCAAGCATATCGACATCTAGTACCACCATCTCAAAAATTGCTTACAGAGGCGGATCAAGATGCTAGAGTACATTCCTACAAAGGAACATTATGCAGACAACTGACTAAGGCATTGTCAAGAGAAAAATTCGAGTTCCAGAGTCAGGATCAGGGTATCTGATAATCATTTTCTTGCTGATAGGGAGTGTTGAAAATGACACTAAGAAAGGTTCTAATTTAATTTCCCCTTGAATTAAATTAGAAGAAAATTGTAATTCCACATCACATGACAACTTGTACGAGTTAACTAAGTTAGTTCGGCTTAGTTGGTGCTGGGTTGTATTAATCACTATTAAATGACTAAAATAGTACACATAAATTATCAATCAAGAAACGTCTTTTATTTCAATGACAGTTGCACTGTCTGTGCCGATACACCCAACCAGAAGTAATTCCAAAGAAAAGAAATTGTTGCTGAAGTAAATGCTAGAAGGAAATCACTCATGCAAAAATAAAATGATCTACAAAACTATAATCACACTTCAATTAATATGTTCTAGCGCGCCACACAACAATTATCCAGGGCGTCTCTAATCTCATATGTGTAACAGCATGCAAAATATTGAAATTGAAGCAGATATATTCACAGCTGGAATAGCAGCAACAACACTTCTACTGAAACATAAGCAAAATAATAAATATATATATACACATCTACCTTAACCACTGCAATCCCTGTTAAAGAGGAGGGCCCTTCCTCCCTAGCAGGGCGCAGGAAGAGAAAGAACTTAATGGAAACTAAATCGGAAAACGCATGTAACGGCAACGCAATATTTCTGTTTTATGATGATTGAAAGTTACAGAATCAAGATGATCCTCTCTTCTCCTCTAATTTGTGTCCCTTAAATATACAAGATACAAAAGGGAAATTTCCAACCAATTGATTACAAAATCTAAGAGATATTTCCTCCATGATTCAGCTGTAACAAATCTAATCTAATTATTACAATTGAGGAAATTTGGAAAATGGCCACAACAGAAAATCTGTGAATATTTCCTTCGAAGAACCTTTTGTTTCTCTCAATGAAGACTGAATTTTGGAAAGCGTCTCATGGAAAAACTAATTTGGTCTGTTCTGCACAAAACCCATGTCTCGAATTTTCAATATTCTTCTTCGTTTGCCCAAAATGTCCAACGCAAAATTGTCACTTGTTATTCCAGCGAATTTCAGAGTTGGAATATTTAATTATGAACTGAAGATCGGATTTTCAATCTGAAAGAGATCTTGGAGGCTAAAATCGTGAGTTATAAAAAATTCATTAAATAAACCATCATTTACAAAATAATTAATAATAATATTCAATTTATTAAAAATAAAGGAGAATAAATATTACTTATCCATAAGAGCATAAATAATTATAAAATGGGATTAAATGATAAATTATGATAAAAATTTTGATAAAAGAATGGTAGGAATGGATGAAACATATGTTAAGAAATGGTAAAAAGAATGAAAATTTAGCGGCCCAACATTTCACCCAAATTGAACATGTTGCATGCCCTCATGCAACCCAATGCCTTTGTATTAACCAAGTTGTAGTACAATAATCAAAATGTCACCTAGTGCATACTCTTGATGGAAGAGAAGGCTTCTTCCCCAAATTGTAATTCTCCCTTAAAACAACTTGCATATTTACTTTCAACCATATGTATATGAAGTTGCAACAAAGTATGATACAAGTAAAAACAAACTTCATTACAAACCATATTTTGCTGAAATTTTGTAAGCAAATCCAATCCAAAAATTAAATCAATGCAATGAACGGATTTCAATATGTCAGCAAAATGGTTGTAGGTAATAATGCATGATTTTTTTACTTTTTTACTTTTTTTTCAAATTGGTTTAGCTTGAAAATTTATGGGTTTAATGAAACCTCTTTGTTGTCCAAAAATCATAAGAATCCAATTAATAGTTTTAAGGATATACACAAATCAATTTTAAGATTATATACCTTAAATGAGGAAGAAATGAGAAATCATTCATCATGCATAGAAACCCTTCCCCCAAACTAGAGAATTAGCATGCCCTTATTCTACAAAAACAAATTGAGGTGGTTTCTACAATCATGGCTGAAATATTTGTTTGGTGTATAACAACATGGAATAAAGGAGATTTTGAGAATGAATAAAGAAATTGGTGGATGGTAAAGAATATTAATGGCATGTTCATGATAATGAAAATAACACTCCCCAAAATTGAAAAATTTTGTATCTGAAAAAAGGGAAGTGGTAAAGAAGGGGAAATAATGGTTCAAAAATATGGGTGAATAATTCTCAATGGTTTTTCTCGACATTCTCCTAAAATTTTAATAAATTAGAAACTTATGCTATTTTACCTCAAGTTTTACCTCCGTAAAAATGTAGAATGACATTTGTGGATTGACATTTGTTGAAGCTAATGTAGGCTGTTTTGATGTTGAAAGTGATGCGGAAGGTGGAAGCCATGCTTGCTGAAAAAAAGTAATCAGAAAGTGTAGCAATGTTTCCTTCCACCAAACTGATTAGTTTACCCGTCATCTATACAACATCTCATGAGTATCCTTAATCAGTAATTCATCACCTCAATTACCTCATTACATATAAAAGTGACATAATCATATTGTGAATGGCATGGGATAATAATGGATAAGAAGGGAAAGATGCATTCCCTATACCCCTAAGATTTGGTTGTTATGAGCACAGAAATTATGCTTCTCAAGGTTTTTCCAATTACCTAGGATTCAAAATTAGAATTAGGCATCTTTATTCCACATCAAAACATTAGTGGTTTTGTTAAGCTATGAATAAATAGTGACTGATTGGGCAAAGCAACTATCTTTGGTTAAAGATATGATACTTGTAGAATAAAGAAATGATGAATTAGATGATACAAAATGTCAACTATAAAATATCCTAAAAGTTTCATCCCTCACATGTAAAGTAAATATTTATAACTCAATAATAGATATAAACCATAACCACCATCATCTAAGAACCGATTAATATTACCCCATGAACCATGAGTTTTGGAAAACCTTGTATATGCAACAGTCAGCTTCATCGGAAATTGGCTTTGAGAGAACAAGGTAACCAAGTAGATTATAGTATTAAATTAACTTCTATACCATAGGCATAGCCACTGCTGCCAGCAGGCGTCCATAGCCTCGACAGGGATGTCTTTTTAACCCATTGAGATATCAGTGTCCCATCTATTAAAAATAAGTACATAGTTACAAAAAGTCTTTCAATTTACTTAATTGTCAACTGAAGATCATTGTTCTGACGTGGTAACCAGTTAATAACAATGCCATTCACGGGAGCTAACAAAAGTGAAAAATTCGGCTCGTGATGAGACCTCTTGTCCTTCAGTTTTATGATCGAAGGCCATGACCGTGGCTTGGTGACCAGTAGTTGTAATGTCACTTTATTAAAACCTACGATCATAGTAGGTAGGCTCGTGGTGAGACCTTATATCCTCTAGTTGACTATTTATGTTTAGAATTAAATTATGGTTGTTGTTAATCAATAAAATATTACTTAATAGATGGGGTGGCAGGTCAGCTCCTTAAGAGCTAGGGATGGCGTAAAAAGTTATATAGTAACTATTTTCAATTTTGATTGTTTTGCTTATCAAAAACTAATCAGCTTCAAATGACTGCTGATAAGTATATTTTTCATTGTTGAGATTGGGGTTGAAGAATAGTTCATTAGATAATGGTGGAAAGATTTAAATACAATTTTGTGGTCATCATCATAAATCTTACAAAATCAGGGACTTGACCCATTAGGAAAGTTGAAAGCTGGCATGATGAAAACATATATGTATAATTGTTCCTTAGAAATAAGATTATGTTAATAGATAAACAAAGATAAATTGACTACCCAATCATTATGTCAAAGAGGGTCTATACCATTAAAAGTATTTCCCATTCACCAAAGAGAAAAGAAAATAAGAAAGACCTTCATATGTTGAATTCAACGTGAAAATTGGTCAACAACAATAGTTGTGTTGTGGTAACAACAACCATGACTTAGGTAATAACAAGGGAAGGGAAAAAATAATGATGTTAGGAAGGTGACATGAGGAGGATTAGTCACTTTACAAAATAATGAGGAATTAAGAGTGAATCATTCCTAACAAGACTTACCATAATAATCATCCTTATTACTAAATACAAGACCTCCCCCCAAACTAAAGTATGCTTGTCATCAGTCATAGTTGGTCATGTCATAAGTAAAATACCAATGAAATCCACGGAGTCGGTCGATGACGTACCTGGAAACTTACCTTGTCGGAGTAACAACACTAGAGGAGTAGCAGCACCAAGTACTTAGAAAAATATCACCATGGAGTAACATCACTGGAGGAGTAACAGCGTCAGACACTCAGAAAAATTCTTGGAGTAACAGCACCGGATACTAGAAAAAATTTCAGAGTAACAGCACCAGAGGAGTAACAGCAGTGACGGAGTAACAGCAGTGATGGAGTAACAACACTGACAGTGTAACAGCAGTGACGATGTAACAACACTAATAGTGTAACATCACTGACGGTGTAACATCACTAACGGTGTAACAGCAATGATGGTGTAACAGCAGTGACGAAGTCACAGTAGTAATGGAGTAACAACACTGACTGTGTAACAGTAGTGACACAGTCACATCAGTAATGGAGTAACAACATTGACGGTGTAACAGCAGTGACAGAGTAATAGCATTGACAGAGTAACAGCACTGACGGTGTAACAGCACTGACGGAGTCACAGCAGTAATGGAGTAACAGCATTGACGGTGTAACAACATCCAACACTTAGAAAAAAATTCCAGAGTAACAGCATCATGAAACTTAAGAACTCGCTTCTTTTATTTTGAGAACAAAACAAAAATGTGACCTTGAAGTGAACAATACCTGAAGCATAAAAACATAAGATAAATCAGAAAATAAACGACTCTTTATTGAAAACCAATAAATAAATAAATAACTTAAGTTACAATGGTTATGATTTTTGTTGCAACAATGTTGTTTGTGAATAGTGAATAAATGGAAAAATGTTTTTTTTGGAAATGACTTGGATCTTCAAATGGAAATCAATTCCTCATTTCTCATGTTATAAATTCGTTAAGTGGTCAAAATTATTCATGTTGTTTTCTCCGTGTGAGGAGACGTCTTTGAAAATGTTCTAATTTCATTATCATTGTCTTCAAAAATCACTTGTTCATAAATTAACCTCATTTATTCTCCTGGGACCTGCAAAAAATGAGCATCTACCTGCAATAAAACATAAAATCATGGAAGAAGAAAGATCCGCGGGCTCTCCCAATTCAAGACATGCAAAAAAAAAAAACAAGTAGTTACTCTATAAAACAAATCCACAGAAAGATAAACAAAGAAAAATTAATTACTTGCAGGGGAGTGGTGGCCAACCATACTAACCAATAGTGGTTCAATCATAACTTCTTTGTTTTTCGTCTGATTTGAGTGATTACAAAGCCAAATGAAAGTGATTTCAGCGATATGTCTCTAATAGAAACAGGTTTTAAAAATTCCATATAATGGTATGTTAAATTTTCTTATAACAACCTGCATAACCGAGTCATTTTCGATTTTCTAGCTCAGACCACCAGTTGATATTTTAAGCATAACTTTTTCATTTGATGACGGGTTTAACTGATTAAAATTGGAGATTTAATTATATTCATGTAGATATCCCCAATAATAATAGGTTTTTAGTGAAATAATAATTTATGGGTACAATATGCTAGTGAACATCTGGGAAAACAGAGTTTCAAGAGTGTTGATTTACAATAAACAGTTAGTATTTTGGTCATAACTTCCTCATAAAATATCAAAATAAAGTAATTCAAGTTGCTTTGTAAACTAGATTCATAGGGGAATATCCCATAGAAAAAAGTTTCCAAAATATAGTCATTTAGGCCTCCAAAAATGGACTGTCCCAACTCTGTTCCTAAGTTGCCTACTAAACATCCTGTCATTGTTTTGGTCATAAATTTTTTGTTTCAAATCCAAATCAAGTTATTCAAATTGGATTAAAAAGTAGAAATAAAGGACTATGTAGGATAGAAACATCTTGAAAACATGCCCATTTGGTCCCTCAAAACATGACTGTCCCGATCGTTTTCCACAATTTTCATCAAGCCCGCAAGCCATAAGATATGATAATCAAGGAATTTTTCCAAGAAGGTGATCAAAATCAATATGAATGTTTGTAGAAATTTCATTTTCTAATATAGCACATATACATACATAAATAAATTCGAATATTGATCACTTATGTCAAATTTCACAACATGTTGCAACAAAAACAACTATTTTTAGATATAAAGAAATTTATTTATTTATGTCTTCATTTATTCTATTTTCTACACTACACTATTCTACATTGAAAAATAAGATATACTTATGTGTAGGAGTACCTTCAATGAAGCCATTTTCAAAATAGGGCTTCAAGTATGCACATACCCATAATTGAAATATGTATGCTAATAAGTACTAGGGTATGAGAGACCAACTTCCATGTTAAGGACGATGTCAAGAATTGTTGAAGTATGGAGTGATGTTAGGAGCAAACAACACAGTGAAACCAATCTTCAATATAGTCTTGATTTCCCATAGTTGTTATATTATGAAGTTCTTTGACTAGATTCCATTGTGTTGATGTTTTGTTCCTTGACCTCATCCCATGAATTTTGGGGGCTTTTTAGAGTGGGGAGTGTTTGTGGATTGTTCTATCATCCTACCAACACACATGGGCCCTATGTGTATCAATTCATCCTACAAGTGCTTCAGTTTTTACAGCAGTGAGCCCACCCAAGTTTGTTTGAGCGATGCACAGGTTCTGACTTCTCGTCTTACTGTCCAACGACTGTATAGCTGAAGGCACCCTAAAAAAAAAACAAAAGACCCAAAATTCAACTCCTAAGTGTTCCAGCAAGACATTGGTGAGCCCGTTCAAGTTTGTTAGAGTGTTGCGTAGGTTTTTACCTCTCGTCTTACTGCCCGTCAATTGTGTCACTAGAGACACTCTACGAAAAAAAACAAAATATTTAGAAATTCACTCTCCTAAGTGTCTCAGCAAGACATTGGTGAGCCCGCTCAAGTTTGTTAGAGTGGTGCACAGATTCTTACCTCTCATCTTACTGCTCAACAATTGTGTCACTAGAGACACTATGAAAACGCACGGAAATTTCACTTTTAAGAAACAACTCTAATTGATTGGATCGTCACTGCGATCCCCAGCAAAGGTGCCAAAATGTTGGGTTGTATTAATCACTATTAAATGACTAAAACAATACACATAAATTATCAATCCAGGAATGTCTTTTATTTCAATGACAGCGGCATTGTCTGTGTTGATACACCCAACTAGAAGAAATTCCAAAGAAAAGAAATCGTTGCTGAAGTAAATGTTGGAAGGAAATCACTCATGCGGAAATAAAATGATCTACAAGACTGTAATCACACTTAAATTAATATGTTCTAGCGCACCACACAACAATTATCTAACTGGTGTCTCTAATTTCATATGTGTAACAGCATACAAAATATTGAAATTGAAGCAGATATATTCACAGCTGAAACAGTAGCAATAACACTTCTACTGAAACATAAGAAAAATAAGAAATAGATATATACACATCTACCTTAACCGCTACAATACCTGCTAAAGAGGAGGGCCCTTCCTCCCTAGCAGGGCGCGGGAAGAGAAAGAACTTAACGGAAACTAAATTAGAAAATGCATGTAATAGCAACACAATATTTTTGTATTATGATGATTGAAAATTACATATTCAAGATGATCCTCTCTTCTCCTCTTATTTGTGTCATTTAAATATACAAGATACAAAAGGGAAATTTCCAACCAATTGATTACAAAATCTAAGAGATCTTTCCACCATGATTCAGCTATAACAAATCGAATTTGATTATTACAATTGGGGAAATTTGGAAAACGGACACAACAAAAAATTTGCGAATATGTCATTCGAAGAACCTTGTGTTTCTCCCAATAAAGACTGAAAATTGCTAGTAGATAAACTAATTTGGTCCATTCTGCACAAAACCTGTGTCTTGAATTTTCAATATTCTTCTTCTTTTGCCCAAAATGTCCAACGTAAAACTGTCACTTGTTATTCCAGCGAATTTTTGAGTTGGAATATTTAATTATGAACTGAAGATCATATTTGCAATCTGAAAGAGATCTTGGAAGCTAAAATCGTGAATTATAACAAATTCATTAAATAAACCATCATTTACAAAATAATTCATAATAATATTCAATTTATTAAAAATAAAAGAGAATAAATATTACTTATCCATAAGAGCATAAATAATTAGAAAATGGGAATAAATGATAAATTATGATAAATAATGTGATAAAAGAATGGTAGGAATGGATGAAATATATGTTAAGAAATGGTAATAAGAATGGAAATTTAGCGGCCCAACAATTGGCTCAGTTAATTCAAGTTAAGGGTCTAACTCGATTCATGTGGAGTGGCTCCTACTTTTTAGGAGCCTTGGTTGAGTTTATTTTGAGTTGTAATTAATTAATTTAGTTTAATTGAGTTAAAATCAGTTAAACTAGTTCCAACTATTGGAGGGACTAGTAGAAGGTCATACGATGGGGTTTTTCTTCATGTGTTTAACAAATTAATTGATGATTCACTCATAAATAACTCATGCATGTCAGATTTGAGGGTACCCAGTTGAGATTGGAGTTCAAGGGCAGTGTACTATTAGTTATATAATTATCTAAATTATACATGTGGTACATGCAATCAGAAGAAGGCCCAAGATGAATTGCGTATTTGTGGATGGGGATTCCCCTAATTAATAGGGACTAATTTCCTAAGGAAACAACGCAAGGAAATAGGGACTTGGGCAAGCCAAAATTTGGTTAAGTATTGTCCAAGGCTTGTCTAGGAAGAAGTGAGACACATATAGATAGTGCAGAAGTTTCTTAGGCTTGATAAAAACATTGTAAACTTCTCGTATGTTTTTACTAATGCAATATACAAATAGCGGGTTTTTAGTTGTGACTTTCCCTAGGAAATATTTGTCTAATGTGTCGATTGAATTTCTTCTCTTGTATGTTTCGTGATTTCATGATTGTTTATTGTTTCCGCAATTGGTAGAGTAGATTCAAGTCTATTATTTTAGTAAATTACAATTATCGGTTTGAACCTACAAAGATTTTTTACACATGCTTTTCACTTACAAATTTTCAAAACGAGTGAATTTTTTTATATAAGTAATAAATAATATAACTTCCATTCCAACTTTGCTAGTTGTAACTCCGTGATCTTTCACATGTAATATAAACAATAACTTGAATGATAAATTTGGTTAAACAAATATAAGTATCAACTTTACATGTTTATGTTGAACCTCGTCCATGCTATATCTATTATGTCCATTGATATATTATTATTATTCTTTATGTTCATTGATATATTATTATTATTAATTAATGATCGATTAATTTTTTTTTTTTTTCTAAGTGAGACTAATTTCTATTATGTATAAAGGCTATAGTACAAAACTGCACCAACGTCAGCTGTGGAAGCCTGCACGTTGGGCTTGATAGTCAAGCAAATCATGCAAAGTCTGGACTGCCTGAGACGGGAAACCAGTCCTTTAAACCATAGCTTCTGAACCGCCCAATGGGAAACCGGTTTTAAGTTTGCAGTAATCAAAAAAACACTATGTCTGAAGAGAATACATTGCCTGTGTAACAAAGCAATAAAACTGAAAAACATATGATTTCCACGAGAGCAGAACGGAGAAACCTGAAAAACAAAGCGGCTGCTATTCATGAGTGGGAGAGGGCGATTCTTCAATGACTCTGCAGGAGAACAGCTCGCCTCTGTCCGCCGGTTCTTCACTGAGAGCGCGTCCACCATCTTCACGTTCTATCTCCATGCTGGTCTCGTGCCGAGGGGTCGAGGAGGCAGGGTCAACAGGAGGAGGAGAAGGCATATTCGAGGAACTGGGCGGGCCAAAATTCGGAACTTCTTCCCGAAGCGTGACCATAATAGCAGCAGTGAGAATAGCATTACAGGAGGTACAGTCGAACCTTAACTCAGCACGCTGAGAGGTTTGACGGATGGATGGCCGAAGAGAGCGCGGAGCAGCAGCAGGTGCAAACCCAGTATCGACCTCAGACGCCGGAGCGAGAACAGGAGGCGGGCGCTGTTGGTTGAGCCGCCCACGACCAGAGCCCCGTCGACTTCTCATGCGTTCGCGGAGGCGAGGCATGGTGGTTGTATTTGAGCCAAACTGAGTAGGGCACGGCAAACAGAGAGAGTTCTGGGTTGCGCTGGATTGAGAATGAGAACCAGAATCAAAGCGACAAGGAGCGCTGGGCGAAACTGCAGAGGAGGGGGCGAAGTTGCCGGACAGAGCAGAGGAAGCAGGATTGAAGACGGACTGATAACACCAAGGGCTGTGGGAGAAATGCCAGTTGGGGGCTAGCTCAATGCAAGCTCCTAACGAGCTTCGTTTCCCGGTAGTCGTCTTGAGGCTGGCCTCAGTATTTGCAGAAGAAAAAATCGCTTGCAGAGGTATAGGCGCGCCTGGACCGTCCATCCCACCATTCAGACCTTCACAAATACAATTCGCACCCAGAATGACCGCCATGTCCACCATAACCCAGAGCCGAATGGGCCGATCGAGGAGATGAGCTCTCACGCAATGCGGGGAGTAAATGCAGTGTTTAATGGTAGTACCGGGAGCCATATGGGCTGCACCGGCCATATTCATTGGGAAGTGGCCTATGTGCCACGTTCCCTTGTGTCTATTAAACACCCGCAGCAGGGGAGGGATCGATTAATATATTTAATATATATTAAATAATCAAATAAAATGGGCTTTTATATATATATATATATATATATATATATATATATATATATATTTATATTTATGTGAAAAACAATTTAATGTATTTAATGATTTTAATGATAAAAGATGGAATCAATTATATTATTTCATGTTAATTAAGTAATAATATTTTCCATTTACCAAATTTACTATAAAATATATATATATAACAGTCAAAAAATAAATATTTTTTGCATTCATTATTATTATTATTAAATATAAAATATATAGTAAATTTTTATATCAAAATGAATATATATTGATAAAATTGGTAATGAAGTTGTGAATCTATTTATCATTGCAATTTTTTTTCCAATTTATATTCTTTTATATAATGTAATATTTGTGTTTTTATTGTAAGCTTTGTAGATATATTTATATTATTGAAACACTGATATTACATTGATCACCCAAAAACTCTCTGGGATCCCATGTTCTAGTAGTGGGAACAAAGTTTACCATTTCTATCAGTAGCTAAAATTATTCAAAAACACTTACAAAAAATCAAGATAGGTAGACAAGGCATTTCCCATAAATAGTTACATGCATAAGTGTGTTTAGAGCAAAGCAGAAGAAAACTAGTGTTTGCATATGGCATACTAAAACACCATGACAACTATACAAGCATAGAAAATTTAGGCTTAGCTTGTTTGCAAAATGAGATGGGAAGAACCATGAGATAATGTAATATTTATGTTATTTGATTGGAAATTAATTGAATGCCATAACAAATGATTAAGAGTTATAAATAAAATTAAGATTAATATGGAAATGCAATCATACATAGATCACACTAAAAATTCTATATGTGAGAAGATAATATACCATAGATATCATTTAGCGGTTACATGACAATTTAATTCAACACATATCATAGCCAAAGCCTATGTAATATCCCTATTTTACTATTTTTATTTAGAGAGTTGCAAATCTTGGAGGTTAAGTGGACTTAAAGAAAAACTATATGTGTGGGCATATTATTTTTTTAATTAATAAATGTGAAATTTTAATCATTGTGCAAAGACTGGAGTAAATTGGAGACATAGTTTTCAACTTATATTCATAACTAAAACGCATTAACTCTTATCCAATCATCATCATAATAACATAATAATAAGATAGAATTTAATAATTGTGCATACCAATTCTAGTAAAGATTATTTGCCACTCAAACTTGAGCTTTCATCCACAGCTCCCCCTGAACAGAGACCAATTCCTCCAAAGTGTAGACAACCTCTTGGCTACCTAGGAATGGTTTATTTAAGCTTGATTTCCCCTCAGCAAGTTTCCATAATTGCGTCCAGTTAAATCAGGATGTTGTTTTCCTTTAACCTAGGCTTTACTTTTGTTTTTTCCACAAAAATTCTTTAAAACTAGCTTTTTCCTCTTTCTAGTTTTATTTTACCTCTTCTCAATAACTTTCCACTTTACTGAAGTACATTTTAGATTTTTTTCTCCAATCCAATATGTTTTATTTATTTTATTTTCTCAAAGGATTTTTGAATATTTTGGGAAATTCTTTAGATTTAATTTCATCCTCATGGACTTGAAACCCTCATCTCCAATTTACTTTAGTCTTTCCACAATAATTAAGATTCCACATTTATTAATTAAAAAAATAATATGTCCACACATATAGTTTTCCTTTAGGTCCACTTATCCTTTAGGATTTGCAATTGTCTATATAAAAACAGTAAAATAGGGCTATTTCAACTTATCTTCCTAACTAAAAAACATTAACTCTTATCCAATCATCATCATAATAACACAATAATAAGACAAAATTTAATAACTGTGCATACCAATTTTGGTAAAGACTATTTGCCACCCAACTTTGAGCTTTCATCCACGGCTCCCCTCAAGCAGAGGCCAATTCCTCCAAAGTGTAGACAACCTCTTATCAACCCAGGAATGGCTTATTTAAGTCAACTTTCCCCTCAGCATGTTTCCATAACTGCGTCCAGTTAAATCAGGATGTTGTTTTCCTTTAGCTGGGCTTTACTTTTGTTTTTTGCACAAAAGCTCTTTAAAACTCGCTTTTTCCTCTTTCTAGTTTTATTTTACCTCTTCTCAGTAACTTTCCACTTTATTGAGGTATCTTTTATATTTTTATCTCCAATCTAATATATTTAATTTAGTTTATTTTCTCCAAGGATTTTTGAAGATTTTAGGAAAGTATTTGGATTTAATTCCATCCTCAAGAACGGTTTCCAATTTACTCTAATATTTGCACAATAATTAAAATTCCACATTTATTAATTAAAAAAATAATATGTCTACACATATAGTTATTTTTTAGGTCCACTTAACATTTAGGATTTGAAACTGTCTAAATAAAAGCATTAAAATAGGGATTTTACAGCCTATTACTTGGTTCTTTGTATAGGGAATCGATACATTCCATAGAAAAGTTGTGGTTTGTTAGATGGTAGACCGGCCAATACCCACTCTCTAGCTCTCTTGCAAAAGATAAATACACCAACTACTTCCCAAATTCCAATCCCAAATCTGATCCTGAATTTCATTAACGGCATCTTTTCATCTAGATGATCGAGCCATCCCACTTTAATATGGGCATTGCTACTATTATTGTCAGCTTCTCCCATTGGGTTTTCCTTTTTTTTACATGAATCTAAAGGACGCCCACATAAGCACTTATTTCTTTGAAATGATGTTGCAATGAATGTGGAAAATTGTGCTCCTTTGGGGATTGTGCTCCTTTGGGGCTTTACATTATTCCTTGTTAGCCATACATTCTAACATATAAATTTTGAGAGAGCTTCACAATAATATTTGAAGAGATGTTTCTTCAAAAAGCTTCTAGAATAATTTTTGGTCTTAGAAGAAAAGAATTCTTGAAAATTAGAGTGCCATTCCACTCTCCTAGAGAGTGGGACAACTGCTTCCATCCAAACCGCTCTAGTATAATCACAATCTAGAAAGTTCCAGGAGATGTTTTATACTTGATGCAAGCAAAGAGGACACCCATATATGCCATTAACGTCGATTCTCTTTCTTGAGTTCTCAACAGTCAGAATTTTTCTATCAGAAAGAAGCTAGCAAAACGAGTTTACCTTTGGATTGGAATTACCTTTCCATATTTTTTTTCCACGTGTCAAGCTTTCAGGGTACTCGAGACTGGAAGAGCATAGTGACATATCCCTCCTTCACCAAATTGTGATGTATCCCTCCTTCACCAAACTAACTGAGGCATGTTGGAAAATATAACTAGTTATGGTCTTCATAATTGTCAGTGTATTCAAATCATTATGTATATCTTATGTTACAAGAAAAAAGAAAGAAAAATATTATTTTAAGCATGGGTTTCATTCTCCATTTTGATAGTCATCTAGATCATGCATGTTCTTCATTTTTCTATGGTTTTTCATGTCATAATACTATTTTTCTTGAGTCAAGATAGGCCTTGTCAATTGTGTAAGACACTATCGGGCAAGTTGTAACATGCAAAAGATATTGATTTTGAGTCTAGAAATTTCTATGAGCCTACAAGAACAAGTTGGTCCTAGTAGTGATATGTTAGCCTGAAAGAGGGTATTCAAACCCCAGAGATGTGTATAAATAGAAGCAACAGAAACCTCATTTAGCACCAATTTGATCTCTCTAAAGAGGAAGTTTGATCTGAAGCTGGGAACAAGGAGAAATCAAGAGTAAAGGTCTAGGCAGCAAGGAGAAACCAAGAAGAAGAAATAAAGTTTTTTTTTGGGCTTTATTCTCTCACACGTGCAAAGGTTAGGGTTTATGCAACTTCTGGAAGGCCATAAATTGCAGGTTGTATCTGGGGGGAAATTTTGTAGTTGGAAGCTCATTGAAGCATCATTGATCCTCATTGATTTGGTTGATCTCTGACCTAATTGGAAGGGATTCCTGGAGGAATGACTTGGTGCTTGGAGGAAAACTTGGTCTAGAGTTTAGGTTTTGGTTTAGGTCATTTGAAGAAGATTCTATAAGAAGAGGAGATTATTTCTAGGTTTTCCCATTGGAGGGGTGTTTCCGTAGCTTGGAGCCTAATTTTTGTGCCCAATGTCTTTATTGTTTTTTTCCCTTAATAATTCTTTGATGAAAATATATAATAAAGGAACATGAGAAGATAACTAAAAACTCACAAAGAATTATTAAGGTTAAGGAGAATTTGAAACAATAGTTGCCCTATTTCATTCTTGTTAAATTTAGATAACCATGGTTTTCTATGCTTGATGCAATTTTACTTCAATCTTTCTTAGGCCCCATACACAATAGAAATCACATAAATATGAAATTAAAATATTGATAGAACACAATAATAGATCAACAGAAGACAAGCCAAATATAGATCGGATTTACAATTCCTTTTGTCCAGCAAAGATATGATATATTGTTGCGTTACGGCAATCAACGGGATGCTTCAGCCAGCAAAGTATTTCTTGGTCAACCAATCCTTCATGTGTCACACCCACAACCCTCAAAGACAGCTCATCACAATTCAATGCTAGTCAACCCAAAGTCAACGCAAAAAATTCAACGCATGACAGCAACAAAAAAGTCAACGCAGCAGATTAGGGCTTCAATCAAACAACTCGGATTTCCTCGATTTCAGTACCCAGTAGTACAACCTCTCAAAATCAGATTTTTGGCAGAGTTTTGAGGTCAAACGACCAAGGATTGACCACGGTCAACGCTGCAGCAAAAGGCATTAAACAGATCTGCATTAAACAGCAGCTTCACTCCACATGTGTGAGGGGAAAAAGGCCTCCAAAGGCTATCGAACCAATCAAATCACAATGAGAGAATGTGTGATGAGTTTATGAGAAAATGACCTCCAAATCTCTCCAATTTATATCCATCAGTGAGGGTGTATGACACATCTATTAGGCATGTGAGCCTACAATACAAATCTAGTCGACCTTGTACATGTGGAAAATAAATTCAAAATAAATGTTATGCTCATCCAAACAAGTTGATCTTTAGATCAATCTTGCACCTCTCCAAAAGAGGAATCCAACAAAAATATGACCATCGCCATATGAGCAGTGCAACATGGAGTTTGGACCTAGTTTCCCAAAATTAACACTCCCTCTCAACTAGGGAGAACTCCATCTGTCCATAAGTGCCATCCATCAGTACCGTCATGTACTTTCACCAAACATCGTGCGTCATCCTGCCGTAACTTGCTTTGTTGGCTCTCATTCTTAGATAGGATAAAAAGGTGAGTCACAAAGACATCACACTCAGCTAACCTGAAGTCAAATTAGAGGTAAAAACCTCTCTCGAACTCAAAAAGAGTCTCATACTAACTGGAAGTTAGTTTACTGGCCCGAAGTCAATTTAGAGGTAAGAACCTCATCGTACTTGATCCCTGATCAAGGTGTTGGACACGTGCCATCCTAGACATAGAGAGTACGGCAATCTCCCATGCGTCCATCGGTCTTGTTATTGGTCTCTATCCGCATTTCCCATCTCATTGGCCAAATGAGAGGTACTTCCCATGAGTCTGAAACTCCATGGGTAGGATGTGTGTGGGGCACATATCAAAGAGAGGTGAACCAACTCAATATCATAACGATGGGACAGAAGCACAACAAGGATCGGCAAGCCTAGCCCCATATGTGCTTATAGCTCCAAGAAGTTATCCCAAGCCCCCTGGAGCTCCCATAGCTCATAGTCCAACTCAAGCAGGACCCTCAGAATAGGGTCTTTCCATGATTCCAATCTTCTCACGGAAGGTTATGGCTTCATGAAAATATCTGCAACCTGCTCATCAATTCCTATATGATCGAGCCTTACAGCGCCTTGTTGTACCATATCCCAGATAAAGTGGTCCCTGATATCAATATGCTTGGATCGATCGTGGAACACGAGATTCTCAGAAAGACGAATCCCACTCTAGTTATCACAAAGGATAATGATGGTATCTAGCACATGCCCAAACATCTCACTGAAGAGCTTTCGTAACCAAACAGCTTCACGATAGGCCATACTCGCTGCAATGTATTTGGCCTCAGCGGTGCTCAAAGCCATCAACTTCTGCTTCCTGCTCATCCAAGATATCAAAGCAGAACCCAAGGTGAGGCAACATCCAGCTGTGCTCTTGTGATCCACCACATTGCCAGCCCAATCGGAATCAGTATATCCATGGAGTCTCAAACTCCCGGCAGTGTATCTCGGCCCATGGTTGATTGTGCCCCGAAGATATCTCAACAAATTCTCGGCTCCAATCCAGTGAATGGGATGAGGATCAACCATATGTTGATTCACGTGTTCACTGCAAAACATACGTCCGGACGGCAGTTCACTAGGAACATCAGGGCCCCCACTTGTTGTCGATACTCGGTAGAATTTGATAGCACGAGCCCAGCAGCGTTTCCACACAACTTCTTGAAGTTGAGTTCCATCAGTGTCGACATGGACTTACAGTCCACCATACCAAATCTCTCTAGCAACTTCATGACATATTTTCCTTAAGAAAGGAAAATCTCGTCTGGCCTCTGCCAGACCTCCAAGCCTAGGAAGTAGTGCATCAGTCCTAGGACTTTCATCTCAAACTCGAAAGCTAGATCCCTTTTACACTAATGAATGAGAGGGCCAGCACCTGTTAGGAAGGGATCGTCCACATAGAGAACCAGAATGAGAGGCCTCTCTCTATCAACCTTAAAATAAAGGTTCAGATCAAGCATTACTTTGAGTGAGGCCCAGCTTCATCAAGTAGCTATCTATCCTCTCATACCAAGCCCTAGGGGATTGCTTCAACCCATAGAGGGATTTCTTCAACCTACATACATACGTGTCTCTATCTCGGACTTCGAACCCCAAAGGTTGCTCCACATACACCTCTCCCTTTATAGAACCATGTAGAAAAGCAGTCTTCACATCCATCTGATGGAGACTCCATCCTTGTGTTGCAACAAGGTCAATAATAGATTGGATGGTGGTATAGCAGGCCACATGTGAAAATATATCGTCATAATCTATGCCTTCCTTTTGAAAGAAGCCTCAGGCAACAAATATTTCCTTGTACTTGTCAGCACTTCCATCAGATCCATGCTTGATCTTATAGAGCCATTTCGAGGTGACAACAGATTTGTCCTCTGGTCTTGGGACCACTTCCTAGACATCATTTTTCATAATGGACTCATATTCTTCGTGCATAACATCTTTCCAAACTTTATGCTTGAAGACTTCCTCAAATGATCCAAGCTCAGATTGAACTATCGTACTCATGACTGCTAGATACCCTTGGTATATCTTCTGCTTCTTTCTTTCACAGAATGTCCCCCTTGGGGAAGTATGTCTCTCGGCATCTGCGAGAGTATCCCTAAGCCATGAGAATCTTCTCTTATTTGAAGGAGGTGGATCAATGGGATCCATAGGTCCTTCAACATCGGGCATCATGTCATCCTTCGGCTCTTCCTACTCCCCTACTTCTTCATCTTCCTTTTTTTCCTTAGAGATAGGAATATTTCCCACTTCCTTGAGGGCAACATCTTCATCAAAGGTGACATCATGGCATATCTCCACTTATCTTTTACCAAGTACATAGATTCTATATGCCTTCAAAGTTTCACTATAGCCCAAAAACATTCCTTTCTTTCCATAAGCATCCATCTTGCTTCTCTTTTCTTTCAACACATGAAAGTAAACAAGACAACCAAAAACTCTAAGATGAGAAACATTAGGTTTCTTACCAGAGAAGACTTCTCGGGGGTTTTGGAGTCCATAGCGGAATTCAGGAAGCTATTTTGAACATACACAACAGTTTTTGCAGCTTCTCCCCATAGAAACTTCAAAAGACCTTGGTCACATAGCATGGTGCGGGCAACTTCCACAATGGTCATGTTCTTTCTTTCAGCAACACCATTTTTTTCAGGAGTGTACGCAGTTGTGGTCTCCCTCTTAATGTCAGCTTCTCTACAAAAGTCATTAAACTCATTTGACTCATACTCGGTCTCATTGTCGATCCTCAAAACTTTTATTTTCTTCTCGGTTTGATTTTCCACAAAGGCCTTGAAGGTACGGAACCATCTGAATGCTTTGTCCTTCTTCAAAAAAAATATATCGAGGTCTTGCAGGAGAAGTCATATGTAAAAGTCATGTAATAGGAACATCCTCCCAAGGATGTCACGGGCAGCATACCAGATAAGTCAGAATGTATCAAATGCAAGATATCAATGTTCTTTGTGACACTTGAGGGGAATGGTCCCCTTGTAAGCTTCCCTTCCGCACAACCCTGACATATACCTTCATGATCATCTCTAAATTCGGGCATCCCTGTCACCACCTTCCTTGCTTCGGGAAGGGCTTTATAATGAAGGTGTGCAAACCTCCGATGCCATAACTCTGTTTGAAGATTTGTATCACATGACATAGCCCCCAATGGGCTTCCACCAACCTGATAGAGTGTATCAAATCTAAAACCAATAGAAAGAGCTTCCTTGAAGTTTTTCTTCCAGATAAGTACATTTCCATCAAAGAATACCACCTTGAACCCTTTGTCTTCCATTGCCGAAATGGACACAAGGTTCTTCTTCAAATTAGGTACGTACAACACATCTTGTAATCGGAGGACTTGACCTTGAGATAGATGGAGGGTCACAGTCCCTGTCCCTTTCACAGGATAGGTGGCATTATCTCCAAGGATAATTTCCATATTAGTATCCTTCTCAACCAAATCAAAGAGTTATTCTCTATAACCAGTGAGGTGTCTTGAAGCACCACTATCAATCAACCAAACATCCAGGGTGTTGGGTGGAGATGCAGCAGAGAGGGCAGATACAAGAATAAATTCATTTATTTTATTATCAACAACATTAGACTCATCATACCTGGAATTTCATGACCTCTTGAAAGGTTTCCCATTTCCACGACGATCAAAGGGAGCCTTCATTTTTCCTTCTCGAGTTGTTGTTGTCATCATCCCTAGGAGAGTCCCTTCTATTAGGGCACTCTCTTTCATAGTGACCAGTCTTGTTACAAGTGTAACATCTTCCCTTCCTTCCTTTGGGCCCCGCTCTACCATGGTTTTGATTTCTCAAGCCACCATTGTTTTTCTTATTTGTAGGAGCGGCGAAGGTAGAAGGGTCACTTCCATTACCATTAGAGGCATACTCCATCATTCTTGTTTCCTCTTGAGTGCATATCGCCAATATTTCATCAAAATTAGGAATCACATTATTATTAAGAATAATGGTATTGAATACATACCAATCACGGGGGAGACCTCCAAGTGCAATAAGAACCATCTCTCGATCAGATATTTCTTCCCCAATAGCTAGGAGGTTATTCTTGATTTCAAGCCTCATAAATAGGATTGAATAGATTCATCCTTGCCCTTCTTGATATTCTTCAATTGATTCTTGAAGAAAAGGAATTGATTAGCATTGCTAGCCCTGAACATGCTTACCATCTTATCATACATCTGTTTAGATGTGTTCAGCTCAGAAATGTAAGCAACCAAATGCTTATGAATAGAATCCCAGATAATCATCTTTGCTTTGATTTCCCCCTTCTATACTTCGTCTTCGTGGCAGCAACTGCATTTGATGGAGGCTCTTGAATCTTCCCCTGCACATAGTCCATGACATCTTGATCTTCTAGCACCAAATCCAAGGACATCTTCCATGCATGATAATCAGACTTATCAATCAATTTATCATCAGCCTTGAAAGCCTTGTAGGTTGAGGAGGCCATTTGTCCTTGATAGGATTCCTTCCTTCAGTTATTGCTTCTAACACCAGGTTGGACTTTGTCTTCACCTCAGCTCTGGTTCCATGTTAAATTTAGATAACCATGGTGTTCTATGTTTGATGCAATTTTACTTCAATATTTCTTAGGCCCGATACACAATAGCAATCACATAAACATGAAAGTAAAATGTTGATAGAAAACAATAATAGATCAACAGAAGACAAGCCAAATATAGATCAGATTTACAATTCCTTTTGTCCAGCAAAGAGATTATATATTGTTGTGTTACGACAGTCAATAGAATGCTTCAGCTAGCAAAGTATTTCTCGGTCAGCCAATCCTTCATGTGTCACACCCACAGCCCTCAAAGACAGCTCATCACAAGTCAATTATGGTCAACGCAGAAAAGTCAACGCATGACAACAATAGAAAATTCAACGCCGCAGATTATGGCTTCAGTCAAACAACTCGGATTTCCTCGATTTCTGTGTCTAGCAGTATGGCCTCTAAAAATCATATTTTTGGCAGAGTTTTGAGGTCAACCGACCAAGGGTTGACCACGACCAACGTTGGTCAACACTGCAGCAAAAAGCCCTAAACAGATCCACAGAAAACAGCAGCTTCGCTCAACACGTGTGAGGGGAAAAAGGCCTCCAAAGGCTATTGAACCAATCAGATCACAATGAGAGAATGTGTGATGATTTTATGAGCAAATGACGCCCAAGTCTCTCCAATTTATATCCATCAGTGGGGGTGTGTGACACACCTATTAGGCATGTGAGCCTACATTACAAATTTGGCCGACCTTGCACATGTGGAAAATAAATTCAAAATAAATGTTTTTCTCATCCAAACAAGATGATCTTTAGATCAATCTTGCCCCTCTCCGAAAAAGGAATCCAACAAAAATATGACCATCATCATATGAGTAGTGAAACATGGAGTTTGGACCATGGTATCAAAGTTGAGGTGAACAAGAAAAAGTAAACTAAAGAATCATCTTGAAGGGTTTGTTAAAGGGAATCATGTGCAAAAGGACGAAAGTAAAGAAAAAGAAGATTTGTTGACCTAGAAGGAGGATTACTGCATCAAGCCTTCGTTGAAGAAGACCTCATCATCAAAGGAAGGAAGGAAAAATTTTTGTTAGAGATTCTCTAGTGCACCATCTTAAAGAAGAGGAAGCATCAAGAAATATTGGTATCATCTTGCACTCTGAAGTTTTTTGAAGACACCATTGTTGAAGAAATCCTAGAAATCGCCATTCTAGGGAATTGTTGAAGTCTCCTTAAAGGTCTTGAAAGCATCAAGATAGTTGGAGACATCATCAAGGAGGAACCTTTGTAAGAGTTTTTTGTCCTCAATGTTTCAATCTACTGATAACATGGCTATATTTTGCAAGGAAAGAAACAAGTTGGTTAGGTCAGCAAATTGACTAGCATGGAAGAAAAGGATTGATTTAGCACTCACAAAGAATGAAGTCATGGAGTATGTCCTTGGAGAAGTAGCTGAACCTAGCAAAGAGAAGACTCAAGAGTTGGAAAAATACAAGAAGGGGGAAGTAAGAGCACATAGAATCATTGTGGAATCAATAAAATATCATCTTGTTCCCTTTGTTTCAGATTGAAGACATCAAAGGCTATGTATGATAAGTTGGTAAAGTTGTACTCTATAAGTACACAAGGTCAAAATATTTCCTTTATGAATCAACTATATAGAATAAGGAAATCAAAGGATGAATACATGACCACCTATGTGATGAAGATCTCATAAATAAGAGACGAGTTGCAAGGGCTTGGAGAGACTGTTAGAGATTTTGAGATGACTATATGTGTACTAAATGATTTTCCACCTGATTGGAGTAGTTTTGCAACTAGCATCTACTCAAAGAAAGATACTACACCTTTTGATGAATTATAATGGAATGACCAACATTTAGGGAAAGCAAAAATTGTGGTGTATTGACTTGACTCAGTGTGGGCCACTGTGTGAGGACATCGTGGAAATGTTTTCCAAAAGTTAATTGAAATTTTGTGCCATTCATGTATAAAAAAATGAAGAATATAAAGAAAATTGTAACGGAATGAGAAAATTTAGGAAAAGTGAGAATGACAGTATATTGACTTGACTTAGTGGGGACAACCACATAAAGAAAGTGGCCAAAAATCTTGTAAAAAGAAGAGGAAAAAGCGACCTCTGGACTAGACCCGAGAAATGAGGCAACGTTGAACTAGGAAGTTTTTCGAAACTCCACTGAAATTTTGTTAGATTCAAAAACAAAAAAATGAACCAGAAAATTCGGATATTATTGAAATTTTGTTTAGTCGATAGAAATTCAATCCCCTATCATATGGAAAAATTACGGTGAACACAGTAAAATGTGGGGATATTTTTAACAAATCTGACTTTCAATTTCGATCGTAATATTTTTTTTCTTTTTTTTTCAAGTCATGGTAAATTAGTGATTCTTTAGATTAATTTGGTTGAACTTTGTGGCTGCCACTATAACACCAAGAGTATATCCAACAAACCACAAGCAAGATATCCCATAAAATTGTGATTTAGCAAGAGTCAAAGCTCACTGGATAAAATGTTCTCAAATTATGGGATTTAAAATTTTACAAAGTTTTGGTATGTAATTTTTATTTTTAAATAAATTAAAACAATATTTGCATTGTATATAGTTTGCAACAAATACATCAAGCATTACAAAGTTAATTCATCAATTTTTTCCAATTATTTTATCTTTTCTAATAGAAATACATAATTTGTTTGAAGGAAATATACCTTAGAAACCAAAAGAGGGGTTTTGTAGGTGAATACCTTATAAAACTACACAAAAAGAGGGGTTTTGTAGGTGAATACCTTGTAGAAATGCACCACCAAAACACAAATTTTACAACACTTTACCCTACTAATTGATTATGAAGGCTTTGATGACCCCTTGTTTGGATGCATGTGTTTCTTCGAGGTTGCCACGAACTCACTTGGGCCCCCCAATTTTTCATTTTTGTATTTTCTTGTATCAACCAATTTAACTAAAAAAAAATCAATAGACTTCATCCACCATTAGTAAATTATAGCATCCCTGCCATTGGCCTTTAATTCACTTATCTGATTAGCATAATTTTCTGCTTCTTTATTGAAGTCTCTTAGGACATGAAACTGTTGTTGAAGTCTCTTAGCACATGGAAATATGCTTTGGATGGGACATTTTTGCAATTTTCCCGATTCTTTTCATGTTTTCCATAGATTTCTACTTTGGGAGGAAGCCTTTTGACCAGATGATGCAGGATTAGGAGAGAATCTCTCATAACCATAAGTGTGTCTACCTATTGCTTTTTGGCTAACAAGTCCCTCGTAAAGACCATATATCTCTAATTGATTATTTGTATATGACCAAGAACCCATGAGTACCTGAACACTTTTTCCTTCTCGGGGTCATAGAGTACATGTCCGCCTCCTTCCATCACTGGGTTTCATTTGAATGCCCCACCAAAATAGGGAATCCATCCTTGTTGCAAGCTATTCCATGCTCTTAATAATTCTACCTTTGTTAGTCTTAGCTTACAACTTTTATCTATTTCAAGCTTATTCCATCCTACGTTTTGGGAATAGTTGTCCAAAACTATAAACTTTCTAAGCCAATCCTATTCCATTTGGTCTAAGGTTTTTTTAGAAGAGTTCTAGCATATCTTTTGAGCTCGGAACTCAAAAATACACAATGAGTTTTCTTTCATCATTGTGTTGTGGGGAGGAGTATCCATGTTATTAAATATTGCATTATTCCTCGTTAACCATACTTTCCAACATATAAATTTTGAGAGAGCTTCACAATAATCTTTGAAAAGATGTTTCTTCAAAAAACTTCTAGACTAATTTTTGGTCTGAGAAGAAAAGAATTCTTAAAAATTAGAGTGCCATTCCACTCGACTAGAGAGTGGGACAATTGCTTCCATCCAAACTGCTCTAGTATAATCACAATATAGAAAGTTACAGGAGTTGTTTTATGCTTGATGCAAGCAAAGAGGACACCCAGACACGCCATTAATGTCGAGTCTCTTTCTTGAGTTCTCAATTGTCAAATTTTTTCTATTAGAAAGAAGCTAGCAAAAAGAGTTTACCTTTGGATTGGAATTACCTTTCCATATTTTTTTCCATGTGTTAAGCTTTCAAGATACTCGAGACTGGAAGAGCAGAGCGGCATATCCCTCCTTCACCAAACTGTGATGTATCCCTCCTTCACCAAACTAACTGAGGTATGTTGGAAAATATATCTAGTTATGGTCTTCATAATTGTCAATGTATTCAAATCATTATGTATATCTTATGTTATAAGAAAAAGAAGAAAGAAAAATATTATTTTAAGCATGGGTTTCATGCTCCATTTTGATGGTCATCTACATCATGCACGTTCTTCATGTTTCTATGGTTTTTCATGTCATAATAATATTTTTCTTAAGTCAAGAGAGGCCTTGTCAATTGTATAAGACCCTATCGAGCTAGTTGTAACATGTAAAAGATATTGATTTTGAATCTAGAAATTTCTATAAGCCTACAAGCACAAGTCGGTCCTCGTAGTGATACGTCGACCTAAAAGAGGGTATTCAAACCCCATAGATGTGTATAAATAGAAGCAACATCGACCTCATTTAGCACCAATTCAATCTCTCTAAAGAAGAATTTCGATCGGAAGCCAAGAACAAGGAGAAATCAAGAGTAAACGTCTAGGAAGCAAGGAGAAACCAAGAAGAAGAAATAAAGTTTGTTTTTGGGCTCTCTTTTCTCACACATGTGAAGGTTAGGGTTTATGCAACTTATGGAAGGCCGGAAATTGCAGATCAAAGCTGGGGGCTAAAGTTTGTAGTTGGAAGCTCATTGAAGCATAATTGATCCTCGTTGATTTAGTTGATCTCTAGCCTAATTGCAAGGGATTCCTGGAGGGATGACTTAGTGATTGGAGGAGAACTTGGTCTATGGTTTAGGTCTTGGTTTAGGTCATTTGAAGTAGATTCTATAAGAAGAGGATATTATTTCCATATTTCCCCCTTGGAGGGGTTTTTTCTTGGCTTGGAGCCTAATTTATGTGCCCATTGTCTTTATTGTTTTTTCTCTTAATAATTCTTTGATGAAAATATCTAATAAAGGAACATAAGAAGATAACTAAAAACTCACAAAGAATTATTAAGTTTAAGGAGAATTTGAACTAATAGTTTCCCTACTGCATTCTCCAACATGGTATCAGAGTTGCGGTGAACAAGAAAAAGTAAACTAAAGGATCATCTTGAAGGGTTTATTAAGGGGAACCATTTTCAAAAGGACAAAAGGAAAGAAAAATAATATCTATTGACCTAAAAGGAGGATTATTGCATCAATCCTTTATTGAAGAAGACCTCACCATCAGAGGGAAGGAAAAGTCTTTGTTAGAGATTCTCTAGTGCATCATCTTAAAGATGAGGAAGCATCAAGAAATCTCGGTATCATATTGCACTCTTTGAAGTTGTTTGAAGACACCATTGTTGAATAAATTCTAGAAATCATCATTCTAGGGAATTGTTGAAGTCTCCTTGAAGGTCTTGAAAGCATCAAGACAGCTGGAGACATCATCAAGGAGGAACCTTGGTAAGAGTTATATTTTCTTCAATGTCTCAATCTACTGATAACATGGCTACATTCTGCAAGGAAAGCAACAAGTTGGTTAGGTCAACAAATTTCCTAGCATGGAAGAATGGATTGATTTGGCACTCACAAAGAATGAAATCACGGAGTATTTCCTTGGAGAAGTAGTTGAACCTAGCAAAGAGAAGACTCAAGAGTTGGAAAAATACAAGAAGGGGAAAGAAAGAACACAAAGAATCATTGTGGAATCAATAAAATATCATCTTGTTCCCTTTTTTTCCGATTGAAGACATCAAAGGCTATGTATGATAAGTTGGTAAAGTTGTACTCTATAAGTACACAAGGTCAAAATATTTCCTTTATCATGAATCAACTATATAGAATAAGGAAATCAAAGGATGAAGACATGGCCACCTATGTGATGAAGATCTCACAAATAAGAGACCAGTTGCAAGGGCTTGGAGACACTGTTAAAGATTCTGAGATGACTATATGTGTACTAAATGATATTCCACCTTATTGGAGTAGTTTTGCAACTAGCATATACAATATACTACACCTTTTGATGAATTATGGGTTCAATGTATCTAGGAAGAATCTAGGATCAATGAAAAGGATGATACTAAGTTACAAAAAAAAAAAAAAGATCTCAATACTTCATTGCAAGAACCAAAAAGTTGAGGAAAGGGAAGCTTGGAAATTCAAGAAGAAAATGTATATGTCCAAGATTCAATGCTTTGGATGCAATGAGTATGCACACATTAAATGGTATTATCCAAACATTATAGTGAACAACAAAAGGAAAGAAGTGAAGCACACATAGCTGAAGAAAGGGGAAAACCTGAGAAGAAGCCAAAGTGAGAAGATCCCAAGGATCTTTATTATTGAAGGAAGTCTCATCTTTGTCAGGTTCTTTATGAATTTTTGTCTTTCTTATATTAAGTAGAAGGTAGAGTAGTATGCATTATTACTCTATAAGAGTATTTATTTTGTAAAAATCATGGTATCATAGATAGAAACACATGATAGCAGAAAGATTAGAATCTACTTGTTTAATTTTCTTTGGGAAAGATATCTAGTTTAAAAGGAATGAGACAATTGGGACCATATTGCATATTTTTGTTCATCTGAGCATTTTCTAACATCGTGTTATATGTATTCATATTGCAAATCCTATAAGAATCATCATTCTGGAATATTCTTGGAAGAAACATTATGACTAGTATATATTCCATCTAGTTTGGAAACAATATGTCTAAAGGATGAAGGAATTTTAATTGTCAAGTTACAGTACCAAAGGCATAATGAAAGTATTTCTCTTCTTGGAAGAGAAAAATTATCTTTGACAAGGATAAGAAACACGGTCGTTCAAAGGACAATTAGATGATTATATGAAAGCATAGGTATACATTTTTGAAGTTATTCTTCCCTAGATTATGATTCATATCTACAAGAGTCATGAAGGAAGAGTTAGTTATGAATTTGCTTGGTAAATCTTCCATATGGCTACATGATGCTTGAAAGAAGAAATTTGACATACACCCAAATGAATGGATATCAAGACTCTCTCAGAAAATTGTCTAGCATATGACAATGTTGATCAACATCAAGCATAGTTTGCGGAAGAAAGAAAGGGAGATAACAATGACAACTCCAAGGAAGATTGATTCATTGGCACTCTGATTAAAATGAATACATGGAGAAATATTTTTATGGAGATGGAACATGCAAAAGGATGTTGATATCAAAGGACTCAAGTAAGCAAATACTTTGATGAAAGGGCCATCATGACGAGGTAAATATGATATTTAATATTTTGTAATAGTTATCTGGTTAACATATTGTATTGTTACCTGAAAAGATACAATAGGAATACATGATGAGAGTTGAGGCAAGAACATATGAATTGAGTCACTGTCTTCAGTAATCCTTAAAGGATTGTGGACTCAAGATGTTTAAATCATCTTTGAATTGAAAGGTATCATTCTAAGAAGATAACTCGATGTTCATATTCCTACATCAACAAATATCACTTTCATGTTTAGAGGGATCTGTGACTAGCTTGAAGTTTGATAAGACTCAATATAATGCCTTCATTGATGATGACTAGAGGAAAGTGATATGAAAAATTGATGGCATGAACCATATCATAATATTGAAGAAAGAAGATGGATCTACAATATCCAGGAAGAAAGAAGCTCAATATAATGAGATACAAAGGAAAGAAGGAGCCATGCAACTATCTCCATGAAGAACTGGTAGATGATATACTTATGAAGACAAGCTGCAAAGCATGGGCCATGACTTCCCAATTAAAAGGAAGTTAAGAAAATCCTTTACGTTTGATAGGGAGTGAAAGGAGTCCCCTGAATACTTGAAAAGGAGCAAGGTTCAATTCCCTAATCAAGAGGGAATGAGGAGATCTCCTCTCTAGTTGAGAGAGAGTGATGTTGGACATCACAATTGTCTTTTCTTCATGTGTCATGCACTAGACTGGGACTAAAAACCTTACATATAAGTGAAGGCAATGGAGAGATAATGGTGGATGGAAGATTGGATAAGAATATGTTATTTCCTTGAGGATAGAAAATCCAAGATATTAAATGGATCGACACCCTTTGAGGATTGGACAAGTACCAAGACAAGAGTGGTCGAAAAGGACCAATATTCTTTGAGGATTGGGAATCCAAGATAAGAATAGTCCTAAAAGAACATACCTAGTGAACATCTGGATGGGGTATGTGCCTTGAAGAGGTAGCATAGTATATTACGTAAATCCTCCTAGCATGATGCTCTTGAATAAGAAAGAACTTGTCAAGTTAAGGCCTTACTAGATGTTGGTTGTGATAACGATGCTTAATGATTGCTTACCAATCCAACTCTTCTTATGAGAACTCGTTAGTTTGAGAATATCCTTGTACCATGTGTACAATTATGAATACCACCCTAGTTAAGAGGGAGTGTTGGAAAATATAACTAGTTTTAGTCTTCATAATTGTCTATGTATTCAAATCATTATATATATCTTATGTTACAAGAAAAAGAAGAAAGAAAAATATTATTTGGAACTCTTGTAACAGTGTCTTTAAGCATTCTTAGTGCTCCATGGTGTAAGTGTCCCATTCGTCTATTTGCCATAATTCATTCAGATCTTTGTCGCCATTAATATTGTTGCTTATCAATGCCATTGGAGACTCAAGCTACAATCTATATAGTATGTTGCTTCGAGCTCCAATTTGTCTTATCTTCTTCCAGTTGGGATGTTTGGCATACACCTTCCTTCCGATGAAGTATACATTGTATCCCTTGTCCTGTAACTAGGTGAAATTAGATTCATTCCTAACCTGAGCACATGCAGCACATTGGTGGCTCTGATGTTGGTTCCTACCTCCGTCTAAACTGCTATGGTGCCTCTCCATGTTGGTGTACACTTTGTTTTGTTTCCCATAGTGATCTGCAATTACATCTACTCTTCTTGATAGCTCGAGAAGTATTCTCGTACTCCAATCATGTGAGCTGAAGCCCCACTATCAATATACCAAACACCTGCAGATGTTGAACTTGAAAAGCATTCGAAGTCTTCTTCCAATCTAGAAGATAATTCAGAGACATCTTGATTTTCCTTACTTATGTGTTATTTTTCCTTCGATTTCTGATGCTTTTTCTGCCCAGCAAAAACTACATCCTTCCTGAAGACTGCATTGCATTAATGTTGTTGCGTTGCTCCCTCTGTCACTAGAAAATTTTCGATCTGGAAATCTTTCTCTCTATTGACTCACTCAAAGAGATTTTTCCCTCCTGGACTGGACTACACAATCCCTCTGGGGATTTGATCTACTACCTACGCATTCTTTCGATCTCCATCTTCTGTTCATCGCTAGCTCGTTTGGCTCTATTCTCTTGTTTCACCTTAGTTTTGATACCATGTGAAAATTCTAAAATAGAACCTGCACTACAGTAACTAATATTATTTCTTCTACTTCTTTACAGTAATATACAAGAATATCCGCCGGATGCGGCTGCAGAAGGGAATTAATGAGCCTTGGGCTCGCGCGCAGCCTCCAACGCTGCCCACACGCCGTGCCCACATGGCTCATGGCACTACACCCGCTGGCGATATTAATACGCCTCGATCTGAACAGAGAGGTAGTTATTGCACCATCGCTCTCGGGTATATGGTGATGGTTTTGTGGAATGTCTGCAGTATGGAGGGAATGCCGAACAATGAGAGCCATGGCGGACCTCTGAACCCTCTTGATGCTGTTTGTTCGCTCGATTGTGCCAATTCCAGCTGCAAAACGCAGACTGGATGCCGCTGCAGCATTTTCGCCTGTCTGGAGATCGTCCCGGGCGTTCATTTTTCCAACAGTCCCTTCTGCGGGGCTTCGGCCTCAATTGGAGCTACAGCAGAACTCGCTGCAGGTAATTCGGCTCTCTCTGGCCTCAATTTGCATTCCTCGAACAATTTCTCCACTCGCAATTGTATCGCTGGTTATATTGCTTCTCCGTCTGGTTATATTGCTTCTCCGTCTGGTTATATTGCTTCTCCGTCTGGTTGGCCGAACCCTGGCAGCCTCCTCACCATTCCTCAAGCTCCGCCCTCTCTCCTTGGCAGTCCTCGCACGCGCCACCTCTCGTTAGCTATGCCACGCCTCAGGCAGCGCATGCGCTGCAGAAGGGGCACGAGTCGAGGTCTGGCCCTTGAAAATCCTCCCTCCCCGCTTTCTGAGCTCAGCTCGTCCTCTGAGGATGACGCTCACACGCCCCCGCCTGCCTCTCGCGGTGGTGGAGGCAGAGGAAGAGGCAGAGGACGACGTGCTATGAATTATGTTCATGCAGGCAGAGGGCGAGGTCGTGTTCGTGCTAGGAGTTCTGGTGACTTCCCATGTCAGCTACCTCCCGCCTCTGAGCCTCCTGGCCCTCCTGAAGCTCTGGCACATTCCAGTCAGCCACCTTCTGGCTTCCCTGCCCCTCCCAGTCAGCCCATTCCCCGGGAAAGTCGCATTCGAGGCGCCACTATCAGACAAACTACTCAGAATGCCGAGCTCCGATTCCACTGCACCTCCTTCGACTCCATCATCACCGCCTTCATCTCTGTTTCGCTCCATGAGGAAATTCCGCCTTGCGCCACCCCTTCCCGCCCCATTGACCATCGCCCCTCTCCCCCTCTTCCCACGGAGTTGCGTTCTGGAGCTGACAACAAAGATTTGCAGACTGACAGCCATGCAGGAAAGGAGGACAGTAGCGAGGAGAATGAATATGCATGCAGGATTGAAGAGGAACCAATGTCTTCTGAGCACGAGGGCTAAATCCCCTGGCTCATTCACTTCTGGTCTTTTTGAGTTTTGTTGTTTCAATTGCTCCACTGATGAGCATTATGTTGTCTCTAGCTTTTCCATTGCTGTTTACATTTTATGTATAATCCTCTGGCCGGTTTCCCTTCTAAGGGCGGCTCAGCATATTCTGCTTAATGGGTTGGTTTCCCACTCTGGGCAACCCAAAACAATCAAGAACAGTGATGTTAATTAGTCCCAGCTCGCTGGCTCACACAGCAGCAGCAAGGGTAGTTTTGTAACAGTACTTTTATAAATTAATAGATTAGTCTGATTTAGAAAAAAAATATATATATACAGTAAATATCGAAATAAATTATACTACAGCCTTCACAATTAAAATATTGTGAAAATTAAATGCAAGGAAAAATGCTAGCACAAGTACAATCACAATGACATTGTTATTTTTGGACAATTGTCCCTGGAAAAACCCAAAATGGAAAAATTGGTGCAACAGATTAGGGTTTCTTTATTATTCTTCAGCAAAATCTCATGTACAAAATACAACCAGCAAAATGGAAGAGGAATTTTTGTGAGAAATTTTACAAACAAATTTTCCCACTCTTCACAGTGAAATTATGACCCTGGAGAGGCCCTACAGCCTCACTGTGTCCCCCTCTTCGCAATCCCAGCATCACAACCTCTTTGATGTCCCTGTCCCAGCATCACAGCCTCTACGTTATCTCTCCTCTGAGCTACTTTCTTTGGTCTGGTCCTGCACTCCCGACTCTTGCTGATACCCTCTCTCTACAACCTACAACTTTCCCTATGATTCGATTTTCTCTTGCCAAACTTCAGCCAGTGAAAAAATCGATCTGCTCGGGCAACTGAGTATCTGCCTCGTGTGTTTCCAAATTCCCCTCGAAGTCCTCCTTATAATATTCTCAATGAAAAATCAACGACCTGGATTAAAACATAATCAAGGGCTAAGATTAACTTGACTTGATCTTCATCTTTCTCTAGAAGATTCACACCCAGATCTATTAATACACTTTAATTGTTCTAATTCCCCAAGTTTAGACTTAGGCTGCCATTAAAATTATTAATTATTTAATAAAACTTCATCTGGGTGGAATTCCCCAAAATGCTTTCCGGGTATTTTGGAATACAAAGGCTCCCTGCAAAATTTGATACTTAGAGCACATCTGATGCTACCAGAAATCAACAGGAAGTACTTTTCAAAATTTAACTAGGTTGTCTCCTTCTCTCTGAGGTATTTGATGTTCTTGAGATCCTCCCACCATATATCAACGTTTCCCTTCAAGTTGAAAATAACCACCCTGGCCTTCATGCTCTTGGTATAGTCAAGTAGCTTGAAGTACTTCTTTATTCCCAAAATCCAAGCCTCTATATCCTTTGCTTTCTTTACCTCTCCATCAAAGGTTGGGGGTTTTGCTTTCTTGAATTCCTCCTGCATGGGAGTCTTTCTACTCTTCCTTTGATGATGATATCTGGTAGCTGCACCATCCAATAATTGGTTGGCAATGCTTGATTCTCTTTCTAGGGAGTTGAGTAATTTTGTTCCTTCTTTTGCATGCCTTCTCCTCTTTCTTAATCGGTTTCCTTCTGCTTTCTTATCATTCCATTTATGCTTGTATATTTCTTATGGGCTATCCTTAGGCTTGTTCTTGTCCTGATGGCTAGTGCCAACTTCCTGCAGTCTTTGTCTCAGTAATTCGGATAAGCTTTACAATAGTATAGCATTTACTTCTGCTTGATCTCTGACAATATTTTCATTCTTTTCCTTACAGCATCTTATTTCAGCTCTTAGACTTCTAAGAGTGTCTATTAGTTCATGAGTGTCCTCCTCTTTCATTTTCCCCACTGATTCTTCTTCAAGTCCTTGTTGGGTTTTGTTCATACCATGTTGGCCAACACCGCTGCTCATCCTTTCCTCTTTCCTTATGGTATTTGGATACCTGTCAACCTGCCTTTACATACATACCAATGTTCGCCATCGATAAGAAACATGTATTTGATACAGATTACTCCTTCTCTTTGGTCTACATTAATTATTACCCATCCCATATCAATCAACACCTAACCATGTTTAGTTAGTAAGCCTATAATCCATGCATTACAACATTCTGCAATCATCGTAAAAGAAAGTTTAACGGATCAGGGATATTATGGATATCAATCAATCATCTACCATGTGCATATGAGCCTATCCAGACCCAGTGTTTGAATTTGTTGCTCTTATACCACTTTGTAACACACTGCCTTCTAACCCTCACCAAAACATCGGTTAAAAGGAAGGTAGTTATTATGTTGACCCAAGATCCAAGGTGTCGTTATGGAAATGGGATCTAAAAATTTTGATCTTTTCAACTGACTTAGAGTCTTGGTTTGACATGACCATCATGTTCATCTCGTCAAAACGATTCCGATGATATACTATTTTACCTCACTATAACCTTCAAATCAAGTTATGTGACCATTTCAACTCTCGCTAATGAAAGAGCGCCACATCAACATCTTGGCCACCTGGTTTCCACGTGGCTATGCCCACTTGGCTAAACCCCAGCGCCACTTGGCAATTAATGATTGGTTGTCGAATTGTTCATGGGTTTGTGTTCCACGACCCCACACTATACTTCCGGGCGACGCCTACTTCATTCATCCAGGGAATAACCTCTAAAACGCTTTGCTTCAGTCATCAGGGAATAACCTCCAGCACTCTCGCTTCATTCATCTTGGGGAGTGTTGAGAAATCTAGGGCATAGAAATTAGGTGATTTCTCTTCTAATGATAACTACTTGTGAATGCTTTTAACTTCTATAGATTCAGATCTTCTCTTTGATTATATTATTATAGTGTTCTTCATCAAACAACTACCAGTGCATAAACAATAAAGAGGCAAGAGACACAAAATGTAGGCGATCAGCTAGGGCCAAAACCTCTCCCACTTCATATTTTGGCTTCCTGCAATTCTCAGCCTATTTCAGAAGCCCTAGTTGCGGCACGTGGGAAGTGTCACCACCTAAATAGTGCCATTTTTTCCTTCGCTTTGGATGGAGACTTCTTCTACTTCAACTCGGCTTCCTTCTTGACTTGTCCTCTTCCTAATTTGGTACCTTAAGATGACAGTAATACTCTCGACTTCTCCTGCAGCGGATGATGCCTCTCCTCTTCGCACGTGTGGCAAATAATAGCCCTAAAACAAATCCAAAAATAACGCAGCTTCTATTCCCTTCTTCTTCGCGTGGATGGAGGCTATTCTTATGTGTTTTTTGCACTTCTTCTAGCTTCATACCTTGACCGAATTCCTTGTGCTCAAATGGAGGCCAAGCTACCTATTTATAGTGGTTTTCCCATGTACATAAGTTGACTTGACTATGATCTAGGTCGACATGTCCTTTGGTGTAGCTCCATTGCTTCGTTTAAGACCGACTTGCTGGAGGTGCTTGAGGTTGGTCTTGGAGGGTCTTTTGACTCTTTCAATGACTCATATAAATATGTAACATGCCCAAGAATGGTCCTTCATACATGACATTGACTGAATTTGACTTTATGACCAATCCTAAGAGCTCACAATGCGAGCCTTAACTAAAAATAAAATTCCTTGCTCATGTAAACCGTGAGACAAGCATTACAAAAAATATTTTATTTTTTCTTCTTTACATCAATTACATAAAATCACAATTACACGTGTCATTATGAAGACCGAACCTAGTTACATTTTTCAACAAGGAGTATACTTCGGTGTTCCCGCTTCATACATCCAGGCCCCAAGGAGTATCCTCTGGTGCACCCGCTTCAATTATCTGGGGACTATCCTCTGGTGCTCCCACTTCAGTCATCCCGGGGAATAACCTTCGGCGCTCTCCACTTTAATTGTCCAGGGAATAACCTTTGGTCCACACACTTCAATCGTCCGGGGAGTATCCTTCGGTGCCCCCACTTCATTCATCCCAGAGAATAACCTCCGAGCTATAGCATCGGGAAAAGAATATGGGATTTGCATATGGGAATAGCATCTTGCCTTCATTCAAATACGCTTGCACTCCCGGGAAATAACATCCAGAGAACTAATTTCGGGGAGCTAACATTCGGGGAATATCATCCTATCGCGACCATGGAAATAGGGTTTAAATGGGTTAAGGATAAGGCCTTCACCTGAGTCATTGTGAAGAGACTCGACCATTGCTCGACCACGGTGGTTCTATAAGGGTTTGGACCTGCGACAGAGTCTGATTCTCTCCCTTGGGATCCTATGAAGCACGCACAATGCTATCCCTCCTGAGCTAATATTTTGAATTTGTTTAAGCTCTTCATAAACAAGAGTGGTGTTTAGAACAGTTTGGACACTGAATTCCAGTTTGCACATGTTATATGATTGAATGATCTTAACAAGGAATGATGGCATAATCTAGATGTGATATTTCATTCATATTTGACATTGGTTAGTTAAAATGGTCATGCGATCGTTTCTTTAACATTATTTTAGCACCACTGCAATCACAATAATTTAACATTCAAAGCATGATTCTATGCATAGCACTGATGCTTCATGCCTTTAAGAGGTTGCTCGGTTATTTTGATGGGACAAGACCTTATAAACAACATTTTGGGTTATAATTGCACAATATTTAGCATAAATATCGTCTGGTGAAACCTTTAAGGTAAATATGAGCATTCAACGTTGTACTCTGTTTTCTCTGTAGTATTCTCATATTAAATCTATAGGATTCGCTAAACACTTTCATGCGGAATGGTTCACTATCTTATTGCTTAACTAGACTGTTAAGTGCACTAATTGTCATAGCAGAGTCAGAATTGTGACCTCACATATTCCACATTTAATGTTCCATGGTTTCATGACATTTTCTTGATTAAATAAGATGGATCGTTGATCACCTAGGTCAATGCACGTGTGAAATTTAATAGTCTTGCTGCAATAACAAATTGAAAGGCATTAACAGCATTCTCGTCATTAATTTCATGTCACATGTCAATTCTTTGTTGTCATAAGGATTTTCAATTTGCTGCCATCTTTACTTTATCAGCAAGAATTTGGGATTTCTTATCGTTTGAGCATCCACTTGATCAATACATGAGTATATCACATGTTTTTCAAAATGGGCATTAATTTGTTTAATTCACCAATTTGCAACACCTTGTGTCTAGAGCTCCCCTTTAGAATTTTTCTTACTGCCACAATTTCAGATTGGCACCTCTAGGAGAGTTAGTAAAAGTTTACTAATCCTAGGCTACATTCACCCCCTATACCTATGATAAACCTAGAATTAGTTCACGGAATCCCCCCTTGATCCTATGATAAACCTAGGATTAGTTCACGGAATCTCCCCTTGATTAGGTTTTTTCCAAGCCAGAAGAGTGGAGTCAGTCACTAAGTGACTGGTAGTGATTCATTTGATACTAGATAGTATCCTTGGTCTTTCTCTGTGAGTGTGGTTAAGACTTTTATTCTAGGAATAACTCAAATGATAATAGGAAGCACTTATTCATTAAAAGCAACACTTGTAATCTCTCTTAAACTTCTTCTTTGACAATATATATTCCATTAATGGCATTCTCTTTTTCAGGCAACCATTCCTCTGAAATACAGCTAAGGTAACATTCTTTCATTCTATCTTTCATTTTTCTTGATGCGTACAACAAGGCTATATCCAAGGCAAGAGAATGGTAAATCTGAGTGCACTTTCCTATTCAGAATCCCTCGAATAAACAGTGATGTTAAATAATGTAATGATTCGATGCAGATGTTGGATCCCTAAGGTTTTCTTGGATAATATGAAGGGTGTACATCAACATGATATAAGCATGCATTAAAACAGGCCAATGAGAGTTGCATTTGTAGATACAAGTTCAGTGAGAAAACAGAGATATAGGGCATCTTTCTACTACAAACATCATGTTCTCTTAAAATTATCTGTTCAAAAATGAAGAGAGCGAATCTTGCCTCCATAGAAGGCCTATGTACAACTACAGACCTAGAGATCTAAAGATTGAAGAGCAAGTTTGGCTGCAATCAAGGCCCTGCTTTCTTTTACCAACTTTATGACGTTGTCCAACCTTTGAATAGTGCTTGTTGATTCCATGGCACGCAATCTCTCTTGCCACAAAACCTGTAATTCTGAAGTTGTTGCACCTGTCAAGAAAGTGCATGAAACATTTTTAACTGTAGAGAATGCCTTTCCTTCCATTTTCACTGGAAAACTCTCGTGAACTCCTTGTGAAAATATGAGAAACAACTCATTATAATTGAAAAGCATCTTTACCCAATGATAATGTTACAAGGATTCATCCTTTCGCAATAAAGAATAATCTAAAGAACAAGAAAAAGAAAAGGAAAAAGCAAACAATAGGTGATCTTGATTTGGGTTCCTACATGGTCAAACAAGCAATCAACATCAATGAGAAAAGAAAAAGCTTTAGCTATAATTAACTTGGCCAACAAAATTACCAAGTTTCATTTCTGACTGAAAACTTTATGACAACAGAGGTACCTTTTCTCTCATGAAAAAGGAAAAAATATTTTATGGAAATCTAGACAACATCTTACAGACTTGAAAGGCTGGTAAGAATGAGAAAGATGAAATCCATTAGTCAGATATGCAATGCCTCCAACCTGTAGTGAATATTTCAAAGTTAAAATGAATGTGGAAACTGCAGAACATCCAAATATCACGGCATTGCAGGAAGCATGAAAAAATAAATTATATTTGCACAATGAAATAGTCCACCGCATCAAAGTTTTGCGAGATTCAAGTCAGTGAATTCTATTTAATCTTCAAACGGCTTCTTATTTAATCCCAACTGCTGCATTATGAGCCTCCAGTTCAGACAAATAGTAATTTTGTTTCTTCAATTTTGTGTTGCAGAGGGGATAACAAACCATTTCTCATACACAATTTTTTATTAGAACAGTGGAAACTGGTCTAGAGAGGACCTCTCGGAGACCTCCACCTAATTTATGTTAGCTTACAAGTTACACCACAGCTAAGACTTTCCCGTCAGCACCTAAGATACAAACCTACAGTATCACACACCCAAAAGTGAAATATCGTTTCCTGGCATTCTACACCATTCTAAGCTGATCAAAAACACCACAGACAACCAAAGTACATATTTAACCTACTGGAGAAGCTATAATTTAGATTTACCCTCATTAATGCATCATGCATGATGCTTTGCAGATTCATGTCAGAACAATTATATATGTGACTGAACTGCATCTAGCAAGTTTATTGGGCAATACTTTGATGATCAGCAATATTATCCGATATGTTTCAGACTATTGAACAGCTCATAAGGTGTTATCCATTATACAACCTATCAAAAACAAAGCGCTGCTATGGAAATAGAATGCATAATGTCAAACTGAACACCAAAAGCACTAGCGTACGAGTAAATAGATGACCACATATAAATGTATGCTGGATCAAGAGTTGAGACAAACAAAAAACCTCTCTAGCGGTATTCTCTTTCTGAAATCTGGTTGTTGAAACTTGAAACCAGTCGATTTCCATTTCTTATAACACGATACTCATAACTTGGGAAGTATTAGAATTAGAGAATTAGTTGTTTAGACTAGGATTAATTATTAAGAGACTCCACATGGCACACACAAATATCCCAATAGGAAAAGATTCAGTGAGCTCAAGTGCTCCTGATACATTATAATGGTAAATAAAAGCCATATGTGTGACATAAATATGAAGGATATGACCTTCGGGTCACAACGCTCTCTCTCTCTCTCTCTCTCTCTCTGTATATGTATTGGTGATAACAATGACTTGAAATCAATACTATACACAAACATCCTCCCTTTAAGCTTGACTTGGAAGCAAGGAAAGGACGTTAATATTATCCCCTTTAACGAAAACCTCTCTCCCAAACAGAGTACAACAATTAATAATTTAGGCCTAACGTTCAATTAGTGATGGAGATGTCAAGAATCTGGTCCTTACAGTGGTAAAACTCCTAATGAATATACTCAATCTGGGATCCACAACCAAATAGAATGATGACCAATGTAAACAACATCCTAACCATAACAAGGTACAAACAAGGTCTTGTTCAGAATTGTAGCCTCCAAAACACCTTTGCGTAAACCTCTTTGAAACTAGTGAAGAAAACAAGAGTTTAAATGGAGAGTCCTACTTCAGGACTGTAGCCTCCAAAATACCTTCACACGAGCCTCTTTAGAATCAACAAAAACAAGTTTAAATGAGCATATGCATGAACAGCAGAGCAAGGATCTAATTCTCACAATTTTTATCAAAGAACAGTCTTCAGGAAATGTCAAAGACAATGCAAAAGTATGTTGAAGCTGAAAGTGATCCAACAAAGATGCTAGTAGCACATGAGAATTGAGTCTATTGAAATTTGACAGTCAACAAGAAATTAGAATGCTTTAAGGGAGCAACCCAAGGGAGCTAGCCATGCACTAATTGCTAAAATGTCAAACAAGACATAGGACAAGATGGTTTCTCCATTATAAAGATGTTTTCTGCCACACATATGTGCAAAAAAAAGCAACAAGGGTATGCCACCATCAAAATTATCAAGAAGAGACTACTACTACAATAAGTAATCATTAAAAAGAGCGATAAGGATTATACGCTGTATAATCGAATAAACCCATTGATAAGAGCTCACACATCACCATGACCAATTATCAATCCAACCACAATTAGTCCTAACAGTGGGTACCAATCTAAAATTCTGCCAACCTATGCTTCTTAATTATCAATTTGCAAGAAGAATGGTGACAATAAGAATAATGATAGTAGATACTAGATGAAGAGCAATAATTCTCCAATCACTATGATTACAATGACAATGTTGCTGAGATATGTATGGTGAAGAATCTGATTCTGAGTGATCAGAAAGTGCAAGATCTGGTATCCGCAGATCCTTGGTAGAAGATGCATATGGTGCAAATTCTAGTTTTTGAAAATTAGTAGTGGTAAAAGCAACAAGGTGACTTGCATCTAACAATGAAGTTTCAATATATCCAAGACATGTGCACACCGTCTCATCTAAATTTGCATCACCTGTATCAGAAGTTGAAACCATTTGGAATTTATTATGTAGACCCCAAGAGGATGGTGAGTGGATTGTCAAGTTAAAACCATTTGGAATTTATTACGTAGACCCCAAGGGGATGATGGGTCGATTGTCTGGCAAGAGGATGTTATTTCCTCAGATGAAAGTTTGAATTTTTTAACTAAATGAGATTTACAACAGAAACATGGAACTTGGAGACTACATGAAATCAGCAGTAACAGCTATAAAAGCAATATGTTCAGCAATAAAGACAATAATTCCAGAAATAACCAGTAGCATATCTGATAGTATATTATTAATATATCTTATAGTATATTATTAAGTGCTAACAGCAGAAATGGTCAGTAGTAGCAACAACACTTGAATACTAGAAAACTACATGACATAAGATCGGAATTTTCCTGGGAAAGCATAGACACCAACTCAGACATAAATCCAAGGGAAATATGGATGTTGAACATGGCCAAGAAAAATCTCTTACAGACCACTAGCAATATCAAATTCAATACTGCCCCTCTATTGCCTGCAATTCTACTTATAGATAATGTTCTTGTTGACCACTAAAATGTACTTGAAGATTTAATGACTCCATGCCCAAGGATATGTCAGAGGATTCATGTAACATCAAAGTTCATTTATCATCAGATTTTTTAAACTCTATCTTCTTCTTCTCACTCTTCTTCTATATTGTACTTAGATTCCGCAAGTCCTACGGGGATGTTGTAAAGTGATGCTAATATGATGAATCAAATCATGTAACAGACCTAGATAACTTGGGACATTGTCATCAAGTGAGTTTACTTTAAGAAGTTTTTTTTACTTGGTAAATTTTTGGTACTTTTTAGCACTTAATAATTAATTGAGTTTTTTCTTCCAAGCTATAATCCCAAATCCGGAGTGCGGCTTGATGGCAAGGCCTTGGGTGAGTTCTAGTGTCTAGAATCATTGTATATTACCATACTAGATCACCCAAAAAAAATTGCGAAATTTGATTAGGTCTAGAGGTCATTTTTTAATTTATTAGAATTTCCCGCAGGATGGAAAGTTTAATAAATTCTAATTGTAAAGTGTAATAAGTAACGTTTAGAGAAGCTTTATGGGGTATGTGTACTCAAAATTACACCTCTCGCCCACAACTTTCTACTAAGACACACTTTCAGGGGTAAAAAATGAGCTATATGTTGATTTTTGGTAGCATTGAAAGTGCTCTAAGTCTCAAAATTTGTGGAGAGGCTTAGGCACATGTATTCTAAAGAACCCAGAAATCATTTGTGGAAATTCCACTCAGAATGTGTTTTATTGAAAAAAAAAAAAAAAATTTACTGGGGACAATTTGTGGAGAGGCTTAGGCACATGTATTCTAAAGAACCCAGAAATCTTTTGTGGAAATTCCACTCAGAATGTGTTTTATTGAAAAAAAAAAATATTTTATTGGGGACCCTAAGTCTAAACTTAGAGAAATTAAATAATTGAAGGGTATTAATAAAACAGAGTGTGAATCTTCTAGAGAATATGGATTAAGTCAAGTTATAATATTAGCCGTTGATTGGAGATCTAATCTCGGTCGTTGATGTCTCAACGAGAAGACTATAAAGGAAGGCTTGATGGTCATTTGAAAGGCACGCCGAGTGAATCTAGAGATCAAAATTTCTGAAGTGAGCAGTGCTCGAGACAAGAAATCGATCTAAGTGATTCTAGCGCAGAGAGCGACAGAGATAGCTTCCAGAGAGAGTGATTTTCTCAGCTAGAGAATCATCAGCAGAGAGAGGCAGAGAGAGATCCAGCAGAGCTAGCGCAGAGCCACGCAGAGGTTGCGCAATGGCCAAGAGGGTTTCTGAGATTTTATTGTCGAATCAGTTTCAGAAGCCGGGAGTCGAGGTGTGAGACCGAGAGGCAAATATATGAGATTCCGAGAGGCAAATCGATCTACAGCTTGGGTGATGCAGTGCCAAGAGTAGGTGATGCAGGCCCTATGTAGTGACTGCGCAGAGGCAGCGCAGGGCCCTCTAGAGGTACCTCATCCAGCATCCAAATCAGCTGGGAAATTCTAGTGATTGAGTGAGGTAAAACTCACAATTTGTCTGCCAGTATTTCTCTCTCTGTAACTAAATAACCTTAGAGGTATTCAGAGATGTATTCAGAATTTACTACTGCTTAATAAGAATAAACCCTCATATCTCTTGCACCGATTTTCCCACATTGGATTTTTCCAAGGACTTCCGTCCAAAAATAACGGTGTCCTATGTGTATATTTTTCTTTGCTCGATTTCCTTGTTTCAGAATCATGTTTATTTAAGTGTAGGCTGCTTCAATAATTTACTTCAATATTTCAAGAAGTAATCTGAAATAATTTTGTAATGTAATTTACAAAGTAGGTGAAGTAGATTCAGCTAAGTGCAGTAGGATTCCTGAGATGGTTAGATCTAGGAATTTTCACACTATAGACGATCAAAACCCACTTTTCCTAAGTTTTGTGGAAAATGTGGCAATAAATTAGCCCATAAATTAAATAAATGGAGAAAAATAAATATCTACACATGCCAAAATGATGTGGAAACGAGGTGGAAATTCATCAAAAGGTCAAAGTCAAGTTAGAGAGTAATGCGGATTCCACCTAGACCACAAATCAAGGAAGTCGAATTTCTCAAGGAAGGGACCATGAGTTCCAAAGACAAAATCGCACTTTTAGTGAAGATAATTCAAGTTTAAAGGAGTGATCAAGAGTTTACTCAAGATATGATTCGATTTAAATGGAGGAGTGGAGAAGTGGTCTCCTTCCACTCTACTCCTCTCCACATGTGTCTTCCTTCATCTTCCATGAGTCCCTCTTCTTAGATAGCATGGGGCTCCTTGGAAAATTCGATTTGCCGCTTGGGAATTCGACTTGCATGAGGCTACATTGGGATTCTCGCCATTCTACATTAGGATCGTCACCATTCTTCATTGGGATTGGCTCCCATTTCTCTATTTAAGTGAGCTTTGGACTCTCACTTTGTATCTTGGAAACGAGCTCTTGTTCTTGCGGAAGCTGTGCTATTTTGTACAATTTCAATGTCAATAAAGACTTTGGGGTTACATTTGAGGAGTTGTTCTCGTTGAGTATGGTAATATCTTGATCAATTGCTTTTATTTTTCTACTCAATTCATTATGCTATTATTTCCATTATGCTTTTAGAGTTGTGTTGATGTAGAGTTATCTTACATTGGCATGAGGTTTATTGATTTGCTCTAGATAAAGAACATTTTAGTTGATTTTCCAATATATCTCGAAATTTTTCTCATCATTGCATATTGTTAAACCCATATGGATCTAATTTGTTAATGTGAAGTTGCGTAGAAGATTTTTTTTGGATCAAGCTTCAAGTGTAAGAAGAAATTCTTGGAGGAACCAACCCATTCTAGAAAATGCTCAAAGGAGAACCCACATTTGTTAATTCTCGAGGCCTCATCTTTCAATTTGTCTTGCAGGGACTTTCGGCCTTGGCTCATGTTTCAAGAATAATTCATTTAATACATTCCTTAAAATTATTATGTTCATAATTGTTTATTTGTTATTTAAGAGCTTGAATGATGGCCAAGCAAAAAGGAGAGTTCACGCATACTCAATAGCTTAGCCCTTGTAGATTATATTGTATATATATTTCACCTTCATGACTAATTTTTCAGCGAACTTTTAATTTGTTTTGCAGCCCACTAACTCATTTTTGTGGCAGCTTGAAGGAGGATTTGTTCGAGACATCTAATTACTTTTTGCATGACCTATTGGCATAATATTTTTTGAAATTTTGATATTTTATGCTGTTACAATCACTTAAATCCATAACTTCTTTATGCTCTAAAATAAGTTAAGTAATTGTAGAGAGAACATAAACCATGTAAACCATATGCACAATGAAAGACAACCAAGAACTCAATGAGACATAGAGAAGTTAGGTCAATGACCAGGGAAAAACCCACAAGGGGAAAACCCAACCAGATTCTTCTTCTATTAGAAATCAATTGTTCAGCAAAGATACAAAGTACAATGAGAAAATGAAGAAGTTCACCCAAATCTGAAGAATATCTTTGATAGCAATAGTTGATGCAAACACTGAATCACTTTGGCTCTCCAATATCTGCTCGTACTCTCCAAGTCTCTCTCTCTCACAGTCTCCTTCAAGTCTCTTCAAGTATCTCTCAAGTTCGAATTCACAATGCACAAGTGAGGTGAGATGATATGAGACACATATATATAGGAGGGGAAATGAATTATTGACATAAAGGAGGAGAAATATACGTCTTGAGGAATTACATATGCCAAAATAGGATTGTAACTTATGCCATAAACGAGGAGTGTAACTTATGCATTTAGAAGAGAATTGTAACTTATGCATAAAGAGGCATAAGAGGAATATTTTTATGACGAGTCATTAAAGTGTGTAAGGGAGTGTACGAGGTGTGTAAGAGCATTAAAGAGAGAGAGGAATGAATTTATTAAGAGAGAGAGAGTAACACATGCATTAATTGAGGAGAGTTACATATGACATGATTGAGTCTCATGATTGAGAGACTTGAATTTCTTTTTAATAATAATATAATAATATCATAAGAATAATAATAATATTAATATTAATATTAATGATAATACTGATGATTAAGTCGAAATTGAACTATTAGGATTGATTGATGATCAAAAGGGATTTTCCATCAATAATACTTGATTACCAATTAATGCAAGCCTCAAGGTGATTTACTATTTTTGGAAATTCATACTTGAGACTTTAGACTTTCTATTTTATAAATTATATTTTTAGACTTTCTATTTTTAGAATTTTTATTTTTTGGACTTCCTATTTTTAGACTTTCTATTTTAGAAATTCATCCCCGAGCTGCCAATTTTCAACACTCCCTCTCTACTAGGGAGAATTTCTTTCTGCAAAAAAGATCTTTGCTTTCTCTGCTCATCTCTATTCATCTCTGCTTTGTATCATCTGCAACAATGATGTCTCACTCTAATGAAGAATAATCATCATAGGGAAGATTCATCCATCACCCTATATTCACTTGGGGGGCAATGCCACTTGCCAACATATGACAAGGATCTCGCACAACCAAGTCTCATCTCATCTTGGGGGGATCCACTTGTCAACATATGACAAGGATCTTGCACATCCAAGTCTCGCCTCTGCTTGGGGGGGATCCACTTGTCACCACATGACAAGGATCTCGCACATCCAAGGCTCATCATTGCTTGGGGGGATCCACTTGTCAACACATGACAAGGATCTCGCACATCCAAGGCTCATCACTGCTTGGGGGGATCCACTTGTCAACACATGACAAGGATCTCGCACATCCAAGTCTCATTAAATGTCAAGTGGAAGAACACCTGCATCCTAAACAAGTCACATAGACAAGTCTCACTACACCTATTGACCAGATAGGTGGCTCTTCCCACGTCCCAGACTGTGGGTCGGATGCATACTGAGGCCTACTCTTGTGGCACACACTACACAAGAGGTCCCTCATCCTCGGGAGCTTTCCAACATCATTCCCTAATCCTGTGAGCTCTGGCAGGGAGGAAAGGCAGCTCAATGTTCTTGATCAGCTACAACCGCTTCCCGAAAGGGTCATGTCCATAAGTCCAAGCTGCTCTCTAAAAACCAAGAACTTTCCTTCGTAAAAATGTCAGTTATCTAATCATCAGTCACAATATGATGGAGTCTTCCTGCTCCTCTCTGCACCATATCCTGGATATAGTGATATTTGATCTCAATGTGCTTGGATTTGTCATGGAACATAAGATTTTCTGCAAGACGAATCCCACTCTTATTGTCACAATATATCACTGTTGTGTTTAGAACTTGCTCAAATATCTCTCCAAAGAGCTTCCTCATCCATACTACCTCACAACTAGCCATGCTAGCAGCAATGTACTCAGCTTCACCTATACTCAGTGCAACATACTTATAATTTCTGCTCATCCAAGAGATCATGGCAGATCCAAGCTAAAGCAACACCTAGAAGTGCTCTTTTTATCAACAAAGTTACCAGCGCAATCAACATCAGTATATCCATGAAGTCTTACATTTTTAGCAGTATATCTCAATCCAAGATTGATGGTCCCATGCAGGTATATCAACACATGCTTTGCAACGATCCAGTGTGCATGTGATCGCTTAATTGTATATTGGCTTAGAGTATTGACCGCAAAACATAAGTCCATTTAGTGTTCACTAAGAACATTAGTGCCCCAATTAGTTGATGATTATCAGAAGGATATGCCAAATCAGGACTTATAGCTTCACCACATAGCTTCTTGAAATTCATTTCCATTGGAGAATTCATGGACTTGCATTATGTCAATCCAAATCATTCGAGTAGCTTGACAACATGTTTTCCTTGAGAAAGGAAAATCTCACCAGGTCTTTGCCATACTTCAAGACCCAGAAAGTAGTGCATCAAATGAAGATCTTTCATCTCAAATTCAAAAGCTAACTCCCTCTTACACTAGAGGATAAGAGCTTCACCACCGGTCCGAAATAAATCATAAACATATAATACCAAAATCAAAAGGCATACCTTGGACTGTCTTGAAGTAAATATTTGGATCAACATTACTTCTAGTAAAACAAACTTCATCAAGAAGCTACCAACGCAGGCATACCAAGCTCTTGGAGCTTGCTTCAAACCATAGATCGATTTCTTCAGTCTGAACACATGAGTTTTTTGGTCATG